>CM077438.1:13091228-14291228 GCA_039654765.1 Mylopharyngodon piceus
GCATGCAGTTTTAATGTCATATATTAATTGAGAGAAGTTCATTTGTCACACAATAGACTGCAAAAAGCTAAAAAAAATGAAAAAGTTGGTAATCATTTACTGCGCCTACAATATATTCATACATTTTGTGGGGTGCAAAAGTCCACTAGTGAAAATGCTTCTATTGTGCATTTTTTTTAAATATTTTTTTTTGTTACAAATTAAATTATCAGAAAAGTTAAAAAATGCACTTGAATTTCAGAGTGTCTTAGTATTTGGTTTTTCCCTTTTTACTTTAATGGCAGCAGCACTAGCTGCATGAAAGTTTGTGTAAAGATTGTGTTATCAATGGAAATAAGAACATATAATCTTTTGGACGAATAATCAGAAGTTCACATGATTGGTGTGACGAATGTACTTGATTACTGACCTGAAATAATCAAATTTATGGTAACACAACAAGGTTCATTAGTTAATGTATTAACTAACATGAACCATGAGCAATACATTTGTTACTGTATTTGTTAATCTTTGTTAACGTTAGTTAATAAAAATCAAGCCGTTTTTTCATGTTAGTTCACAGTGCATTAACTACCGTTTACAAATACAACTTTTGATTTTAATAATGTATCAGTAAATGTTTAAATTAACATTAACTATGATTAATAAATGCTGTAGAAGTTCATGTTAACTAATGTTAACTAATGAATCTTATTGTAAAGTGTTACCAAACTTATATATAATCAAATGTCCTAACTGTTCTTAGTTTTATATCTTTTAATATTCTACAACTTTTAAACCGGTTTATTTCTTGTTTTAAATGGAAAAAGATTATTGTGGTCTCTTTAGAACCCACTGTATATGAATTTGAACTTTAATTTTTGATATTGAAGAAAAAAAAAGTTAAAGTTTTTCATCAACTACCTGTACAGAGTAAAGACATTTATTTACTGTTATTATAACAAGTTTATGCATTCATTTAAGTAAACACACCTATCTTCTATTCACAAGTCTGAAAAGTTAAGACTTTTCTTTAATACATGTTCTGCTCTATTTGTTCATCTGCCCACTATATATTATTTCTACACACAGATGGTATTTCAAAACAATGAGACATCTGAACAAGAAGTTGAAAAGAACAGCAGGTCAGAGGCGAACACTAATAATGCACGCGTATTGAGTCAGAAATACTTGCCGTTTAGTCACTTTAATTTTTTTTTTTTTTTTAGGAGTTGTCTCACTTTTACAAGCAAAATCACCCAAGTCATTCTGTGCATTTTGATAGTAATACAGAATTATTATGTTTAACTACATCTGTTTCTTTTTCTCTCATTATCACAGTTTCCTCTTTTAAAAAGCAAAATCTTCATTGTTAGGCAATTACAACATCTTCCCTTTATTTGGCGTAATGGCCGTTGCGACAATTCCTCTCTAAGGTAGAAACTGCACCTCAGAATCACATTGTTGTGTAATGCTCACAAACACATTAGATTTGAGGAAGCTCTTGCCTTTGCTCAATATCAGGAATACTCTGACTCATTAAGGCCTATATGAAAACCCTGGAAAACGAGTGACAGTTTGGTATGATTTCTCCGATGATTCAGACTCCAAAAAGCATTCCTGACTCGAAAGGAATATGCCCGCCGGTGTTAATGCCATTGTTTAAGGATCTGTTTCTCTGTCCTGGTTTAGTTCTGATGGTTTTGCTCTACTTTGTACCGGAAGTCAGGTCCCCACCCTGTTTCAAAAGGCCTTTTCAGCATTCAATTGCATAATCCTTCTCTGGCTTGTTTGTAGAATGTGCGTCAGCGAGCACTCCTCTTTTACACCCTGTTAAATAACCATTCAGTCATAAACAAACTACCTGAAAGAGCCACGTTTGTTTACACAATAAAAAGGCCGGTGGTGTTGAGCCGTGCAGAAGCATGTGAATTCTGTGTCAGAGAATATATCGTCAATTCAAATATTGTGCTCTTTCTGATTTGTTGGGACAGGCTGGATGTTGGTCATCAGCTGTGCGTGTGTGTGTAAAGATATGTTGAGACAAGCTTGGGATTTATCATCAGAATTCCGTTCTTTCCTTCATGTGCCAAGTCATTCGGATATTTTCCCGTCTCCTTTCGGGAAGAAACACGGTAAAATCAAAACAAACATGGCCAGCTGCAGCTGTGCTCATGTAAAATTAATAATAATATCAGACGAGAATTTAACCATCACTGTAACTCTTTAACATCATCTCTGTGGTACATATATTAGAGCAGGGTTTTCAAACTTTTTGATGGCAATGACCCTCTAATGTGATGATCCCCTTGTGAAAGAAGTGTAAAACCCATTTATACTGTATGGAAAAATATACACTCTAAAAAATGCTGGGTTAAAAACAACCCAAGTTGGGTTAAATATGGACAAACCCAGCGTTTTGGTTGCTTTGACCCAGCGGTTGGGTTAAAGGCTTAGTTCACCCAAAAATGAAAATTCAGTCATTAATTACTCACCCTCATGTCGAGGGTGAGCCATTGGATTTTATCAAAAATATATTAATTTGTGTTCCGAAGATGAATGAAGGTCTACATGAGGGTGAGTAATTTATGACAGAAATTTCATTTTTGGGTGAACTAACCCTTTAAATGTTTGACCAACCTGCTGGGAAGTTTTATTTAACTCAACTATTGTTTAAAAATTACTGTATGGCTGGCTTAAAATGAACCCAAAATAGGTTGGAAATTAAAAATCATACACATAATTATTAGAGGCAACAGTAATAATCAAAAGGTGAACATGTATTAATAAGCAATTTAATAAATTATTTAATTATTATTTATTAAACTTATTAATAAATATTTAATTTATTAAACACATTAATTAATGTTAATTTCCAACCTATTTTGGGTTCATTTTAAGCGAGCAATATAGTAATTTTTAAACAATAGTTGAGTTAAATAAAACTACCCAGCAGGTTGGGTCCAACATTTAACCCAAACACTGGGTCAAAACAACCCATTTGCTGGGTTAGTCCATTTTTAACCCAACTTGGGTTATTTTTTTTCCCCTCCAAGGAACCCCTTTGTTGGTTATCAGTTCCAGTTTGCAAGTATCATAAAAGTACATCCTGCCTCAAAGTACCATAAAAATACCTTGGTGTGTAAATGTGGTAATCATTCAGTGGCATCTTTAAAAGATAATGTGCATGAAAAGGAAACAATCTTTCCAAATATTATGCAAAAATAAGATTGTTAGAAGATTAACAAAAGCCTCTTTTTATGTTTATGAAATTTTATTTTTAAATTTGTTTAATGTCGACAAAGGTGCACTGTATTGCTTGTGATTGAGTTACCAGTGTCGACAATAAAGGCCATTGCTAGTGCCCAGATTCACAACTTAGGGAACTAGGTGGGGTAATGAGAGCTTCATCTTTACTTAAGGTCATGGGGTCACTGCATCATCTCCTCTCCCACTCTTACCATGCATACCTTAAATGGAGCAACAGTTGGCTGGTGACACATCATTTCTGTATTTGTGATATGAATCGATTGCAGAGAAGCAGTAAATGTGTGTGTTCCTGTGCTTTTGTTGTGTGTGTGTGTGTGTATAAAGGAAAGTTCTCTGATGCTCATTCATGCCTTTTTTGTCAGAATGAGTTTGGCACAGGTGCAGGACTCACCCTTAGTAACGGCCGTTTCTTCCCCAGAGTTTCTTTTCCTGCTTTGATCAGGAGCTCATTTCTGCCCCCTTGGGTTTCCAATTATCACCCCCCTCCATTTCTGTCTTCCACTCATGTGTTACAAGGGTCAGTGATGTGACTCTCATTTTTGTCTCGATCTAAAAAAGTTATTCAAATGCAATTTATGCAAAACATTACAGCATTACACCACCATGATTTGACATGTTTTACCATTTTGTTGTTTCATTTAAAGGCTGAAAAATTTGGAAAACTTGTATGAAAAGTTGGTGTGGCATCACCAAACATGCTATTTTATTGTAATGTGACAAGAAAGATATAAAGCAGGGAGAACACATATAGATCCTCATCACTGTAATTATCAAACATTCACTTGTAAAAAAAA
Organism: Mylopharyngodon piceus; assembly: GCA_039654765.1. Lineage (NCBI taxonomy): Eukaryota > Metazoa > Chordata > Actinopteri > Cypriniformes > Xenocyprididae > Mylopharyngodon > Mylopharyngodon piceus. Next base: position 13,095,272 of record CM077438.1, read on the forward strand.
AAAAAAAAAAAGGAAAAAAAAAAAAGACTTGTATTTGTGATGCAAGGACCGTATTGTAGTTTTTTAGTACTTAATTATTGTACTACATTTTCATAATTATTACTTTTTTGGAACAAAAGATTATTGTATGGAGTAGGGCTGGACGATTATGACCTAAAATCAAAACCTCGATTAATTGAACATTTTACCTTGATTACGATTAGTGAACAATTATTTTGTTTCTTTTTCTTTTTTTTTTTTTTTGCCCTCATAGTTCACTTACAAGGTTTGTACTGTAAATATGCTTGACTATTAAAGGTGGGATATTTTTTCCTATTGAAAGAGTGATCTGACATCATAGCTCACTTTCAGCAGTTATTTTATCTATGGTTCGTAACATTTCTTACATATTTCTGCTCGTTGTAAATCAGATAAAGATAAATTACCACAGTACCAGTATGTAATGAGAGCGATTGCGTGTGTGAATTAGTCATACCGTCTCTCTATTAATTGTAAAGCTGTGGGTTGTAAGTAGTTACTTCAAAAGTAGAAAAATATATGCTATAATAACTTTTGAGTTTCTAAGCTACTTTAATGATAAATCACAGGACCGCGCTGACAACTAGTTGCTGCTCCTCTCTTCACGTTTTGTGCAGCTACTGTTTGTACAGGGGCGGTTCCTTCATTAGGGCAATAGGGCGACGCACCACCAAAGTGAGAAAGGGACGGATTTTTTTCAACCACAGTGTTACGCTAGCTGTCACTGCTGGGCTGTTTGTTCTATTTCAGGGGTGTCAAACATACGGCCCGCGGGCCAAATACGGCCAACAAAGGTGTCCAATCCGGCCAGGGGGATGATTTGAACTATAATAAAGAAATAGAGATGCACTAGTCCACTTGTCATAAATCCAAACGTTTTTTAGTTTTATTTTGGTCAAGCTTTATTCCGGGCTTGCAAACAAAGTGCTTTGTAATAATTTCCCAAAATTTCATTTGTGGAAATATTTACGATGTCTGTAAACAGGACAGGCACACGCTGAATACGGACACAAAGAGGAGAACAGACGCGCCAGCAGAGAATATACTGTAGGCCTACGATGCACAAGCTCACTGTTCGCGAAAAATAGGAAGAATAATATAAATATTAAATTGGGGTTGTTATGAATGTATCTCTGAAGGGAACTGTCTTCAGAAAAGTTTTGATGACTTTTCCTCTTATCTCCGTATAAAATAGTTGCCTATTTATCGACGCAGCTGCTTTGTGTATAGTGGTAACCATGGAAACGCTTTTTCGCTGCTGTTCCATAAGCGCCACCTACTGTCAGAGATTGAATTTGCATTTTTATTCAGTCCGTCTGCTGATTTTGTTTTGTGCAGGTGTCTTGTGTAGCATAATTTTACAAAGCTAAAGTCAGACCATGCTGTTTTTGCTGTTAATCTTGAAATTATACAATAATTTAAATTAAAAACAACTGCTCATGCTCATGTGCATAACATCTTTGTTGGGATTGTGATAAAAAATGCAGTGTTTGCCTCTAATATCAAAGAGCTACACATATTTTTTTTTAACAAATAAACAACAAATAAATTTGCTTAAAAAAAAAAAAAAAAAAAAATCTGCAACCAGTATCAGAATCGGCCAATTTGCTTCTAAAAAAATTGGAATTGGCCATGAAAAATCAAAATAGGTTCATCACTAATAAAAATATTAAAGCATTATGTTAAAAAAACATGCAGTTTTAAAGAGCAGTGTACTAGTTTTCTTGGAAATTAATTTGTTGTTTATATGGTTAATATTAATGCAACTATAGGTGCACTAAGGTTTTTTTTTTTTTTTTTTTTTAAATTAATTCGGCCCGCACATGGTTATTTTTTTCCAATCCGGCCCTCAACCTAAAATGAGTGTGACACCCCTTTTCTATTTCCTCTGGATATAAGCTATAGTCAAATCAGCGTCAATCACGTCCTGTGGAGTACCGCCTCTTTTTGGGCGATTTCACTCTGGCCGAGTCCTCTGCGTGATCTAGTTATCATGATGTCTTGACTAATTATAACCTATTTCACTATATTCTATTATGTTTATTAGATTAAGTGCACAAACATGCTTGAAATTTAAATGAATGCCTATGTATTACATAATAAAACAAACTGGAAACAGATATTGGAAGCAAAAAACATACCTAATATAAGCTAAGCTAGCAGGCTAATCGGGTAGATGTATGCTATGCTAGTACATAAGCTTAAAAAAAAAAAAAAAAAAAACAGAACGAGAAATGCTTGATTTCACAACCTATAGCTTCAGTTATATACTAGTATATGAACCATGTAATTTAAAAGACATTTATGGTCATTATAACACATTTTAAACTATATAAATCATTACGTGATTTTGCAGGAATTATAATCAGGTGTTAAAAATACTACCCATTAAAAGTCTGTTGAACCAATGAGATCGCTCGGGGTCCTAAAGGAGACACGATTCCTGGGGGGACTCGATTTCTCACCACACAGGCACTGCCATAGATATACATAATAAAGGCTAGATGTCTCGTCCGCGCTGGCCAGTGGAGGTCGACGTCCGCACCTGGCGGCCATCTTGTAACAGTCAGCTCGCTCACTCGTAACATTGTGTTTTAATGGTGCATGTACTTTTTAAATAACCATAACTTGCTCAATTTTCTACCGATTTTCAAACTGTTTGGTTTGTTATAAACGTCAGAGATGTACTTATGACACTGCATACTTATGAATAATTATAACCATGGACTTCCATATGAAAATAACATTGAACAGAACAGATAGGTGCAATGAATATACACACGCACAAGGTATTTATGTTAAATCAATATATAGGCTACTAAAACTCAGTGTACAGAATGGCAACATTAGATTATATATATACATTATATATATATATATATATATATATATATATATATACACACACACACACACACACTTTTATAATATGAATATTACTATTATAATAAAATAATTTGAATTATTACGTTTATTTTAACTTCTTCAGGGTTGGGCCATTTACTAGGCTTTTCCCCTCGACATTGCACTGTGCCTACTTCAGAGATCACTGTTGGTGTCCAAAAGAAACATTCTGCGATTGTGTAAACAAACTTGTAAAAAGCTTTGGGTCAACAACAATCTTGTAATACTATTATGTCATAGCCACGCTGGTCCTGTGTAACAGGACCTGTATTGTACATACATCCACTAAGTAACTAACGATTATCCCAAATATAATCATAATATTGTCATATCTTACAGGTGAAAGGTGATCCCACGGGCTCTCGTTTTGAGACTACGGCGATTGGAGCATCCGTAGGCTGCAAAAAAGTCTGTCATCTTATCCTATAAAGACAGCAATTTCCTGTTTCATAATGTTATATGTTTTTAACAAACCAAACCGATTGGAAATCATGTGCAACTTAAGTTATATTGAAAAGAAAGAGCAATTCTGCCTCTCCCACTGATGTAAAATTGCTGGGTAGCAGCTAAACTGTAACTACTAGGTCTCACTCAAAGCTTCTTGTTATTAGCCAGCTAATAACTACAACCACATCCACAAAGATTGTAATTTAGACAAAAGATTAGTTGTCATAAAATCGTTATTGGTGTCAGTAAAACCTATATAATTGAACAGCTCGATTGTGGTCTCAGCCTTGATAACTTGCGCAAGTAGCCGTGATACACAACTATGCTGCACGATTAAGTCGTTTTTCGAAAAGAAAAGCTGCAATTTCAACATGTTCAAGCATCCAGAATTATAGCCACGTTAATAACGTTTGTAAGAAACCAAACCATTTGTAAATCCGTCAAGATTTCAGCGAGATAAGAGTATTTGTGTTCGTGCAGATCACTCACCTTACATCAGGTACCACAGAGCCCGCCAGAAAGCTTGCCTGTGAAAAGATGGCCGCTGGTGATGACGTTAGAGACTCCGCCGTAAGACATCTAGCCTTTATTATGTATATCTATGGGCACTGCAATGCAATCTCTATGGGTTCCGGGAGGGCTAGCACTAACGTGCTTTCGTCATCATACGTAACCTTAACTTGTGCAGCGATTGGTGGAAACGTCTATATTTATAATCTTTAAGCTAAAGTGACATCCAGTAATTTCCTCAGTGCATAACTTACATTTCACAGACATTTTCTCCATCTGTAAATGTTATAAAGTCGAGAAAATATTTCCATTTTGCTGTCCAGGAGACAGGAGTGGAAGCACAAACTTCCGTGAACGAGCGCCGCCGTGCGCATGCGCGCCAAACAGACGGAGCGCAATAATTCTGACTAAAATATACATTTAGCTAAAATATTAGTTGATTTTTTTTGCGAACATAAATGTGCCATATGTAGAATTTCGAACCTACAACTAAGTGTATTTTTATGATAGCAGTAACTGTAAAGTGACTATTGTAGGGTAATCATAATAGACTAATTAGTCTGTGCTTTTTTATTTTCAGTTTTAGTTTAGTGAATGTAACTTCTGCTTTAAAAAGCATTATTTTCTTTTTAGATTGTAGTGTCACAATGTTAGAATGTAGGCCTCGTGTAATTTGACCCCCTTTTTTGCGCATAATATAACAGACTACAAGGTTACATTCATGTTTTCATAGCCTTCAATATGAACATTGTTTGGAAAATATTGGGCAGGATGTGAAATAAAAAAAAAAAAATTAATTAAATACAGATTTATTTATTTTTTTAGTTCAAATAGAAAAATGTACAAAATACTGAGATTATACATCGCCATTCAGCCCAAAAATAGAGATATGATTTTTTGGCCATATCGCCCAGCCCTATGGCATGCTTTAAATACTGAATTTTCCATGTTCTAGATAAGCAGTAGTGATGCATTACATCACATTATTTAACAATTAGCCCATTCTGCATCTCTAATTCTTTTCTTTTTTTTGTGCCCCCCCAAAAATTTTTAGCACCAGCCGCCACTGTGTTTGTATGAGTGTTCGTGCCACAATGCAGCTGCGCGAGCACGGTAGCTCGATATAATAATACACATCCGATCGTCTAAATCGCTTGAATGTCCAAACTGGCAAACCTTAAAACAGTTAAGTGAATTTAAAAAAAAAAAAAAGTTTAGTGAAGACGCAAGGCTCACCGCTCGCGCACCGTCTCTGTGTTGACGGGACTGGGCGGAGTCACGTGGCTACACACGCGGTAGTATGTTTTTAAGTGGGAAGTATAGACCAGGGGCCCATTTCAGACAGGAGGTTAAGTGAAAACTCTGAGTATGTTAATCCTGAAATGAGGGAAACTCTGGGTTTTCCGTTTCAGAATGGGAGGTATGTCAAACCCGAGAAAGCAGGTTAAGTCAAGCCTGTTTCTGAAAGAGAGGTAACTTATACTCAGAGTCAGTTACCATGGTAACTTACTCTGTGAACCTAACCTGGTCGGGAGCAGGTTTTCTTCGGTAAACCCAGAGTTTCCTTTGGTCTCCTCCCTCTTTTTAAAGCGCAAGTGATGTTTAAATAGTTCACTCATTCATTCACACTGCAAAAATGTATTAAAAAAGTATTTTTTGTCCTATTTCAAGTACAGATATCTAAAAACTCTTAAATCAAGATGGATTTTGCATATAAGAAAATGATATAAGATATTTAGTCTTGTTTCCTGGGGGGATCTAAATTAAGTGCATTTTACTTAAGTAAAATTATCAATATCTGCCAGTGTGGTAATAAAAATAATCTTAATGCAAACAGAAAACAAGATTATTCGGAGTGTCTATTACTAAGTGCAAATTAACTGGTGATGTGATTGACTGGGTTCGAATCCGCCTTCTGCCGAGCTCGCTATTCTCCGTTTTCCCATCACATCAGAAAGACATTTATTTTCAATAAAAATGAAGAAAATGTTTCAAAAGAGGAAGTAAATTGCCTAACGAGTGTTTAATAATGATAAAATCATTTACACTCTTATTATTGCATTCTGTTAAATTATTATTTTTTTCTTTCTCTTTTGTTGCATGTGGGATACCATGAAAATGAATATTAGTTCAATAACTTACCATTCTACCAGTTTTCACCTTTGATATTATAACAGTGATAAGAATTAAACTTACATTGACGGACGTCCTTTTGTCACGTGCTGTTGCCATGGTGAATCGTAATATCTGAGCTCCATTGATCATGGCTTTTAATAGTAGTGGTGCACGCGCTTAACTCTGAGTGAACCTACTCAGAGTTGATTGAATAAACTCAATTCAACTGTTCTGAAACCGAAAACTCTGAGTTTCCCATCTCAGGATAAGTCAACATAGACTTCAAGTTTTAACTCAGAGTTAGTTGAACCTCCTTATTGAAACAGGCCCCTTATGAGCCAGAGAAACAAGCGCGCCACCATCTTTGTAATATTGTCTTTGAACTTCCGTTTTTGCGGTAGCTCTGTACATTTCTATGGCATCAATGTCAAAGAATAATTAGCTGGTGAAGTGGATTTACTTGTTGTAGAGTTAATGAAAGTTATCGTGAGCATTAATGTTTAAAGCAGATGTCTAAACAAATGTCAGTAGACCGGGAACATTTTAAGACGAGCAGTTCATTCATAAATATGGAAGATCGCTGTGGAAAAAACAAACCGGAAGACAAAAGACAATGAGCACAGCGCTGAAAAGGGGTGGGGCTGCAATTAAGTTTGGCATCGGGCCAAAAAAAAATTTCGCCACTAGATGGTGGGCCAGAACATAGTCAAAGGATAATTTAAGAAATTAGGCTAATTGATGAAAAATGCAACTAGAATTGCCTGTGACAGACTGTTACGGTGTCTTTTGTAACTGGTAGTGAGCTGTTACTCTGTGTTAAATCCTGTAGTAGGACAGTCATAAATTAATAAAGCAGAGTAGTAACACATAACCTGGCAAGTATCTTCATTCACTAACTTGCAACATAGACCGCCTTGCTAAAACACACATGGGAGATGCGGAATGGATAAAAATAACAAAAAAATAAAAATATACTTGAATAAGCCTATTAATGGCATGTTTCAGTCATGCTCATAACGAACTATGTTTTATTTCCATATTGTGAATAATAAATGAGTATCATTTTAATTTGCTTGTTACATAATGGAGCCTAACTTATTGTAATAATCATTCGATGTAGCCTACTTTTACACTCAGAATTATTCCTTGGCATCCTCATGTACTAAACTCCATTTTTTTTTTAATTGTGTGCGTGCTGGAGGTACGCTATTATGTCGTGTGCAGAGTGATGTTAACATTGAAGCTAGCTGGTGAGAGAAAATGGCAGTATCTAAGAGTCCAAAGAGGAAAGTTGACAGCGAAAATAGGGCATACAAAGAAGAATGGAAAGACAACTATGCGTTCATCCTACCTGGTTTTGTGAATGCAAAGCCGGTGTGTCGTATCTGCAACGAAGTTGTCGCTGTTTGCAAAGAATATAATTTTAGAGGCGTTAACATGTCGCGTGGAAAGCGCGGCCGCGCCTCTTTCCTTTCCAAAGCGCTTACGCTCCCGTGGCGTCTGTCGTTGCGGTGCAACCATGAACTGCGCTCTCCAGACAGATCTATTTCAGAACCAGCCGCTATCAAAATAATCTGGCTGCGGGCGCGGGCCATACATTATTGTTGGCGGGCCGCCTATTGCTTATTGCCGACCACTGGTCTATAGAGTGGTGCAGGTAATGACGTCACTTTGTAGGCCAACTGGCAGTTAACATCACACTGGTTCCCTCGACAAAATCCCAATAGAGTCCGGGAACGTGACGTCAGCAATGCAATGCATTCTGGTACTTTAGGTCACCGACAGTACAGAAGAGACTGTGAAATAGTGGAGGCAGATGTTAAAATTTATATTATACAGTTAAAAACATATTAGAATGGTGAACGCTGGCTGTGTTATGAACTATCTGCATATACTGACCAGCGTGGAAAACGGATTTGAAATGGAGCGCCATTTTGTCCCATTTTCGGGACATTCTAAAACGCTTAACGTGGCTTAATGTAAGTAAACATCATACTAATAAACCATACTATGTACAGAAAAGCAGTTGAGCCCAGAATTTGAACGCAACACGTTTAATTTCACGTTAAACGTTTTCCTCCCATAGAAACTATGTACAGCAAAGCAGATGAGCCCAGAATATGAACAAAACACGTCTTATTACACGTTAAGTTTTCATCCATATAAAACCGTTATAAAGAAAACGCTTAACGTCGCTTAATGTAGCCTACTAAGTGATATTAAAAGATCAAATTCTGCATACAGCAATTTTTCTGTATAGTATGCTTTATTAGTATAGTGTTTACTAAGTTTGGTCTTTAATGTCACTGTCCATTAAGCGTTTTCTTTATGGGAGGAAAATGCTTATGTGTAATTAAATGGGTTGCGTTCATATTCTGGGCTCATCTGCTTTTCTGTATAAACACCAAACTAATAAAGCATACTAAGTTTTGTTTGTTAATAACTGTCTTAGTAAATTAAACCACGTTCAGCTTTTTCACGTTATGCGTTAGAATGTCTCTAATTTTCTGCTCTCCAGCTTAGAAACAACATAATGGTGAAAATGAAACTCAATGAAAATAAACTTGACCAAAATGTGGCTTTGTCATTTGTATTTATTAGATTCATAATTTCTGATCCACTTGAATATGTAAGTGCTCACGCCATGAATAATGTACGAAAACACGTTTAGAAATGTTATTTGAGATATAGCTTGTTGCAATCACTCTCCGTGTTCATAAAGTAGCGCTGCTTTGATTCATTGTTCAGTTTCTCTCAGTAAGAAATCATGTATTTGTTCCATTTAGGTCCAGTAAAACTTACTTGGTGTAGCGATTCCACAATATAATTCATTTCAGAGCTGCATTACAGAGGGTCATGCTGTTATGTTATCCCTTAATGCTTTAACATTGAGAAATCAGGGCGATATGATGATATGCTGGCTGAGATCAATCTATATTGTGTTTATCATTTTACCTGGCAGATATATCGGTGCCACTTAGTTATTAAAAACTACAATAGAGAAATCACTCCTGTGTGTGGTAGGCTACGATAGAAGGCGGCAGTATGATTTCTATGCGTGTGTATGTCGTGTCCTGGCCACACGACTGAGCGATCGAATGAACACAAGAGATTCAAATATTAGTCCATTTATTCTAAGCATGTGCAAGCAGCTCTTTGTATTTCTTGTCATTGTACGCTCCTGAGCGTGACCTAAAACATGGCGGCGACTACCCAGCATGCAACGCGCAGTGACGTAGTTTGCCAAGCTCTATAGGATTTTTCCATAGGCTTTTGGATTATCGCAAAAAAACAAGCTCTGTGATCAACAAAGGTTTATGATACTTACACGTTTTGTCAATCAAGATAATTTTGACAGAATGACACAACTTTTATGAAATTTGAAGCGTAAATGCAGTCGCCAGAAGTAAAAAGCTAAAGGTAGGCTATAAACGAACTACACCACGGTCGCTCGACTTCAACGTCACCATCACTAAGCTTCCAACAACTCAGTTTTTATCTTAAAACATTTTCCCAGAACTTTGAGTTAGACTAGATTATGAGAGCACAATTATGAGCATAATGAGGCTGTAAAAGTGGATTGAGCTCACCTGTTTGTTGTGATGACGTTTAATATTGCCGACAGCCCCTGTAGTCCCATTTAGCCACTTGTTAGCAACCACCTTTTTCAAGACACATAACAGCTTAAAAAAAAAAATCACGAGTGGGGTAATACTGATATATTTTATGTCGTAGAATAAAACGTGAAAGTGTCTTGAGCTTGTGTTCACCACAGACCTTATTTCAGCCATTTAACCAAAATCCCATTCAAAAAACCCATTGATTTAGGCACGATGGAACCGGAAGTGCTAAAATGCTAACTCGCTTCCGCGTTTTGGCCTACAAAGTGATGTCATACCCATACCTGCACCACTATATGGGCTATATGCACGGTTACTTCCGGTGAACTGTTAGCTGTTCATTCTGTACTTGCTGTACATCGACACAAAACCATCAGTGGTTGACTTTTTAATGTTGTATTCATATTTTAATGCAATTATCACATTTAACTAATTTGCCAATAAACAGTTTTATTGATTGCAATAATGACGAAGCTATCGGGACCGTTTAAAAACGCCGTGTCTGTAATTAGACACATTTTTTCCCCCAGCACTTCAAATGTTATTTTTAATGTGATGACCACAAACATTATTTCTTCATCCTTCTGAGATTGTCCCTATTGTAAAACCGAACGTTTCAAAATGTAGGAAATTCAACATTTGATAGAAAACACTTATTTAAAAATACAAAAAACACAATAATTACCACTATAACCAGCAGGTGGTGGCAGAGTAGCGTTTATTTGCGCATATATCAGCCATTTCCTCTAATCGTTTTTCAATTAGTTTCGTTTTTGACTAAATATTAAACTTTATAAAATAACTAGGTTTACGTTTTGTCAATGTGAAGTATGAAATACTCACAAAATCTTATGAAAAACAACTTTTCTTGTGAATTAATTACACAGAAAGCGAGCACCGTGCTTTCCCTTTGTAATCACGGCAGCTGTCAGTCAGTGCAGCGCAAGATCAATGATTTCGGCACACTTGTAAAAACACACATTTTATTCAATTTATTCTAAAGTGCACTATAAATATTTAATTTTTAAGTGTGAAAACTGATGGTCTGATTGAATTTAGCCGAGGAGGAACACTGAAGTACCTTTTTATTTATTTATCTTCTATGCTGTCTTGAATAACTAGTAATTAATGCTATGCCTGACTATTTAAGTGACTATATTCTGATTATAAAGTATTACACTATTGATGCTCAACACACCAGCAAATGACATCTCACCGGAAGTTTTCCAGCTGGCTAATATTATTGCAAAAGTTCTAAAGAACGCTCTGTGCATATACAGGTGCTGGTCATATAACTAGAATATCATCAAAAAGTTGATTTATTTCACTAATTCCATTCAAAAAGTGAAACTTGTATATTATATTCATTCATTACACACAGACTGATATATTTCAAATGTTTATTTCTTTTAATTTTGATGATTATAACTGACAACTAAGGAAAATCCCAAATTCAGTATCTCAGAAAATTAGAATATTGTGAAAAGGTTCAATATTGAAGACACCTGGTGCCACACTCTAATCAGCTAATTAACTCAAAACACCTGCAAAAGCCTTTAAATGGTCTCTCAGTCTAGTTCTGTAGGCTACACAATCATGGGGAAGACTGCTGACTTGACAGCTGTCCAAAAGACGACCATTGACACCTTGCACAAGGAGGGCAAGACACAAAAGGTCATTGCAAAAGAGGCTGGCTGTTCACAGAGCTCTGTGTCCAAGCACATTAATAGAGAGGCGAAGGGAAGGAAAAGATGTGGTAGAAAAAAGTGTACAAGCAATAGGGATAACCGCACCCTGGAGAGGATTGTGAAACAAAACCCATTCAAAAATGTGGGGGAGATTCACAAAGAGTGGACTGCAGCTGGAGTCAGTGCTTCAAGAACCACTACGCACAGACGTATGCAAGACATGGGTTTCAGCTGTCGCATTCCTTGTGTCAAGCCACTCTTGAACAACAGACAGCGTTAGAAGCGTCTCGCCTGGGCTAAAGACAAAAAGGACTGGACTGCTGCTGAGTGGTCCAAAGTTATGTTCTCTGATGAAAGTAAATTTTGCATTTCCTTTGGAAATCAGGGTCCCAGAGTCTGGAGGAAGAGAGGAGAGGCACACAATCCACGTTGCTTGAGGTCCAGTGTAAAGTTTCCACAGTTAGTGATGGTTTGGGGTGCCATGTCATCTGCTGGTGTTGGTCCACTGTGTTTTCTGAGGTCCAAGGTCAACGCAGCCGTATACCAGGAAGTTTTAGAGCACTTCATGCTTCCTGCTGCTGACCAACTTTATGGAGATGCAGATTTCATTTTCCAACAGGACTTGGCACCTGCATACAGTGCCAAAGCTACCAGTACCTGGTTTAAGGACCATGGTATCCCTGTTCTTAATTGGCCAGCAAACTCTCCTGACCTTAACCCCATAGAAAATCTATGGGGTATTGTGAAGAGGAAGATGCGATATGTCAGACCCAACAATGCAGAAGAGCTGAAGGCCACTATCAGAGCAACCTGGGCTCTTATAACACCTGAGCAGTGCCACAGACTGATCGACTCCATGCCACGCCGCATTGCTGCAGTAATTCAGGCAAAAGGAGCCCCAACTAAGTATTGAGTGCTGTACATGCTCATACTTTTCATGTTCATACTTTTCAGTTGGCCAAGATTTCTAAAAATCCTTTCTTTGTATTGGTCTTAAGTAATATTCTAATTTTCTGAGATACTGAATTTGGGATTTTCCTTAGTTGTCAGTTATAATCATCAAAATTAAAAGAAATAAACATTTGAAATATATCAGTCTGTGTGTAATGAATGAATATAATATACAAGTTTCACTTTTTGAATGGAATTAGTGAAATAAATCAACTTTTTGATTATATTCTAATTATATGACCAGCACCTGTAGCCCATTAACAGGATTAAAAAAACCGAAATAACCGACATGGGAAAATTACGTTGGTTAGAGGTTCTGAATTTCGGTTTCGATTACTTTTCGATTAATCGTCCAGCCCTAGTATGGAGTCAACACAAATATTACATTTCTTAAAAAAAAAAAAAAAAAAAGGTGTGTGTTTAAATCTGATTTTTAAAAAATGATTTTTAATCACTAGACCAATGTGCTTAGTGGTGAGATAAAAGTAAAACAAAGGGATAAAGGAAAAATGATCGCATATTAAAAAAAAAATTTAAATAGCCTAATATTAATTGTTAATATTAATATTCAGATTGTTTATTTAGAGACCAGTTCACCCAAAATGAAAATTCTACCATCATGTCTTTGGAAACCATGTGGCTCTTTTGAAACACAAAAGGAGTTATTTATAGCAGAAAGTCCAAGCTTCTCTTTTTTGTACAATGAAAGTGAATGGTGACCACAACTGTCAAGCAAGATTTTCAAAGCAAGATTCTGACTTTTTAAAAATAAAATATAAAAATTAATAACTTCTTCAGCTTCATCAGACTTGAAATGCTTTAGAGCTTCACAGCCCCTGATTCCCGTTCACTTTCACAGTGTTGAAGGTAACAACTCAAACATTCTGCCTCTCTTTTAATGGTTGACATGAGTAAATGATGACAGAATTTTCTTTCTGTTTTTTATTTTTATTTTTTTGGTATACAGTAATATGAAATATGAAATTAATATGAAAAATTATTTGTTTACGCCTGTCCAGAACCGTATTTGCCTTCTTTTTGCCTCTTAATGTAGATTAGAAATCATTCATCGTACTTGTACATTTCTAAAGTATTACTAATAATCATCTCTCTTTGTCTTACAGTGTCGTCGCCTATGTGAGTGTAACTCAACACCAAACCACCCTACACTGATCAGATCTTCACTGCAGAAGAGTCACACAGCAGCCTGGAGGCAAGAAAATCTGACCTTTTGTTCAAAGGGGTTCATATGGTCAAGTTTGCCACAATATTAGTAACTTATAAATAGTGAAATATTTCTTACTCATTTTATGTCATAAAGTTTCTTTGTATTGAATTTGTCAGAAACCCCACAAATTTGTACATTTCTAGATTTAAATTCCACATGTTCACTGTAGTTTAGACTTTTGGACCACAACATATTTTGGCTGGTTCGATAATGCGTTTAGCTACCAATAAGCTTTTTGAACATGTTAAAATTCATTCAGCAGATTCAAAACCAGCAAAGAATGGCCAAAAAAAAAAGGCTGCAGATTCTGTCTGGGCCTGCTTATGAGACATGGCCCAGTTTAATATTATTAATACTAAGGTCTGATTTCATTGAGGTCTTTTTTTCTGAATGATAAGTATGTGCGGTGGGGAAATAACCTGTCAATGTTTGTGAATTTCCCTGCTGCTACTTACTAGTGGTTTCACACTTCTCACACCAGACATGTGGTTTAGCATTTTTTTTTACTATGAGTAGTACAGCCTGTTCCTTAAAACACACTCTCCTCCAATCGTATGCGCATATGCGCGACCCAATGAGGAAGTGATTCTATTGACAAGGCAAAGATGGTACTGGCTGATCTAGAAAAGTTCTTACCCTCTTCCTGGCACTCACCTCAGTTATTACGTGCATATACACAGTGTTTGCTTACGTTGTGCTTACTGTTGTGGCTTTAAACCTTAGGGCTATGAAGGTTGTCCTGTTATCATTTCTGACTCACTGAATCTTTATATTATACATCTACATTTTTAAAGCTAAAATAAAGACCAACATGTTTCCCAAAAATTCTTCCTTGTTTTAAATAATTGGAGAAAGATGGTTATCTTTAGTTCCGGAAGTATGTGCCGATAATATGCCTAGTATGCGTAAATCACTGATTGGCTGATTATGACCTCCCTCTCCAGTCCAAATGCATGTGTTGCTTTCTTAGAAAATTCTGTGGAAGGTTTGATTACAGAGAAAAACGGCACTTGCGAATGTGAGAAGAAATAACGAGAAGCCTCCAGTAAATGATGCTCTTGAGCTATTTTTCCACTCAGAAATAGGAAGTGCACTTGAATATGTGACGTCAGTATCACGTCATGTCTATCAACACTTGATGTGCAAAATAGACCTTCTCCAGAACTGTTTAACAACTTTTAGACACGCAAAAGGAGCACTGATGACCTCTTTCTTGCTTTCGTGAAATAACTGAGATGTTGTTGCTGTTTAACAATAAAAAGTAAAGTAATATTCCAAAGCATGAGATGTATATATTAGTGTAACAATATATCGTGTCACAATGTATTGCAATATAAAAATGCAACAGTATGTATCTTGGATAGTGACAATATGTATTGTGTATAGTTCACCCAAAATTAAAATTGCTGGGGGGGGGACGGAAATCAAGTTTACATAGTATTAGTGTCAGGACTACGTTAAACTACTATGTATAATGTTGAATATAATGTATAATAATGCAATGGGGGAATATATGTGGGTCCTGATAATGCTGAATGTCTTATGTTACCAGTAAAAGTGGCCTACATTATTTTAAATATATCTAGTCAGTGACAGAGTGCAACACTCGTCTAAAATAATTCTGTATTTTCAGCTTCAGAGTCATGAATATTTTTATTCTGGTATCAACATTGTCCTGTGTTACCAGCACTGAAGTCCAAGCCTATTCATTTCCACCCCCAATGTAATAACAAATTTAGTGTTTTAATCAAAATTAAAAAAAATTTGTTAACCATTTACCATATGTTTTGGAGTATCGCAATAATATCGTATCGTGAGTTCAGTATCGTGATATGTATCGAATCGTGTCATGAGGGTATCGTTACACCCCTAGTATATATATAAATTTATAACTAATCTTGAATTCATAGAAGTAGCTAGTTCCAAATACAGAGACTCACCATCAGGGTCTTTGTTCAACACAGTAAATATGTTTTGCTGCATTTAGTGTTTATAATTTTGTAGTACACTAATTGTAAATGATTCATGATGTGCTGCTCTTGTAGAAATCTCTGTGATGTATAAATATCATATTGCACTGTAAAAAAAAAATGTTGTGCTTGTCAGGGTGCAGCATTTGGCACATGTGCCCACAAATGCAGTACATGTGGGATTTAGGATTGAGTTCAGCCTGCGCTATATATCAATCTGCTTTTCTGTAACTCATCTTTTCTGTTATTTTATGCTGCCCGGTCTAATAAAGGCAAAGTGGCATAAAAAAACGTTAAAGGTAAAGTATGTAATTTCTGTGTAACAAACAAATTGAAAAAGTAATATGTTTCAAACACTCCATTCCATCTGTTCCACCCCAAACTCACACCATTGGTTTTAATAAAATATACATACATATTTATAAAATACTTTTTCAGATTTGTGTTGCGGTGTTTTACATGAGCTGTCAAATATTAAATACGAATAATTAGTACTAACATTTCAAAGCCCCAATTTATAGGGTACCAACTTAAAAGTTGAATAGGTACAAATTTTCTCTAATTCCATTATCATTTAAATTATTGAACAATAAGTGATGAATTGTGTATATGGGTGAGGGTAATCTGAAGGATAATGTGTAATGTTAGTGTAATATTAATATTGTGTAATGAGTAAATTCTTTTTTTTTTTTTTTTTTTTTTGCTTGTATCGATGGAGTGTAACTGAATAGTTGTATGTTTGACCTGCTCTCTTGATTGCCTAAGACAAATTTCTCCTGAGTGAGATAATAAAGAGAATAAACTATTTGAAATTGTACAATAATGTATTGTGCAATTACGTATATACATAATGTACAATTAGCAATTTTCCTGTTTGATCACCACAGATGAAGAAATAATGTAACAAATGTACCACTACCACTAAATATGGCAATTTTTTTTCAATCTTTCAGAAGTTGACAGTTGATACACTTGAGATTAATACAAAAATAGTGTACATTCAGATTAGATTTACACATTGAGATTAATACAAAGAATAATGTAGATGTTAATATTATAGTTTCAAATGACATTTTAAATTTGTTCAGACAAGTTTTAAAGCCCGATTTTGTTGGTTTTCCTAAATTATCTTTTGGATTTATTTTATTTCACCCCCAAACATCTGGTCTTTTCCATTCTGAGTCTGTGCCTAACCGGTGTTAGTTTTCAGTAAAGCAAACCTAGAGTGAAGGCAATATGGGTCTCAAAACACCTGGCAGTGCCAGACTGTCTGCCAGGCTGCGCCCAGTCTCAGGAGACTGACGATGTCATAACTCTTGTTCGTCGTGCCGTCATTGGCAGGAGGGACATTAACTACACATTACTGTGTGTGTGTTTTTACCCTCAGGTCTTTTTGCGGTGAAGGGGGCAGAACTCATGCCGCACATATACATACAAACATGTGTTCCTGTCTGTTCAAAGGTGAGAGTTTTCAGGGCAAGGGTTACTTGCTTTAACACACACACACACACCCATCCATGTTGGCGGCGGTTTATCAGGGAAAGTGGAGCTCTCCTCTCCTGCAGAGCTCATCTGTTCCTGTGCCACCCTACAAACCCCCTGTAGACATTAGTGGGCTTTCCACACTCCCCACCCAAGGGGCAGGTGGAACACACACTCACACTAACCAAACACCTCCTACTGAGTGGCATTGAATAGGACAGCTGCCCAGGAGATTAGGGCCAACTGCTTTGTGAGTAATGCAGTGTCGGCCACCATCAAAGCCAGTTGTGTTGAAGAGACAGGATGTGAGACAGGATGTCCAGATTAAATAACAGACCTATTAATGTCAGCCTGACAACAGCGCGAGAGAGGAGAAAACTTGTCTGAACTTTAGCTGTCATAATTTGATATGCCACGGAACAATGCTTTTTGATTTCCGATGAAATAATCCGAAATCATGTGACTCTGTGAAGGATTCGTTGCCTTTTTTATGCACAGTCATGTATACAGTCATAAAATGTCAGTGATCATGTGCGTGTGTGTTCACAGGGTGTAGGGTGTGGGAACGGTGATAGGGGAGGTCCCTGAGATCTTCATGGCTCAGGCAGCCGAGTTGTCAGGGACGGGCCCGTGTGATGAAGGTTATGAGGAGTTTGCAGAAATGTTCCACTCAACAGTGGTAAGAGCAGTCAGGTGGGTCATATCACATTTATTCCTCCTTCTCTCTCATCTTTTCATTTGACCTGCTTATTCTCTTGCTATCTTTTATTTCAGCGCTCTTTTTATTCCTCTTTTCTGTGCTGTATTCAATCCAAAACCACACCCCCATGTTTCACATGATGCCTGTTTCTTGTTCTCCTTTTCTCAAAAACTTCTTTTAAATATGCTTAAACAAGCATCACTGTTAGTACTAATACTTGTGGTTAGAGATTTTAACAAACTCGACTCTTGACTTGTGAATGAATGAAATTTCACATCTAGCACACTCCCATAATACTCCAGCAATAGGTTTTGGCTTTTTGCCTATCATTTACAGACATTACTAAGAAAACCTATCACATGGTATATCTCTCTGATTAATCTGCAACCAATAGGTGGCCTGTTGCCATGGCAACTGTGATAATGACTGAGAGGAGTTTAACCACAATAGCCTCATCCACTCGTAAACACAACCAACTGTTATGAAAACTGGTGTCAAACAATCTCACAATCTGATATCTTTTTATTTCACATTTTGATCGAACACTTTTTCAAAACAGCACATAAGTTGTCCTGCACCATTTGCTATTACTTTTCGAAGCAAAACAATTGAATAGACTTTCATTGAAGGAGGGACCTAACCCAGAGCACCTTAGCAACCACATAGCAACGTGCTGACAACCATTCAAACACTTTAGCAATGCCATAGCAACGTGCTAACCATTCAGAACATCCTAGAAATGGCATAGCAACATGCTAACAACCATTCAGACCACCATATAAATGGCGTAGCAATGTGTTATCCAACCATTCAGAACATGGTAGCAATGGTGTAGCAACTTGTTCAGAACACCCTAGAAATGGCAACAACTTGCAAACCATTCTGAACACTCTTGAAATGGCATAGCAATATGCTAATAACCATTCACAACACACAAGCAATGGCAAAGCTACTTGCTAACCATTCAAAACACCCTTGAAATGGCATAGCCACATGTTAACAACCATTCTGAACACCCTTAAAAATGACAAAGCAACTTGCTAACCATTCAGAACACTATAGAAATGACATAGCGATATGCTAACAAGTACAACCATTCAGACTACCATATCAATGGCATAGTAATGTGTTAACCAACCATTCAGAACATGATAGCAATGGCATAGCAACTTTTTCAGAACACCCTAGAAATGGCAACAAATTGTTAACCATTATGAACACTTGAAATGGCATAGCAAATTCATAACCATTCACAACACCCTAGAAATGGCATAGCAATATGCTAATATTCAGAACACTAGGCTACAATAGCAAAGCAACTTGCTAACCATTCAGACCTCCATATCAATGGCATAGCAATGCGCTAACCAACCATTCAGAACATGGTATCAGTGGCATAGCAACTTGTTCAGAACACCCTAGAAATGGCAACCATTCAGGCCACTCTAATGCTATAGCAACTTGTTAACCATTCAGAACTTGTTAACCATTCAGAACTTGTTAACCATTCAGAACACTTTAGCATCTGTATAGCACCACCCTGGAAATTAGCTGGCATTATGGTGTAGGGTTTTGCATGGGCAATATTTCCTCAGAAAATGTAAATATCAAATTTCACATATTTTTTGCCCTCATCTTAAAAAACAACCAATAAAAATATCTATGAACGCATTTTGTGTGTTATGCCAGATGTAGGTCTTTCTCAACAGTCTTTCTCATGAATGGGATGTTTCTAGTCATGTCAGACTAATGGGGAACCTTTATCTTGGTTGTTAACTAGAACAAAGAAAATGGCAACAACCAGCTAACCATTCTGAACACTCTTGAAATGGCATAGCAATATGCTAATAACCATTCAGAACACACCAGCAATGGCAAAGCTACTTGCTAACCATTCAAAACACCCTTGAAATGGCATAGCAACCTACTAATCATTCAGAACACCATATAAATGGCATAGCGATATGCTAACAAGTACAGTACAACCAGTCAGACCATGGTATTAATGGCATAGTAATGCGCTAACCAACCATTCAGAACATGATAGCAATGGCATAGCAACTTTTTCTGAACACCCTAGAAATGGCAGCAACTAGTTAACCATTATGAACACTCTTGAAAAGGCATAGCAACTTCATAACCATTCACAACACCCTAGAAATGGCATAGCAATATGCTAATAAATATTCAGAACACACTAGCAATAGCAAAGCAACTTGCTAACCATTCAAAACACCCTAGCAATGGGATAGCCACATGTTAACAACCATTCAGAACATGGTAGCAATGGCATAGCAACTTGTTAAGAACACTCTAGAAATGGCAACCATTCAGGCCACTCTAATGCTATAGCAATTTGTTAACCATTCAGAACGTGCTAACCATTCAGAACAACCTAGCAATGGCATAGCAATATGCTAACAACCATTCAGTCCACCATATCAATGGCATAGCAATGTGCTAACCAACCATCCAGAACATGGTAGCAATGGCATAGCAACTTGTTCAGATCACCCTAGAAATGGCAACCATTCAGGCCACTCTAATAGCAACTTGCTAACCATTCAGAACACCCTAGCAATGGCATAGCAACTTTTTAACCTTTCAGAACACTTTAGTGACTGTATAGCACCACCTTGGCAATTGTCCTGGCATTATGGTGTAGGGTTTTGCATGGGTAATATTTTCTCAGAAAATGTAAATATCAAATTTCACATTCTTTTTTTGCCCCCATCTTAAAAAGCCAACCAATAAAAATATCTATGAACGCATTTTGTGTGTTATGACAGATGCAGGTCTTTCTCAACAGTCTTTCTCATGAATGGGAAGTTTCTAGTCATGTCAGACTTACGGGGAACCTTTATCTTGGTTGTTAACCTCAAACCGTCACTGATGGAAGTATGTATTATGACTCATTTGTCATATGGTCATTTTGTTTCTGAATTACTCAACAGCCAATCATTTCATTTACAGAATAAAAACTCTGTGAATACATAACAGCATTGATGCATTTAGTTTAGGACAACTCTGCAGTTTCCAGCAAATGTGCAGATGTAACACATTTTAGTACTTTCCTGCACAAAACACATTGTGGACATGTTGGCATTTAATTTGGTTAACTTTTAACAGATTTATTTGCACTGTACCCTTTGATTGGTACTTTGATTGGGAGTTTTCTCCTCCCTAAAAGCCTATTTATTTTGCTATCCTAACTGTTTTTGGTTATTGATTACATTTTATTAATTGCATTCAGCATAGTTTCTCATCAAAACAGATGGGGTCACGACCCACCAGTTGAGAGCCACTGCTATATATTAATGTGTGTGTATTTATTTTGTTTATAAATGTTTATGTGTGTGTGTCTATTTGTGTTGTCCTATCCTCACATTTCTCCACAATACCAAAAGAGGGAGGGATAGTTGTTTGAAGAAAACTAGCATTCCTTTTTCAGGTCTCTCAACTGACTTTTTCAAGTTGCGGTGTGTCTCCATTGCTTTCTCTACATCTCCTATCTGTCTCTCTCCTGCGCTCTCTCTCTCTTTCTCCCTTTTTCTATCTCTCACTCCCTCTCTGTCGCTGTTTGGTCATTCTGACGTCCGCTTCTGGATCACAGCATCTCTTTCTGGCGCTGCAGGAGAGTTTCCCTGTGCAGTCTGAAGCCTGATTCCCCCCAAATCTCTGCTTTTACTCCTCATTTGCTCTGTGACTGAAGACGGCATGCTTTCTTCTTCTGTGGCTTTTTTAAAAATCTACTGAAATCTTCTGCCACTTTGAATTTGAAATCATCCTCCAGTAGCGTTGCGAATGAAGATGAAGCCGGTCCCTTTTTCCTAAGCGGATTTGATTTTAGTTTGTTTTCTAATGCTTTTTTGTAAACTGCATTTTGTCCAGGACAATATTCACAGTAGCATTGCAAATATTGAGTAATTGTCAAATTTTTAAAGATTTTTCAGCTTTGATGGAGCACAGGGAATGATTAAATGGGTTTTTGTGTGTTTTACTAATTTGTTTATGTGTTTCTAGGTGCGTTTCTGTGTTTGTGTGACGTCTAAGTCTAACAGAATGGATCCAGACATCCTTTGCCCAAAGGTCAAGGGCATGGGATTACATGTCAAGTGTCTGTGTCGTCATGTTGGTTTCTAGAGCACACCAGACATATCGCACGTGTGTGACTGAACACACACGAGCCAGGCTGGCACAAAGCGACGAGACATCATCAGCTGCATCCGTTTATAGTCATGACCAGCTGTTTTCGTCATAGTCACATTAGGGTTTTTTGTTGTTGTTGTTGTTGTTGTTTTATTTTGTTTAAAAAACAGTGTTAAAACAAGAGCAAAAACTGTCTACTTCCTTGTTTAAGTTGGATTAACATTGTTAAAAAAGCTAATTTTGTTTTATGAATCATTGTCTCCAGCACTTAAAGGGTTAGCTAGTCTGTGAATTCTCCTCTGCCAACTCCCAGGCAGTCGAGTAAGTAACCCGATTCGGAGGCATCTGCTCGGGGAAGGGCGTGTATCGGCCTCCCCCCTCGCCCTGATTCCTCTCTGCTCCTCTCCTCCTCCCGGAGCTGTGGTTAGCCCTGCCCTTATGGGTCATGTGACTTCTCTGAAACTCCCTCCTCCCCCTGCCTCCCCCCGTGTTTCCAGTAAACTGCTGAAAGGAGGGGCTGAGTCAGTCTTCAACCAGCTTCCCTTTGACCACAGCTTGTTAAAGAATTTGTCAACGTGGACTCCAGGGTGCACATTTTTTTCCTCCTTGTGATAGATAGATTTGAATTTTTTTCATCTCTCCCTCCCTGGAACGGTCAGATTACGTCAGGCACCCATAATCACTTCCTGCGCTACGCCGTAGAAAGAGAGAGAGTGTGTGTGTGTGTGTGTGTGTGTGTGTGAGAGAGAGAGAGAGCGGCTCGTATAAAAGACTTTGATATTTGGCAGCATGTTGTGCCAGAGAGGTTTGTCTTGGTGCCTGTCTGAAAGGGTTTCATTCAAAAAAACAAAACAAAAAAAACAGAAAAAAGAGGGGGATAATAATCTGGGGGGGGGGGGGGTAGAGAGGAGTACAATTTACTTTATAACCTGATTATGGTCTTCCTGTGATTCTCCCAGCTGGCGGTCTGATTTTCCGGATCGTGTTAGATCATCCGTAATGTTTGCTTTTGCAAGCTCACTTGCTCCACAGACGGACAAATTAACATTCCATGCAAATGAAAATGAAAAACAATGCAAATAACCTCATTGAAATCTATTACCTGAGCGATTAGCATTTATTGAATCAAAAATAACAAAGAAAAGAGAAGAGTTGATGTTAAAGGGTTAGTTAGTCCCAAAAATGAAAAGTGTCATGTTTTACTCACCCTTCTGTCATTAAAAACCTGTATGACTTTATTTCTTCTTTTTTCTATATAATGTCCAGTGTTGTTTTGGTCCCCATTGACTTCTATTATATTCACAAAAAAGTTGTTTTCCACAGAAAAGAAGAAAATACATAAATGATCATAGACTTTTCATTTTTGGGACAACTGTCTCTCAAATGAGCTCTATTAGCATTAGCCAGACTCAGGTAAATGTTGATAGTGTATGTATAGGAGTGTTGCTATTGTTGCCAAGGTGTCATTGACGTAAGGGGAAGCTGTAACTGTAGAATGTGGCGTGGAAAGAGGAATATTATTAGGTGTGAATGTGAATTAGGGAAGTCTTTCGTCTATATGCGTCAATCCTCGTCATTTCTCTGGTAACAAAAGCCTATCGTGACTTATGGTGCTTCGCTAAATATACTAAGTAGAGCATTTTTGGGGTAAAAATAATTAGTAGCCTTTCCAACAATGGATTCTGGTAAATCCATGTCCCGAAATATGATCAAAATATGCCATAAACTGCTTCCAGAAAATCATATGTCATAACAAGCCCCCCAAAAATAAATAAATAAATAAATAATGGTGATAACCAACATCAAAAGCTTTACCAAAAAAAAAATGCTGAATAGTGCTGGATACATATCAGAGAGCTGAAACTGTCTCCCATGGTTTTACTGAAGGCGCACCTTTGACGAGATCTCTTAAATGTAATTGCTGGTAAACCCTTCCCTGAGGGATGCTGGGTCGGAGCTGGTAAATGCGGGGAGGTTGTGGTGGCTGAACGCTTTGCCAAATGGTAATTTTCCATGTGCATGAGAAAAAGATTGAAATAGATTGAAATAAAAAAGAACAACCAGTCTGGTTATTCATTCATCGTGTCAGATGGCCACTGTTGTGGTTAAAGAAGGAAACTTCCCACTAGAATTATGAATACGTCACATAACTGCATGATTACATGTGTACCGCTCTATAAAACTCTGAAATAGCTGCTTGATTTCGCTCTCATCAGTTTTCTGCATTGTTTTCAGGGTTAAATGACTAAGGGGAATTAGTCAGCGACACAAGCAATACAAAACATTCTGAGAATAACTTTTAGTCCACCGTATGGGGTCCATTTAGTTGCTAATATTAGGAATTAACACATTTTGCTGCATCTGTTCGGTGTGGGGTAGATGGGCGGCGAGTGATAGTGTATACAGATGTCTGGAGATAAAAGATACCTTTGAAGACAGATGAGAGACTTGTGACTGGACCTGAATGCAGTGATTTAGTCTTGACATTACTCAGCAGTTTTTTGTGCCCGTTTGAAAGTGACTCACTGCTCGGAGCAGAATGATGTGTTTGTAATGGGGATGGGCATGAATGTTGCTCTTTAATCAAACACTTTCATCCTGCGGTTTAAAGCTGATCCAGAGTGCTCAACCTCTGAACAAAAGACATTCCTCTCTTCCCAACCTGACATTTTCGACAGACATTTTTATGTCTGGTTTACTGTAAAAATGAACAGAAGAATTGAGAGAGAGAGAGAGAAACGGCAATGGAATGAAATGTGCTGTTGCTATGTGTCCAAACAGTCTTTGTGATTGGACAGAACAAATTCGGAATTTTCAAGTTCATCCAATCAAAACGCCGCTGTTCTGCTTGCTCCCCATCACCCCTCCTTTCTCTCCCCTGCCAGCTTTTCTTGGACCGATTTGATGTCCATATTAGGTTTGTTTCAGTAAAAATCCCCTCCCATGCCCTTCGACCATTATATTGAGTGCTAATGTACTTTTATCTCTTGCAGCAAAAAGCATTCTCAACCTTTTGTACAGTAAATGAATTAAAGATGATATCATTGGCCCATGTCATCAATATATTAATTGTATTTACCACCTGTCACCGATTCTCTCAGTGCCCCTGCTCATTTTTATGATCAGTGGGTGTTAAAGATTTATTTTCAATTATACGAGATAAATAGAGCATTATATGTGTATGCACTGAACTGTAAAAAATTATTTGTATGAAAAACATGCACATGTATTGATCCTGAGATGAATGGTAATGTTTCATATTTGCAGAATGATTATGAAATGCATTTCTAGAAGAGGCAAATTTAGAATAATTTTTACAATGACCTAAATCCTATAAATTGCATGAATAGCTCAAATATTATTTAGAATAATTGTTGTCATTTTGTTAACACATTAAAACGTCTGTTTAATAGCCTAATAATTATTTTCACCAGATTTGTTTGTGTAATAAAAATTAAGATACTCTTAAATGATTTTAGATTTTAATTATGAGATATATCTATCTATCTATCTATATATATATCTATATATATATATATATATGATGAATTAAACTTTAAAAGCTTTTAAAGTAAGCACTACTACAAATTCTGCTGTTTTAAAATTATTAACCTGGTTTGCTTGTCCATCTAACCCCGTCATTTAACTTGCACTTAGTTAGACTGTTAAAAATACATAAAATAAAATGAAATCTGCATATTTGTTAGTTTGTTACTTTATCAAAAGTATTTATATCTGCTAGACATGAATGCAAGCATTCATGCGAACATCCAAAACATTTTCCTTAAAATCTGCTGTTATTATCTTTTCCTAGATTTTTTTTTTCATTATATAGTTTTATATATATATATATATATATACCACCCCTCTTCCCAGAAAGGGTATCTGAAGGAAAATCCATGTCATTTCATTAAAATAGCCTTTTGTGAGGACTAAAGCTTCAGATATGGCAGGCTTTCTGTGACTCACTGGAAGCACCTAGGCGTCTGGTCTTGTCCCCCATTCCTATTCAATGGAAATTTAAAATGTGTCAGTCAAAGGTTCATGGATCTTTCTGGTAAGGGTTAAACATTTGAATTTTTTTTTTTTTTTTTTTTTTTTTTTTTTGTGAAATTATATAGTATGGAACATAAGAATGAAATGTTTAGGTAAGATACATGTTCATTTTACTGTTTCTAATATTTTGGGAACAAATCCTGCTAAAAATATGCATTTGCAAAAGAAGGTTCTATTAAAAAATATATAGTTGTCTTGTTCTTTTTCTAAGAAGTGTGTTATAGAACAGTAAACTGATGTAATTAGTGTAGTTTAACTACTTGTTCTTAAGTGAACACAGACCTTCCTCTCTTTCCCTCTCTCTTTGGTTTTCTGCAAATAATTCAAAAGTAGTGGGGAGATATTAGATATCATATAAAAAACAAAAAGAACAAAAACATACTAAGAGTTTATAAATGCACTATTACAAATCTTTTTCATGCTAAAAACATGCCAATCTTCTTCTATTCTGTAATCTATTCTTCTCCTGCTTCATCAGTTCGAATTCTGGCTAAAATCCACATAAATCCTTCTTTTGATTCCTTTGTTCTTAAGATACTTCGATTTGTTCTAATTGTTTCATCAAAATCAGTTAATTCAGACATGCTTTTACATTATCTGTAGCTCAAAAACAATTTTAAAAGTATGTGTTTTTCAAACTAAATGATTTGGAAGATATTCTCAGAAGATGTGGCAACATTTTGTCCTGTGTGTTAACAGAATCCTCCCAAATCATGTTAAATAATTAAAACTTGCAAAATAAGATTCTTAAAAAGTGTTTAATTACAGTGAAGTAAAAAGTTTTTTATTAGATCAAAATCAGTTTAAGACCAGTGTTTTAAACTGGGAATGATTATATGAACTACATAGATGAATTAATACATTTAGTGCATTGTCAGAATGTCTCTGCACTACAATGTGGTTATTATTTCAACAAGAATTTGATATACTATTCAGATATGTTTTTGGTGTTTTTTATCCAAAAATAAAAAATAATGAAGCATGACAAAAGCATGAAAGAATCATTTCAGCAAGTGTATTCAAATTTGTCTCACTTTTATGGACAGATTTAGGTGAAACAGATTAATTGACTAAAAATCAAAAGTGACAGGTGTTTAATGTATTACTAAATCCCTGAAATATATTTCATTTCAGCTTTAACTCGGAATCAAACAGTTCTTATGTTAAACTGAATGAAAAAAATATCTTTTTCATTACTGTTTTTGTTACTGTCGTATTTGTCTCTGTATTATCATAACTTCATTTCTATTTGCCTGCTGGCATAGTAATATATAAATATTTTTTACTAGATGTTAAGAGCTTTGTAAAATCTTGAAAAGCTACGGTTAGTTTTGCTCTGCAAAGACCACAAAGTGTGTGTGAGCATTTTTTAAAAGAATTATTAGTAACGTCGGTTTTTTTTTTTTAAAGCCTTTTTTTTCTCCAGCTGTCTCTAGACAATTGTAGAAAATGATTTTACTGAGCTCTAATTATTAGTTTTTGATAAATAATGTAAAAGCTCAGTTTTAAATATGCTTTTCCTCCTTTTCATATATTATGTATGTGTTAGTTAAACCACAGCAGATCTTTGAATATTATTGCACATTAAATGCATCAAATTTTGACACTTTAAAATATTGAAATATCAGTTGTTTTATCTGTGTTGTTTTCCTTCAGGTATAGTCTGCATAAAAGTTAAGATAACGGTTTAAAAAATAGTTTTTTCATTTGTTTCGTAAGAGTAAGCTCAATGTCTAACTCTTAATTTTCAGCAGTCATATATGTTAATTTATGCCTAACTAATTTTTCTGTTAGCACTTTTCTCCTACACTTTACTTTTAACTCTTTCCTTCTTTAGAGAGATTCCTCAGGAATTCTTGCCCGTGTCTGTTTGTGTTCTGACGAATAGAAAACCTTTCAGTGTTATTAGTAATAGCTAGAATATGTCACTGTTTGACAGTGATGAATAGCTTTATTCAGAGCTTCCACTTTCAAAAAATCACAATTTTATTATAGAATCGGACTGAAGGATTCTTGTTCTTCCTCGTGTGTTTTTCAGAATTTAATTATTGATGCTAACTTATCTATTTTACTTTCATAAAGAACAAAGTAAATACCACTGTTACTTTATTGCATTACATTTATTTAAAATATATATTCAGAACAAAAGAATTTTATGGGGTTTTTTTTCCCTCATGCTTTCCTAGACCTTTACGATCTTTTTGTCTATTTCAGATCTCATATCTGGTTCATGGACCACCTCTGGACATTTTCCCAAACCCTTTCTGGACTTTACCACTGCTTTCCTTACAGCACTGAAAATAAAGACACACACTGAGGTGAGTAAAGACTTTGTTTCTCACAAACATACAAAAGTGATGCTGATGCCTCAATAGAAAATAAACTGTTGTATACAGGTTGTGGGATTTGTGTTCACAGTTCATGTTAGATGAATCTGAATCATATATATATAATATATATGATGATATGATTCAGATTCACAATCATCATCTAACATGAATTTGACAGTACAAACGTTCACTTGTTTCTGACATGTAGACATTTAAGAAAATGTGCAGCAATCATGTGTTTGTGTAATTCTTAGTTACTTAAATGCAAAGAAAGACAAATAAATAGGTAAAAGAGAAATGTACATTATTGTTAAAGGAGTTGTATATGTATGTGATTATATGAACATTTAATATATGCCTCTATATGTAGCTTATATGTACGTATATATTAAAAAAAAATATACATCCATACATATACAGTATAACCATAACTACAAGGTATTCATCCAAAGTATATTACAAAGTATAATGTTTCCATAACTTCATATTTGTGGAATCAGGATGTGACTCTAATGTAAAATCAGAGGCGGCCATTTTGTGTTTATCTGCCTCCATTTTGTGAAAGTTGCAGCTGTAGCCTCTTGACATTTATTCCATACTCAGATGTATTAAATTATGGTGGAAACTGCCCAAATATGAAGTAACGCATACTTTCAGTAGTTTCAGTAGAACGATGCTTAGGAAGCAAGTTTAGGGAGTCAGACTCAATTTTAACATGTATCATATATACAGGTGCTCTTTGTTCTACATTGTACCAGTGCATTTAAAATGTATTTATATATTTTTATGTGTATTTAAATACCTGTGCAGTAAATGCCTACAGATAAGATTGAAAAAAGTATTAATGTTGCCTCTTCACATTCACCATGATGAAGTGGGCCTGAAAATCTTTCGTCTAGTAATTTCAGCAGAGTTTACTCACAGCTTGTTAACATAACCGTTATGACAGCTGGCAAAACACTCAAATTGAAAATGAAACATTACTGCCTTCATATCAGTGTTTGAAATCAATCCACATGCTCTTATATACATAAGTGAAATCAGTCTGTAGCTGTAATGAAAATATGTAGTTGTTTGAGATTTTAATGTTGTTTCTTTCTTAGAATTAAATGCTTATAGAGGCGACACAATCCTATTATTCCATTATACTGTAGTAAGGATGTAACAAAATATTCAAAATTAGTGGGGACCAAAGAAACAAATAATGAATCTGTCATTGAAAACCCATTCTAAAACAAGCCTGTTTTGTTTACAGCATTGCCTTATAAAGTACAATAATTATTTTCTTTAAGTAAAATGTAAGCTTGTGTACAAATACCATACTTTCTCAAGTCCCTTTAGATATGTCTCATAATAAGTGTATTGATGTGCTAAATGATGCAATGATGAGAATAGATTTGCGCTGTTTGGACTGTTATAGTAAAGTTGTGTGTGTGTTTCCGAGGAGGGGGAAAGGAGAAAAGTGAAGTGAAGGAGTATGTGCATTGGTGTGTATGTAAGTTGACGAGAATAAGAGTGTGATCAAGTGTGTGCATCTAGGTAAGTGCATGAACGGTGAGACAGACAGAAAATGTGTGAGTGTGTCAGTGTTAGTCATACATATACAATGTCTGAATGGCCTCACCTGTGGATCAGGTGTATTCAGACACACAATATGTTTTTGTATATAACATGATACACTCGTCTCAGATGTTTTCTTTTATTTCATTGGGATTAACCCTCACCTATTCTGGCAAGCACTTACTGAGATCCGGTGCTGTACTGGTGTTTTAGTATTAGCATGTTTTGTACATTATGCTGTTTTGTATATTGTGATTAGATGTATATAAAAAAAAAAAATAAAAAAAAACAGAAACTTAGGTATTTATGCTGGTATGCAACAACATAACCATATACACCATGTGTTTTTATTTTTTAAGTGTTATTTTTTTATATAATTAAGATTTACTATCTATAATGGTTGTTTTTTATTTATAAACAATTTATTTTCACATGAGGCATATATATATATATATATATATATATATATATAAAGAGAGATTCCACAATCATTAAAATTAAATTATTAAAGATTACCAAAAATGAGATATTTATTTATTCTTTATACTTAAATTCAAAAATTTAGATTCAAAATTAGATTAAAAAATAAACAATTCATGCATGTACTTTATACATTAAGCATATACTAATTTTAACTGCACAAATAAAGCGATACAACTAATTGAAAGTACCTCCAGATTTGATTATGCAGGCCCCAGACATTACGGAGTGTGTTTGTGCGAATCAGCAATGATAGCCGTGACAAACACTGCAGCAAAAAAACATAATGAGTAAGTCTCAACTGATTGAGCTGCACCAGGCACCAGCCAACAAAACCCCGACCCCCAACACCCACGCCGCCCATCCTGCCTTTTATCATGGCTGAACTTGTGAGTCAGCAGGATCTAGACTGGACAGGAGCCATCTTTGATCCTGCTTTTCTTCCACTCAGGTTTTCAGACATGTTTTTGTTTCTTTTTTTTTTCTTTTTTTTTAACAGTCCCCCCTCCCTCGAGTGTATTAGCTGTAGCCCTGGGCCTTGCAAGGCTCACGCCATCTGTATAAGGCCTTGTCTGTCAACTCAAAGATGTGTCATGTTGTGCTTTAACCTCTGATCACAGAAAAAGCACTCTTTCTGCTGACCACCGCCTGCTCATTTGCTGTGTTAGAAGGTCCATAGGGGGGCATCTGATGTGGTTATGAGTGTATCACCCAGTACCACTCCCCAATGAACACATGGATAACTGATGGAGTGACTTCTCTCTCTCATAGAAAGTCTTTGTGATACCTCCAGCAAGCACATATAGTGGAGCAGATGGTGGCCCTCATTGGGTGAGTAATTCAAGACATTGACTTATATCTGGGGGCCCATGAGCAAATGGAAAGGCAAAAATGGTGTGTGTGTGTGTGTGTGTGTGTGTGCACATGCACATGCACATGTGTGAGTGTGTGTGGTTTCGGTGTGTCAGAGAGGGTGGGCGGACTACTTAGATGTATAGCGGAAAAAATGAAAGAGTTAAATGAAAACAAGGAGAGAAAGTCACCAGCAAATGTGCCATTGAGCTCCTTTGTTCTGTGCGCTGGGGAAACCCTGTATATAGTCTGCAAGGTGTCTACCTACAGTTCCCATAAAGCATCAAATTGACAGTTTGACTGTGGAAATTAGTATGGTGGTAGTGCCATAGGTAAATTACAGGCCGAAATGAGATCATGGGGTCCAGACTTTGTCCGTTGCTCTGAAATTCCCATCATCTTGTTTTCAGAACTAAATGGCCTAGATAGACAGGAGTTGTTGATGCTATACGCCTACATGTTGCTTGTTGTTATACTCACTGTGCGATCGCTTTCACAAACATAGACTAAGCTTGAGCTTGTATGATAAATATGTGTTTTAAAACCATATATGCTTTCTGGAAGGCATTAAATGGCACGTGGATTTAGCTTTTGGAACTTGAGGCAAGACTCTACAGGTGATTAGGGTAAATATTTCAATTAATATTTATCACTATTCTTTCCGCACTTAATTAATCACAGAACATTATAAGAGTTGTTCATGTTTTATGAAATGTTATGTTGAAATATGCAAATGAGGGATTTTTTCTAATTAAATATGCAGTAATTTGCACACTTTTCCAGAATAGAAACCTGAGCATTGTATAAATGTAATTCCAGGTTTAAAATTCTTGTTTCATTTTGCTGACATATTAGAGTTAAAGGTTTTTACAGAGAGGAATTTGGATATCTATTTTTATCAAACACCTGATAAAAATCAGGTTAATGATATATGAAGAAACCCCTCTGAAACCTTCAGAATATAAGTAAGAATAAAACTGATAAGTTTGGTGTATGTAAGTGCTACTAAAGTGGACATTTCTGGCTCAGTGCATGAGAAAATAAAACTCATAAAAAGATAAAGATGTTTATGTAATTGAAATCTACAGATGTGAATAGATAAAGTGGAATGAAATGAACACTTAAATATCTGTGCTTTATTTCCAATAGTCTGAAAGAAGATATGTTATGTAAGCAAAATAGCCCAAAATTGACCAGTACATGAAAAAACAATTTTGCCTTTAGTGTCTTGCCATAATGCATTTTTTTCTTGTGTTAGTTATTGTTTTCCCACAGGGATTAGTAGTTGCACCCTAAATCTGATGCCATAGCTCAGGTTGGTCTTGGTTTGTGGATGGAGTTTTGTTGACAATGCAGGATGGTGATTTGGCCCTGTCATGTAATGGATCTGACGTCGTCTCTGTCATTGGCTTGTGGCCTGTGGTCCTTCTAATCTGAAAATATGACGCCCACCCAGAGTGTTTCATATGAACCGCTACTTCACATAAAGATCCCATAATGGTTAAAAGGACTGTTTGGAATACTGCGAAGTGGGCGTGTGTAAGAAAGAAGGAGAGAGAGAGAGAGAGAGAGAGATGGAGACAAACACTGAGAGAGACAAAGATAGGCAAACTAATGCATCGTATGAGAATTATGAGACACTTCCTGTCTAGACTACATAAAGCCCCCTAAACATATTTGGATACAGAACCACAGTTAAAAGTAAATGTCATCACATTAGATAACACAACAGAGCTTCTCTTTAAATTATTTTAACCAACTGGTCTTGATGCCATTTTTCATAGATATATAAAGACAGTTCTCCTCACATTCACACACTATCAGAAGAACCACCGGTGTAGTTTATATTGTTAACACGTTCCACAAACTTTTACAACCAGAAAGTGTCCAAAACTTTTTGTCATCATTTATATATATAAAATATATGATACAAGTGGCCAGAGGGATTTTGAGCCAGAACAGTGGCCAGGTCACTATGTGATGCTGGTGTAGGAAAAATCTCCTCCAAAAATACCTCAAAGTGGCTCAAAAATTTCCAGATCTGCTGACTGTGCAGGCCATGGGAGATGTTCAACTTCACTTTTGGCTTCATCAAGCCACTCTGTCACAAGTCTTGCTGTGTATATTGGTGCATTATCATCCTGATACACTGCCCCACCTTCAGGGTACAATGTTTTGCATTGGGTGCACATGGTCCTGCAGTATGGTTCGGTAGTCCTTTGCAGTGACGCGCACATATAGCAAAAGTAGTAGGCCTAGGGAATCCCATGATATTGTAGCCCAAACCATCACTGATCCACCCCTGTCCTTCACTCTGGGCATGCAACAATCAGGGTGGTAAGCTTCTTTGGGGCTTCTCCACATTGTAACTCTTCCGGATGTGCGTATAGTGAAGGTGGACTCAGAGAACAATACATGTCCACAGCCCAAGATTTCCTCTGCTGGCACCATTGAAATCGACATTTAGCATTGGCACGAGTGACCAAAGGTTTGGCTATTGCAGTCTGACTATGAATATTGACTCTCGACGAACAGTTTTGGTGGAAACAGAAGAGTTTACTTTGAGATAAAATTATAAATAAAGTAAAATTTTTATACTTATTTACTTTTATCAATCAAAGTATTATATATGTTTTGGTATAGATTAAAGGGGACCTATTATGCCCCTTTTCACAAGATGTAATATAAAGGCCCTTTCACACTGAACGCGAAATTCGGCGTGAATTTTCGCCGCGATGACGCTCTTGAATCGAAACAATAGATCCTTATGGAGCCTTTCACACTGGGCGCGAACATTCGTGGCGCTAAAAAGCGAGTGGTTTTTTTTTTCAACCTGTGAGTCGATTTTTTTCCCCATTGCTCCGCGATGAAACGGGTCGTCCAGTTAGATTTCAGCTTTAGATCACTTTTTGATCAGTCGTTTCGCGTTCGGTGTGAAAGGTTCGTTCTTCCGCGATTTGCCTCGCTTTTTCGTGTCGCGCTCAGTGTGAAAGGGCCTGAAGTCTCTGGTTTCCCCAGAATGTGTCTGTGAATTTTCTGCTCAAAATAATCCACAGATCATTTATTATAGCTTGTCAAATTTGCCCCTATTTGGGTGTGAGCAAAAACATGCCATTTTTGTGTGTGTCCCTTTAAATGCAAATGAGCTGCTGCTCCCTGCCTCCTTTCCAGAAGAAGGCAGAGCTTTAACAGCTCATGCTTCAACAACAACAACAAAACTCAGACACTGATGGAGAGACTCAGGAAGAAGTTACAACTTTTAGAATGCAAATGGATGTTTATGAATGTTAGTGGATAAATTTATGTAGTTGTTGTAGAGTTAAGTTGATTCATTCAACTCATCGACTAGCATGTACTGTCATGTTAATCTTTTGTGCAAATCCAGCGTTGAACTAACCCTGGTTTGTGAAGCAGCCCGGCGTAAAATGATTTGCACAAACATATAACACTTTACTGACTTTGGCACATTTCCTTCATAAATAAAATTCAACCACGGTGTCCTTAGTGGCTCAGATGCCGGGAGTCTACGGAGACTCTTATGTTCGTTGGTACATCCAATAACAGAACATTTGTAATGTTTTTTGGCACATACATTGTATGTGTCTAGCTGCTACAGACTGCTGCGGCTCACTGAGGGCAGTATCTATGCTAATAGGGCAGATCACCAGTCATGGGCGGGGCTTCCCCCTACTCTTACATAAATCTGGAACCATGTGTTTGGAGAGATGATTTATGGGGATTATAAAAAAAAGGAGTGGGTGTATTTTTATCATTATAGGCTGTTTTTTACACATACTGTGGACACACATCTGTGTTCAAACACATTATAAAAATGTATTTGAAAAATATTTGTGTGCATATATATCAAAACACACTATTGTTAAAAATTAAAATTAAATAAAATAATAAATTAAATAAAATGTGCTTTTACAATATGATCTAAATGACTGTTCAAAAGGAATCTAATGTATTTGGACACTGTATAGTAGGGGTGGGAGAAAAAAATCTATGCATCGCGATTCTCTCTCCAACGATTCTGGATCGACTCTGAGCTTAGTTTTTATTCAGATGCGCGATGACGCTGAGTGTGCTTTAGAAACACCCGTATTCTGCTTGCTTCCAATTCCTCACACACATACAACATTCGAACCTTCTGTAAAATAATGTTTCATAAAGTTCGGAAAGGTTGAAGCGAATTACAAGGACATTCGTGGGCTTCATTGAACAGGATGCGCGCTGTCAGAGACGCGCGCTTTGTTTGACGTTACCCCTTGTTTACATTGCACGCGTCTGCGGCGCGTAAATATGGCAAGCCAAAAGGGTCAGAATTACGCTATAGATTAATCGCGTTTACAGTCAAACGCCGTCAAATACGACGTTTTAAACAGTATTTGCGCGGCAAAATACGCCGTTTACAAACGCCGTAAAAAACGCGCGAAAATACATCAATGACGCCGTATTTAATGTGCATGAAAAGCGCTGCTTTTTACGCCGTCCATCTTGCCATATATTGCCGTAAAAAAACGCCATTTTGGTTGCACAGAGCGCGCGTCTTTTACGGTGTTTTGCTTATAGTAGCTATAATGAGTCACGCCCACTGATTTCCACAGCCAGTAGGTTTGAACGGTTTTCACCCAATCAAAGGTAAACTGAGTCAGACCAGACCAATTCAGCACAGATCATTTTAGCCAAAGGAGTGCCTATGAATTGATAGGATATATTTATGTACAATAGCCTATAACTTTTTGGATATTTTCATCTCTACTAACATTAAACATATTAATTAAAGATCGCACCTCTTTATCATACTTTAATGTAATTGCTAAGATTTCATGTTCAGCAATTACCTACCCCATTCTATGTATTCAGCTTATTACCCAGATACTTTTCACATTAGTAAATAACTGAACACTAGCTTTAAGTAGGCCTAATATTTCCAAAACGAGAAATCGTCCCTAGTATAACAGAAGCGAGATAGTGTTTAAAAGTTGTGCAACATATCATGTGGTAGCCTAGTTGATAGCCTGCTTGTTAAAGTGCCGACTCCCAAACCGCATCGATCGCTGGTTCGTGGTCCGCTCTTAGCAGGTCTGGTTTGAAAGAGTGTATTTGCTATGTTAAAGAAATAAATAATCTTTTTTTACGAGCTTTTTTATTTTTATTTTTATTTTTTTCTAGTGTAGACGACATGCAAACTAAATGGTTGTAATTCATGAATGCTTTGGAATACAGATCTAAGGTCTATTTTGAAAGAAGACATTTGGCAAATTATTGCTGAAGTGGAATCACTAAAAAAAATTAAATATGAAAAGAAATTTAAGTTTAAATATATTATGAAAATGTACAGAATTGTTTTTCTTTTATTAAAAAATATATAAATAAATATGTTTTAGCCCAAAAATAAATAAATAAATAATAATATCAACCAAGTTTTATGCAAAAAATGCCTTTTCTGAGAAACCTTTAGCTGCTAGAGACCTCCATCAACATAGAAACTAGTATATTATTGCGATATATATATATATATATATATATATATATATATATATATATATATATATATATTATTTTTTTTTAAATTAAATTAGAAAATGAACATTATAATTCTGATTCAAGACATGAGGATAGGATACATCATTTCATACAACATTTAGCTATATTTTTAGCTATTTATTTATTTATTTATTTATTTTTGATGCACACTCGATCTTGTCAGAAATTATTCAAATACTGTTCCTACATAATTTATATTGTAAAACACTGATCAAACATGTATTCTGAGACTTGTAGGCTATACCTTTTCAACGATATAGCCTATAGTTTGTTGTGATTCGATTAGAATATTAAAGTAAACTTGAGTGTTCCACTGTCACAACGGGAAACTAAAAATTGACACTGCGGGGCTCACAAGTAAGGCAAGCATCCTCCTGCAATGGTAGGTGTTTCGTGGTTGAAAAACACCATCAAAATGACGTTGATCGATGTATAAATTAATATAGGCTAATCCCACGACATGAAATTCAGACAATTTCATGTTCTGAATTCATGTTGAATTCGAGGCTTTGAGAGACCCAGTGTCTGCGACAGCAAATGGAAGATCTGCTGGGTTTTAAATAATTATCCAAATATGTGAAATAGCCTATAGCCTAATTTTATATTTTCGACTAACAGAGAAAATGAGGGAAGCATCCCAAACGTTTATGTTAACGGGGCAGTCAAGCAAACAGATTAATCAGGAAAAAAGCGGACACAGTACCCTAAGGTGTAGCAAAATTAGCCTATAGTTTGGAGGTTCAGACACGTTGAAACCCATAGGCCTACTAATATTATTATCACAGTTATTTTCATTCTTAGTCACCATGAACTTTCAGTTTGTTTACATTTGTCACGTGTTTTAAAATTATGAAAATTATTTTGCATTATCTTTCAAAATTCGGCTTTGTTCAGACCGAACTTCTCCCACAAACGGTGGACTTTTTTCAAGTAATTTGTTTTACTTTAAACTGGACGAAAGGGCAAAAATATTTTGGATATGGCGAAATGTATTAATGTTATTTAATGAATACAATGTAATATGAATAAAACATGAATTTAAAAAAAAAAAAAAAACACAAGTAGCCTATTTGTTTAAATATTGTTTTTTTTTAATTTTTTTCTATGTTGATTATGGAAAGAGAACAGCATGAGTAAAATAGGATCATAAGATGCGCAATATGTCGGGAGACATTGAATGGGTCCGACATGATTTTGACCACTTCATTAAGTTTTGTTTTGTAGAAAGCCTTTCTTTAAAATGAATTTCGTTTTGTATAAATTGTATTTTAATTTTAATCAATGTTTCATCAACCAATGTAAATAAGAAGCAAATATAGCAGACAAAATAGGCCTAATCATGACATGGAGGCGCCGACGCGATCACCTTTTTTGCGCATGAAATGGAGCGCGCCCCATAAATGAACCATAAATGAGTCCAAAGTCCCTTTAAGTTCGGCGGCCATCTTTGAAACGCCTCTCGGGCATGCAAGTGCAACTCCTATCTCTTTGAATGGGGAAACATCAAATTCTCCAAAGCTGTTTG
Organism: Mylopharyngodon piceus; assembly: GCA_039654765.1. Lineage (NCBI taxonomy): Eukaryota > Metazoa > Chordata > Actinopteri > Cypriniformes > Xenocyprididae > Mylopharyngodon > Mylopharyngodon piceus. Next base: position 13,133,410 of record CM077438.1, read on the forward strand.
CCAAGCTTTCGATTAAATTTCATATTTGTAATCACCAATGAAATCTGACAACTGTCTCATAAATTTTTTTCCAAACGCTCGAATCGTGACAAAAAAAACTGTATTTTTTAGGCTGGATCAAGCTAATGCGCATGCGCAGACCTAAATGCGCGTCTCTTGTGCCTCATTTCGGAGGCGCGCGTCTGACTGTTTCTATAGTAACCGGTGCTTCTTGCAAGATGGACGGCGTAAAAAGCGGCGATTTCATGCACACTAAAACGCCGTTAAATACGGCGTCATTGAGGTATCTTCACGCGTTTTTTACGGCGTTTGTAATCACAACGGCGTATTTTGCAGCGCAAATACTGTTTAAAACGCCGTATTTGACGGCGTTTGACTGTAAACGCGATTAATCTATAGCGTAATTCTGACCCTCTTGGCTTGCGATATGTGAAAGCCCCATAACGCGCCGCAGACGCGTGCAGTGTAAACAAGGCTTTACACTTGCAGTGCGCGGTATCGCCTTCCGGTATTTTCCTTACAGATGCTCTACGATGTCATCATTTATGTCGTTTTGAATGCAGTGGACTTGTATATTTAAAATATGAAACTGCTTATATGAGGCTGCTTTCAAATGCTAACGCGCGCTTTGTTTGTGAAGAGTGCTCACGCAGGCGGCTATGCGCGACTGCGTCTCAAAATGGTTTTATGACGCAAAATTAATGTAAACACAGCCAGTTATGCCTTAAGGGATTAAACGGACAGGACAGCATTACTTATACTTCACAAGAGATCCGTGCGTGAATGCAGCTTAAATCTCCCGCTGTCTATGATGTCACAGTAACAATCAGTCAACAGTAAAGATGAGAAAGAAATCACTCACAGTTCTTGAATGGAAAACGTTAAGATAATCTTAAATACTGAAAGCGAAAGCACTATTTGTTTATTGCTTGTAATATGTTTCTTTGCTCCTCTTTATTATTTGATACTTGCTTGTGTTTTGAAGTTATATTAGTTTAAAATTCTTAACATACAATTGTTGTAATTAATTTTTTTTTTTTCAATTTGTAATTATTTTAAAAACTACTTATAATTACTTAGGCTATGTAAGGATATGTAAATGTAAGGATTTTAAGATTAAGTCGGTAAACTAATTAATTATTAAGAAAAAAAAAGTAGATCAAGAATCGTTTTGGAATCGGATCGTGACTCCCAGAATCGGAATCGGATCGTGAGGTGACTAAAGATTCCCACCCCTACTGTATAGTTGTTAAATGTTATTGTATCATGTTCATAGTTAATGAACTACACTGCTAGGACACCCTTGTGAACTTGGAAGGGAAATTCATATATCCAATAAAAATCACCTCAGGGCCTAAGGAAGTTTGTAAAGGCCTCTGGGTTAGATATTTTGATATTTAAAATGAATTTCATGGAATTACACAATAATTCCATGAAATTCATTTTAATTGTCACTTAACATTGATTCTTGAGATAAGGGACAAAACTTGTTTTAGAAGTTAGTTTTTATTATTTAATAATTTAAACTGATATATTTGTAGACAAATGTCTCAGCTAATGAACCATGTAAGGGAACAGGTTTTTCTGAAAATGTTTTTTTCTAAAAATGTACATTTATTCACTTAGGAACTTAATTTGTGTCAACTCCGTCAGATGCATTAAAAAGTATTATATATTAATTTGATCCATCCAACAACAGTGTAAAGTCTTCAGTTATGTAATAATGGTGTTCAGTAAAGTGATAAAAATAAATTCTCTAAAATCTTTCCTTGGGTTACGGTTATTATGAACAAACCAGTTTCTAAATTCCTTAATTATCTAACCTCCTTTTTAATATTAAACACATATAACCAATGTTCTTTGGTAAATCAGACATGATATCATGTAGTTCAGTTGATGTTTTAATAATTTAACACAATGAATTGAAAAAAGAATAAGACATTTTTGATGTTGATCAACATGGAGTTGACAAATACTGACAGTGTTGACAAAGGTCCAGCTGGGGCCAAATATGCAGTATAAATAGAATCATGAAACAACATTAGAAGAATTCCTTGTATGCAAAAAACATATTAAATCACATTATATAGACTTTTTGAGAGCACTTGTCAACTATCAGACATAAAACATGATGGAGTTGACGTCTGACGGAGTTGACAAAATTGAATCTTTTCCCACCTTAACCACGTGTTGTACAGTAGAGCAATTTTGTTTTCTTTCTCAGTTGTAGCTGCCTTAAAGGGTTAGTTCACCCAAAAATGAAAATTATCCCATGATTTACTCACCCTCAAGCCATCCTAGGTGTATATGACTATCTTCGTTCAGAAAAACGCAATCAGAGATATATTTAAAAATATTCTTAGTCCTCCAAGGTTTATAATGATTGTGAATGGCAGCCCAAATTTTAAAGACAAAAAAAATGCACCCATCCATAAAAAAATGAATCCATACGACTCCAGGGGGTTAATAAAGGCCTTCTGAAGCGAATCGATGCGTTTGTGTAAGACAAATATCCTTACTTAAAACTTTATAAAGTAAAATAACGAGCTTCCGGCGAGACAGCCATACGCATTCGACGTACGTCCAAAAAGCATTAACTTCTGCAACGTAGTACACAATTGCCATGACTTTCTACACTACGCCATGACATACTACGCTATAACGCATAGTATGTCATGTCATTGTGTACTACGTCGGGGAAGTTAACACTTTTTGGACGTACGTCGAATGCTTATGGCTGTCGCGCCGGAAGCTTGTTATTTTACTTTATAAAGTTTTAAATAAGGATATTTGTCTTACACGAAGATGAAAGAAGATAGAACATAGAAGATAGTCATATACACCTAGGATGGCTTGAGGGTGAGTAAATCATGGAATAATTTTCATTTTGGGGTGAACTATCCCTTTAATATATCAACTAATTATCCCACAACTATTTACAGAAACTATTACACCGGGATGACGGAGTTGACATGTTAAAGCTGTGACGGCAGAGACTTTTTGTATAAAATATAAAAAACATAAAACTTCCAGGACTATGTGTCCTACTGTGTGATTCACAATTACCAGGAAATAATAAGTGCTTCTCAGAGTTAAAGATGACCATGACATTGCCTGATGTATACAGAATTATAAAAAATCCTGACCAAGTTGACGCAAAGTGAGGTCACAACTTTGATAGCCATTTTTTATGGAAAATATAATTCAAGACTTACTTTTTGTATTGTTTTATATATTACAGATCTCTGCCTTGCAATTTAAATGCATATTTTTGAATTTGTTGCATTTTAAACACTTTGGCAATTTTACATTGTGATCTCATGCTGAGGACAGGCTAAATTACATGCATTTTCAAAGTATAGAGCATGTATTTAATTAATACTAACAAAATTATTTAAAAATAAAAGCAATGAATGTCCCGAGTATCCAGATTTCCTTTACATGTAACTTTTGAAGTGTTTTTATTTTGATGAATTTATTTATTTATTTTTAACATAAAGAGGGCTTTTGTGTGTAGGACATGTCTTGTCCCTTATCTCAAGAATCAGTGTTAAGTGTTTCTTATGGGGCCTCTGTACTTGCAAACTTATTGTACCTACAGACCTTTATATTATATGCAGAACATTTATGTTGTGCAGTGTTTTTTTTAGAGACTGTCTACAGAGTGACAGGAAGTAGAGTTATATAAATTGAGCTGTTAAGATCCACATTACTACCATCTGCTGTATGTTGAATTACAAACACATGCTGTATTGTGTTAAACCCCAGACTCTTTAAGCACCTGTGCTGTTGCGGTGGCCAGTAGTGTTGCAACAGGGTAATAGGATGCGATAGGTGGCTGCTGTTTTTGGCTTGCGAACACCTGTCTTCGGGCAGCCCCATCTGACAATGCTAAGCGTCAATCACCCCGGCCATAACTGCAACGGCACATGTAGATTGCATCAGCACTCCGCTTTGAAAACAGCTTGTTGCCCTCTTACTTTCCAAAAATTGCTGATGCTATAGGGAATTTCTTACAAATCTGTTTCCAATGAAGAAGAAAAAAACTTTATTTTCCTCACTTTTTGTCCACATGATGTTTTTGACCCAAAATTAAGTGGAGGGAATATCAGCAGATTTGGGTTATTTATGGACTTGTTTTTCTTCAGAGAAAATTAAGATGTATTCAAGGAACTGGATGTGATTTGAGAGTTTCATTTACTGTGTCATTACTGTTTATCTCTTTGTGTCCTTTTGTGGTTTTACCGAGTACACACGCAGATATGATGCAACTCAAATCCATTTGAGTGTATGTGTGTGTTTACCTACTTAACCATATTTTGAGGACAAAAACGTGTGTGTGTGTCTAATGTGAGAGTTGCAGATAGGGTTGTTGTGGTATTGTGTGTGTGTGTGTGTGTGTGTGTGTGTGTGTGTGTGTTTGTATATATGGTTTATGAGGACACAAATGTGTATAATGACATGGGTATTACAACGTAAACCTAATGGCTTAAAAAACATACTAAACAGTGTTTTTTGAAATTCAAAAAATGCATACAGTTTCCTGTGATGGGTAGGTTTAGGGGTAGGGGTAGGGGTAGTGTAGGGGGATAGATTATACAGTTTATACAGTATAAAAACCATAATGCTTATGGAAAGTCCCCGTAAACCATATATACAAATGTGTGTGTGTGTGTGTGTGTAAGAGAAAATATAGGTAAAGCTGCAGAAATGTGAAGTGTACCTCAGATCAGAGTGTTTACTTGTTTTAAGTCTTTTGTAGAAGTGAGTGAGTGAGAGTGTGTGCGTGTGTGTGTGTGTGTGTGTGTGTGTGTGTGTAGGTCAGATTTTGTCTACATTGTGGGACCAAAAGTCCCCACAAGCATAGTGAAAAGTGAAAGCACCTACACTGTGGGCAGCAAACAGATGAATATACATACTAAACGTTGCCTTGATAAAAATGTAAAAATTCACAAAGGTGTGTGTGAGGGTTACACTTTGGGTTAGGTGATAGAAAATATTACTGAATGAATTTAAAAAAAGAAAGAAAGAAATGGAAAGTTCCTATCATGACAGAAAATCAAATATGTTATGTGTGTTTTGTGAGCCTTTGAATATATATTAAGATAACAGTGAAACCAAAGCTTTGAGATAATTTCTTGGATAAATATCTATATTTCTTAGAAACACCCTCACTTTTCTTCCTTTTTTTTTTTTTTTTTTTTTTTTTTTGAGTAGAAAAAAGTCCACTTTTGATGTACCCTTTTCAGATAAAGTAGGTCTGTAGGATTGTACCCAGAAAAGATCTTGCCTCCCTTCCTCATTTTTCCTCAAGGCATCAAAAGATTAATTTATTTTACTGCCATTTTAAGTAATTTTTCTCTGTCTGTGAAACAAGTTAAATTGTTTTTCTCTGTCCTCCTTCCTCCAGATTTCACATTTTTGGCAGAACATCTCAAGCTGTACATTCAGCTCTCTTACACAAGAGTTTACATTTACTAGTTTTTACACTCAGCTCATAAATATCCCATAGAGAGCATTTAGATTTACACTACAATTATCCAAACATCACACAATCAAAGAGAAATAAAATCCTGTTATTTCTGGAATATTCTTGTCGACGCTGTAAACTTTCTGGAGCAATAAATTTTTAGTATTTATTCGTAACCCAGTAAAAAAAGTCATACGGGCCTTTCTGTTTCAGGCCTGGATGGTGTGCTGCACTGTATCCTGTGCTTTATGACACAAATGTTAATGTTTACCTCTTTTACTACCTTCCACTTATGAACTCTTCTTCCTCTACATTTATGGTCCTGCCTTGCTCCTGTTATAGCCTCCTCTTTGATTTTATAGGTGTGAAAAAATCCATCAATAATCACTGAACTTTGTTCAACTTAATTACGTTAGTACAGTGTTTTTAAAGTGTTATTTCATTGTTTATAGTAATGTGATTTTAAGAGCTATGGAAAAACATCTTTCCTGAGACCATCCTTTCAGATTAATTTAATTTTGTGAAGTGAAGGTTTTCAGTGTAGCGATTAAATCAGTTCTAAAACAGTATTTTGTACATTAAGGGGAAAATCAAGTACATATCATTGAATTATACAGCTTGGAGACATGTACATCTTTTTAAATGTCTGTAATGTGTTATGTACTAGATTATAAACCGTTTTTAATTAATAGAAACCCTTGCTTATGATTTCAAATATGTTTTTCTATTACTGTGACAAGCAGGGTGTGTAAGTGGTGTTTTTTTTTCTCACACACAACTGTTCAAACTGTAAGTCTATTTCACGATATCTCTATGCTAACTATTTTCATTACATTTATTTTGTTGCTTTGCTTTCTTTTTATAATGACTATCTTGTTGGCATTGTGGAAGCATGTCACAGGTTTTGCCTGTGAGTTAGTGTTGATATTTCTTCAGAAAGTGTGAGACTTAGTATTTTAAAGGCTTATTTGAATCCTGTTTATTATTAAAACTATTATATGTGATATTATATTATACATTACATTTTAATACATTATGCTATCATTGAAAAGTAATGAAATATGTAAACATGATGTGAAATCTAAGATGACTTTCTGGTGTATTTCATGTTAGCAGGACGTTTATGGCTGATGCAAATATGGGATACGCTTTCAGTTCTCTTTCCCTCAAAGTGAAACTGGGTAAATTCTTCATTTTTTTATATATGAGGTTGGCATTTTATCAGGGTAAATGTGGCTTCATTCACACATGTGACACATAACTAAACATTAATTTAAGTTTGAATGTATAACGGACTGGATGTTGACCCTGAATTGTGAGGAAAAACATTTTCATGACAAGCAACGTGCAAGCCATAGATTATATAAACATTTTTATATTCAGGATAAAAGAAAAGATTAAAGTGTAGTGATTTTCATAAATTACTTATTTTTAAATGATCCTACATGCCAGTTTATGTACTCGTTTAATTCTGACCCTTAGAATCTATTGAAACTCTTTTTTTACTTTGTAAACTTTGTGTTTTTGTGTTTAATTTAATGAATTAATCTACTTTTTTCTCTGTTGATGTTGGTTCTGAAGCTCATACTATATTTAATTTACATTTAAAAACAGTAAAGCAGTAATTATGTCTGTACATACAGTCTTTAGACATTTTAGAAGGAAATAAATAATTCAGCTATTTGTACTGTAATATATGGACATGTAATGGTATGTTCACTAAGAAAAATTACTTTTTACTTATTTACTATTTTCAAAGCAAAGTTTAATGAGATGTTATAGATTGCAAAATAGCATAAAATCTTTGTCCAAATAAAAAAAAAAGGAACAAGAGAAACAGCTCTATTTAATGCATCCTATCTGTGGGACATAGAGGAGACACAGACATTACTATTTTAAGATTAATACCAATGAAATACATTTTTGCAACGTCTGTCAAGAATTTAAAATATACATGTAGGCTATAGTTTCTGCATGTATTGTATTTCATGACCAGGTCAATGGTTTTGGCTGAGCTGGCCCTAAAGAATTGTTTAAATGAAGAACAAACACACGATTAAATGATGGATGTCTGTTTTCAGTCTGGTCAGTGTGTGTTCTATAAATGTATGTTTATTTCTATATGGATTGTCCTGTCTTAAAGTGGAATATCTATAAATTACAATCGTTGATAATGGAAAAACTTTTATCTCAGTTAAGAGTTATTTTATGCATTCCAGTTTTGGCAAAGTCTCTGAAAAGCTTAGCTGATTTGTGAGGACCTGTGCTGCTAAATAACTGACGTCAACAAGTTCTTTATTTTGTTGAACTACACTTAACCAAATTATCCATCGTGAGGAGATACCAGGGTCCTGAAGCAGCTTTTTACAGGATCGGGGGGGGGGGAGAACAAAGTCGGAACAAAACGTGAAAACAAGCAATTACTGGAATGGAACCATGTCCTTGTTCACTCAGTGCAAATTATCTTCAGACTATGCATGATTTGACATTACTGTAGTTTAGTAGTCCTGAAAGGCTTTGATTTCCTGTTTAAGTCTTTTTCTTTGTCTCAGATGGAGTGTGGCTTATTGTTCTGTCTTATATTAATGCTATTTATTGTTGTTATTTCCTGATTTGCAGGCTAATCGTGAGTGAGATCTTAGAACTAATGCCTTGCCAAGGGCAGGCTTGCTTGAAGATATTAAACCGCTCCATCTGTATAGGCTTGCTTTCAGGTTGTGTTAAAAAGAAGGCTGAATTATGAAAGAAAACATCACATTTACTGACATTTTTTTCTTTAGTGCAACACAGAATGAGATATTTAGCAGAATGTCTGAGCTGCTCTCTTACATACAATAAATGGTGACCAAAGCTGTAAAGGAACATTTTCAGAGAAAAACAACTTAAAATTGTCATATGGCTTTGAAAGACTTAATGCTTGACAGCCTCTGGACCCTATTCACTTTCAATATATATAGAAGAAAGCAGCTCAGATAATCTGCTAAACGTCTACTTTTGGAAAAACAAAAGTCAAACCGGTTTAAAACAATATAGGCCAGTAAATGATTAGCGAATTTTCAATTTTGGCTGAACTACACCTTTAAGTGTCGGCTTAGAGTGTGCCTGTGTTAAATCATAATGAAACAGCCTGTGGTTTCACCTCATATAACCCCTCCCATCGATGACACCACGTCAATTCCGTTGATTGGTGAAGCCAAGCGGTTGTTTTCATTCAAAAAAGGCTTTTGTCTGTGGCTCATTTTGTACCTATTCAAATACAACTAACTGTAAGAATTGTATTGATAGTCATTAGCTTTGTATATGAGCTCAAAGTGAACTGATCAACAGAGGATACGTCCTTTCTAAATGCACCAGCATGCATTTCCATCTGACAGCATCTCCTGCTGTTCCTTAAGAACATTTGTGAATAAGTCGCATTATCAAAACAAAGAATATGCAGATGATCCTGTTTTTTATTAAACTACTTTAAATGTGACTGATGGTGACAGGCCCAGAAAGATAAGAGAAGTAGAGAAAACAGTGGACGGATGAGAAAAGAGATACTCCTGACTGGAGAAATCAAATCAAAGCTGACTAAAGTCGACTAATCTGATTGGCTAACTCATTCCAGTGCTAATAGGGAACATTACTAACTGACCACCCTTGCTATTTCTGGTACACTCAGAGGTTTAAAATTGTGATCATAAATAACTAATTTGGCGTTGCATTCCTGGCACGGAGGAGTTAAATTCTTGCTCTTTTCTGGAAAGCATGGAGGGCAAAGTCACCTGTTCGAGAGGCATCACTGGACAAAGACAGCATTGAGTTGAAGGTCTCAGGGTTGAGTCCCCATGGAGGGTGACTGGGTGGTGACCAAGCTTTTCACTGGAATGTTAGTAAGAGTTGTATTACTAATACTGACCGTAATAATACGCAGGACAATAATCAGCCCTTTATTCTCAGTGTTTATGAGTAGAAAGATACTGGATCAGAATCACAAGGGGGTGAATAAACCGATTGCACATCAAGTTGAACAGTTACGCCATGGCATAGTGCGCTACAGAAACTCGGCTTTGCAAGTGGTAAACAGTGAACAAAGGTCTTTAATTGTCTTACTAAGGCTTTAACCAGCAAGACAGAACAGAATCGATCAATGACTTACTTCATTAGATGTGCATGAGCGAGGTGACAGCTTTATCTGTGGCCGCTGCCCAAGGCCTCTTGTTGTGCGGTAAGCCGTGCGAGTCATTGCAGCCCCGTCCAGCTGGGAATCTGAGTCATGAGCCCGTTTCACCGCCCTGTTTCAGGTAGACATGTTTAAACATCGCAGGGGGCAACTGCAATGCAGTCGGTCAATGTTATTGCAAAAAGGGGAATTTTTTTTTTTTTAGTGCTGGATTGTTTTCACGCATAGCAGTTTAAGTTTAGAAGCGTGCCACGCAGGAATTTTGAACATTTGCATAGCAATGTATAGGTGCTTTTTCTGGAGTTTTTTTTCTTGAACAGTCTGAGATAAATCAGAACAAAACCTGAATGGCATGACAGTATATTTTGTGCATTTAGGGGAAAATAAGGGAGATTTTGTTGAATTATTTAGTGCTCTAAAGTGGGTGCTCTGGAGTGGGTGTTCTTTGTTCATGCTGTACAACTAAGTACCGTTAAACTAAATTTTTTTTTTTTTAACAAGACCCTTGTTGCATGACCTCACAAGAGTGGTAAATCCCTTTTTCTTACATACAAGTTTATTTGTATTGGAAATCCATTTCGTTTAAATGTTTTTTGTGATCTTATTTATTAGCTTATTTAATGGATTGGGGAATGGATTTGGGATTTTGATTGTTCTAGAGAAAGTATATTAATGCAAAGTACATTAAAGTATATTATAAATTCAAATACATATTGTAATTTTAATGCTAATGTTGAAATGACAAAATAAATGAGAATACATTTAAAAAAATAATTAAATAAACTAGTTTAAGGCTCTTTTCTTACTTGAAATGAATAGTATAAATGAAATTTATAAATGGTCAATGACTAAGAATAAGAAAAATCTAAGAATATTTTTGTTCATAACTATATTCATATTATAGTGAATTGTGCTTAAAAAAAAATCATGCACTCAAAAAAATAAGCCTTTTTTAAAAATTTACGCAATTGAATAATCCTTACGTATTTGAATTGAATAATTGATTAAGGATTGTTCAGTTATTCAATTACATAAGGATGGAATTTTACTATTAATTAAATTGCGTAAATCTTAAAAAAGGCTTCTTTTTGAGTGTAATAAGACTTATTAAAACAGTGATTTCTTTATCATACTGTTGGTTTAAAGCATATAAAATGATAGATATCTGCTTTGATTTCTGTTTGTCTATTCTTCTGTGACTCTGTGTCACGGGTGATTGGTTAAGTGACATCCTGTTGAAGGTGAGCACGGTTTACCCGCAGACCTAGAGCTCACCGGATAACTCAACCTACAGCTGCCTCACTGTATGACTGTACAGAGAGCACCGTTCCTGTGCGGTTACAGCTCTGGAGGTGTGTGAATGCATTCGTCTTGTATAACTCTTCTGCAAATTTCGAATAAATGTTGTGTGCAGGTGAATTTTGTTATGTTTTATTATGACATCCTTGTTTGGCATGCTTCTGTCACGAGCGACAATGCAGGTGACAACAGGTTATAGACATATATTGGCTAGCATAGTTCAAGTTTGTTTGTTGGATTTCAGGTGACGTTCTTTTAGACGCTGGAGGTTGTTGGCATGGTCTTGAGTCTTTCCTCTGTATAGATCAGCCCTCCATTCGATTTGGTTTTGCGCTGCCTTAGTCCAGGAGTTAGTTGGTATGCTGAAATCTATCAGATCTCTTTTCAGGACATCTCTATACCTCAGCTTGGGCTCCAGCCGGGCACCGTCCTTGAGCACACCAACTGGCCTAATTGGAAGCCTATTATTTTTCCTTTAGTATTTCACAGTAGTCCTATCAGGCTATTCCATTTTTTTTTTTCTGTGATATGCAGCAGCATATCTTTGTGTTTGTGTTGATATATGTACGTAAATACATCTCGGTTGCTGCTGTCTGTGTATGTGTGTTTCCGTTTCAAAACTCTTGTTCTTAATCATCACTCCCGTCAAATACAAGCATCGTTGCACGAACCTATGTCTCGCGTCTGTTATTTACCTACGCTAGTGGTGCAGCCGCAAGTGCGTCAATATTGAATGGCGTTCTGATCTGACGTTTAAATATCCTGTTTACTTGTTTGCATGATATTTAATATCACGAAATTGACCTTCAGTGAGCATAATGTTTATTTATTGGTTATTAATAGCCTCATTGGTGACATCTTTTCTACTTTATTTACATTTACAGTACAGTTATACAGAGCGTCTCCATTGCAATGGTCTGCTAGAATAGGCAGATTGCAGACTCACCAGCCAGTGTGTCTAATGGCCATGCCAAAGTGCCAGTGTTTTGTGATTAAGAGGAAGGGAAGGGCATTACAGGGTGAACTCTGGCAACAGCACCTTTCTTCATCACATCCTCCTGAACCAGACACCCCAGCTTTCCTTCCTTCTCTGGCCCAGCCATGAGTAGCCCTGCCTGGCCTTGCCCGCACAGTCATCCTGGGCATGTTTGGTCCTCCAGTGAGTCAGTAGACAGTCCACCCTGTGAATTGTGTTCCTGTGTAATCAGAGCTCGCTTTGAGGATGGCTGATGTCTGACTGATCTCTCGTGCCCTAGCTTGTTGCATGGGTGCATAGGAATGATTTGTTTATGTCAGTTGACATTTTCAGCTGATGTTTGAGCACAGCTTTCATCACTGGTGCTCTCTTCCAAAACCAAGTGAGCAACAACTTTGGAGACAGCATTTTAGGCCTCAAAGGGTCATTACAGAAGCAAAAGCTTGTTCCAAAACAGTTTCCTGAGAAACATGTTTTAATCAAATTCTAAGGCAGCGGCGAAGGAATTTATATGATCAATATTTATGTCAGTATAAGTCTTGTATTTTAAATATAGATATAGTTATCAGTATTTATAAAGTATATTTTTAATATATACAGTATATATCAGTATTATATCACACTCTCTCTCTCTCTCTCTCTCTCTATATATATATATATATGTAACACTTTACATTAAGGTTCATTAATTAACATTAGTTAGCTACATTAGTTAACATGAACTAATAATGAACTGCACTTCTACAGCATTTATTTATTAATCTTTTAATGTTAATTTCAACATTTACTAATACATTATTAATATCAAGAGTTGTAAACTAACATGAACAAACAATGAACTGCTGTATTTTTATTAACTAACATTAACAAAGATTAACAAATACAGTAACAAATATATATATATATATATATATATATATATATATATACACACATACACACACACACACCAAACCAATCAGTTTTTTTTATATCGGTATTTTATCAGTATTTATTCAGTACTGAAAAATAGAATTTTTAAAAAAGTTAAATAAAAATGTATTAAAAAACTAATAAGCATTGAGCATTTTACACAATGTTTTAATGTGGTTTGCGTTTATTCTTGAGTGTCACTTTTAGATTAGCAACATGTTAACGCATTTGCGAATCTCAGAGTGACATTTTGTTGGTGCATCATGGAATTGCTGCATGTACAATGTTCCAAATTTGTCTCTTATGATATTCCATGACAGTTAGGATGCTTCCTTAGTAGACAGCTGCCTATGTAGGCAGTAGGTTGCAAGGCAGTTCACTAGGCTTTGTGTCTTTTATCTGATTATCTTTTGATTTCACAGCCTTTATTTCTCATGGATAAACTGTAAATGTTTTGGCTCTTTAGTGGAGGTGTGTGAGTTTGTAAGCACACTTGCCTGCCTCATGTACGCATGTTTGTGCGTTCGAGGTGACGAGTGTCTAGCCTGTGTGGTGGGAAGTGACACTTGTATGAGTGTGCTATAATTACTCAGTTTTTTTCCTCCTCTGAGAAGGCATGGAGCCCCAGAGGGGAAGAGATCAGTATTCCCTGTCTCCCAGTCCCGTGCTGATAAGTCTTTTCCAAAATAGGAGTGATCTCACCCCTCTCTTTCTGTCTTCCTCTCCTCCTTTGTTTAGTCTGTTTTTTTTTTTTTTTTGTTTTTTTTTTTTTTCCCTTCATTCTTACTGTTTAAACATGGGACTGGCACAGCTGGCGGAGAAGCAGGAATGAGTGCGAGCACGTAAAGCAATGTATGTGTGTGTGTGTGTGTGTGTGAGTGATTAATACCCTGAGTTCGGGGATCTCCATTCAGGACGCGTCCTCGTAGTTTGCTCATGAGGTCATTGGGAAAGATCCTCATGTAACATGGAGCTAGTTTTAAATGACACCAAGAACCAGACCAGAGGTGAACAGCAGTGTAGTTATCAATTCCTCCTCACTCAGAGCACTACCTTCTTTTGCTTTAAAATAACTGCACTGTAAATGATTATAGGACAAACTGTGATCAAGGCTCTTACTTCATTAGTGTGTACAGATGTGTCTATGTTGGTAAGAAGCTGTAAATGTCTGTGCTTAATGTACTCTGGTGTATGGCCTCCACCCTTTATTTAAAAATGGCCGCCCTCATCAGCTGGCAGCAATGCTCCCTCTAATTTTTGTCCTTGCTGAGCACAGCCTATTTTTATTGGGCGTATCCTTCATCCACCTATGATATACAAATTACTTAAATGAAGATTAGATTATCAATTATTATTAATTATTAAAGATTATTAAGTTATTATTATCAGACTTTAAATAAAATATAAATGAATGATTTTAATGTCTGTGTGTGTGTGTATATATATATATATATATATATATATATATATATATATATATATACATAAATACATACATACATATATATGTGTATGTATATACATATATATGTATGTATATGTGTGTGCGTGTGTGTGTGTGTGTGTGTATATATATTAGGAGAAATGATTACATATACAGTATGAATAAATGAATTAATGAATTATTACACAATTAAAAGTGTGTGTGTGTGTGTATGTACATTTTATTTTAAGGTGATATAGTTACACGTTACTACTTGTACTTACTATAGTAATAAGAGTAAATTATGCATAATTACAAGTAACTAACCATAAACCTAACCATAACTCTATAGTAAGTAAATGTAGTTAATTAATATTACTCAGTACTTATTTGAGTAATTACAATGTAACTACAATGTAACTATCAGATGTAAGTCTGATTAATTCAAATTTTAAAAAATTCTCTCATTTTCTATAAGATAACTCATTTTGTTATCATAAAACAAGACAAAAAGCAATGATGCATTGCTTCTTGGATGACAGAAAATCTTTATCTTGAGAATTAGTCAACCCTGTATATTTACACATACAAGTTCTCACAGCTTCAGTTCTGTACTGAAAATCGATAGGTTTGAAGTTGAAATGCCATCCATTTATTTAACTCTGATTCATTAAATATCAAGGTTTTTCCCACATTTTTTGTCTACATTCTGTGCGGAATTTTTTTTAATTTGCGCGGGAAGGACATCAGAAGTGTGCAGCCGTGCACGAGAGCAGCTTAGTGGGAACATTGGCTGGCAGCTTTAGAGGGGACCTGAGGTCAGAGGTCACTTGTGACTCAAGACTTGAGGAATTCAGTCTCAAGGAAATGAATAGCATGGGGGGGAGGGGGGAATAAGAGACAGAAATTGTAACGGCTACAGGAAATGATAGCTCATTAGAATGTTGTCAGATGTTGACTGAGAATTATTAACTGTTTTATAAAGGGATTAGAAGAAAAAGGAAGCTGGAACCTGTTTACCTCCAAAAAATCCCCATGTTTTTTGACTGTTTTCACCTTCCTCCATGCTGATATATTTCTTCTTGCATGCTGTTGCTTCTGGGTAAATTTAACTCTCCTCTCCAAAGATTACAGTTTGTAAAACACAAGTGTTGACAAGTAATTCAGTTAATGGCGTTACAAGGCCTCATTCTGTTTTTGCATTCATTATACTGGTTCGACCTTTACACTAAAAAATAGATTTTTGCGGCTTTTTCCATTTATTTAAATAATGAACTAATGAACACAAATTGTAAGCTAATTTTAATACATTTAAATTAGTAAAATATGAATTTGCTTGATCCATTTGCAACAGAACAACATGGATCATTTTTACTCATTCAGGCTGGGGAATTCCAGTTCCCAGCATGCTTTGAACGGGACCTAAAGTGCAGGTTTATTGTTAAAATTAAGTGTATGGCCATGTGTTTTTGAGCAAGATAAAGAAATGACGGAGACTTTTAATGTTGTGTTAAGATTTAGAGGAGTTTTTTGTATGTCGTAAGTTCTGGTATCTTGTGTTTAGGTTGGATACATGCTAGCAAGTTTGAGGTATTTGCATAGAAGTTCATTGTTGAGAAAACCCATTTCCTACTCCCCACAACTGAATTAATTTCAGCCAGAGAATTACTGTTTTGAGTGTACTCTCATGCTAATCTGTTTAGCTAATCCCACAGTCTTCCTCTTCTCCACCAAGCTTCACTCCTCAATAAAGTGTGTCAGCCTGTCATCTGTCTTTGTCTGGAGAGATTCTGTTGCTCTTTTTGTTTCTTTATTTTACTCGCCCGATCTTGTTGACGTTAGCAAAGACTTAGAGCTCACTGAGTCAGAAGCTTGTGCGGTCAAACAGGCCGTGAGGAGAAGTAGCCTGCGCTGTCATGCTCTTGATTTCACATGGCCGATGACCAGCATCCTCATCATCCTGTTCTTCAGGATCATCATCCTTCCCTGCAATGTGTTTGAATCATCTCCCATTTCCTGTCGCTGATGTCACCCAGCTGGGAGATGGACAGACACATAGGAGCCAGTATACTAATTAAATGACCTCAGATACCCCTGTCCGCTCACCTGTGCTTTAATGCTGGCCGTAACATATCCTCAGCATCACTTAAATGTGACTAATCCATAATAATCAATATGGCAAACCTTGATAACATTGTTAGCTTGCTGCACTCATCCTAGGTGTGAGTGAACAGGCATTGTGGGAAGACTTGGGTTTTGATTTGCTGACGCGCTCATTAGGTGTGTTTGTCTTTGTGTAACTGCACAGTGCGTATTCAGAGTCTTGTCAGTTTTGTGTTTTATATTGATTTTAATTGATGGAATAAATTATATTAAGATAAAATATGATATGAAATATAAATAGTGCTTGTTTTTAAAAAAAAAAATACAGATAGATTAAAAATAGTAATTCACTCTAGATTCTTATTTAATATCATGTAATGGCTAGGTAATTTTTATAGAATTTATATAAATAAAACTTTTAATACAACTTTTAATTTTTTAAAAAATATAACTGTTTTGCTTGCTTTTTACTCATTGCAAGAAAGCTGTTATGCAGAACAGATTTGATAAACAATGACGCATGGTTTTCCTGTAAATCCCGCATAACTGACATGACACAAAGAAAATCTTATTTTGAATTATTGAGTTTGAATTACTGAGTAATCATTAACTCCCATTTTTAGATACACAACACACAATAGTTTTAATGATTCATTTTGAACAATAAGTAATTATCGATCTGTTATTGTTTCAGTATTTTTAATCATGTTAATCATGTATGTTGTGCAATGTTATTTAAGCCTTTTACTTTCATAAGAAAACTCATAAAGGAATTTTTATACATTGAATGATATAGATAGCTAAAAATAGGAATTATGATGCAAAAAACAAGTCTCAACACATTAAAACAGTGTGAAAAACGTAACACTCATTATAATTAATACAAACATTACGTGTTTTTCCACAATATACATAGACAATATGCACTGTACATTAGAGGTGTGTTTGCACTTGCACATTTAAGTATTTATTTCACAGTTAAGTAAAAAAGCAAATCACACCTTTAGAGGTTTTTCCTTATTAACACACATTTAAACAGTTTCAACAAAGCAAGCAGTATAACCAATTAACTTATTTGCCAAAAAAAATACACTTTTGTTTATGCATCTGAAAAAGAAATAATTTGGGTTGCCAAGTTGATAATTTGGCTTCAAGTTTGAATTTTCCATTTTTAAACTTTTTATACAAACGTTACACACAGTTGCAGCAACAACAATTTTTTCCGTTTTACTCCCAAACATGGGACAGAATCAACTTTAGCATTAGCTGTTGTCAATTTAAATTATATTAATTTTTGCATGAACATTAATACAATTTAATTAAAAATGTACAGCTAGTGTATAGTGATGAAAATATCTGAGGTTTTGAGGTGTCCATTCATTTATATCATCTAATTTAGCATGATATACATTTTTAACACGTTATATAGATTTTTATCAATCACATTTTTACATTTTATCATTACTATTATTCTACTGAAAAACAAATGCATTCCATCTCTCTGCAGGACTTACAAGTTGTAACAACTCGAAATGAATTTTCCTCCTACTCAGATATGCACAAGAACTTTTTTGTGACTATATGTTGTTTTTTTCTTCTGATAACCTCATGATATACACTTTCAGGGTTGTTGTTCAGCAGAAATAATACTTTCCCACCATAAAAGATGTTTTCACTCTAAAATCATGCCAGATATTTTTTTGGAAATTTTTCAAGTACTCACTTTTATTGCCCCTCATTGTACAAATCGCATGGGTTCCACCGTGAACAAAATCTGCTCTTAGCAAGCATTTTCCAAGACATATCACAACACATTTTGTCATCTGAAAATGTAAATATGACCAGATCATGCAATGTTGACAGTGAATATATATCTCTTAGTTCCAGCATGTTTTCCCAAAGAGATCTCTGCCCTAGAAAGTTCCAGAAGCGAAGTGAAAATCCTTGTTTTATGGACATGGAGATATCGTCCTCATGTTTTAGTTGCATGCTTCTGACGGTTGGTAGGAGTGTAATGTCTGACTCGTACAGGCACTGACTCACCGTGGCTCATCGGACAAGGCTCGATTGGAACCCGCCAATTTCTCAAACACAAAGACACAAGTTTTTGATCTGACTCTTTGTTCTAGTGCAACAGCGTTTCGCTATACCTGTGCTCGAAAATCCTGCTGACAGAAAAAAAAAAAACCTAATGAAGGTTTAGATCTGAGATTAAGCTTCAGATGTGCTAATGCTAGCTTCTCTGTGTGTTTACAGTTGGTTGGATTTTGGTATGTTCTCCTCAAAGGTGTGTGGGTGTGGGTTTTGATGGTGGATTTTCAGTAACGTCCTTACAAACCTGCATCTCCTTTTTGCGCTTTTTTTGGGGCTTGATGTGTTTGCGCACTGTTAACCCACATCATGGGTGGATGATGATAGTGTTTGGTTAATGATTTAACAAAATAACCAGTATGAGCTCATCTATTGTTTATGCGTGAAGTTGCACTTTCAGAAACTCGAGTGGGCAGAGGGTCTTGTTTGCGTCTGTGAAATGTAGAGTTCAAAGGGACCGTTATCGGCCACATGACTGCGTAAAGTGATAAAACAAAAGTCCAAGTGTGTCAACGAGCATCAGGTCATGGGAAAAAAAAAAGTTGAATTCTGATTCAAATGTCATTTTAGCAATAAATACCCTGAAGAATCGCAGTTTGTGTTTTAAAAAAAGTTATATATTATTTTTTAATTATTTCCTTGACTTCTTTTGCCATGCCAAGGTAATCTCCTTCTCTCTTCCTTTCCATGTGATTGTGTCTGTGTGTGTGTGTGTGTCTGTGTGTGTCTGTGTGTGTGTGTCAGTGGGGTGGGGGGTGAAGGGGGGTTGTAGGTAGTGACTAAATCTCATAAAAGGGTTTCCTAATATGGGCTGTCTCTCACAGAGCCCCGCCTTCCTGCTCAAGTGGGTGGAGTTTACACTCTCTCTCGACCAGTAATGACACGCCATGGACTTGCTTCCTCATTAATTGGCTGAAACCAGTTCTTACAGGAACCGCTGGTGATAAATGTGAGAGTTCTGAGAAATCATTCATTTCTTCCTTCAGCCTGGCTGAGGGACATTACAGGGGAGTGTGAGTGAGGATGGCTCCCTGTGTGAGCATGCCTTCAGGACAAGCTTTTTTTTTTCTTTTTGTGTGCGTCTCTCTGTGTTTTTTTTTTTTTTTTTTCCGTCCATCATTTTTTTAAGAGCTTAGGATATGTAGTTCCCAGAACAAGCTGTACTTTTACAGTTTTTTTCCCTCTCTTATTTGAGTTTCTGTCTTTTGGGATAAACTCCGTAACACAACTCGGTCTCTATCTCCCTCTGTCTGCGAGCGGAGAGAGAGAGAAAGGAGAGGCAGGGTAAAGGAAACTCACTGACCTTTCAAGTTGGTAAGTGAAATTTATGTGACCTCTCTCTCTCTCCCTCCCTTTCTTTCTTTCTTTTTCTTTCTTTCTTTCCTGTACCGTCCCCTCCTCCTCTTCTCCTTTTCTGTCACAGAGCTCTTCCCCTGTTTGGCGCCTCTCTACAGAAGCCTTTCAGGGAGTACCTTGAGGCCCAGAGGGCAAAATTACCACACCGGACGAACAGGCGGGCGGCGTGCAGGAGAGGCCACCCCAATCGTAAGTCCCATCACTCATACAGAGTATCTCTTTCGTCCAACCTTTAAATTTACCTCATTCACAGACGTGGCTTTTGTATTTTTGTATATTTATCCTCGGTTCCTCCTTTTAATTTATTACACACACCCTTATTTCTTTTTTGTTCCACATCCTAATTACCTCCCTGCCCTAATTATCGCTTCGAGACTGGTTTTATTCTACCGTATGATTCCGGTGAGGTGTTATTGTTTGCATGTGGCAGACCGTAGTGTCAGGGGCTCCGCGTGGGCCGTGCGGTGGTTGGTCGCGGGGGCCTGTTTGGGGTCTGGCTGAGGAGGGATGCTGAGTCATACTCCGAGCTCTTTGAGTGAACCGGACACTCCCCCGCGTCACACTAACTCCCCCCTCTCGGCAGCCGAACCCTGTTGAACCCAGTGCAGCCGGAGACGGGAGGGGCCCCTGGGAGTAAAAGAAGGAGGAGGGTGGGGGGACGTTGGGAAGGGAAGCAGGAGGAGGGAGGAGGGGGGAGGGGGGGGTTGAGGCTGTACTCTCGATTCCTGCCACCGCCGATCCCTCACAAGTGCGCACGGAAACAAAGAGCTACACCTTTTTTTTTTTTTTTAACCTTCATCTGCCCGTGTGCAATTCGTTCGTTTTATCTAAAGTTCTTTTCCAGCTCGTATGTATGTGTGGGAGGAGGAAATGAAAGAGAGAAAGAGATGAAGTTGCACAATGAGAGATTACGGATGTTTCTGGAACAATGTTCCTTTTTTCTGGTAACTTGAACCTCCTGCAGTTACTTAAGGAAAGCTGTGGGCTTGTTCAACCGGCAGGAAGAGACGATGCCACTGTGCGCGTGTCACTAACGTAAATCTCGTTTTAAAGAAACAGGGAGAGATTGGAAGGAAATGCATGTGGAGATGAGCGAGTGCTTAACCTGAGATGTTTCTGATGAGTTAATGCAGTAAAGATTATGCATAACTGACTGTGTTTTCCTCTCTCTTTCTCTCTCTCTCCCTCTCCTTATAGGTTTCCGAAGATGGTGATCAGTGTGGTTTGTTTCTCATCTAGCCTAATGCATCTTGAACTTATGGCATCTATGAACTTATGGCATCTACACAGAGTTAAACTAAATTCTAGAGTTACCGCTAGAATAATAGGTTTATTTTTCCTGAGTTTATATATATATATATATATATATATATATATATATCATGGTTATCGGTTAACATTTTTACTTCTTAATGTGCTTGGTTAGCTGGCGGTTTGTGCTGAGATACTCATGTTCTCAGCTCTGTCTTGCACAGGTTATCTGATCCCATTGGTGGGGATGTTAAGGTGCATCGTGGCTTATGTTGTGTGCGGTCTATTACACTTAAGGGACTGACTGCATTAATTTCGTTTAAAATTAGTTTGCTTTGAATTGCTGCATAGTGGTTGTCTAATACTAGATTCTAAAATCGATTTAAATTAAGGCATAACAGGAAGTGAATGTAAAGTAATGCAACTGACTCTAAAGTCATTAAAAGATGTTATGCATATTGACTAGTGCTTGTATTGCATTACTTTTCCTGAGCAAAGATCGTCTTGTGTTCTAAAAGCTTGGTGAATCATAATGTTCCTTTCGTCTAGAGTTATTGTTTTGTTTCCAGAGATCCAAAGAGGAGAGGGAGAAGGAGTGTGTGTCTGTCTGTGTGTGTGTGTGTGTGTGTGTGTGTGTGTAACCACATGACTCACTACAGGGCCACTCCACCAGATGCAATAACGCATTCAATCAGATTAAGAAGCGCGTTTGTGTTCAGGCACATATGTGCGTGGGCGCGTGCCACGTTTCGCGTGTAGCTCCTTTATCGCACGTATTCTATACATCTGAAGAGCATCCGGTCACGCTGGAGCATGCTCGGTGCTGTGAGAGATGCTGGATTGGATTTGACTAACGGATTGTCTATCAGTTTGAAAGGTAATTATCTGCCCTCTTTTATAGTTTGAATAGTTTAATTTGCATACAGATAACTAGCTAACGCAGTAGTGGTTTCCCAAAACCGCACATTTTGGATGTCTCCCTAATCTAACACACCTGACTCAACTCATTAGTTCATTTTTAGAGGCTCTATGTCCTGAAATGGGTGTGTCAGATCTGAAATGTGCAGTGTTGGGGGGCCACAGGGAGTGAATTAAGAGCCACTGCACTGGTGGCATAACATCAGGCATCAGATAGAAACCTATTGTCCATCGCTTCTTTTTGCCTTTTTTTTTTTCTTTTAATTGCTTGTGAAATGTTTTTTCGGTGCCTTTTTGTAACGCTGCCCTGGTATGCGAGTCTGGAAGCTGCAGGCGTGTAAAAAAAAATGGAACAGTGTGGAGTTTCTTTTGCCGTTACCTTAAATGAACCCTCTGCTGAACTCAATGCACTGCGCGCTGCTGGCGTAGAGGATGAGGCAGTGTTGCCAGATCTCGTGAGAAAAAGCAAGCGAACTGAATTGCTCGGTTTTATTGATCAACTTCAATTAATATAGATTACAATAGGCAAAGCAAAGCTAACCTGACTTCATTAATTAACAAAATACTGTTTTATGCAAGTATATACTTTTGCAAAAATAAATAGTCTATTTTACATATAGCTATGCAGTTGGTTATCTAAATCAATAAACAAATGGAAAAGTTTGCACTTTTAACTTAAATAAAATACAAAATTGATATAATTTTAAAAAAAAAACTTCCCAAAGAACAAGAAAATACATACGTATGGTAATTTGTATAAAATAATTTTTTTATTATTTGTTTAATTCTACAGTTCTTTAACTTTGAAATCCCAAACATGCGTTTGTTTTCTGGAAATGAACCAAAAAGCGCAACGCGCCATTGCCCGTATTTATACGCGACTTGATGAAAAGTGGCTTATAATACGCGGATATGGCAACACTGCTGGTAGAGAGGGAGCGAGTGAAGGGTAGCGCGCGAGAGAGGCTGTGTCTCAAAATCCAGCGAGACAGTCTTTCGGACATTTCGAGCTTGATGATGATGCCCCAAAAACGCTTTCTTGGTAGGCACCTCGCTAGGATTCGAAACACAGTTAGGGTGAGATAGAAAGGAGAGACTGCTTTCGATTATCTCACACAGCATCCGCTGAATGAGGGGAAAAAAGCTTTCGGTTCTTCCATAACGGGATTTAAATCATTACATTGTTAGAATTAGTGGCCACGCCTCTTTTTCAGCCCCACCCTCTTGTCTCATCATTGGTAAGTGAGTTAATTCTTCATTATGTGTCTTTATTGGTGTGGACAAGTCTCTCCCAGTGTGTCAGATAGCTTATCAGACTGGTGTTGGCTGTTACATTCGCCCGGCGACAACAGTCTGTAGGCTGTCTGACATTTTGGGCTTTTTCATCCCCTCTGAAAACATTCTATTTTTATTCGCTGTCGATGTTATTTTTAGTTGAAATTTTATAACTATATTTTTTGCATTACTGAACAGTGTTTTTGTCCTGATATTGGTGTCTAATTTCAGTGGGGTCGTTGTGAAAGAAATATTTTCGATGTGTATGTTTACAGAGAGCGTTATTGACGTGTTTCTGCTTGTTCTATAGACGTACGTGTGTCTCTGCGTAGCCCTTCTCTTTAAAGGGCGTGTGTGTGTGTGCGTGCGTGCGTGCGCGCGCGCGCTCGCTCGCGTGCCCAGCACTTGGTTTTGTCCACTTGAATTTCTTGAGAATCCAAAAAGAACACACCTTATTGCAACACACTGTGTTATGACAGATCTTTTTGCCCACCCCTTCAGTTGCACTTGCTCTACAGTGTTTTTTTCCCCCTCTCTCATGTAACTGTTCAGTCGTTATCTAACATGTGCAACTGGTATTTGTTATTCAATTAAAAAGATGTTCATTCAGCAATCCCCCCCCCCCTCCCCCCCTCCTTGTTTTTCACCATTGTAAAAACCACAGGGTGATCTGCTTGGCTTTCACAGTCGAGTCGTATCATTTCCTCTAACTGTTCAGAACATCCTGTACTTTTTAGGGAACCCCCTCTGCCATTCATGTATGACTGTGCATGTGTCCTGAGTGTGAATAAATAAAGTTGAATGAATTAAATGTCAATCTGTGTCCTGGTTTCTGTGATTTGAGTTACTGAGTTTTATATATTTTTGTTATTTGAGCTTTATAATATATTGTTCACACATCGAAGTTTTTGTAATGCACAGCAATACAAAATACAACAGTAATTGCAGACAATGAATGTAATTTCTGCAAGCTTCAGAGAAGGAAATAAAATTAAAAATGTAAAGTTAAGAGAATTTTTTTAAAGATTAAAATTTAAGATAAATTAAAAGCAGTTAAGAATAATACTTGGCTATAATATATACGTAAATATTTGTATGAAAATAAAGATAATAAAATAAAAATTAATAAACACGTAGCAAAGTGACAACTGCAGTAAGAAATATAACATAAATGTCATTCCTTTATGCGCCAATAAGAAGCATCAATGAAAAACGGCTTTGAAAATAGGTGTACTGTATAATATATTTACATGTTCATCCTGTCAGAATGAAATAGTTGTTGGGTCACTCTTCCTTTAGTGATGTGGTTAACTCAGGAACGTCACGCCCACTACAGTTACTGGCTTTGCCTGAGGGTTCGGTTCGCCATTATGCAAATAGCTCGTTCAAAACAGGTTTAAATATTCAAATAAGGCTTGACATGTTCAGTTGTAGCTTTTTTCTTTTAAACAACCATCCTCCTTCTCACCACCATTCTTTTGTGTAGGTTGCACAATAAGGTGTTCTTGTTAAGCATGTGACCAACAACACCACACTTTTGAGGGATTAATTAGATTTCCAAACGTGCACGCATAGTGTGCTACCTCGAGGAACCAGTAGGGGACGCACGTGAACCTTTTTAATATTTTAAAAATACATTTACAAAGCATTTTCCAATATAAAAGGGACACAAATGTATTATAAAAAATGTAAAAACATACTGAAGTACATGTTAATAATCATTTGACACATTTTGGAAGATTCTGGGAGAAGGATAAACCATCACAGCTGTCAAAAGCAAGTGTATTAAAAATAAAAAATAAAAAAGTCTTGTGTCGAGGTGAATCAGGGTCTTTACCTGTCACATGAATCAATGATGTGCTGTCACCGAACAGGAGAACACTGGCACACCCAGGTTGAGTCAGAACCAGGTGTAAATGTTACCCTACATGACGCAGATCCTAGTATATTTACCTAGGAAAACTCTAACGTATGCATGAGCTTTGCATATCTGCACATCACAGAAACCCACAGGTATGTATCATTAAAACAAGCAGAAGAATTGACTTTGATAAACTGTTAGCTTCCCTCATTTCTCTCATTCTAAATTGCCACATTTTGGGGGGAACGGAGTACAATCTGTGTCTACAATAGAAGGCCCGTTTTTAAAACGAACAATACAGCTTAAAATAGCTTGATTGTAGTTAGCATATTAGCATCAACGGCCAAACATGGTTAAACGCATTGTTTTGGTGTCAGGTTGTGTAAAGTAGGTATGAATGAGTTATTATGCCTCTTTTTGGAAAAAAAAAAAAAAAAAAAAAAATTATATATATATATATATATATATATATATATAACTTTGGAAAGTCCCTGTAACTAATTTGCATAGTGAATTTTTTTTTTTTTTAGTTCTGCTTGAAGCATATGTGACACACAAAGTGCTCATTGTGATCCATTCATGTGGTTTTATAAAGTGGGGAACAGAGA
The DNA here is from genome assembly GCA_039654765.1 of Mylopharyngodon piceus. Lineage (NCBI taxonomy): Eukaryota > Metazoa > Chordata > Actinopteri > Cypriniformes > Xenocyprididae > Mylopharyngodon > Mylopharyngodon piceus. Next base: position 13,159,118 of record CM077438.1, read on the forward strand.
ATTGTGGCTACCCAGCACTTTGTAACAATGTATAGTGTGTGAGCTTGCATTTTTCTTCTGAACATGCCTTTTGGCGAGCTTGCTGACTTTTGAACATTTTTTAAATATACGATAATAGGATAATAGGTTTGAATAGAATTAGCCCCATTCAACAGAATTACTCTTCACGATCACGAATAATCCAGTAGTGGCAAAATGATTGAATTTTTCTTCCACATTGATCATTGATCTCAAAATCTAAACAGAAGTAGCTACACCTTATTATACACCTTATAAAAATATATGTGTCCCCTGACCCAAATTATACATAATATTAGTATCTAAAGGAGTATGATCACCCATTCTATGTTAGTGAAATGCCCTATTGGTTGTATATAGGCTACTATACAACATACTTTGTATGCATATATGTATGCAATTCTAATCTACAGTACTATACTTTTTAAGAAGAAACGTGCAGTTATTTATTATTAAATTAAAAACATGTGCAAATCACTGATAATGCAGTAGCTGTGTCTGTGAGGTGTAGCAGCACGAATGTACAGAAGCAAAACATTGTCAGGTCTTTGTCGACACCTACTGGCAGTGAGGCGGTACTACAAGTAAAATCAGCTTCCTATACACACAGGGAGTGACGTGTATTTCCTATCCATACACCCACTTACCTCAGATACAGAACGAGGGGAGTAAAATAAAAGATATTCGCGTTTAAATAAATACATTTCTAATTTATTTGTTGTCATTTGTTTTACACATTCTGGAACATTCGCACAGACGCTCTGTGAAATTCGCTGTTAGCCGTGATTATCGTTTACCGGTAGTTAATCTCGGTTGGGATACGTTGCGTAATGCGTACCGGAGCCGGTTATGGCGTCGGTGAGTCGTGTGGGATCATGAGGTGTCGGGATTCATCATTATTTCGGTATTGGTGCGTGTAAAGAAACTGTGACCATGGCCGGTGTGTTTGATATCGACCTGGACCCAACGGAGGACAGCGTGTCAGATGAGGAGCTCTCTGACGGGGTATGTAACCGGTAACCAGCTGGGTTTCAGATTTTCCGCATAGCATAGCCTGGACCGGCCTGAGAATCGATCCGGCACATTACGAGCTTCAAAACTCGGCACAAAAGTACCATGTCTGTACTATGGTAAACTATTAGATGACAACAATGGCACTGTATTTATCATGGTACTACCGAGTGATAGCTATGTGATTTACAAGGGGTTTTATTTTATTTTTTATTTTATTTTTTTACAAACGACAAATTTACAGTATTTACCATGGGGTGTCTGTGTATAACGTGGTAATACTATGGTATTTTATTATAAGTGGACATGTCTGTTTTAATAAGATATATTTTAAAGTCTAGCTTAAAAAGGTTTCTAGTTGGTCTAAGCTAGTCATTAGCTGGTTCAAGCTGGTTAATAAGATGGTGGACCGTCTTGGACCAGCAACAAACCAGCTACCAGTTGGTCATACTAAATATATTCCAGCTGATTTTTCCAACATAATAGCTGGTCAACCAGTTAATGACCCACTCAGACCAGCTAGAAACACAGCTACCTGCTTAAACTGGATGTTTGGATACCCAGCCAGCAGCATCACTTAAAAGGTGTATGGAGGTGACTGTTTAATGGGCTGTCAAATTTTCATGACTAGACAGATTATGGAATCAAATGTAATGTGAGATATGAACTTCTTTTTTTTTTTCTTTCTTTTTTTTTTTTTTTTTTACTTTTTTGTAACTTTTTTTATTGATGATTTTTTAAGAAAATGACTTGTACAGCATTAGAGAAAAAGGGGAAATAAGAGGAAAGAAAAAACAATAGAACAGAGTATGTATTTGAGATATATGAACTTTTAAAGAACTTCAGCTGCAGTTAATTTTTATAACACTGAAATTAAAGCAAGATAGACATGAGTTTAGTGTTCAAAAGTTTGACAGAAGTCAGTTTTTTAAACGGCTTTGCTCCTGAATTGCCTCTGAAACCAGAAAAAAATTCCTTATAGGTCCGACTTACATTGGTCTGACACTCTCTCTATTGTTAGACTGGATCCTGTAATGTGATAAGAGCGATCAGTGACCTTGATACTTTGGTTGATGGAGGAGAGCCAGTGCTCATCAGTCACTGTATAGATTGAGCTTTAATGGCCGTGACAGATCTGCACACTGTGCAATTGGTGGAAAAGCTGCACAGATACAAAAAACTGCAGTCCGACTCCACACCTAAAACTCTGTAAACCTACCAGAAACACAAAAAGTTTGCTTTTGTCCACAGGCCAAGATTAATGAATACATGGATCAGTGCAGTGGCTTTGAATTGTGAGTATGTCACCGTGCACTTTTGGACGCACAAAATTATATTTGTGTGTTTTGATGATGTCATTTTGAAGTTAGCCCCTCCAAAAGTGAGCTGTCTTCTCCTTAAGGCAAATGCATGTTTATATTTTAATGTATTTATACTCTTATATTCTATATTTTAGTATGGAAGACTGTGAGAAGTTTGAGATCTCTGAAAATAGTGTGAATCAAGGCACGGAGCAGATTCGTCCGGAATGTTTTGAGTTGCTTCGTGTTTTGGGTAAAGGAGGATATGGAAAGGTAAGCAAGACTAGCAGCGCTAGTGTTTCCTCCCTGCATGTGGCATGTTTTGGACACATAATAACATACTCTGCCCTTCAAATGTTTGGAGTCAGTAAGATTTTTTGAATGTTACAGAAAGTAGTCTCTAATTCTCCCCAAGGCTGCATTTATTTGATCAAAATACAGGGGAAAAAAGTAATATTGTGATATATTATTACAATTTAAATTACTTAAAATGTCATTTACATTTACATTTAATCATTTAGCACATAGGTCTTTAACCCTGCTCCTGGAGGCCCATTGTCCTGCAGAGTTTTGCTCCAACCCTAATCAAACACACCTGAACCAGATAATCAAGCTCTTCAGGATCCTTGAAAATCACAAGCTGAAGCAGGTTGGATATAAACAGGGCAGTTGGGTTCAAGGAGCAGGTTTGATGACTTTAGCAGACACTTTTATCCAAAACGACTTAGAAGCAATCAAATAAACAATAGGGCAACAATATGCAAGTGCTGTGACTAGTCCCAGTTAGTCTAGCACAGCACATAGCTAGATAGAATAGAAATATAATAGAAGAATAAGTGTTAGTGTTTAGTGTTGTCAAAAGTACGACTTCTGTACCAAGTCGCTACTGAAATTTTAAAAATGTGACGATATCAGCATTTCTCTCTAGCATTTTGAGCACTGTTGAGCGGATTCTTAAACACCTCTGATTGGCCATTGTGTTCACACGCTCAACAGATATGTCTGTGATTGGCTACAATCCCTATCCCAATCCCTAATATATCCGCTGATAGACGGATCCGCTGATAGACAGCTGCTTTCAAACGCTCCCGTGTGTATCTGTGTAAGTCCTCGATGGAGAGCGTCAAAGATGTCTATTTACCAGGGCTTAAAAACGAAAAAAAAAAATTCAATCGTTTCACTCCGAGCAGAATCGGTATTTTAACGTTTCTGTTCCAGCGTTCCTTCTGTATTATTAACGTTCCGAAACCGGTTTGTTTAGAAAAAATAACGGTTAATAACGTTATTTTTTTTTACTTTTTTTGTTTGTTTGCATGTAGCCTACTTATTATTATTATTATTATTATTATTATTATTATGTACAGCATTTTATTTATTAAAAAACAAAGAGAGTATTTGCCGTCTTAGCCAATAGGCCTACAATTATAAGTCAGAAGTGTAGTGAGTTTAGGTTTGGGGTGCAAAGCCAGTGGTCGTTCTGTGGGCAAACATTAGTTCCTTGAATTTGATGCGAGTGGCTATTGGCAACCAGTGCAAATTGATGAAGAGAGGTGTGATGTGCGCTCTCTTCGGCTGCTGCATTCTGGATCAGTTGCAGAGGTTTGACGGTACATGCTGGAAGGCCTGCCAAGAGAGTATTACAATAGTCCAGTCTGGATAGAACAAGAGCTTGGACAAGGAGTTGTGTAGCATTGTCCAATAGGAAGGGTGTAATCTTCCTAATGTTGTATAAGGCAAATCTGCAGGACTGGGCCGTTGTAGCAATGTGGTCTGTGAAGTTTAACTGATCATCAATCACAACTCCGAGGTTCCTGGCTGTCCTGGCTGTCCTGGAAGGAGTTATGGATGACGAACCTAGCTGAATGATGAAGTGCTGGGTTGGCCGAGATCACAAGCAGTTTTGTCTTTGAAAGGTTGAGTTACTCCTGTGATGGCAAATCTGAATTTTAATTAGCCATTACTCCAGTCTTCAGTGTCACATGATCCTTCAGAAATCATTCTAATATGCTGATTTGGTGCTCAAGAAACATTTCTTATTATTATCAATGTTGAAAACATTTGTGCTGCTTAATATTTTTAGTGGAAACCATGATCCATTTTTTATTTAACGCACCCTTGCTAAATAAAAGTATCAATTTCTTTCAAAACAAATCTTACTGACCCCAAACCTTGACTGTTAGTCTACATAATTTGTTTGTTAATGCTGTTTTAATTTTTGATTTGTATTGTAGATCTAACCGAGACATTTTTATCAGACTTTTGACTTTTAAGAGTCTGTTAACAGTCCTCTTCTGTTTCAAAACAGGTTTTTCAAGTTCGCAAGGTAACTGGGCCAACTTCTGGGAAGATATTTGCCATGAAAGTCTTGAAAAAGGTACGGCCCTGCATATTTCCCAAAAATTCCCAATAATTCATCTTTCCCTGAAAATCAGTATGGGTGTTCTGCAATGTTGGGTAAGTTACTCAAAAAAAGTAATTAATAACTAGCTACTAATTACATCTTCAACAGTGCAATTAGATTACTGTTCTAATTGCTCTCTCTAAAAAGTATTGCATTACTTATTACTAATTATTTTCTAAATCCCATGTCAACCTCAACCAGTTGAACGATACAAGGATAGATAGATAGATAGATAGATACAGATATGAAACTGCTCTTTTCAAATAAATATTATGAAATTGCCTAAATTATTCTTGAACTGACCAAAGTATTTAAATGGAGGTTACATTAAAACACATTTTTACATACATTAGACGTTAAATTTTGATGTTAAATCCACTATCGTTTTATATATACAATTGTTCTATACAGTATTTAATGCAATTACATCAGAAGAAATTAAGAGTAATCCCTTACTTTACTTTTTCAAGGAAAAGTAATTAGAATATACAGTAGTAATTAATTACTTAAGTAATGAGTTACACCCAACACTGGTGTTCCGTCATGCCTGATCCTGCTGGTTAACAGGTTGTATTGGTGTAGTTTGCTTCAGGTCTGTGAATGTTTCATTACCTATGAACAGTTTCAGTAATGATTTTTTGATTTGTATAGTTTTAGTGTGTTTTTCTTTTTCACAACAGCTGATAAAATGGTTTAGTTGATTCACTTATTTCGGCACTTTGTAACTGCAGACAAGTGGATCATTACACAGAAACACAAAGTAGCATTCAGTAGAAGGAATATTGCTTTGCTTAAAATGCTGAGTTTAACATATTTAGAACACAAGGCCTTTACAATCGCATGCTTTACAGGGTCTAATTTGTCAAGACCCTAGATGAGTGCTAGATATGGTCATTTATCAACATGGTCGAAAGATATGATGCGGTCACAATATGCTGCATCAGGAAGTGGCTTTGTTATTATCAACACTTAGTGGACTCTTCTTTGTGCACTGAAGAAGTTTTAGATAAAATATCTTTTAAACCAGTGGTTCTCAACTGTTTGACCATAGGACCCACATTTTCCCATGGTCATAAAGAAGCAACCCAAATTTTTAGGAATTTGAACCAAGTATTTATTTCTCAAAAATGGTTGACATACACAAGTACCGTCCCACTTTACTTACACAAATAAATGGTAAGAATATCACTAACACTGATGGAAAAACAGTATTATAAGGTAAGGCTGTTAAATATCAGTCCCAAACTAGTTTTTGTTAAAGGGATAGTTCACCCAAATATGAAAATTATCCCATGATTTACTCACCCTCAAGCCATCCTAGGTGTATATGACTATCTTCTTTTAGACGAACACAATCAGAGTTATATTAAAAAATATCCTGGCTTTTCCAAGCTTTATAATGGTAGTGAATGGCACTCCTGATTTTGAAGTCCAAAAAAGTGCATCCATCCATCATAAAAGTAATCCATCTGAAGCAAAGCGATGGGTTTTTGTAAGAAAAATATCCATATTTAAAGCTTTATAAACTAAAATAACTACCTTCCGGCAGACGGCCTACGCAAGTGGACTCACGCATCATTCAGGTTCAGTTGCGCTTCTGTTTATGTTTGTTGATCAATGTTTTTATGTGAATAAAAGCCTAAATTAAATCTGTTCATCATAAAAAGCGTTCGAGTCTATTCAAAAAATTTTGACTAAACCACTCAATTCATAGTTTTCCGATCTCTTAATGAAATTTTGAAGCATTAAAGTTGCAGTTGTGTAGGCTGTCTATGGAGGGATAGAAAGCTCTCAGATTTCATCAAAAAGATCTTCATTTACATTCCGAAGATGAACAAAAGTCTTACGGGTTTTGAACAACATGAGGGTGAGTAATTAATAACAGAATTTTCAATTTTGGGCGAACTAACCTTTTAAACTGCGTCTGACAGAAGTGTCAACAGCTTTGATGAACATCTTTCAAAATACGTCTCTCATCAGAACAACATTTAGAATTACATTTTGTTGCTGTTGTTGTTTCTTTGACTACACACTCCGTGACCCACTTATTGAGAAACATCTTATGCTTTAAACCATTCTAGGATGGAAGGAGAGCCAACATTGGCCATGTACCGAGGCCATTGCCACAGTTTAATCGTTCTGAGACTAATGCTGCATTGTTCTCTGTGGTTTGCATGATTGAAATGCTTTGGATTCCATTCCCAAGTTAGATTTGCACACGTCTGTTTATTGCAACAGCAATAAAAGCATTAATGACACCAGCCTGATGAATTCACAGCTGTGATCAGGGGAGTTACAACCCTCCAGCACCAGGATGTTCATGCACAGACAGTCACAAGTGCTTATGTGTGCTGTGAGTTTTGACAGTTACTTAAAAACACAACTTCCCTTAATGGATTCTGTTGCTTTTGTCTGTTTCAACAGGCCATGATCATGCGCAATGCAAAGGACACTGCTCATACTAAAGCAGAAAGGAGCATCCTAGAGGAAGTTAAGCATCCCTTTATTGTGGACCTCATATACGCCTTTCAGACAGGGGGCAAACTTTACCTCATCCTGGAGTACCTTAGCGGTGAGTGTTTTTTTGTTGTTGTTTTTTTTTTTTTTAGCTCAAAAGTCAGCAAATCCTGAAAAAATGCATTTTTAATTAGTAGTTTTTGTCTTGGTTCTCAGAAAAATATTGAAATATAAATGGCCTTGAGTAGAAAAATAGCATACATGTTTTTAGAGAATGTGTCTGGAATCAAGATCATATTTCTCTAACAGGTGGAGAGCTGTTCATGCAGCTGGAGAGGGAGGGGATCTTCTTGGAGGACACAGCCTGGTGAGTGAGGATTTATTACTCTTATCAGTGTATAGATCGTTCCGGAGTCAAGATGACCTGTCTGCTATCTGGATGCAACACTTCGGTTGTGTATAAACATTGATGTCATGCAGGAGGGTTTCAAAATTCATTAGCTTAACAAATATAGTTTGAACAGCTGACCCGAATGTTGATTTGATGGTTTGTCAGACCAAATACGTGGAATTTCTTGTTAAATTATTGGAAACAGTGATCATGATAATTGTGAAGATGTTCTTTTTCATATGTTAATTTTGAGGTTTGTGATGATTTGAAGAAAAATCTGAATTAATGAAGTAATAGTTCTCCCCAATAATCTATCATTATTATTTTCTCACCCTCATGTTGTTCCAAACCCATATACTGTTATTGTGTTCAATAAGACACACACACACACACACACACACACACATATATATGTATATATATATATATATATATATGTATGTAAGAGAGAGAGAGAGAGAGCTGTCAATCTCTAAAAAAAAAAACTTGAACTATATATTATAAATGTTTTGAACCTGAATTATAAAAATAACAGTATACATGTTTTAAAATGGCATGAATATGAGAAAATTATACTCAGAAATTTCATTTTGGGGGGAATTTTGTATAACAAAATTCAAATCCATGGATTGTGAAAGCATTTCCATTTTTTATTTAATCAATTATTAACTACTTTGTATTGTTTTATTTATAATCTTATTTATTTAACTCCTCCTAGCTTTTATCTGGCAGAGATTTCCATGGCCTTGGGTCACCTTCATCAGAAAGGCATCATCTATAGAGACCTGAAGCCAGAGAACATCATGCTCAATAAGAATGGTAATAAAACACACACTCACCTCTGTCCTTTTATCCCAGACAGTCCCCAGGCTTGCACCATATCCTGTTCAATAAAGACTACTCCTATGGATGTGCTCATTTCATTCTCATTTCAGGTCATGTGAAGTTGACAGACTTCGGACTGTGTAAGGAGTCGATCCACGACGGTACCGTCACACACACCTTCTGTGGAACCATAGAGTACATGTATGTACAAACTTACATTTTTACCCAGTTAAACAATTTTTTATGCTACTGTAACTTTATGTGAAAGACCAGCATGAAACCAGTGTAGCTCCCTTATCAGAATTGGCCAAGTTGCTGAATATTGATTGTTTATTTTAATATACTCATGGTTGATGTCAACTCAACCATGAAGATTTAAGATGCAACGCTGTTGCATCTTAAGGCTGGAATACACTACACGATTTTTGCCCTGATTTGCAGATTTATGAGTCGACAATAGTTGCAGAAAGTTTGCAGCAGTCTGCAAATTTTGGGCAGTTGGAGTTGACAAGTTTCACAGAAAATGTAGTAGTGTATGATGGGCACAGACACATTTTTTTTAGCTTCAGATTATGATTCCATCCAGTCGGAAGATATCAAAACATGTTTGATATTTTGAGCTGATTTTAGAATACATATCATAGTGTATGACACCAGCTGAAACCAAAGCTGTCCTCTATCTACTACTGTTGCAATAAAATACAATATAAATACAACAACAATACAAAAGTAATTCAACAGAAGACATGTAACAAATTAGCCTCAATATTTGATTGATCAGCAGAGATAAAACAACTGACAGCATCTACCCATCCAAATGCGCTTGGCTCGTTTTTTCTTTTGTGACCTAACACACAGAGTTGCTACAACAACTACTGCGCTCATCTCCTGCACATCCATGTTTGTTTTGTTTCTCCTAGCAAACAAGGCATTTGTTTCTGTGTAAGTTTGTTGTGTTCGGAACGATTTGAAAGTCTGGTAGTGTATAATCCTCAGTCTTTTAGTATATAATGCCCAGTTTTTCTCTGTAACCATTTACAAAGTCGGCAAGTGTATGATGCCTAGTGTTTTAAAATCTGTTCAGATTTTAAAAGCTGTGTAGTGTATTTCAGCCTTTCATTTCAAAATTGGTCTGTGTGTAGGCTAGAAAGCTTTGGGTTGTAAAAGTTTAACAACTTAAATTTCATTTTTAAAACAGCAAGAAAAATCCAATAGGGTCATGTTTTCCATGATGTGGCCTCTTTAAAAGTCCACCCGGTTCACAGAGGCCAGGGCCTCCATCAATCATGTGTACTGAAGGCTTATTTGTGGCCTCCAGTGTTAGATAGGTCAAAGTAAAAAAAAAAAAAAAAAAAGGCAGCACAAAAAATGGTTGGTGCACTGGTCTTTTCTCTCTTCACTCATTCATTCATTCTGTCTCTGTCTTTTGTTTCTCTTGTTCTCTCCCTCTTTCAGGGCACCAGAAATCCTCATGAGAAGTGGCCATAATCGAGCTGTGGACTGGTGGAGTCTGGGAGCCCTGATGTATGACATGCTAACAGGAGCTGTGAGTGCCCCTTCTCATATCTCCTCTGCTATGTTGCTTCTTATTAAAGTTTTCAGATGGGAACAAAGCTGTAGATTATATCAGCAGATAAATATAGATTATGTTGTTCAATATATGCTGTTCTTATATATATATATATATATATATATATATATATATATATATACACACACAGTATCTCACAAAAGTGAGTACACCCCTCACATTTCAGCAACCATTTTAGTATATCTTCTCAAGGGTCAATACTATAGAAATGAAACTTGGATATATTTTAGAGTAGTCAATGTGCTGCTTGTATAGCAGTATAGATTTACTGTCTTCTGAAAATAACTTAACATATGGCCATTATTGTCTAAATAGCTGGCAACAAAAGTGAGTACACCCTAAGTGATAACAGCTCTACATCTTTTAACCATGCAAAGCCACATGTCCTATTCATTATGTTCATGTTTTTGTCTGCTTGACAGGACCATACAAATTTGCGTATCTTGTATTAGTGCAGTTAAAATTTGGTGCTTTGAGTACAATCCTCTCATATTGACCACTGGATGTTCAACATGGCACCTCATGGCAAAGAACTCTCTGAGGATTTGAGAATTAGAATTGTTGCTCTCCACAAAGATGGCCTAGGCTATAAGAAGATAGGTAACACTCTGAAACTGAGTTACAGTACAGTGGCCAGGGTCATACAGAGGTTTTCCAAGACGGGTTCTACATGGAACAGGCCTCGCAAGGATCGATCAAAGTAGTTGAGTCCTCATGCTGTGCGTCAGGTGCAGAAGCTGGCTTCAAAAAACAGACGCATGAGTGCTGCCAGCATTGCTTTGAGGTTGCAGAAGCGGAAGGTCAGCTTGTCAGTGCTCAGACCATACGCCGCACACTGCAACAAGTCAGTTTGCATGGCTGTCGTCCCAGAAAGTAGCCTCTTCTGAAGCTGGCTCACAAGAAAGCCCGCAAACAGTTTGCTGAAGACAACCTGTCCAAGAGCATGAATTACTGGAACCATGTCCTGTGGTCTGATGAGACTAAGATAAACTTGTTTGGCTCAGATGGTGTCCAGCATGTGTGGCGATGCCCTGATGAGAAGTACCAAGAAAACTGTGTCTTGCCTACAGTCAAGCATGGTGGTGGTAGCATCACGGTCTGGGGCTGCATGAGTGCTGCTGGTACTGGGGAGCTGCGCTTCATTGAGGGAAACATGGATTCCAACATGTACTGTGACATTCTGAGGCAGAACATGATGCCATCCCTTCAGAAACTGGGCCGAACGGCAGTTTTCCAGCATGATAACGACCCCAAACACACCACCAAGATGACAGCTGCCTTGCTGAGGAAGCTGAAGGTGAAGGTGATGGAGTGGCCAAGTATGTCTTCACACCTGAACCTTATTTGAGCACCTGTGGGGCATCCTCAAGTAGAAGGTGGAGAAGCGCCATGTGTCTAACATCCAGCAGCTCTGTGATGTCATTATGGAGGAGTGGAAGAGGATCCCAGCAACAACCTGTGCAGCTCTGGTGAATTCCATGCCCAGGAGGATTAAGGCAGTGCTAGATAACAGTGGTGCTCACACAAAATATTGACACTTTGGACACAGTTTTGACATGTTCACTTAGGGTGTACTCACTTTTGTTGCCAGTTATTTAGACAATAATGGCTGTATGTTGAGTTATTTTTAGAGGACAGTAAATCTGTACTACTATACAAGCAGCAAATTGACTACTCTAAAGTATATACAATTTTCATTTCTATAGTATTGTCGCTTGAGAAGATATACTAAAATGGTTGCTGAAATGTGAGGGGTGTACTCACTTTTGTGAGATACTGTGTGTGTGTGTGTGTGTGTATATATATATATATATATATATATATATATATATATATATATATATATATATACTGTATATATAATTGACAGATAGATAGATACTGTAGATATATACACTAGACCTGTACGATTAATTGTTTAAAGATCGCAATCTCAGTTCAAACACCCATGTGATCTTATTCTTAAATGACAATGATTTGGCTAGATGTCTGTTAAACCACAAGTACGATCACAGCGCAACAATCAGATCTGTGTTGCCGCTAATTCTCTTTAAATTAAATTAAATTCTAAATTAAATTCTCTAAATTATCACAGAAGTACTGGGATAAAGGTTTATGGTTCTGATATAAACACTGATGTCTACGGTAACGAACAGTCATTCTGAGTGAGTCACTAAGTGCGTTTACATGCACATTCTTAAGCCGATTATGCTTAATAAGCCAACAATGAACGTGGTCATGTAAATGCGGTAACCCGTTTTCTTTTATCGGAGTAAGGTCATAAACGGCTTAAGAATAAACCGGTCGGAGCAGGTAGTTTTTTGCCTCTTACCCCGATTTCGTGCGGCATGTAAATGCATTAACCTGCTTTCTGTCGGCTTATTGAAGTGCGCATGTGTGATACCTGACAGAAACGCATCCTTAGTGCAGATTTAAACGCATCCAGACAGAGCGAGCGTTTTGCAGGAAAGGAAGAAGGAAATATATCGCAAACGCACTCTTTCAAGATCCAGAAAATTGTAAAAATGTGTTCTCATCTCGTGAAGCAGAAGTAGAAGTGGTTCAGTCAAAACGCTGCATCTGTGCTGCATGAGAGAATAATATGAGCCATAAATTTCTTGCTGACATGTTGCAAGCTTTATTTAACATCACAACTGACATAACACATGGAATACTCAGTCAAATACGCAAATTATTATTTTTTGATGTCACTACAGGGAAATAACCCTATTTATTAATAAAGTCATGTAAACACGGTTTACTTGCGTTGTTAGTTTATTGGTTTGCATGTAAACGGGGAAAACTGGTTATTTCAATAAGCTGATATTTATGAGTTATCAGCTTACTCTTGTGTGTGTAAACGTGCTCAGTGAATCATTCAGTCAAACCGATTAAAAAAATTTTTTTTTTTTTAATAAATTCAAATTTATTAGGCTAAATATTTTTAAATAGACTGCAGCAATTAACATTTTGTCAGAACCTGTTATTTTGTTTAGTTGTCAATTCAGAATCTTGACAGAATCATGATCTCTATTTTAAACAAAACAAAAAAAAAATTGTTATTCTCATTTTATCCAGACTCATGCAGCTCTAACACTCAAAATCGCTCAAAAGTTTGGGGTTGGTAAGATTTTTGTAATGTTTTTGAAAGAAGTCTCTTATGCTCACCAATGCTGGATTTATTTGATAAAAAAACAGTAATATTCTGAAATATGAATACAATTTAAAATTCTGTTTCTATTGTCTATAAATTTCAAGAAATTCTATTTCTAATAAAAATATATATATATATATATATATATATACACACACACACACACACTCTTACAATTTTGAAACAGTTTTAAATGTTTTTCATTTTTATTTAAGAATCCAAAATTTAGGTATTTTCAGACAAAATTTATGAAGGTTTTTTGAGGTCATTGTAACTGTCTTGTGTGTGTTTATAAGATTATCTTCAACACAAACAGAAAGGCACAAGTTTACCTTTAGGCTTTTAAAAATATCTCAGCAAAATGTTTTTGAAATTGATTTGGCTTTGACTGACAGAGAGACTTTAAACTCATAAACCTCCTGCCATTCATCAACTCTAGTTTTCAGTTAATTACACTGAAGACAGACCTTACACCTTATTGCTAGACCTAGACAAAGATATGTGTGAGAATTCACCAGAGGTAATCTCTCTTGAGGTATTCTATTGACAGAGCATTTTACCAATAATTCTGTTGACCTAGTTTGTGACCTCTTTAACAAATAGATAGCACTTTGATTGTGTGTACCCAAAAATAACAGATGGAATCTTATTCAAACAATTAATGTCAACAAATGTAGATAAATCCTGAAACCTACACCACATGGCCAAAAGTATATGGACACCTGAACTTGTAATTGCTTCTTTGAAATTCTTTCTAAATTTTTGGCATTAACAGGGAGTTGCTTCTCCTAAAATGCTTCCACTTTTCTGGGAAGACATTTTTTACTAGATGTTGAACATAATTTCCTTCCATTCAGACAGATTTCAAAAGAAGTCATTATTGTGAAGATACCAAATGTCTATGAATTTGTACAGAGAATAAGTTTACCCAGACTCCTCTTTAACCTCTTAACTCTTTTTCCTCCAGCCGCCATTCACCGCAGAGAATCGGAAAAAAACCATTGACAAAATCCTAAAGTGCAAACTGAACCTTCCACCTTACCTGACCCAAGAAGCACGGGACCTTCTGAAAAAGGTAGAGGTCTTAGGTCAATCAGGTTTCGTAGCAGTGTGGAATTCGGTCTTATTGCTCAACTTATGGGGTTGTGTGTGTGTTTTTCTCACCCAGCTGCTGAAGAGAAATGCATCGATCAGGATGGGAGCAGGTCCTCGAGATGCTTTAGACGTCCAGGTATCTGCCCTTCTGATGTGGTGAACCCATTATTATAAAAGCAGGAAATGACATATACATATATAGTGGAGTTCTGTAGATTATAAAAAGTGATTGTATTTTTTTTAGGCCCACTCCTTCTTCAGACACGTAAACTGGGATGATCTGCTGGCTTGTAAAGTTGAACCTCCCTTCAAGCCTTTTTTGGTACGAGTGTTTTCTCTCTCAGTACAATCAACTTTTTGTCTCTTGTTGCGTATTTCTAGTTGTTGTTATCATTATTATAGATCTTATGATGAAGTATTAGATAATAACTCCTCACAGATCTCTTTTTCTGCAGCAATCAGCCGACGATGTTAGCCAGTTTGACTCAAAGTTCACTAGTCAGACTCCTGTGGACAGTCCCGATGACTCGACGCTCAGTGAAAGCGCCAACCAAGTCTTCCTGGTCAGTGTGTTTCTTTTTGGGCTAAATTTATGTCTACGCTCTTTAAATATATTTTCTTTGCACCAACACTATACCTGGTGACTCCAACCTTAAATTTATATTCATACATGTAGCAGATGCCTTTTCCAAAGTGCACCAATAGTGAACATATTTATTTTTGTGTTTATTAGCCAGTAACATATAAATAGAAAATAATCTGTATTGGATAACACTACCATTCAGAAGTTTAGGGTTGGAAAGATTTTTTTTATGTTTTTGAAAAGTCTCTTCTGCTCACCAAGGCAGCATTTGTTTGATCAAAAATACTTTAAAAACAGTAAGTTTGTGATTTAAAATGACTTTTCTTTTTTTAATTTATTTTTAAATGTTATTTATTCCTGTGCTGTTTAGCAGCCAGTCTTCAGTGTCACATGATTCTTCAGAAATCATTCTAATATGCTGATTTGGTGTTGAAGAAACATTTCTCTCTATTATCAGTGTTGAAAACAGTTGTGCTGTTTAATATTTTTGTGGAGACCCTAAATATTTTTTTCAGGATTCTTTGATGAAAAGAAAGTTCAAAAGAGCAGCATTTAAAAAAAAAAAAAAAAAAAAAAAAAAAACCCTTTTAATGCACCCTTGCTGACAAAAAAACTATTTTCTTTGAAAGAAGAAAAATCTTTCTGACCCCAAACTTAACCCATAAATTCACTAAAAACTAACATCAGTAGTTTTGCTCAAATTATTTTAAAATATTGTTATATGCTACAAGTATATTAAAATATACATTCATCGGATTGTCGTCTTATTTTTTTATCGTAAACATAAAGATATTCTTCAGACCAATAGAATAATATTACTCAGCACCAAGGCCTATATGGTACGTGACACTATATCCCAAACATAACACGGAACCAACGGAAGCCTCAAATTTTGTTTATACGCCATTTGATCTTCATTATCTTCAGCATGCTATGTTGAGCACTCAAGAATGCATATGAGATTCATTTCAGACTCCCGACCTACTTTGTGAGTGTGTGTCAGCATTGTGTGTGGTAAATTAGTTATTTTTGTAGACAAACTTACGAGAAAGGAATAATGCCTCTCATCTGGTCTGTATTATCACTGTTTAACTGTTAGCGTGACATGTTTTTTTTTTTCTTTGCTTCATCATAATTGCACATCCTCTACACTCATCTATTTTTTTGTCTACCCAAACTTTTTTTTTAAGTTATTTTCTCGGATGTTGTCTCTCCTCAGGGCTTTACGTACATAGCTCCATCTGTGCTAGAAAACATCAAAGAAAAGTTCACTTACGAGCCAAAATCCCGTTCACCTCGCAAGCTTCTGGGAAGCCCAAGAACACCAGTGAGGTAATATGTTTTTCTCATTCCACTGAGGTTTGAACAGTGTATTAAATGTCTGGTTTTATGATCTTGTAGGGCTGTATAAAAAAAAAAATATTGATTTTTCTAATTAATTGTGATCTTCATTTGATGGATATTTAATTTATCTTTCACTCTATGCCAGTTTTTCCCACACCGCTGAATCTACTGATCCATGTCATTTTTGACCCAATTTTACATCTCAAATGAATTTGATTAGATAAAAACAGCATGTTTCGCAAAACATTGGCAGGAAAACTTGTTCCTATTGATTTGTTGTTGTTGTTTTTTTTTGTTTTTTTTGTTTTTGTTTTTTTGCAGGCTTCACACAATGACATGTGACTAGCCTGATTCACAAACAATTACTTTTTATGAACTGTTTTTTTTGGAGGGTTTTTTAGTGAAACAAAAACAAACCGCGTGACCGCTGTGGTCTGATTTACAAACAAATAACTCTGTAAACTGGTCCTTTTTTTTGAATCAAAAACATTTCTCCCAGCCAGTTTAGTCTGATTCAGGAACAAATTACTCTTCTGAAACAGTTCTTTTTAGTTAATCTAATACTTACAGTGCAACTAGTGTAGTTCGAAAAGTGCTAATGACACTT
Source organism: Mylopharyngodon piceus (assembly GCA_039654765.1). NCBI lineage: Eukaryota > Metazoa > Chordata > Actinopteri > Cypriniformes > Xenocyprididae > Mylopharyngodon > Mylopharyngodon piceus. The sequence continues at coordinate 13,175,896 of CM077438.1, forward strand.
TTGTTCCGATCTGTATTTTAAATGAATCATTCAAAATAATCTCACAAACTGAGTGACCATTTGAATCAGTATGACGAATCCTGTAGTGAAACCTAATCCTAACTCACTGAATCCATCAGAGCGGTTACCTAATCAACAAGTTGAAGAATATATAGAATATGAAGTATATATACAATGTGGGTCATTGACAAATAAAGCTTCAAAAACTTTTTTTTTTTTTAAATCTTTTCAAAACTGATGTAATGCATATTTTTGAGTCATGAACAGTGTTTAAAGTTTCAGTTGTTAAATAACATTTCAAAGTGTTTAAATTCATTTTTTTTTACTCTTTTTATGTCGGACGGTACAGCCAAATAGTTATATACTGTAGTTGTACCACCTGACATGGAAAGTGTACCAACCTACCCATACTTGAAATTATCAGTTTTTACCAGTATTTGAGAGAGATCTACAAACCTTTTCACTCTGTCACAATGATCAGTTGGGGTCCTCTAGATGATGCATTATCATGTTTACTGTCATTACCTTGTCAGTTCATAATAAAAGAGCCATGTTTGCAGTTGTGCCACCCTGACATTTGAGAACATACACATTGCTGGACAAAAGTTTTTCAATTATCTTTAAAAAAAAAAACTTTAAAACTACTGATATTTATAAAATTTGTTTATATGAAATGTTTCAAACCTAAAATGATGCCATAGTATTTAGTTTTTAATTTTTTATTATTGAGACACCATTTAAAATAGTTTTCTTAGTCTGTTCATTTGTTCGGACAGTTGCACCACCTGACATTTTGGGGGTTTAAGATAACAAAACATAAAATATTATGTATTATTTAAATGTACTAAAAATTAATTCAAAATAAATAGGTTTTATAGAATAAAGTGATATATGTCATGAATTTGTCAAATTTTAGGGTATAGTGCACTTGGACACAAAAATATGCATGTCATGTTATATGTGTATATATATATATATAGTATTTGAAATATACCAAAACAAATCAAAACATGTATTGATTCCCAGCCCTGTGATCTTGTAGGGAAGGAGGGAAGGACATTGATTTCATTTATCTGAGCTTTAAGTATAATTTGTTGCCTAATATGAGACCAAATCCAAGGTTGTGCATGCTGTAACATGCTTATCTGGTCTTGTATAGAGATCCGTAACCCGTGCTGCCATACTTGCTTTTTCCAGCCCTGCTAAGGTTGAAGGGGAAGACGGTTGGTCTCGAGGTCCTCCCTTCCCAGAAGTGACCACAACCACCTCCTCTCTCCTGCCGCCCACTGATATGCTCATGGAGGTGTCTAATGTGGAGCAGATGGACGTTTGCAACAGCATGGAGGTGTCGGCCCCTCTCCCCATCAAAAAACCACTGGGATCCACCGCGGGGTCCTTCATAAAACAGGCAAACCCAGTGGGCAGCAGGAGACCCCAGCATTTGAGGATGAATCTTTGATGAACGTTTTAAGTTTTGCACTTTAGAAATTTATTAAATTACCCAAAGGCCTTTCTGCACCCTGTTTTCATCACTTAAACACTTGCCGCCTCAGCATACTTCATACAAGCATGCAGAGCTTGTTCAGAACAAAGCCTGTGACCTCTCTCTACTTGCACCATAGTGAGTTGGTCTGCTGCTTGCTATGAAAAAGAAAGAGACCGCCTTGCACTTTAGGTGACTCTGAGCATGAATTTCACAGTTTATCTTTTATATGCTATGCTCATGCAAAAAGTGAGGAAGAATGCACATTTTCTATTCTATATTTGAAGTTTGATCTGAGGTTGAGCCCCTCGTTATTGTTTTGCTTGACTGTATGACGTTGGAATAGTAACAGTGTTAAGAGATAGTTCATCCAAAAATAAAATTCTGTCATTTGCTCACCTTTATCGGTTCCAAACCTGTTTGACTTACTTTCTTTCTTCTGTGGAACACAAAAGAAGAAAAAATTCTCAGTCTTTTGTTGCTTTAGACCCCATTGACTTCCATTATATGAAGTTGAATCATTTTTCAAAATGTCTTCTTTTGTGTTTCACAGAAGAACAGAAAGCCATTCAGGTTTGGGACAATGTGAGGGTGAGACAGTTTTCATTTTTGGGTAAACTGTCCCTTTAAGGTGGTGAGAGAAGATCTAGGTCTACATTCCAGTGGAATCTGTTTATTTTGTGATGGATTTGACTCTTAATGCATCAGTAGTTATTAGGACCCCTAGAATCACAGATATAGAACACTTCTGGAGTGACAGTTGTGTTTACCAACCAATGATAAACTATGAAGTTTAATAAGCTGAGTTTTTTTTTATTATTATTATTATTATTTTTATTTTTTGCAATGCTCTTTGCTCAAGTACATGAGGCAGTGTTGGATGACTTTAAGACATTTTTCTCTTGTTTTGATCTGTTCATGATTACGTTTAAAATTCATACATGAATCTACCTGCATTGTGGGCATCATATCAAATGTTTTACTTTTGGACAGTATGCATTATTCTGACCAAAGAGTATTAAAAACACAAAATTACCAGATAACACTAGATAAATCCTCTTAATCCAGAGTACAAGTAGTTCTTTCTAAGCCACATCCACAAACATTAATGCCACTAATATTAATATGATGTCATCCTTTTGTGAAAACTATTGGTGGAACATCTTTTTTTCAGTTTTACTTTTCTCTTTTTAGTATTGAAGACAACAATTCTGAAATAGCTTCTTTTTTTTAACACCTTATTTTTTTCTAAATATGTGTGTTTGTTTTGAATTCATTTTTCAGGTGCCATATAGTTTTGTAAACTATGCAAATTATTTATTCTTAATAATCAAGAATGCTGTTCAGGATTTAGCCGGATTAGTTTCATAGAAACAAAGGCATGCCCTTTCATTTTTATTTAGTACTTCTTTCTATGGTGATCTTATGGTGAGTCAAAATAATTGTATTATTCTTAAGGATAGTAAAAATGTTGGGATTTTAAATATATTTTCAAGATGTGCAGTGTACACACATACACAATATAAAGGGAAAACCACTGGATTATTTATTGTTCTGTTTTGATTAAATAAGCTTGGATATATGTGGTTGAGGTGAAATCTCTATTCTGGATGAACCCAGAATGATGGAAGCATAATAAAATAGTAAATCCTTCAAAAAAAAAAAAAAAAAAATTCAGTATTTATTTAATTGCTGTACATAAGACAATTCATCACTGTTGGTGCTCTTTCCTTGTATTATAGTTCTTATATATATATATATACATACATATATATAATATACACACAATAAGTATAATGATGTGACTCTTTGAATTGGTCGACACTGAGTCTGTTTCTTGTTAAAATTGTGCTGTATGTAAGAAGGGGTCATTTAGACAGTCATCATGGGTGTTTTCATGTATCTTGTTTCACAGGCATTCCTGTGCTCATAGAACTGTTATTGTTATCAGTGAACGTCTGTGTGTGAGGCTGTGTAATCGCATTTAAACAATTTCTGAATGACACGTTTTTTTTCCCATAGGAATGTAAAATAGGCTTGTTTTCTGCTTGAAAACATTCTGTTGTGAAATTGTAACTCACTGATTGAATGTGATGTTAACCTCATCCTCAAACTCTAATTTCTGTTGTGTAGATCGTAATTGTGGTTGGAAATTAGGAGGCCATTGCTCTGATTGAACTGTCTGGACTTTGCGGCGGATTCCATCAAGCCAATAACTGGCTGTACTCACTATGCACAGGGAGCATGATTGTGAATATCTTAAGCTTAATACAGTGCCTACTGATAAACAACAGCCTGCTGTGCCGTGGCAGTTAACAGCCCGTAATGGCTTCATATGTGAAAGCCTTTGATTTTGAAATCTGTGAGAGACCAGCAGCTTAATTAAATTGCCTCTTAACTGGTACTTTGACTATGGAAGCATTGTATTTTGCCTTTGCATACGCAAATATCGACCATTTATTCAAACTATGCAATGCTGGCTGAGAGAGGGGTCTGTAATGTGGCGTAAATGGCTTCATGTATCACTTTTGACAGTCTGATGAGTTGGATATTGACCATAAGCCCAGTCCCTGTAATCACAAGACTCATGGCCTGGGTTTAAAACCTTTCAAACTCTCCCATTGATTCTTGTAATCGTGTTGGAATATTAAGACAACTAACTTGGTGCTAAGTGTTAATGGCCTGTTTTTTTTTTTTATCTTCATTACTATATGTTCCTTATATAAAATATAATGTGGTGTATAATTGAGCTTCACAAAGAGTTCAACTGAACCTGATCTCGAAAATCTGTGTGCTCCATTATGAAACAGGTTTGGAACCAATTCTGAAACTTCCTGGTTTATAAAGTAAAATGAATGGAAAAATGCCTGTAAAAAGAATTGAGATGCCGATAAGGAAACATTTTGCATTTTAAATGCAAATGCTTGAAGTGCTGTGTTTATTAGACAGTGGCACATTTTGGTTTAAAAATGAATGGATTTAAAGTACTGAATGACATTAGGTTGTTTATAATGAATTATCTGGTGTTTTGTGATTATTTATTTTAAAACTCATTTTAATCCCTGGAGAATTCGACGACATCAATAAAGTTGAATTAGAGTATTTAACAAGCAACTCTGGAATTTGATACTGCATTTACTGGGCAAGTATTTCAATGACACTTAAGTTTGTAAAATTTATTTGGTCAATTATCGAAATATGCTGAATAAAAATACAGCTGCATACTGTATGATGGTACTAAAATAGATGTTTTTTCTTCAACTCTTTGGTTTATCACACTAAATGCAGCATTAGAAAAATACCATGTATCTGTGAAGGGCCTGAAGTACAAATGGATATAGCATGTACAGTAATATTTTGCTTATTCAAAAGTATCAGAGCTATTATGTGTTGTTCAGTAACAAAAAAAAATCACATGGTTACAAAATTCTAATGCTACATCATTCGATAAATCAGCAGTTCATGTGCAATTACCTCACATTCAGATTATCGCAGAAGAAACCAGAATACTTCAAACGGAACACAAATTTCAGAATTTTTTAAAACTCCCTATAATTGGATTCATAAATGTGTTTAAGACAAGTTCAGTTACAAAAGCCACAGTACCTGACAGGATCATACAAAAAAAAGAAAGAAATTAAAAAACATGAATTTCTGATACATTATTTCACTGTATCATTTTGCTTACACCCACAAGGAAATTAGTAAAACCAGAAATGGCATGCATGAACACATAGGAATATATATTATAAACGTTAAAAAATAAGGGAGTTCCACATACAATAATAATAATAGTATTAATAATAATAATAATAATACAAGAGCTGGTGAATGCACTTGTCCTTCAGACAAGATTTATATATAGCCTATATAAAAAAAAAAAAAAAAACCTCTCAAACTGCCGATTTTTCTAGTGACTATTGCCTTATAACAAGTGCTGTTTGCTCGACTGAGATGTTTGAGAGGAACAATCTACATATCCTGTGGGTCCACTGCTGGTCGACTGTTTCAACATGTCTCAACACTGTTTCTTCATCCTTTCAGTGAGCAGCGTGTTCAGTAGATTTGTAAATAAGCTGATGTTGCACCATCTTTCCACTTGTGCACCTTGTCTGTGATGATATTGCGGCAGAGGGGGCAGGTCCTCTCCTGGTTAAGCCACTGGGCTATGCACTCCTCGCAGAAAATATGCTGGAGACAATCAAATGATAAACTGTTTACATTTATGTTCTTGGCAGGTGGCTTACAAGAAAGTACATGCATTATGTGCATAATTCGCCGTTTTGAATCAAAATGTCATTTATGTGAATCGTGTAGATCCGAAGAGGGTTTTTTTTCGGTGTGGGGGGTTCAGGGTGAAATTGCAAGCACAATAAACCTCACAAGAATCGAAAATGGGCTACTTTCTCATAGACTGGAGTGAGATCATAGACGTCACGTCTCTGTCGCGATCTTTCCTGCCTCAGTTTCACGAACCGATCTTCTTGTCCACTTTACTAGTTACAAGTCTTACAACAACCTCTCAAGGTATGTTGAAAGATACAGTACAACTTAACGAAATCCGTATCATGTCTCATGTAATCACTCAATGAGTGTTTCAACCGCGGAAAGACGTCAATAAAACAGCTTGTAAAAAATGTCCCATTTACCTCAGAAAAGCCGTTCAGTGTCCAAAAACTCGTTAGTCAGCTACAAAAATAAACTTGGGAGAGGTGCATTTTGCTACATATATGCACTATAGGCTATTGCATATCCCTTGTATTTGTACTTAACATGTGCTTCAATACTGAATGTATGTTTGAATAAATCCGTTTTATGACAGAATTTAAATGTTTATATAGCCTAAAAAACGAGTAGAAGCATAATTATGTCATAAAAAAATGTATTATAATGTTAGTATAAAAACGTCTTTATGGGTAATTTATTTGTAAGTAGCATACAAATCGATTAATTTTAACCTTTCATAATATAATGATGTACCAGCTGTGGTTCCCTGTATAGTTTACAGCATTAGTTGAGAGAGATTTTTTTCTTTGAGGAAATTTGCCATGTACTTTACCTTATAGGCCCCAAATTAATCAATATTGAATTGAAGGTAATCAAATTAAAATCAAATCGCAGTTGCAAAATTTTAAAATTTGTGTCAATGCCCAGCCCTAGTGTCAATCATTTTTTTTTACTTGAAGCAAATTTTGTTTTTTCCATTTATTTTCTTGTCAGAGTGCACCAAAATGCTTCGTTTACATGTTAAAATCACAAAAATGTTCTCATGGGGGAGGATGCCCCCGGACCCTCCTACAACTATTTAGTTCGTCACCTTTTTCAACTCTTGTGAGTTTGCAGGTCTGTGTACTATATAGTAGGCTAAAAAAAGGATGTGACAAAAGTAGTATGTCTGAATTTACAGTACTCATAAAAAGTAGGCAAAAAGTACCCAGATGACCTACTACTTCCAGCGAAATTTTGAAGTGTGCATAAGATGGACACTTTACTATCACAAGGCCATGGGAGAGGATTTGTGAATGGCAGTGAAGCGACGTCACATGATAATGACAAAATGGCAAATGTTGTATGTCCTGATTACATTTATACTATATAGAAAATAATTTTTTAGCATTCGCAAAGTAAGTACTTGTTCAAAATAAGTACCTACTCAAGAGAGTATGCGATTTTGGAAGCAGCCACTGTGTATTACTTCAGTAAGGATAATAGAATAAGAACAAGCTGTTCAAGTTAAAGGGTTAGTTCACCCAAAAATGAAAATTCTGTCATTTATTACTCACCCTCATGCTGTTCCACACCCGTAAGACCTTTGTTAATCTTCGGAACGCAAATTAAGATATTTTTGTTGAAATCCGATGGCTCAGTGAGGCCTGCATAGCCAGCAATGACATTTCCTCTCTCAAGATCCATTAATGTACTAAAAACATATTTAAATCAGTTCATGTGAGTACAGTGGTTCAATATTAATATTATAAAGCGACGAGAATATTTTTGGTGCGCCAAAAAAACAAAACAACGACTTATATAGTGATGGCCGATTTCAAAACACTGCTTCATGAAGCTTCAGAGCGTTATGAATCAGCGTGTCGAATCAGCGGTTTGGAGCGTCAAAGTCACGTGATTTCAGCAGTTTGGCGGTTTGACACGCGATCCGAATCATGATTCGACACGCTGATTCATAACGCTCCAAAGCTTCATGAAGCAGTGTTTTGAAATCGACCATCACTATATAAGTCGTTATTTTGTTTTTTTGTCATGTGACCATTAACCAACATTAGAGATTTGTGAACATGCAAACATGTTGTTAAATTATTGAAATATTAACTATTAACGCCGGCTCAGTATTGGGCGCTCCTGTGTAAACATCACACGCACACGTGAACAGCTTTGGCCAATACTGAGCCAGCATTTGGACGTAAACACGGAAGCGCTGCAATGTAAATAGTGTAAGAGAAATGAATTTGTTGAATAAAGTCGCTATTTTTGTTTTGTTTTTGTGCACAAAAAGTATCCTCGTCGCTTCATAACATTAAGGTTGAACCACTGTAGTCACATTGACTATTTTAACAATATTGTTACTACTTTTCTGGACCTTGAATGTAGTAATTATGTTTTTTTCTACTGAGGATAAAAAAACCTCTCAGATTTCATCAAAAATATCTTAATTTGTGTTCCGAAGATGAACGAAAGTCTTACGGGTTTGGAACGACATGAGTACTTAATGACAGAAATTTCATTTTTGGGTGAACTAACCCTTTACACATATTTTAGGTCAAAAGGGTTCGACTGACAAAAAATGTTGGGAATTCCTTTTATATATTATATAGATATTTTTACAAAACCCTTAAAATATATAATTATGTTGCTATAGAGCTGATAGAAAAAATTATTCATAAGCTGCAGTGCTCACAGTGTTTAAGAACACAAACTGTAATAATGAGTTAACAACTTGACAAGAATTACATAAGCTAATTTGTCTTTTACGTGAAAAGACAAATTAGCTTATGTAATTCTTGTCAAGAATGAGGCTGAGCCTAGCTTTGTAGTAAATACTATGCTCAAGAAGCATGGTTTAGCCCGTGAATAAAGGAGGTTAAGGGGAGTTGACATCAGAGGTCAAACTCAAGGATCACATTCTCACCTGACACACAAGGACCCGAGGCTGCTTAAAATCAGCCTGACAGATCGGACAAATGTCACCTGCCTCTCTAACCTGAGCTGGACTGGCTGGAGCTCCATTCACCTTTAAAGACAGGTAAGAAGAACATGATACAGCACATAATATAGAAAACATGTATAATTCTGTATAATTCAACTATTTCTCGTACAGATTACACATCAAATATAAGAATAAGGAGAAGAGCATAAGACAGGTAAAAAGCAATCTTTTGTACCTCAGAACTGAAAAAAGTCCGTAATGTTTTTTGCAATGATCCTGACAGCCCATACAGTGCCAAAAGCTAAAAAAGAAAGGCAATAAGATCAGATGAATATCTTCTAATAACGTACTAATTTCTTATTGTGATGATCGTGCAAACCTTCATTATGAGGTAGACCAAGGCTAGCAGGATTCCCAAAGTCAGACCCACTGAGGTGTCCTTCTCATCGTAGCTGACCAGATACCGGAACCAGAGTGGGACAGGAGCAATCACCTGATACAACTGACCCATCTCCTCTATGAGCATGTACCACTGACCCTATGGAAAGCACGATCGATACAATGAATCTAACGTTAATTTTGATTCAGTGCAGCGAATTAAATAATGTTAAAAATCACGCTCACCCTTCGCCGGTATGTCATGAGTGGGGATGGGACGAGGAGAATAAGACACTTGAGCCCCATGAAGAAAAACTTCACGATGAAGTTAGTCACACCAACGCTCCATAAGACCTCCCAGAATTTTTGAGAATCTATCGCAGCGTTGGCAAAAATGAGGCTGAGGGACAAAAAAAGAAAGAGAGAGCCAATGTAATCTACATGGTACGTATTTGTTATTTAGTGGACATCTGGTCATTTAGTTGATATATTGCACTAAACATAGTACATTACAGTTTGTGGTCAAGTGAGGTTTGGTGACAGTGTAAAGCACTAACCAGCGATAAAGTGACTGAGTGTGAAAAGTGTAGAACACGAGGAGACTGGAGGATGTGAGGAACAGCAAGAGCCAGGCACAATGCAACTTCCTCCTCCGGTCCTTTACACAGGAGACACAAAACAAAATAGCCTTCAGATTATATACACACACTACCATTCAAAGGTATGGGGTCAGTAAGATTTGTTTTTTCAGGATTCTTTAGCGCTTTTCACACTGCGCTTAACCCCGGGTTATCGTCGTTCTAAACACCGCTTTTAACCCCGGGTAACAGAACATTTCACACTTGTAATTTAGAAGCGGGGTTAGCACCGCTTTTTACCCGGGGTTATAAAACCCTGCTCCGAAGCAGGGTTAGCACTGCTTTTGCGGCATTAACCCTGCATTGCAGTGCCAAACTTGTACAGTGTGAAACGATAGTTACAGCTAGATGCTCAGCAACTGAGAATCAATCGCGTACTCATTTATCTGCTTTGGACAGTCTTGGAAACACATATGTGCATTGTATATAAACAGTAAATTCAGAGTTTAAGAGGAATAATGTCAAATGCTGACAGAAAACTCAACAATTAGAGTGGAGACCATTTCATTCTTACCTTTATAGTCTGAAATGTCCATTCAGTATAAACTCGATAGTACAGTCGGCAATACAAGGATGCGCAACGCTAGAGCTATGTGAACAGGTCGCGTGCTGCCTTTATCCAATCACTGACACTGACAACCACAAATATGCAAATAAGAACGTTAACCCAGGGTTTAGGAATGTACAATGTGAAACGTCAGCTTATAAATACCCAGGATTAATTGTTAACCCCGGGTAAATTATGAGCAGTGTGAAAAGATAACCCAGGATTCCGTTTACCTGGGGTTTAGAATGACCCAGGGTTAACTATTTCAAGTGTGAAAAGCCCTTTTGATAAATAGAAAGTTTAAAAGAACAGCATTTATTTGAAATCTAAATATAACATTATTAATGTATTTACTGTCACTTTTGATCAATTTAATGCATCCTTGCTGAATAAAATTCATTTAAAAAAAAAAAAAAAAAAAAATTGAATGATAGTGTGTATAAATATTACCTAAATGTATAAACATATATTTAGTATACCTAATATTTTGTGCAACAAATATGTGAATGACCAGAGTGGTTTTCACATTGCTCTTGGTCTGAATAGACCTTTATGCTTTAAGCAAACAATTAACATAGTTCACAGACCAACACAACAGATTAACCTATAACCATACTAGAGGAGTTACAAACCCTGCTGTTTAACCCATGCCAAGCCAACTTTGATGGTATATATGAAATAATATGGTGGACTTACGTGGAGAAAGACTTGCGTTTGAATGCTTTTGTTGACATACATAAAAGTGGTAAACAGACCCACTGCAACAGCCAGACCTACAGAAAGACGACAACAACAACAAAGAAGTGTGACAGGGGTCAGGAACTTTACACATTATCGCCAGCTGTTCTCATTAACACGTACCCAGAGCGTGCTGAATGACTAGTTTCGCAGAGAGAATAACTATGAAAGGAAGACTTTTCTTGAGCCAGCGGAGGAGGTAGCGGAGCTCTGATAATGAGCTGTTGGACTCTCCGGATTCCAGGTCTGACTCGCCGCTGTCCGACTCGTGCTCGTGGCTGTGCATGTGTCCGTGAGAATGGGAGTGGCTGTGGCTCGCCGCTCTCAGCCTTCGCGAAGTAGCGCCACGTCCATTCGTCGACCCCGATGAGCTGCCGATAGGAACCCGGACATCTTCGCCCGTTTCCGGCCCGCTGGCACTTCCAGCACCCGGCATTCGGGCGAGCAGCTCCGGCTGCAGGGTTAATGACAGCCCGTTTTTCTCTTCCTGAGGGCTCGGGTCGGGTTGCATCGGATCAGGTGAATCCCTCAGTTTAAACGCTCTTCTAGACTCGCAATATGCTCCTCTGTTGAAAAATAAACCATAACAATAGATTAGAAGCCGGCAGACATAAAACATTCAAAACTCTATGCAAATATTAAGTTGTTTTTATATAATGTAATAAGAAATACATTTTTTCAAGCTTCATGGTCGCTCGGAGGGGGTTTCTCTCACTAGCAAGCGGCGAGTGTAAAAAAAAAAAAAAAAAAACCACAAAAACAAAGAAGAGCAACTGTAAAACGGGGGTGGGGGCGAACAGGAAATTGCATGGTCCAATCCGTGCGTTGCTCGGCGATTTAGCGTTTGTAACCAATTTCGTTGGCACAGAAGAACTATACGAAGTAACTGGCAATTTTTTTTGTCTGAAACTTAAGTTACTTTATTTTTAGGCAAGTCACCCGAGGTGAATAGGTTAAAAAATTAACTAACAGATATCACCATACTTCCCCAATTGATTAATAACATTAAGAATTGCAAACCTTTTTTAAATATGCAAACCTTTTTAAATATGCAAAATAGGCATTATATTATTATTACAAATATATTACTAATTATTACTAATTTGCATACATTTCCAGAACAGAAATCTGAACATTGGATAAAGCCAGGTTCAAAATGAATGTTTTATTTTGTTTACATATTAGATCTAAATGTTTTTACAGAAGGGATTTTTGATATCTCTTTTCATCACCCCATAAAACAGCCAGAAAAAAAAAAAAAAAAAAAAAAAAAAAAAAAATCACCATTTTTTAAAGAATAAATTATCAGGCAAATTATATATGAACAAACCCCTCTATAAAAACCTTCAGAATATATTTAGGAAAGTTTGGTGTAAGTGCTGCTGAAATTTCTGAAAAATTAATTTTGAGAAAACGGCCTTTAAAGATATGCACTGAAATTTGAATTCTACAGACGCAAACAGTTCGACAACATTCGACAACATTAGGACAACATTAGGAAAAGCCAAATAGCCCAAAATCTCAAAAAAAAAAAAAAAATCAGTATCACATTTATATTCATGATGTTCTGAATATCAACACCTGCATGTGCATATTATTTTCCGAACCAGCTGACACCCGAAATCTTTACTTTAATCTCTTATTACAAAAATAATATATATATTTTTTTAATCACTTTTAGCTACGCTTTTCTTGCGCTAACGGTCTCATTTTTTATATTGCAAAAATCATCGTATCGTACATAATATCATCACTATTACTACTCCACTGTAAAATTGTAGCCACCCCCAACTTTTTTTTTTGGCCCACCCAAAATGGAAATCCTTGCTCCGCTACAGAACACAACCGCAGTTTTACTCGTGTGATAATCCTTACGTACGCATCTGTTTACATGATTATTGAAGTGCATAATGTAAAATATATAAAGTGACCTAAACAGCGGAGTTAGAACATATTCGTTAGGCATAACTGCATAAAATCAAAGATAATATATTATCTCTAACTAAGGTTTATATATAAGGCTCGTGATGTTTTTATTTCTTTAATGAAAGCTTAGAGTAGAGGTCTTAAAAAAATAAATACCTGTCATAGTGCGCACGGAGTTTCATGGTAAAGCACCGATCTCCATTCTACAGCCTATGGTGGTGTTTGAATGATCAAAACAAAACAACTTAAATAGATTATAATCAAAACAACTCATCGGCTAAAGGAGTTTAGTTTCAGCTTGACATTGTTCCGGGAGCTATCCGGTCTGACCTACTAAAGGAACCTGTGGCTCTGCTGGAAAAAAAAGCAAAATAAAAGTCCCCGATAAGGCTGCCTTGTACTTTCAAAATAAAAGTCCCATTTAGGCGCTAAACTCCAAAAATTGAAATTTCTGTCATTTACTCAACCTCATGTTGTTTCAAACCCGCTTGTCTTATTTTCATTCTCTGAAACACAAAATAAGATGTTAAGCATAATGTTAACGTCTCAATACTCATTTAGCCTATTTTGTGCATCTTTTTTCCCATATAATGTAAGTGAACGGAGAGTGAGAGGCTGTCGTTCTGCCTAATGTTTAAATGTTCTTGCAGAAAACACTGAACTCACCTGCATTCAGGTTTGTTGATGATGTTCTGGATGATAATGTCCACTGCCCTCATGCCAGTGACTGTTGTCTGTTTCTTTTTTTACTCAGCCACTGTAGATACATCAGCCTGAGTTAATTTACTGAACTGGCAGAGTCCCACTTCTTTAACCTTCACATCACACTATATATTACTTTCCTCCCTACCCTGTAGAGAACCTCCCTCTGACAGTTAGCCTATATCTACAGGACTGTTTCTGACCATTTTTGCACCTGCAGTCAATATTGGTTGTCATAGTAGCAACAATAATTTGCAGTAGTTCAGTGTAAAGATATTTAGCAGTGAAAATTTTACAGATTTCAAGTGCACAGTATATAAATCTAAACTCATTGATTGTAAATTGATTTTCCAGTTTACTTTCTATAGATGCTTCTAGATGACCATTTCTCTCTCCCGCCACATGCTGCCCAATCGCTAATAAAAAAAAGCTTGCTCTGTATTTACTCCATATCAGAATTATTTTAGTGTGCTTTTAAATAATGCCAATATAGACACACAATCTACACAAAAATGAAGAATGCTTATAATGAAATAAGAAATAATAATACAACAGTATTTCTGTTGCTAAATTAACATAAAAAAAAACACATATTAATGCCTTTTCATTACACAAATATAAATTTAGTAAACCTTGTTCAATAATTCTGTGAACAAAACAAAGGCTTAAATTACATTCTCAGTATGTTTTAAACTTTTTTTTAGAGTTCAGTTCAATTTACGGGATATAATACAGCTAAGATGGTGATTGATGCATTGCATAATGATATGATTATTTAAAATATTTTATATGAGATAGATGTTAGTATAGTTCACCTAGTTCACCTATGCCTATGAACGGCCTTGCATATCTACATTAGCAAATCAAAATCTGACCTATCTGAACTCCCTAGTCATGTCCAGTGTTCACCTCACTTGACCCCACAGCATGGTGTCTGTCTGTCTGCTCTGGATGTGAACATAGCATACTATCCAACACTTCAAAATAGATTTTGGCCCTCATGGGCTATCATCTTTCTCACTCTCTTTCAGGTCACTTTGCTGTTCCTCAATGTAGGTCTTTGTGATAATTACTGCTGTTGAAAGTACTGTATACAGAAACCTCATTTAAATTAATGTTTTGCAAAGGTTAGACTTAAAGGAATATTCTGGGTTAAATACAAATTAAGTTTAATTTCCAGCATTTGTGACAATGTTGATTACCACAAAAAATTATGTTTGCCTCACTTCTTATTTTCATTTTATTTATTTTTATTTTTTAAACTAGATTATCATGATGCAATTACAGTGGAAGTGAATGGTGAATTTTTGTAGGATTTAAATATAGAAATGTGAAGCTTATAATTTTTTTAAAGCACTTGCATTAATTCTAGTGTTCTTTTAAAGCACTTGCATTAATTCTAGTGTAATTCTAGTGTTATTTGAGCTGTAAAGTTGTTTTTGTTATTTTTACAAAATGTCATGGCAACAAAGCTGTTACACAGAACATAAACTTTACACAGAAAAGGTTACCAAGCAAGTGTGTTTTTTTTTTTTTTTGGGTTTTTTTCACACTAAAATCATGTGAACATTAATATTGTTTGTTTACATCTTCTGGCTTTACTTTTAAAAAAGTGAGTATTTTAATGTCCATGGATCGGCTCCATTCACTTCTATTGTCTCAAAGTAACCGAAATTTTGAAGAAAAAAAAAAAAGAGGAAAAAATTTTGGAAAGTAATTTAGGTGGTAATCAACATTATGGCACAAATGCTGTGGACTGAGCTTGACCTGTATTAAAAAAAAGAACTTTTTTCAGATGCTTGAGCCTGCATGCTTTCCGTTAAGCTATAGGCTACACTGGGGTCAGGGCTGTACTCACCATTGAGGTCCCCAAGGTCCGGACCTCTGTATTTTTCAGAGGAGTATATAGTAAAGGTTGTGAAATAATTGCCTAATATTAACTCTACTTTGGTGCTGCAAGGATATTGCACAATGCCAAGATAACCAACCTTCTCATTTGAGCTACCTCAGCGGTCAAATAACACTCATCAATGTTATAATGTTTGAGATGACCAATCAAATCAAAGTAGGTGGGCTTTATGTTCACAGAAGCTGCTGAGTGTGAATTCCAGCGTGATGCTTCAGTTCATAAAAGTGCGAGATAAGAGGCAAGTAGCTAAACTAATCATTTAATATTTGACAGCTGTTTTATGATATAAATGTTAAACAACCAACAGAAATAATCTTGGATGCAAACTAATAAACTTTTGTCTAATTTCGCCATTTTAATTGAAAATACAGCCCTATAATTTACGTGATTCATGTAATGTGATTTGTAACGTCTCCGGTTACTCACGTAACCTCAGTTCCCTGAGATGTGGGAACAAGATATTGCGTTTGCTAACGCTTATGGGTAACGTATAAAATCACGCTGTGTTACAGCGAGGGATCCTTGCTCGACTAAGTATGTTAGGTTTCACACACAGAGTCATAGAGTCATAATGAGAGTGGCAATGATACTGGTGTTCTTGGTAAACACAGGTCTACAGGACTTGGTCGAAGCCATCTAGAAGTTCAGGGGGCGGCACCTAAAACGATACCCTGTCATAACGGGGGTAGAGTTGACACTGGTGAAACAGAGGACATGAAATGGCGATGGCGCTGGCGCCATCACATGTAAATCAGTTGAAGTTTTGTTAATTTCAACGAAATTATATATAACGAATGAGGCAACGGCCGAACCGGCGCTCAAATGAGCAGTGTATGACGTATGGCGATCAAGTATTATAATAAACATGATGAACTATATGATTATAATGTGATAAGCTGACACTGAGTTGGTAGTACGTCAATACAATACAACCTGGTTGAAACCACTGAGGCGTGAAATGCAGATCATAACTGAGACTGGGTAGGTGGGTGCACTGCTCGCACAGTACATGTGACAGTACATGTGAGGCAAATGACGACACATCTATGCTATAAAACCTTATGAAAGTATTGGGTGACGACCAGTCTGCCGCCATGCAAATGTCCTGAATAGATATGCCATTTGCCCATGCCCATGAGGAAGCCATTCCCCTGGTGGAGTGTGCTTGTACCCCATAGGACATAGGATTCCACACTCTTAGAGCCATAAGCCAAATAAGCCAAAGCAAGTGCATCGACAATCCAGTGTGACAGTTTTTGCTTGGACATGGGCAGGCTTTTCGTGCACAACATGCATACAGGGCACAGCAAGAGTGTAGTAAGCGGCTCCGCCCCGGCCCAGTGTTTCGGGATGGAAAGCAGATAGTGTTATGACCTGCACTTTTAAACAGGGTCGAAAGCACTTAACTCTTCCTACATTATCTTTCCTAGGCTTCAGTAAGGTGACTCTGCAATCACCTGGCCCAAATTCAATGCATGATTCGTCAATTGACAGTGCCTACAGGTCCCCCACTCGCTTAACAGAGGTCAGCGCGAGTAGGAATGCTGTCTTGAGAGAGAGCACGCGTAAGCTCGTTGATTGCAAGGGCTCGAACGGGGGTCCCATGAGAGCATCAAGCACAAGTGCCAAGTCCCAAGTGGGTAGGTTGGAAGGGCAAGGAGGGTTCAGCCTTCTTGCTCCCTTTAAAGGAACACTCCACTTTTTTTGAAAATAGGCTCATTTTCAAACTCCCCTAGAGTTAAACAGTTGAGTTTTACCGTTTTCGAAGCCATTCAGCCAATCTCCGGGTCTGGTGGTACCACTTTTAGCATAGCTTAGCATAGTTCATTGAATCTGATTAGACCGTTAGCATCTCGCTCAAAAATGACCAAAGAGTTTTGATATTTTTCCTATTTAAAACTTGACTCTTCTGTAGTTACATCGTGTACTAAGACTGACGGAAAATGAAAAGTTGCGATTTTCTAGGCCGATATGGCTAGGAACTATACTCTCATTCCGGCGTAATAATCAAGGAAATTTGCTGCCGTACCATGGGTGCAGCAGGCGCAATGATATTACGCAGCGCCTGTGACCCCCTGCTTGCACAGGGAGCGTGCCTTGCAACCATGGAGACATTTGTGAGAGACGCTGCGTAATATCATTACGCCGAAATGAGAGTATAGTTCCTAGCCATATCGGCCTAGAAAATCGCAACTTTTCATTTTCCGTCGGTCTTAGTACACGATGTAACTACAGAAGAGTCAAGTTTTAAATAGGAAAAATATCAACTCTTTGGTCATTTTTGAGCGAGATGCTAACGGTCTAATAAGATTCAATGAAATATGCTAAGCTATGCTAAAAGTGGTACCGCCAGACCCGGAGATCGGCTGAATGGATTTGAAAACGGTAAAACTCAACTGTTTAACTCTAGGGTAGTTGGAAAATGAGCCTATTTTCAAAAAAAGTGGAGTGCTCCCTTTAAGGATCATACCACTAATTTCTAATTTCTACCGACTGAGCGCGAGCGCGTGGAATGCTGTTATAACGGCCACATACACTTTCAATATGGATGGTGTACGGCCGCTATCAAAACACTCTTGAAGAAAGGCAAGAATTATTGGTATTGGGCAGTTAAATGGGTGTTCACCCCGTGATCTGCACCAATTTATTTGTTTGACACTGCACCTCCATTTATTTGTGTAAAGATTCCCTGGCCTCAGAGAAAGTGTTTAAGAAAGTGCATCTGTTGCTGGTGAGCTCCATCGAGTGGCCAGAAGATTCCATGACTCTAAGTTGTGGTGCCATATCTTTCCTTGTGCCTTAGACAGGAGGTCTCTCCTCAGCGGGATAGTCCACAGAGGAACTACTAGCATCTCCATCCGTTCTGGCAACCACAACTGGTTGGGCCATTTCTGTGCCACTAACAGAACTGATTCCCTCTCCTCTCTGATTTTGCAAAGCACACAAAGCAGAAGTTTCACTGGAGGAAAGGCATACTTGTGCTTGTGCTTTTGGATAGCTGTGAACAAGTGCATCCACCCCCAGGGGAGATTGTGTCAGCGAATAAAACAGAAGGCAGTGAGTGTTCTCCGTGGATGCGAAGAAATCCACCTCCACCCTGCTGAATACACTCCAAATCGTACTGACAGTCAAAGGGTGTAATCTCCACTCTCCGTGGATCACCCCGCACTGCAAATCAGATGTCCAGGGACATGTACTGCCCGAATGGAGAGGAGGTGTTGATCTGCCCACAGAAGAAGGTCTTTCGCTTGCCACAGCAGAGGCTGCAAGCTCACACCCCCTTGATGATTTATAAACGCTACCACTGTCGTGTTGTCTGTCCTGTTGAGAACGTGACTGTGGAGAATGTCAGGGAGAAAGCACTCGTGCGCTAGGTTTACAGCGCGGAGCTCTTGACAGTTTATGTGCCACGACTTCTCCGTTTTTGACCACGTCCCGAAGGCTGGTCTGCCATTGCATATGGATCCCCAGCCTTTGCTTGATGCATCTGTCATAACAGTCTTTTTACTGATCACTTGGCCAATAGGAACACCCCGTCGATACAATCATATCGTGCCAAGGGGTTAGCGCATCACTTTGACACGCAAGGTGCCCGAGCACCACATACTCTGCAGCACACGACTCTTCAGCCAGAGCTAAAGCGGTCGCATACGCAGGAGCCCTAATCTGCACACTGTTGAGGTGGTAAACATCTGGCCGAGCGTCCTCTTAAAGCATTTTAGTGGAGGAGAATACCCTAACTTGAAGACTGCAAAGAGAGCTGATCAGTTTTTATGAGCGCTCCTCCGAGAAACGTGCTCGCATAGTAATTGAATTCAGCTCCAATCCTAAAGATGAGATGTTCTGGCTCAGTGCCAGCATGCTCTTGCATATTCACAGACAGCCCTAAGCCCTGAAAATAAGAGAGAAGTCTAAACCTGTCACTGAGCACCACACTCTATGATTGGGCTAAAACCAGCCAATAGTAACGATAGTTCAGGATGTGCATTACACTCTGCTTCAGATGGGGAGAGAGCTGCATCTATGCATTTCGTGAATGTACGCGGGGCCAGAGATAACCCAAAGGGTAGGACCGTGAATCGATATGTTATCCCCTCGAAAGCAAATTTTAGGAAGCACCTGTGAATGTGAAAATAAGGTCTGATGTGTGAGAGGATTTGCCTCAGCCTAATGATTTTGAATGGGCGCTTCGATTTAGTGGTCTCAGATCCAAGATTGGTTGGAGTCCGCCGTCTTTCCTTAGCACCAGAAAATAGTGACTGTAGAAGCCGTTCTCATGATCTGCAAGGGGCACTGACTCCACAACGCGTTTTGCGATAAGGTTGTGTATTTTCTCTCGCAGAACTGAGGCATTCTGCTTTCAGTGGACATTAACACACTGTTGAAACAGAGCGGTCTGCGAAAGATCTGAAGCATGTAGTCATTCTTTATTGATTTCATAACCCACTCTGATACCCCTGGCAGCGCCTGTCAAGCTTTTGTGAATTGGGACAGCGGGCGAGGTGGACTGCATGCCGTCAGATGGGGAGCGGGGAGTTTAATATCACACGAGTGAGTGAGGAGTGAGAGAAGGAGGAAAATTGCTCTGATATTGAGGTGAGTTTTGTATTTTTTTACTTTATTGCACTGTAATAAAGGGGGTGAACACACAGCGGAACGAGCAGACTTTTTCAATGGCTTGTCTTTAGCGCTGGGTGCAGCTTTCCTCCTCCAAGAGACAGCGTCAGGAACGTGGCTTTGTTTACGGTGCCGGCCTGCTGTCCCTGTCAGGGCCATGTCTGTTTTCGTCTCACCGCCGGTACATGTTCATGCCGAGCAGCAGAAGGAATGTGTGGTCTCACCACGCACTGGGCTGAGGAGGAGCAGGAATGCACGGGAGCGTTTGAGGTGGCGCGCTTTGGCAGGAAGTGGCTAATGGCCTTCGATTGTTTTTGCACTTCGACAAAGCTCTCCATGAACATGTCCACCGCTGTGGAGACGTTGAGTGGTTCACTGGTGCGTCTGGAAGGGCCGCCTTCTAACTGAATTTAACATACCCCACTTGTTCAGCGCTGACCACAGAAGACAGGAGGGAGGATCCCGGATTGTGCACTCGACTTGTGGCGGTCTGACTGCAGGAACCACTCTAAACCGAACTCATCAACTGCCTTGGACAGGATGTGTAGGAGCTCAACAACAGCCGTGGGCCGCAGTATAATCCAGTGGGCTGTTGGACCACCTATACCTGTACACATATTGTGAATGAAGTTACTTAGTTGCCTAGCTTTCCTGATAGCCTTCAGTAAATTCATTTGTCTGAGAAAATGATTCATAAAACACATATCAGTTCACTGTATGTTTACTTTCTTCAATGACACAGACAAAAATGAAAAGATTATCAATCAAAGCTCAGCTTTGGAGAGGGATGAGATACAGGGCTAGGGCTAAGATTAGGAGACATAGAAAAAAAGAAAGTTTTAATCACTTCATTTCCTATTTGGAATGGATTTACGAGAAATGAAAAGACGGCTTGTCTGTTCATTTTTTCGTTAAATTTAACAAATGGAAAATGAGATTTCATTTTGTTTGTGGTTTACAAATTGTTTATGGCTTCGATATTTCATTCGCTCATGTGGGCGACCCTTTCATCTGATTTGTCAAACCACGCCGTCTTCAGTCATCAAAATAAGAGTCAGTATGGTACTGCCAAATCCCACTTAAATAAGCTTTTGTCGCCACGCGAACAACCATGTCTAACCTTTTGACCATTCATTCACGCGACAACGTTTTGGGGGCCTGAAAATACAAAACTTTGAAAATGGGTCTTAAAGTGCAAGTTATCGTCTCCACGTGAACTACAAAAATGCGAATTTGTGAAAATGGTGACATCATGCGCATAGGTTGCATTCAATCTATAAGCGTGTAGTATTTCTTTACAAAGTGACATCGCCAACTACTGGCCTGGCATGCATAATACAGCGCTTTTAGTCATTTTCGAGGATCCGTGTAAACGGGGATCATTCTAACAACGTTGTTGTCTGTACACGAAACTTTTCAAAAACGCAAAGGAAATTTTTAATATATATTTGGTGTTTTCAATGTATATGTTACTCTTGTATAGTTTTCCTGTGCCTTCCTGTGCCCAGAGTGTTTTGTTTTGGTTTATTTAGTTTTATAAAGTAAGGCTGGTGCTACCAGATCCTCTACTTGCCTCATTTTGGAACCAACCTGTGACAATTACCTTGTGAAACCTTTTAATGCATGTGGAAGTCTTCATATCTGATTTTGTAAAAAAGGCAACATGTCAAGCAAAAGCTTCTGAATTTTCATTCAAAATTTTGATGCAACCATATGCCATTAGTAATGACATTGAGATATTCACATCTACACACATAGGTTAGAGATCAGTTGTCTAACCACCACCCACCCCCAGAAAGTACTTTCACAGACACTGTGTCCAGACAAGAATATAATCATAAATTAAAGCTGCAAACAGCGATGAAAGGGCCCTCGCACCCAGAGCCACCACCACCCGGTGGCCTTAGGAAAACAGTGAATAGTGGGTGACATGCATGTAAGTGAGTAAATACAGTTGAAATATGGCAAAGTCATTTCGACGTGCCACACTTTTCAAAGTTTCATGAGTTTTCGAGCATGTTTAGGCCCTCAAAAATGCGATTCATTTCGAAGAAGAAGAATAATTGACTGAGCAATTACAATAGGGTCCTCACACCATCGGTGCTCGGGCCCTAAAAATAACCTTCTGGGAACCAAAAACTAACGTTCTGGAAATGTTATAATGACATTATAAGAACATTAGATTAACGTTAGAATAACGTTATACAAACCAAAAACTAACATTCTGGGAACGTTAGTGTAACGTTCTGGGAATATTAAGACCTGGGAATATTAAGACCTGGCTAACCATACGTTAGATTAACTTTAGAATAACGTTACACAAACCAAAAACTAACGTTAGAATAACGTTCTGGGAACGTTAGATTAATGTTAGAATAACGTTCTGGGAACGTTAGATTAATGTTAGAATAACATAATGAGAACGTTAGATTAACTTTAGAATAATATTATACAAACCAAAAACTAATGTTTTGGGAACGTTAGATTAACTTTAGAATAATGTTCTGGGAACCAAAAACTAACGTTCTGGGAACGTTAGATTAATGTTAGAATAATGTTCTGGGAACCAAAAACTAACGTTCTGGGAACGTTAGATTAACATTAGAATAACGTTCTGAGAACGTTAGATTAATGTTAGAATAATGTTATACAAACCAAAAACTAACGTTTAGGTTGCAAAAAAACTATGTTTTACCAAAAACTATGTTTTAGATTAACGTTAGAATAACGTTATGAGAACGTTAGATTAACTTTAGAATAACGTTATACAAACCAAAAACTAACATTTTGGGAACGTTAGATCAACATTAGAATAATGTTCTGGGAACCAAAAACTAACGTTCTAGGAACGTTAGATTAACGATAGAATAACGTTCTGGGAACGTTCGATTAATGTTAGAATAACGTTATACAAACCAAAAACTACCATTCTGGGAACGTTAGATTAACATTAGAATAATGTTATGAGAATGTTAGATTAACTTTAGAATAACGTTATACAAACCAAAAACTAACGTTTTGGGAACGTTAGATTAATGTTAGAATAATGTTCTGGGAACGTTAGATTAAAGTTAGAATAACGTTATACAAACCAAAAACTAACATTCTGGGAATGGTAGATTAATGTTAGAATAACGTTATACAAACCAAAAACTAACATTTTGGGAACGTTAGATTAACGTTAGAATAATGTTCTGAGAACGTTAGATTAATGTTAAGAATAACGTTCTGGGAACGTTAGATTAATGTTAGAAAAACGTTATACAAACCAAAAACTAACGTTCTGGGAACGTTAGATTAATGTTAGAATAACGTTATACAAACCAAAAACTAACGTTCTGGGAACGTTAGATTAATGTTAGAATAACGTTATACAAACCAAAAACTAACATTCTGGGAACGTTAGATTAATGTTAGAATAACGTTATGTGAATAACGTTATACAAACCAAAAACTAATGTTTTGGGAACGTTAGATTAACGTTAGAATAATGTTCTGGGAACGTTAGATTAATGTTAGAATAACGTTCTGTGAATGTTAGATTAATGTTAGAATAACGTTATACAAACCAAAAACTAACGTTCTGGGAACGTTAGATTAACGTTAGAATAACGTTATACAAACCAAAAACTAATGTTCTGGGAACGTTAGATTAACGTTAGAAAAACGTTATACAAACCAAATAACGTTATGAGAACGTTAGTTTAACTTTAGAATAATGTTATACAAACCAAAAACTAACATTTTGGGAACGTTAGATTAACGTTAGAATAATGTTCTGGAAACGTTAGTTTAATGTTAGAATAACGTTCTGGTAACATTAGATTAATGTTAGAATAACGTTATACAAACCAAAAACTAACGTTTTGGGAATGTTAGATTAACGTTAGAATAATGTTCTGGGAACGTTAGATTAATGTTAGAATAACAATAATGTTAATGTTAGAATAACGTTATACAAACCAAATACTAACGTTTTGGGAACGTTAGATTAACGTTAGAATAACATTCTGTGAGCCAAAAACTAACGTTCTGCTAACATTAAAGCTGCAGTCCGTAACTTTTTTTGGTAAAAAATGATCCAAAATCAATTTTAGAGCAAGTACATAACCAGCCAATGTTCAAAACTATCTCCTTACCTTAACCCGATTCACAACAGTAAGCTTGTAATAATGTTTTAAAATAAAATCGATACTGGTGGGTTTCCGCGGGAAATTCGAGCATGCAGCCATTTGTCTTTGCGCCATTACGTCACATCTGTAAACAGAAAGGAAGGAGTCCCAGCTAGTAGACTATGCATATAGGATGCTGCTGGTAGCGGATCATTTATAGCCTTTTCTCACAGCAGCTGCAATAATTAAACTTATCATTTTGATGGCGGGTTGTAATCCAGAAAAGTCCAAATGACAATCATCAGTGACAGCTGGAGATTCACCCGTAGACAAAAGCAAAAGACTTCAGACTGTGGAGTGGCTACAGAAATTGGAATCTACAGGTAATGCTAATACACACTAAATACACATAGTCATGCAATGCTGATGTTGTTAACATTAACAATTTGAGAACAAAGTTTAACAACAATAATAATTTGCACGGTTTGATGTGATATGAGCTAAGCGATCGTTATATTTAATCATCATTAGCAGCGTGATTTATTGCTTTTTCCCTCAGTTGGTCAGAACAAAAGTGGCAGGCATGTTACTTACTTGTTCAGACATTTTCTGGTGAAAATTCTTATTTTGATCATACTTCCAAGACGTTGAATCTGGGATTCAGAAGTACAGTATCCACCGATGTGTTGACTGACAGCAAACATTAGATTCGTCCGCGCTGAGGAGCCGTGCCGAAGCACAACCCACGTAAAGATGATAATTCCGCATATAACTGCAATTGCAGGTTTCAAACAGAGATGGCGACAAAGAGGCAAAACTTAAGGACAGCAGCTTTAAGAAAACTTTCCTGGCTAACGAAAAAAAACAAACCATAAATTAAAGCTGCAAGCAGCGATGAAAGGGCTCTTGTATCCGGACTTACCGCTACCCGGTGGCCTTAGGAAAACTGAACAGTGGGCGATATTCATAAGCAGATAAATAGAGGAGAAATATGGCAAAGTCATTTTGATGCACCACAGTTCCTGCTGCCAGAAGGTGGCGCTTTGACTATTACTGAATATTGCCAAGTAGATGTCTTCAGACCAGGACTATTATCAAACGTGAAGTTTGGAGCAGATCGAACATTGTTTGCCTGAGTTACAACAACTTCCTGTTTCGTGGCGTTAATTGCATACATTAGCACTTAGCCAAGTGTTGCATGATTTAACGTGTTTCTAGCATGTTTGGTACTTCATGGCATATACAAATGTGTTTCTGGGAGTGAATTACAGTGCATAGCATGCCATTTCCTGTTGCCAGCAGGTGGCGCTATGACTAACTGAATATTGGCATATAGATGTCTTCAGGCCAGGACTTATATCAAACATGTGAAGTTTGGGGCAGATCAGACACTGTATGCCTGAGTTACAACAGCTTCCTCTTTCATGGCAAAACATCAGACTTTGTCAGTCCACCACGGACACGCCCTTCAGTGAAAACTCAAGACCTTCGCAAGTTAACATCGCTAAGGCCTTAAGATTAGACTGACCAAATATGATGTTGATCTGATTAAAGCTCTAGGAGGAGTTAATCACAGTGTAAAACATGTCATTTCCTGTTGCCAGCAGGTGGTGCTATGACTGTAACTGAAGTTTGGGGCAGATTGGACACTGCATGCCTGAATTACAACAACTTCCTCTTTCATGGCAAAACATCAGACTTTGTCAGTCCACCACGGACACGCCCTTCAGTGAAAACTCAAGACCTTCGCAAGTTAACATCGCTAAGGCCTTAAGATTAGACTGACCAAATATGATGTTGATCTGATTAAAGCTCTAGGAGGAAAACATGCAAATGGCAAAAACGTCTGGAAATGGCAAAAACTGCAAAAATTTTGCAAAGAAAATTCAAAATATCTCACTTTCTGTTGGGTTTTCAGATTTTGCACCCAGGGACTTTTTTGTAGGTATTGGGCTGTTACACGTGTCTACCGACTTTCATACTTGTACGTGAAACCTAGAGCGAAGGGTGCTTAATTGAAATTTTGTAGGTGGCGCTATCGAGCCATTTTTCCACACCTAATTCTGATACCCATATCAGAAATAAATTTTTACCACTTCTGATGTGTGTGCAAAGTTTCATGAGTTTTTGAGCATGTTTAGGCCCTAAAAAATGCGATTCATTTCAGAGAAGAATAATAATTAACCGAGCAATTACAATAGGGTCCTCGCACCACCGGTGCTCAGGCCCTAATGAAAAACTGGAAAACCCCATAACAGGCCTACTAATCTAAATTTATGGGTCATTCTGTGTAACCGAGCATGTTAAATGATGCTTTAGGATAATGCAGCTTAATTTGAGGAGGAATGGATGTAAGTATCTTGTTGTACATTTAGAAAATGTTAATGTGACTGAGCTGGGAGTGTGTCTTATTTGGCAGGAGGTGCTTATTGAATACAAACTGTCCTCTGGCATTTTCCAGCACTAAAGATACAAACTGAAAGTTTTAAAAGTCACCATGAAATCAAAATGGACAATTCTTGTTTTTTATAGGATATAGCAATATTTATTATAAATTATTTATCCATGCACATCTTTTTTTTTTTTTTTTAAATAAATTAATGTGAACTCATAATCTTTAATCAAAATAACTTTCCCATCCCTCTTGCAGCAACATCTCTTCTCTTCTCTGATGACGTGTTTACTGGCATGCGGGAAGGACAACCTGTCACTCACACGAGATCACAGCAATAGCAAACCACAACCATCCAACGATCCAATCAATTCCCGATGGAAAAAAAAAATCAAGTCCCGTCCTACTATTTTTTTTGTTTGAGAAGCCGTTTCACTCGGATATACATCACAATAGGGAAGAAAAAACTATTGCAACTTCTGTTTCATGCTGAATAAAAGTATTTCTCTGTTATATAATGCACTGAAAGAAACTGCATAAGAGCTACTGAATTTACCTAAGGACAAATTATGATTCCCCTAAACACTGTAGCATATCATGCTTCAGATAATCTTTCTTTCTTTCTTAGACCATTTATGGAGTCAAACCTAAAACAAGGTTAATGAGGTCAGAATGAGAGCAACACCCCTCTCCTTCACTACCATATAATCATGTTGCTCAATGTGGAGGCTGAAAGTTGTTGTCCAAGTGAATACAGTAAGTGTAGCTTATAGAGGTTAACTTGACACATAAATTACTACCTGTCAGATATGAATGGACATATCAAGAGCAGGATGTGGATAAAGTGAGAAGTGACAGACAAACTCCCTTTATCTCTCCTTTCCTACCAACTTATTTCAATAAAAATATATAATGAGATCATAAACTATTCATCATAAACTAAAAAATATATATATTTCTTACGCTAATATTCAGCTGCTTAAATGTACTTAGCACAAAGCCATTTAACCTTTACACAGAAAATGTTGCTAAGCAATTTGTTTTCACACTAAAATCATGCTAATATAAAATCATATATTGTTTACATGTTCTGGCTGTACTACAGTGAGATTTTAATGTTTATTGATTGGCCCCATTGACTTCTTTTGTAAATGTCTCAGTGTAACCCATATTTTTGCTTTTTTTGAAGAAAAAGACAGACAAGTGGAAATTAATAGGTGGCTACCAACTTATTTAAATTGAAATATATAACAAAATCATAAACAATGTATTTTACTTTTAATGATCCCCAGTGAAAAACATTGACACAGATCCTCAACAAAGACCAAAAGAACCAGACAAGTCCTCTGCACAGACCCCTATGACCAGCTTCGTCTCCACACTGGCGTGATAAATCGGATCTTCAAGCAAAAGGAACTGGATGAAATATTTGAATGCTGCCGATCCACAATCTGATTTCTCACTTGTGATGCAGCCTGAATCATAATGACACCGTGTTCGTTTTTCCTCCATTCAGTCACCTGATGGAGTTTGGGTTCCTTGCCTCTGTCTCCTCTGGCTTGCTTAGTTAGGGCCTGAGCACCGATGGTGTGAGGACCCTATTGGAATTGCTCCGTTTATTATTATTCTTCTTCTCCAAAGTGAATCGCATTTTTGAGGGCCTAAACGTGCTCGAAAACTCATGAAACTTTGCACATGCGGCATAAGTGGTGAAAATTTACGTCTGTTATGGGTTGTAGAATTGGGCGTGGCAAAATGGCTCGATAGCGCCACCTAACGTACTGCCCCTTGCGCTACATTTCACGTAGATTTTGAAATTCGGTACACACATTTAACAGCCCAATACCTACAAAAAAGTCTCTTGGAGCAAAATCTGAAACCGAACAGGAAGTCAGATATTTTGAATTAACTTGCCATTTTTTGCCATTTCCAGATGTTGTACTCCTCCTAGAGCTTTAATCAGATCAATGTCATATTTGGTCAGTCTAATCTAAAGACGTTTGTGACATTATATTGCGAAGATCTAGAGTTTTCACTGAAGGGCGTGTCCGTGGCGGCCTGACAAAGTTCGATGTTTCGCCATGAAACAGGAAGTTGTTTTAACTACGGCATACAATGTCCGATCTGCCCCAAACTTCACATGTTTGATAAGAGTCCTGGCCTGAAAATGTCTACAATATTCAGTTACAGTTATAGTTATAGCGCCACCTGTGGGCAACATGAAATGACGTTTTACACTCTGATTAACTCCTCATAGAGATTTAACCCTATATGGTTAGTCTAATCTTAATACCTTAGCGATGTTAAATTGCAAAGATCTTGAGTTTTCTCTGAAGGGCGTGTCCGTGGCGGCCTGACAAAATCTGATATTACGTCATGAAGGACGAAGCTGTTGTAACTCAGGCATACTGTGTCTGATCTGCCCCAAACTTCACATGTGTGATGAGAGTCCTGGCCTAAAGACATTTAAATGCCAATATTCAGTTAGTCATAGCGCCACCTGCTGGCAACAGGAAATGGCATGCTTTACACTGTAATTCACTCCCTGAAACACATTTCAATATGCCACAAAGTACCAAACATGCTAGAAACACGTTAAATCATGCAACACTTGGCTAAGAGCTATTTTTTGTGATTAACGCCACAAAACAGGAAGTTGTTGTAACTCGGGCATAAAATGTCCGATCTGCCCCAAACTTCACTTCCTGGCCTGAAGACATCTACATGACAATATTCAGTTACAGTGTAAGCGCCACCTGTTGGCAGCAGGAAGTGTGGCACTTTGAAATGACTTTGTTGTAATTCTTCTGTATTTACTTAATTACATGCATGTCAGCCACTGTTCACTGTTTTTCTAAGGCCAACTGGTGACGGTGAGCCCGGGTGCGAGGGCCCTTTCATCGCTGCTTGCAGCTTTAATTGGGGTATATTATTGATTTGACTGCACTGACATATAAACTGAACTGAGCTGGACAATGACATCATTGTCTTCTGCAGAACTGCTTTATAGATGAAATAAACTAACTTACAGTTTTTCTCAATCGCTTTGGCTCAATTCTCGAATGAGACTTTTATTTCTCAAAACAAGAAGTTCAGGTCTCTGTTCAGTTTCTTGTTCACATCAGATTTTAGTTTCTTATTGATTTAAGCAATTTGCATGTGTTTTGGCATGTGTGCAAGAGAGTAAGTACAATTGTCTACAATTTGCACAATAACTAAATGCACATGGCTTGTTGATCAAAACTGAGTTGATTCTCAGTGAAATTGTCAAACTCTTAACAACTTCTAAACATTCTTTCATCATGTGAGCCTCCACATGCAAAATCATGCATTCAGTTATCAAAATGGTCAGATATGCATGTATATTCCATAAATTCCTGTGACATTGACAAATGGCCTGTCATTGTAATGAATAGGAATAACAATCTTACCAATCAACCAATCAAGTTTGGAAGCATACAGTATAGGCCAGGGGTTCCCAACCACATTCCTGGAGGCCCCCCAACACTGCATGCTTTCCATGTCTCCTTAATCAAACACACCTGATTCAGATCATCAGCTCATCAGTTGAGACTCCAAGACCTCAAATGGGTATGTCAGACAAAGGAGACATGCAAAATGTGCAGTGTTGGGGAGGCTCCAGGAATGTGTTTGGGAACCCCTGGTATAGGCTATATGGAGTTTGCCCAGCACAATCACTGCCATTTTTCAACATGGAGGAACGTCTAAATCCCTAAACAGCAACAGCAGTTTATTTTTGTAGAAATGCGTTACATATAAACTGAAAATTCACAGTTGCTTGTTGTGGGAGAGCAAGATATGTAAGAATGTGTGGTGTTAGGGGAAGACATAATAGAATATGTAAAAATGAACAAGCAATTGTGAATTTTCAGTTTACATGTAACACATTTCTACAAATATGTGCTGTATAAATAAAAATGTTCAGTCCCACTTTATATTTGGTGTCTTTACTATGTACTAACATTTAAATGAATAATTTGATACAATGCACTTATTGTGTACGTTTTTACATTGTACTTACATTTAAAAAAAAACCCTGCATGTAATTACAGCTAATTAAATCTAGAATTACACTGTTGACTATTCCGTTACACCTTAACCCACCCCTAAACCTACCCATACCACCAAACTTGTCCCTAACTTTACCCGTATCCAACTATAGCAGCAAGTGTTTTGCAATACAAAATGAACACAATAAGTACAC
The DNA here is from genome assembly GCA_039654765.1 of Mylopharyngodon piceus. Classification (NCBI taxonomy): domain Eukaryota; kingdom Metazoa; phylum Chordata; class Actinopteri; order Cypriniformes; family Xenocyprididae; genus Mylopharyngodon; species Mylopharyngodon piceus. Next base: position 13,206,725 of record CM077438.1, read on the forward strand.
TGTACTTTTTTTTTTAAGTACATAGTAGATAAGGACACCTAATATAAAAAGTGTCCATTTTCTTTCTGAGTACTATAGTATTGACTTTTCCTAGTAAGTTTTTATTTACTGCTGAAATCTGCATCTAAAAAGCTCAGTGTGAGACACAATAGCATTCAGATAGACAAAACTGACATTCTTTTATAGCGTATAAAACAGACAATGTCAACTAAAAAGTAGAAAGCACATGAAAGCACATCCTCCACACCAATAAGCTGGTGTGTGATGGGCGTTCTGGCACAATATGGCTGCCAGGCGGATGCTGCACATTGGTGGTGGTTGAGGAGATTCCCCCTTTCCGTATGTAAAAGTACTTTGAGTACCCAGAAAAGCGCTATATAAATGTAACAAATTATTATTATTATTATTATTATTTAAAAAATATTTCCATGGTGAAAAACCATCTAAACATTTTGATCAGTATATGGCTCACACGATAACAAAAAGACTTTTTATTTTGGTGGCATTGGCCAATTTACTGACACAAAAACTAGGTTTTGAAGCATGAATTAAATGTTTTGGACGAGTAACTACATTTTGTAGACATGCAATAGAGTTCTGATGTTTCAACAAACTGTTGTGACAATTGAACTTACAGTTTAGAGAAGGTTAAGACTGTTTCAAGAAAGATCTTTACAACAGAACTGAATCAACACTGAACTGACTTCAGCTGAACAATGACACTATTTTCTTTTAGAGCTGCTGTACAGCTGAATTAAACTCTGTTTGCATCATTGAATCATTTTCCTGTTATCACTGTAAAGCTGCTTTGAAACAATCATATTGTATAAAGCGCTATATAAATAAAGGTGACTTGACTTTAGAAAGAAAAGACTCCTCTTGAAGGGTATGGTCCTTTTACAAACAGTAGATGGCGCTTCATAGCAAGGAGTGATTTAAACAAAGGACTGACTGAGGAAATCTCTATATTGTTAATAAGAAAAAAGTCAAGTGATAAATTAGAAGAGATACATATGTGGGTGAGTTTTTTGTGTGTGTGTGTGTGTATTAGGTTTTGTCCTCATTATTTCAAGAGTTATTTTTTTTCTGTTCAAACAATCTGATTTTAAAACTCTATAACATTGTTAACATCTGCATCTTTGTGTTTAATAATTTTTTTAATGTTTATTTATTCAGGCTGTAAAGACAAAATACACTGGACCACAAGCATAATTTTTTGTAAAACTAATCAAATTCATTGATGTAGACTATATGAACTAACAATCTCTTTTCAGCTGAGAGGCACAGGCAGAAAATAGTCAGACCAGTCCAGCTGAAGTGACTGTGACCTTCAGTTACACGCTAAATATGATTTTCTTTCCCTTAAATATCTCATCAGGTTTGCTGGTTAGCTGCTCAAGGTGTGAACTGATGATCTGTGATTGAAATTCAGCTGCAATTTTCAGCCATTTAAAAAAGCAGAAGACGTGTTTGATGTCGTTCTTTGTCTGAGCGTAATGTCTCATTTTCACCACCGTACACTCACACTCTCTCTATCAGAGCTCCCTTAATCAGCTTGTAGGTCAGTTACCATGACAACCTGATCTCTCGTGGATGTGGTGCTTCATGGAGAGGAAGATGATCACCTGCCCTCAGGTGTGTGTCTCTGTGTGTGTGTGGTTACATTTTGCCAGACCCCTACCGACAACCCCTCTTTTCACATTTATGATTTCTCTCATCTGAAATGGAGATTATGTGCATTCGCCCTTCAATAAGGTCAGTAAATGGCTTTTAGCAGCATGAAAACATGCTTACATAAATGCCACATATCTGCCATATACATCTCAGTCATCTCCATATTTGATTGACAGATCTTTTTGAGTTATGTTTAGCCAATATCCACTTCTGTCTCACTAAACAGCAATATAATAATGGTTATTGTTCGTAAATGATTATTTTGCATTACAGTATTTCTCAGTCACTTTGGTGCATTTCTCAGATCACAGTTGAAATTCTCAAAACTACTTGTTCAACCTCCACATCATCTAGTCACTTGTGCACATCATAAAAGCGTTTTCTCATTCTTTTGAACAAATCGCAAATGCTTTGGTACATTCATGCAATTGATTATGTACAATTGTCTGCTGTTTCCCACATTATCAATTGCTTATATCATGTTGATCAAAATATATCATATGGTTCCCTGTTGAATAGTCTTACCCCTCAAAACATCTAGGCATTAGCTCATTGCGTAAGCCTTTAAATTCAAAATGGTTCAACTAGTTGTCATAAACTGTCACACATATTTTCTATACATTTCTATAAGACTTTTTTTTTTTTTTGTAAATGAATTGATGAATTGCGGAGGTGAATTTTGAATTTCACTAATGAAGGGGAATGTAAAACATTAGATCAACATTAGATAGATAGATAGATAGATAGATAGATAGATAGATAGATAGATAGATAGATAGATAGATAATGGATGATGGATGGATGGATGGATGGGTGGATGATGGATGGATGGACAGACGGAGGATGGATAGATAGATAGATAGATAGATTGATAGATAGATAATGGATGGATGGATAAATGGACAGATGGAGGATAGATAGATAGATAGATAGATAGATAGATAGATAGATAGATAGATAGATGGTGGATGGACAAATGGACAGACGGAGGATGGATGGATGGATGGATGGATGGATAATGGATGGACAAATGGACAGACGAGGATAGATAGATAGATAGATAGATAGATAGATAGATAGATAGATAGATAGATGGATGGTGGATGGACAAATGGACAGATGAGGATAGATAGATAGATACATAGATTAGATAGACAGACAGACAGACAGATAGATAGATGGGTGGATGGATAGATGAATAGATACTGTAGAGAGATAGATAATGGATGGATGGATGGACGGACAGACGGAGGATAGATAGATAGATAGATAGATAGATAGATAGATAGATAGATAGATAGATAATGGATGATGGATGGATGGATACTATAGATAGATAGATAGATAATGGATGGATGGACAAATGGACAGATGGAGGATAGATAGATAGATAATTGATGGATAGATACTGTAGATAGATAGATAATGGATGGATGGACAGACAGAGTGATGGAGCAGGTGGATAGAAATTTATATAAATATATTCAAAAGTACAGACTGTATGTTGTACATGACATGTATGTTGGCACAGACTGTATGTCCTTGAGATATGTGGACAGATGTCTCAATGCCTCTGTCTTTTTGTCCTCAGGGACCTTCTCTTATACAGCAATTACTCTTGAGTGTTTGGTCAATGGCTCCACCTTCGCACTGTAGTTATTAAGCCTAGACTTTCAATTATTTTACAGTGGGTCGTCAACACATCTCTCACAGATACACAGTACAGCAAAGCACCTTTGTGTGCACATCATTATGCGTTAATTAATGTCAGCTTCCTGTAGTTTAAATGTACATACATTAGCATATATCACACATGCTGGGCCGACTGCACAAGGTCGACTCCTATTGCCTGCTATTGACTGACTTCCCTCCAGAAGGATTCTTTGATGAAAAAGAAGCGGGCAGCATATCACAGCTGCTGCTTGACCTTTGGATTGTGGCAACACAGATCCAACATTCCAACATGAAATATGAACATTCTCATGTCTGGAATTAGAAGTCAGATGTTGGACTAACAGGCACTTTCCATGAATAGGATACAAACATAGGACTTGAAACGCTTAGAAAATGTGAAAGTAATTATTCAGGAGGCACTTAACCTTCAGAAAATGATTATTGTCAGACCTAGGACAGATAAAATAGTATATGAGCTATTTTATTTTCTATTCATTTTATATTACATTTGATTCTTTTGCGCCTGTCACTAATCCTTAAAGTCCCCCTGAAATCAAAATTTAAGTTTTTTAGCTTTTAGTATGAATATGTTAGCCTTAAGGTTATGAATAAGCTGGTGTGTTCCAAAACAATGACAAAATTCGCATTTAGGAGATATGACCATTTAAAACTTACAGTCTCTCACTTCTGCTAAAATGGATCACAGATTTTCAGGACATCACCGCAGACTTCAGCTTCTCATCAAATCTTCTGTCCAATCAAATGCTCTCTAGAATCTGAAGTCCCGCCTCCTCCTACACTACAAACAGACGCTGAAGCTGCGGCTGAAATCGGTCATTTGTTCACACATTTACTTGTTTCTATATGGTGAATGGCACAAAGTGCACTATATAGAGGATAGGGAATGATTCAGACAGTGTAGATATGCTTTCCATTGACGCAAATGAAGTTTTCGGGTCTGCTCCGCTCCAAGCAGAGACACGAGAGCACAGAGCGGATCATACACGCATATCGGCGCCACAAAACTTTCAGACACATTTGAATTCTACAAACAATGCTATATTTTAAAGCAATATGGAGGAGAAACCGTTAGAGCAGTGGTTCCCAAACCTGTCCTGGAGGACCCCCAGCCCTGCACATTTTGTATGTCTCCCTCATCTATCACACCTGATTCAACTCATGAGCTCATTAGTAGAGACTGCAAGACCTGAAATGGGTGTGTCAGATATAGGGAGACATACAAAATGTGCAGGGCTGGGGGTCCTCCAGGATAGGTTTGGGAACCACTGGGTTAGAGATTATGCGGGAAATTGGGTTTTACGAGCTTAATGGCTCTGGCAAAGCTGTGATCTAGGCGAAATGCTATTTTGAAAAAAAGGGAGGAGCTTCATCTAGATATATCCCGCCATGTCTTCCTGTTTCATTGGAAATTACGTCAACACAATAAATAAAGCTGCGCATTTCGAAGGCACTTCAGTGGACCTTTAAAGGGTTAGTTCACCCAAAAATTAAATTTCTATCATTAAGTTCTCATCCTCATGTTGTTACAAACCCGTAAGACCATCATTCACCTCCAGAACACAAATTAAGATATTTTTGATGAAATCTGAGAGGTTTTTTATCTCCCGTAGAAAGCAACGTAATTACCATCATTCAAGGTCCAGAAAAGTAGCAAAGACATCGTTAAAATAGTCAACGTGATTACAGTGGTTCAACATTAATGTTATGAAGTGACAAGAATAGATTTTGTGCGCAAAAACAAAATAAAAATAACGACTTTATTCAACAAATTCGTCTCTCTCCTGTCATTCTCCTATGCTGTTTACGTTCAGCGCTTCCGTGTTCTACGTCAGAATGCCGGCTCAGTACTTTAGTCACGTTGACTATTTTAATGATGTCTTTACTACCTTTCTGAACCTTGAATGACGGTAATTATATTGCTTTCTATGGGGGATAAAAAAACCTCTTGGATTTCATCAAAAATATCTTAATTTGTGTTCCGAAGATGAACGATGGTCTTACGGGTGTGGAACGACATGAGGGTGAGTAATTAATGACAGAAATTTCATTTTTGGATGAACTAACCCTTTAATTTGTGCGCTTTTGTTAATTTTAAAAAAGTAAAAAAATAAAATTTATTTTAAAAAGTATTGTCATTTTTTACTATTAAATCAACATCAAATTAAATGGGCACAATTATAAATAAGTAAATAAATATTCTAATACTTCTTATAAGTAGTGGGATTTGTATCTCTAATGCTTGTATCTCTAATCTCTAATGCAAAAAGTTGCAGGATCTGCAGAATACATTTAGGATGGGATTTAAAATTGCCCTAAATATTGTAAGTTATCAGTAAACAACTCTTTTTCCCATCTAAACAGGCCAAATTAACTCAATTAAAATATGTGTGAATGAACAGGCCTATGGAAAAAAGACAGTGTAATTGCAAACATTGCAGTGTGTATAATACTGTATAACAAGGGATCAACAATATAGCAGGGGATTTACTTTACTCTCTGTGCATGACATCATGTGTATAATGTCTCTCTTATAAGTCACAAATCACAGCGCATTCAGTCATGGGATGACCCAGAGCGTCTTAATACCTTAATGTAAAAGCTCAACTACATCTTTAGAGTGACAAACAGCCTTATACGTCAGACAATAAATGACTCACTAAGGTTATTTATTTATGTATTTTGAGCCTTTTTATCTCACACTTTAATGAGCAATAACTCATTGTGATATGATATTTGGCACCGCTTAATTGCACATGAATAATTCAAACATACTGATGACAACATTGCTGTCTTCCTTCATTTTATAGCACCTGCTGATAATGCAGATGAGCTCTATGGAAGTATCACGCTTATGAATCTTATGAATGTAAAAGAATCTGCTTTGGCTCCATCAGCATGGATGGAAATCCAGAACCCCCCCAGATCAAGCCTTCGCTGTCATAACGAGCTGCTCTCCCTCAGTCTGGGTTTGTGCAATGGCTGTGTGGGGAAGATAATCTCATTTAAACCATATCATCGTGAAGACTTCTCATTTCAGAACACTTACAGTCTACGGTGTGTGTGTGTGTGTGTGTGTGCGCAGTCAGCCCTGTCTCCTTCAGTCTAATATGTGTGATTGCTCTACAAGACTGGCTTAAAAATGTGCTAAGACCAGTTCTCTTTCTCCCTTGTAAAATATATATCTTTCCTCTCCTGAAGTGAGCAATTTCCTTCACCGTATCTTTCACCGTTCTGGTCATAGTGCTTTCCGAAGATCTTAAAAATCTAGTACTTTTCAAAGCCAACCTCTTTTATAGGTAAACTCAGTGTGAAAATATTTTGATATCTTGATAAAAAGGGATTTTTCTAGTGTGAAATAATTCCACCTGTAGACCTGATGATATGAGGAAATGTATGACTTGACAGCTGTCTCTGTTGTGTAATCTCTCCATCTCTCGGATGCACCATCTTTACCCATAAATCCCTCCGGGCAGTAGCTTGTATAATCACACTCTAGTCGTGGTCATATGGGTTTGCCGGTCAGTATATGTGTGTATGTCAGAGAGTGTGTGATTTAGGAGAGTCTAATGCGTTTCTCTTGTAAGGGATTTGATGGGCCGATGTGTGCGAGGGATCAGGAAGGTTAGTGTGTTCCTCTGTAACTGTAAACCTACTTTCAGCTGCTGCGAACTGTCATGCTGCTATTCAAGGGGTCTGTTGATGCGCATGCACCTGTGCGTTTATCTGAAAAAAAAAAAAATTTTACAAGAAGGTCAAACTGAGGTTGATACAACAAATAGTTCTTGGTCTCACTCCTAATGTCACTGGCTACAAATCAGTGCAAGTTTTACAGGTGCCATCAGACACTGTTAATCCCTGGGTCCACTGGAATGGACATCACATGTTTTTTGGTTTAAAACAACACCATTTTTTGTTTTTTTTATAAAAGGAATAATGTCTGGTCACTGATTGGTCCCTGATCAACAAATCACAATGAAGATATGACCCCCCCCCCAACTTAATATGACTGATCGTCAAGCATCACAAAAGACTGGCATGGCTAGACAGGATGAGGAGTAAGGCCACTTTTTACCTTTTATTATCAATATGATTTTATTTGTCCTCAAAGTGACTATTCACTTTTTCATTGGTTTTGGTGAGACAGAAACAGTGAATATGAAATGAGTGAACATACAGCAACATAAACTCTTCAAAACTAATTCACATATTGTAAAACTCTAGATGATCAGCAGTATGGTTAAAATTTGAGCACTTTTATGTTGCTTCAGTCCTGGTGTCCATTGTAGTGGACATGGAGAAAAAAAAATAAAAATAAAAAAAAAAATGCACAAATCTTATTTTTTATACTCGTTTCTATATTGGAGAAGAGCAAATATCAAGTGGATAAAAAAGGTCTGAATATTGCTGCAGTTTGCTTAATTGTCACTTAATTTAATTGTTTGCAATGAGATAACTGCACATTGCTTTTCAGCATAACTGTCTAAAACTGTCTGATATAAAATATGTTGACCTTTTTATTCATACAATTATAAAATGTAATAATAGTTTAATTATTGAATAATTTAATAATCATTATTTAAAATTCAGTCTTCCACGAACCAAACAGATAAAAAATACTGATGACCCTTTTTAATTGTACAAATATTTAGAATATTTTAACAATAACAATAGTTATTATAACAATAATAATAATAATATTTAATAATAATAATAATAATTGTTGTTGTTGTTGTTAAAATTCAATAATAATTTAATTAAAATTATTAATTTAAATAATTCATTAAATAATGTAATAATCATTATTTAAAATTCAGTCTTCCACAAACTAAACTGATCAAAAATATTGACTCTTTTTAATTGTAAAATATTTAAATTATATTAATATAACAACAACAAAAGTAATAATAATAATAATAATAATAATGTTTTTGTTGTTGTTGTTGTTAATAATTTCCTATGTTTATGTATAAACATAGCAAGTAAATGTAGCAAGTAAAACAAATTGTTTCAATAGGTACATCAACTTAGGAAAAATAACTGGATTTAAAGGGTTAGTGCACCCAAAAATGAAAAGTATCCCATAATTTAGGCTACTCACCCTCAAGCCATAGGTGTATATGACTTTCTTCTTTCAGCCAAACACAATCAGAGTTATATTAAAATATCCTGGCTCGTCCAAGCTTTATAATGGGAGTGATTGGAGGATGAGTTTTTGAAGTCCAAAAAAGTGCATCCATCCATCATAAACATACTCCACGCGGCTCTGTGGGGTTAATAAAGGCCTTCTGAAGCGAATCGATGCATTTGTGTAAGACAAATATCCTTATTTAAAACTTTATAAAGTAAAATAACAAGCTAACAACCATACGCTTTCGATGTACGTCCAAAAAGCGTTAACTTCCACGACGTAGTACACAATGACATGACATACTACGCGTTATAACGTAGGACATAGTGTAGTATGTCATGGCGTAGTGTAGAACATCATGGCATTGTGTACTACATCGCGGAAGTTAACGCTTTTTGGACGTACGTCGAATGCGTATGCCGGAAGCTCGTTATTTTACTTTACGTTTAAATAAGGATATTTGTCCTACATAAATGCATCAATTTGCTTCAGAAGGATGGATGCACTTTTTTGGGCTTCAAAAACTCATCCTCCAATCACTCCTATTATAAAGCTTGGACGAGTTCTGATTGTGTTTGGCTGAAAGAAGAAAGTCATATACACCTAGGATGGCTTGAGGGTGAGTAAATTATGGGGTAATTTTAATTTTTGGATGAACTATCCCTTTAATGTGGTCGGTAGTTTTAAATGTTCTTATATCACTACCACTGAGTTTATATCATAAAGAGGAGAGAGACTTATTTTGAAGCAAGAAACAAGAGTGTTTCCAGCCACAAGCCATAATACCTAGAGCCAACTCCTTGAGCTCTTTTTCTTTCTTTTCTCTCTCTGTCTGTCCTCTCTTTTCACAACCCATTTCTGTCAGAAAGTGCCCTGGCATTCAGTCTCTCCCACCGTGTGTGTGTGTGTGTTGAGTGTGCGTGTGCAAGCATGACTCCAGAGACATGCCACGAGTGTGTATCCAGAGAGTAATCAGGTAATTGATCATACAGACAGGTAATCATTCCTGTGCCAGACTCTCTGGCTGCAAGTGGTCGGGCAGCATTAGGGAAACATGTCCTCAAACACAGTACAGAGAACAGTCAGGCAGGCAGGCCGACGGCTAACACTGAGAGAATTAGATCGAGGACACATTACATAAATAGAATCCCTAGAATGTTGCCAATGATTTGCAAGGCCACAACAGTTCTAAGAATCAAGCTAAAGAGTCAAGCTAACAGCTCTTAATCATGAGAATGATTCATAAAGCTTTTCTGACACCTTTTCTGTGTAATGTTCTGAGCAGATGGCTGGTGAACCCAAAGAACAACCATATTTGACTTCAGTAATGTTTGTACCATGATTTGTCATGCACTACTTTAAAACATTTGCTCAGATGAACCAGAACAGAAGGAAAGGTTTTAAATGAGTAACTGCAGAAGAGACCTTTAGAGAGCTGCTTAGAATGAACAGTGATTTACATCAATCGATATTCCAGCAGAGGTTTATTTTAACAGCTGCATCAAACAGAGAATCATTCTCATGGATGAAATGTTTTATGTTGTGGTATCTTGACAGTCATTAAATATTACATGTTTTAATCCTTAAGCAGGACAGGGCCGTAATGGAAAATGATCTCACCAAACTTGAGTGGTGGGTAAACCTGCTTTTACTTGAGGAGTGATACTTAACACACCCCAGTGACTTTGATATGCCAATGTGAAATTTGTTATGTGCAAAAAGAAATAATGGATGCTGTATTTCTGAAGAACTTGACATTTACCCAGGCCTATACACTTTCTCTCCAGGCCTATACCCTTTCTCTCCATTTGTTATTCCTATAATAATAATAATAATAATAATAATAATTTGTAAAAAAAAAAAAAAAAAAAATACACACACATATTATATATATATGTATATATATAAAATTATTGTCAGAGATCGGCCAGGCTCCATCACCACCCAATCACAGAGGTCACAATCACCAGAGTACTAATCACCCGCACATGATCGTCATCACCTCATCATCACAGCAGTATTTAAGCACACACTTCACCACAGCACTTTGTCTGGTCACAACTTGAGAAGGACTCACTTACCTGATCTACTTACCTCCACGCTCCATCGTTCCTGCGTCTTCCTGCTTTGTCTGTGTCTCCAGCGTCTTCTCGTCCCGGACTCCATCCCACTCCAATATACTCACCGAAGTGTGTGCTCGACTGCTCAGGTCCACAATCTCCTCTAACCATCTACAAAACAAAGAACTGTCAGTATTCTCATTCAATATTACCATCCTGCTTATACTATATTACTCACCTTCTTGTTTACAACCCCTTCTACGATCAATAAAGCCTCATATTCATTTCTACGTTGTTGTGAGTCTGTTCCGTAACAATTATATATATATATATATATATATATATAAAACTGCATATAATTTTATAATTTATTATTATAAAATATAATTTAATATGAATTATTTTTACAAAATGTAATAATACAAATACAATATTCTAAAAAATAATATTTTAATATTTTTAATATTATTACATTTCATGAAATGTAATGTTTAAATTGATTGTTAAAATTATAGAATTTTATTTCAATAATAAATAACTTTCAAGATTTAGGTAGTCATTTAGGAGATAATCATCACCATCATCATCATCATCATCATAACAATCAATCATAATAACATAATATTATTATTATTGTCATTTTGTTGTTGTTGTTATTATTATTATGTATTATGTTATGTATAAACATTAATGATAAAAATAAAAAATAATAAAAATAATTTTATTATTGTTGTATTTTTATTATTTTATATTATGTAAGTTTTATAAATAAAAAGTAATTATATATACATAAAAAGTAAAAAAAAAATGTAATATTTAATAGTAATAATTTAATATTTAAATTGAATGTTTAAAAGTCATTTTATTTTAGTAATAAATACTTTCAAGATTTAGGTAGTCATTAAGGAGATAATAGTAATCATAATCATCATCATAATAATCAATCATAATAATTAATTAATATTAATATTATTGTTGTTGTTATTGATGTTATTATGATAAAACTTAATGATAAAATAAAAATATAACCATATTATAATTGTTGTTTTTATTACTATATTACATACATTTTATAAATAAAATGTCATTAAAATAATCTTTAATAGTAATAATTTAATATTTAAATTGAATGTTTAAAATTCATTTTAATTTCAATAATAAATAACTTTCAAGATTTAAGTAGTCATTTTAGAAGATCCAAATATGTATTTTAAGGCATATACTTATATCCCGAATTTAAAAGCAGCCTCGCACTGACATTTCTCCTGTGGACCTAAGCATGAAAGAAGAGATCCACTGGTTTCTCCATCAACCCACATTTGCCCTGCATTTAAGTGACAGAACCAATCTTAGCACATACAGTATATTCAGCCTGCTGTATGCCTTATTTACGAGCTGCACAAGTGCAGCACTGCATCCCATTTGTTTCTTGTCATCTCACTGTCTGTATAGTTCAGATGCCTTTATGTTCTTTTAGGAATGAGTTAGTTCCTAGTAAAGAACTATTACTCTTACTGTCAGATGTAAGGATCTGTGCACACCATAAGACTTTGTCTGAGTTTTTAATATATTCCCAGCTACTAGTTGCCATTCTTTCATTTTCACATTAGTATAACACAATGTTCGTTCCAGCTGTAAAGAAACAAATTAGAAAGAAGAAGCTAGTTTGTTCAGGGTTTTTAATGGACGCCTGTAGATCAGGGGAATATTTTTCTGTGGTGTTTTTCGCTTTTTATCTCATGAGAGTTTTTCCTCGTTTAGCCTCTCTCTCTCTCTCTCTCTCTCTCTCTCTCCTGGCACAGATTCCTACTGGGAGCAAATACTTACAATATTTGACTGCAGGATAAGATCACTGTCTGCCAAACGGAATTGCCAAGTCTAGCATGAATCTGGGGCTATGGACTAATCACAAAGTTGAAAAGCAACAAAAGAAAATAAAGAAAGAAAGCAGCACCACCAAATTAATTTAGCCTCAGCATGCCGCCACTGCACACAGGAGAGAGTAAGACTTTAGGGTTCGATAGGAGAAGAAATATGGGCAAGAGAGAGAAAAGGAGGGAGAAGGTGAGAGAATGGAAGATATTGAAAAGGAGGCAATGAGAGAGAGTTGCTCCCTTTGTGTCTGTTCATCATGAGACGGGGGGAGAGGGCTCCGGGGGGTCGTGCTTCTGTGTGTGTGCGCGCGCGTGTGTGTGTGTGTCATGAGAACCCTGCAGACGCTGCCTGGTGGGGGTCTGAGACAAAGTTGAAAGGAGTGATTCCCTGTGTGTTCAGAGAAATAGCACACTCTTCATTAATTATGTATTTCTCCCATAGAAAGCCTGGCAAACTCACTCAGACACCCAACACTAAGCCGGCTTCCTGTAGTCATAAAGGAAAAGAGAAAAGAGGATCACAACAACGGAATCAGAATGTGGAGAAAGTGACTTTGTAGCATTTTAAAAGACAGGTCATTGTAATAATTTTGCTGTATTTAAATAAAATTTGCTGTACTTTCACAGTATTTGTTTTACAATGTTCTACGATTTATTGCAATTAAATGACAGCTGTATATTGTCAAACCCGTTTTCACATTAAAGTAAAAAAAATGACTTTATTTCTCACACTTGAACTTTTATATCTTACCGTATGACTTTATTTTGATAACACACTTTAATTTATAGTGTACTTACGTCTACTTAGTGTACTTACCTACACTGTAAACCCGAATAAGTTGGGCTAACTCAAAATATTTGAGGTGATCAGTTACATCAATTTTTTTGAGTTATGTTCCCAATTTTAAGTAAGCAGAACTACCAAGTTTTGAGTTTGTAGTACTCATGCATGTTAATTGCTAAGCACTCATGCGTGTTAATTGTTGGCTAACTCAACATTTTAATAGAAATTAACATAAAAGATTTAATTAGTTAACTTTTTTATTTTGAGTTCTTGCAAATCCAATGAGTTATTTACTTCACTGTAAACCCTAATAAGAGAATTCAGAAAATGCCAACTTGCTAATTGTCTAACATGTTAACAATAGCAATAACATGTAATTTACCTGCTCTCAAACCAAGCAGCATGTGCCACTTGTCACCATGATGGTAACGCTCCAAAAACCCACATTAACAGAAACTCTTCTAAATTAGCATAACAAAACATTAATCACTACTAAATCTCCCTTACCATTAATCTTGCACAAAAAAACATTAGCCTATATAACACTTAATTTTAGCATTTACTCTCCCTTTCGAGTGCTATGGACAAAGCATGCTGAGAAATAGAAATCCTAGCCCAGTTTCAGTTAAACTTAAGTTAGTCTAAATTAAAAGAAATTAGTTCATACAACTTAAAACAATGAAACAGTTCAGTTTACTTGAAATATGTCACTGCTGTGAACTCAAAAGAGAAAGAAAGTTCTAAATACTCAGTTAATTTAACTGAACTAATTTGTTCAATTTAAGTTTGTCCTACTCAAACCAATTAAGTATTTTGAGTGTTAGGGTTTACAGTGTAAGAAAACTGGGTAATATAAGGTAACTGGGTTAAGGTTAGGTTTAGGGGTAGGTTCAGGGTTAGTGCCTAGTTATTAAACAGTAATTACTATAAGTACATAGTATGTACATGGAGAACAGGACTGTAAAATAAATTGCTACCCACTTTACCATAGGGTCTTTTAATTTTTTTAAAATTAACTAATGCATTAGCTAACGTTAACTAACAATGAGCAATTATAATTCTTACAGCATTTAATGTTAGTTAATAAAATGTTAATGTTAGTTAATAAAAATGTTCATGCATGTTAGTTCAAAGTGCATTAATGTTGACAGATACAACATATGATAAAATGTATTTGTAAATGTTAAGATTAAGATTAATAAATGCTGTAGATGAAGTGTCCATTGTTAGTTCATGTTAACAAATGAAACATAGGCTAAAGTGTTTCCGGTAACACTTTACAATAAGGTTTCATTAGTTAACTACTTTAGTTAACATGAATTAAGAATGAACAATACTTCTACAGCATTTATTAATCTTAGTTACTGTTTATTTCAACATTTACTCATACATTATTAAAATCAAAAGTTGTATTTGTTAACATTAGTTAATGGACTGTGAACTAAAACAATGAACGACTTTATTTTTATTAACTTATTAAAAAATACCATAACAAATGTATTGCTCATTGTTATGTAAGTTAATACAACGAATGAGACCTTATTGTAAAGTGTTACTGTTTTTCCTTGATTTCTCACAGTGACACCTATTTTCAATATTATCTAATGCTGTTTGTTTTATTTTATTTTATTTTGTTTTATTTTAGCCTGCACTGATTTCAGAATATATATATATATATATATATATATATATATATTACAGTATAATGTTTATGAAACAATGTTCTATCTGCAAGAAAAAAAACGAAACAAGACAATGTTGAGATTCACATGATTGAGTTGTGCAATGCAGATCCACCATGCAAAAGACATTTTAAACCTCTAGAAATTAGCTGGGGAAAAAATGCTGAGAAGATGAATTCTGCCCAGAGAGGACGTGTTTCATCACATCCCAGACATATTAAAGCCATTTGCTTAGAGGTTATTAGAGGTTAGAGTTCTCAAGGAAACCTGTGTGTGATTGTGCTGCCCATAGCTGAAATATGGGTTGACTGCTGTTCCCATATCTCTAAGCTTCTTTTCATGCTGGAATGTGTGAGTGGAAGAGCCCTTAAGCAAAAGTATTGTTATGTAATCAGTCTGTGCAACTGAAATCACCAAACCCACATTAATGGTCTGAACAAGATCTAGATACTCGCAGTGGACCTGTGTTCAAGAGACAGACTGAACAGTTCGATTGTTCATCAAAACTCTTGCAGACTGTTGGTGGTTCCAGTCATACACACTGATTACACAATGTTTTTGCTTGAGGGCTCTCAGACTCACAACTTTTACAGAGCTCGTGTTTGAGTTGAATGTTTTGTGTGGAAATGCATTTGAAGGAACTATCAAAACATGATAAACATCCCGATGATACAAATGGGAGAGACAGTTTTATAAGTAACCCAAAAATAAAAGGAAGAAATGTTGAAAGGAGAGATGAGAAGTTTTTTCTTATGATAGTAAATGCTAAATCTTTAAAATTTATATTATTAAACATTTTTTTTTACAATAATAAGTATCTATTTATATTATTGATAATTATTTTTGCAATAATATTAATTATTATTGTTGTCATCATTATTATTATTGTAAATATTAATTTATTGATAACAATAGTCTATTATTAATAGTTATTAATAATTATAATGATAAATAATTATTAATACATTAATGTTTACTTATTATTATTATTAGTAGTAGTAGTAGTAGTATCATCATCATATTAATAATTATTAAGAATGATAAATATAAATTATTAAAATTTCATTGATATTTACAATATTAATAATAATAATTATTATTATTATTATTATAGATTTTATGGTCTTGTTAAAATATAATATTAATGAGTATGATTATTATATTAGTAGGTAAAGTCCATAAAATAACTACAATAAAATCTGTCAAGAAATATCATAAAGATGAACTCAGATAAGACACAGATACACACACACACACACTTCCATATATCTATGAATTAGTATCAAAGATGACTTTACTCATACAGTTATTAAAGCAGCTTACAGTACACGGCTCTGCTGCAGCACTGATATGAGTATGCATTATTCATAAGCACTGAGCAAGTGTGTAAATTGCTTTGCCATGGGTGCATGTTGAAACAGTTTATGGTATATCTCTTCATGGCTAATGCTATAATACCCATATTGATTCCAACCGTTTTCAATTTTACACACACACACACACACACGCACAAACAGCGTCAGATTGCACATCCTTGCCATATCCTCCACAGAGCATATTACAATTTATCATGAGTGTTTATCGCACACTTGTCGCACTTTATAGCTCTTTGTGTTAACACCCGTTAAATTGTGCCATTTGCTATTGCAGTTTCACTCTTTCTTGTGGCCTGGCGCACGAGAAGTGTTTCGGCGAGTATGTGTGTCCACTGGCATTTCAGAAAAGAGCCAGACTGTCACACGCACACCATCACCTGCACATAAATACTGGTAAAATGTCCAGTTGTAATGTAACTGTCTGTTTTACATTAACTGCCAAATAGCTACTTCTACAGCAATTTAATGTTAAAAATTTTACAATAAACAATTTACGGTAAAAAAAAAAACAACAACACAAAAACTGCAGCTGTGGTTGCCAGAACTTTACCATAAAAATAGGCCCATAGCAACATTTTAAGATTTACAGTTTGTAATTAAATTTACAGTAAAAAAAAAAAAAAAAAACTATGTAACTTTTGGCCCTCTAGTGGTTAAAAAACAAATCTGCATGCATTTTGCGGAAAAACTTGTTTTGGTTGTGCTTCGGCTGTGCGGATGAATATGGTGTTTAAGAGAAACAGATTATCCTACTGCTCATAAAACAGCGCTACATCAACCATAATGAAATGACCCTTCACAATAGATAATGCTTTACTTTTAACTCTGTTAGACACAGAGCTACATATGGCAATTTATCTGTTCAATAAAATACTTTACTCACCTGTTGAGTAATAAAAACGCCATCTCCGCGTCGCTTTTACAACATTTCAAATCCCTCAGTTCTCGACATCTCCAAAAAGCCAAGCCACTGTTGATTATGATTTTATTACATGCTCTGTCGCGTTCTCTTTTTGCCAACCGACTCTCCTCTAAGTTTTTTTTAAACGGGTGATTCCCCGGAGGTTCGAGATTTTGCGCGCTCAACTTTGCGAAAGTCCCTTTCAAGGAAAGTCTGTTCACTCGGCGGCCATATTTGCAACGCCTCCGGGCAGCTATTTCGGGCATCCAAGATCAAGTCCTATCTATTTGAATGGGGGAATCCTTAAACTCTAAAAAACTGCTTGGCGAACTCCCAATTAAATTACATATTTCAAATCAACAAAATCTGACATGAACCGTCCCATAAATGTTGTTTCTTATGCTTAAATAGCATTTAAAAAAGCCTATTTTTCAGGCTAGACGAGCCAATGGGCATGTGCAGTTTTATATGCTCGAGTCTCAGGTTTCTATGGGAACCGGAGCCTCTAACGGCAGCTGCAGTGACCCAGTGACTTTATCAATCAGCGATTGGCTCTTTTACTTAGAAGGCGGGACGTATTCCGCCATATTGCGCGTTGCAGTTTCAATGTCAATTTTTTTTTCACTGTAAATTATAAAATTGTTCTTTTTCACTTTCAAAAACTGTACATTTAACAGTATTTTACTGTAACGTTACATAAAATGTCCCATAAGATCTATTACAGATTTTCTCTGTATAGTGAACTGTATGAACTAATTAACAGTTTTTTACTGTATGAATTTACAGTCTTTTACAGTTAAAATTCGGATCATTTTTAGTTGGATGTTGGGGGTTTCCCATCATAATGCCTGTGTAAATGGCTACATAATCATTCAGCATGTATCTCATGTCAAAATACCGTACAATCGTGGTCAGATGGCCAACCTGTAGCCGTGTCCTCTGTGGCAGCATCCGAGCACACGGACCCCGGTCACCCCCCTCCTCCTGGCAGGCCTGCCTCTCTGATGCCTGTCCTTGAGGATAACCTGGCAAGGACGCCGCTACCCACTGTTTCATGTCTAATTGGCAGCCCCTATACCCAGACACAAGGTGAAACTGCAGCGTGTGCATGCTTTGATTTAAGAGAGGACAGTGGTTTTCATTTGTCATTGATTCTGTCCTTTGAGACGAGCGAGGGGAAAGCAGGGCCAAATTGTGTGGGTGGCTGATTTCTCAGTGTCTTGTTCATTGTGGACGTCTCAGCATGTTTGGACTTTTGCAGGCTTGCTGAGGTGAAGCTCACGGGTGTTATTTCTGGATTCCACAGAATGCTTGATGCGTATCTGTTCTTAGCCCCCCGAGACAGTTGTCAAAATGTCAAAAAAAGAGAAAAATCTAAATTTGAGGTTGTGCTATTTTAATCTATTTTATTTGACATCTTTCAGTGCCTTAACTTTATATCATGTCTGTCAGGTGCACCGCAGATTTGACTGAATGCGGGGGCAATTCTAGGATTTCAATCTTTGGGGGATCTGTCTAACTGTTGATGGAGATCAGAGAAATATGTCTTGCTTTAAGTGTAAAAGGTGACAACTTTTTAAATTAATATTAACACTACATCTGTTTGGCAGTATGTACACTACCATTCAAAAGTTTGGGGTTGGTAGGATTTTTTAATGCTTTTGAAAGAAGCTAATTTGGTGCCCCGTTATTATCAATTATTATTGGTACTCAATTATTAATAATGCTTCTTGTTATTATCAGTATTCATTCTTTGATGAATAGAACAGCGTTTATTTGATTATAGCCTACTTTACTGTCACTTTTGATCAATTTAATGCATCCCTGGTCAGTAAAAGTAAAAAATATTAAAACAATTAAAAAAATTATCTTGCTTTCTCAAATATTTTGAATGGTATATCAAGGTGTCTACAACATTGATAAGAAATGATTCTTGAGTGCAAAATCAGCATATTTCTTATTATCAAAGCTGAAAACGGTTGTGCTGCTTAATATTTTTGTGGAAATTGTGATGGTTTGTTTTTCAGGATTCTTTGTTGAATAAAAGTATCATTTTTTTTTTTACAGTAGCATGTATTTATTTATTTATTTATTTAGTGATTTCACTGGAACAGAAATCTTTGCAAAATACAGTATTATAGAAAAAAGAAAGATACACTATCTTAAAATATTTTCCAGATATTATTTTTATGATTCGTTTTACCACAATGACAAAATGAAAGACAAATATTTAATTTTGGAAACATGTTGACTTTAAACTATGTCACTTAATCTTTTTAAGGCTCTTTATACATGGATATATAGCTGTCTATATATTATATTATGGGAAGGGGGCCCAGGTGAAAAAAAAGTGCACTAAAATACACTTTATTTCAGTACACTTAGTACACTTCCATAATGTAGGCTACTTAAAGATCTCTATTTTCACACACTCATTTTGTACTTAATATACTAAAAATTATTCTTTAGTACTTAAGAATATTAAGAACATCTAAGTGTACTCAACTGCATGTGCTATTTTGAGACACCATGAAAATGAACTAAAATGTGCTTTTAACATACTATCTCTGTATTAAAAAAAATGTATTTAGTTTTCAATTGTAGTACACTTGAATCCATCTTTCATACACTTTTAAATATACTCATCAGACATAGAAAATAGGCTATAGAATAGAAATGTATTTATAATGTATTGCCCACATATTTTTATACACTAATTCATTTCAAATTATACATTTCTACCGTGTTTTTCATGAAAATCCATTAAAATGGAACTTAGTGATAATATATATATATATATACAAATTCACTAAAATTTTATGTAAAGCGTTCATAGCACACTTTTAAGTAATGCACTTACAAAACACTTCTGTATATTTGGTTTACTTTATCTGACTACACTGTAAAAAAATAATTGTTGTTTTAACTTAAAAAAGTAAGTTACCTGGTTGCCTTAAAATTTTGAGTTCATTGAAATGAAAAACTTGAGTTAATACAATGAAGGTGATTGATTTAATCAACAGAAACCAAAATATTATGTTATCTGAACCACATTAATTATCTAAGTTGATTTGACAAAAGAAAAATTGTTGTAAAAACAAATCAGGAAAATAATTCTTTACAGTGTACACTTAAATCAATTTAAGTGTTAGTGCTAATTACTGCAGTTAGATTAAGTGTGTACCACAGTTGGAAAAATGTACTTAAAACTAGTACATTAGTGATATATTTTTAATAAAATCAATTTAATTTAAACTTAGAATTACTATATAAAGTTTACTAAGATTGAACTAATTTTTAAAGCATTCAAAGCACACTTTTAAGAAATACACTAATAAAACTCCTCTGTATATTTTTGCGGTAGTATACTTTATTTCTATGTACTAAAAATCAATTTAAGTAGGCTATTAGTGGTATTTAGTATACTTACTCAAGTGTACTGAAGTATACTGAAATAGAAATATACTTTTAATTAGTGTATTTATAGTGTATAACTTTTACAATTTTATTTAGCACAAAAAATAAGAATGTACTACAAATGTACTTGCTTGTATTTAAGTATTTTTTTGTGCATTCAAGTATACTTTATTTTTTTACCTGGGGCTCCCTTGCAGGTGGATCTTTATATTTGAGGATCTGTGTGGTTGCAAAAAGTTTGAAAACCCCTTCCCTAGAGAACTTCCCCCCTCCTAATGAACTGAATTTCAAGCAATACTACTATACAGTGAATTTAACTGATTGTCATTTTATTACAATAATGTGTTTTTGTGCCCATATTGTGTCAGATCTAAGTGTTGATGTGTTTATTGGTAAAAGCTGCAGAAGAATGACAAAGTGAGCTGCCACAGAGGAATCTGCAGAGGTCAAAGTCTGTCTGCGATCCAGGGGCTGTTTCTGCTGACTCCTGCTTTTCAATGGTGCTACTTACAGGCTCCTCAGACGGCAGAAAACACAGCTGAGAGGGGAGGGGGAGAGGCTCCTTTCATTAACTCTCTATTCATATTGAATTTATTAATCTCATGCTGTTTCTGCAGCTTAACTAAAAGAAGCCTTGATACCAGTGCTTTTTATCCATCTGCTCGTGGAGAGAGAGGTTATGAAAGGGAAAAGACAGGGAGAGAGATGAACGAAGTGACATGATTTCTAACAGTGCTGAAACAGCAATAGACTGCAGAGAGAGGGAAAGTGTGTCACATTATTTAGCGGCAGGAATGTTCAGTTGTAGTTGTGTGTTGCTGGGAAAGGCAGCAGTCCTGCAGAACACCCCTCCCCGCATCAGGTGCACAACAAAAGCATCTGTCATGTCTGCATTTGTGTACAGGGGAATGTTCCTGCTAATCTCCTGTGTGTTCAACAGTGCTTTCCAGTCTTGCAGGCCTGGCCTGAACTGTGTACCATGGCGATATCATACAAGTAATCCTGACTCCTAATGCTAAGTAATAGGCCCAGATGGAATCTGCAGACTTTTTTATTCAGACTTTCTGCAATGATTTGGGGAGACAATTCTGCAGAACATGGTAAAATGTGCCAAAGAGAGCTGAATACACTCTTATTTGTAACTGAAAGCATTAGGGTCAATACACATGATGTTCATTTTTTTTTTTTTTTTTTTTTGTCCATTCTATTCTATTTATTTAAAAGTACATTTAAAAAAATGCACATTGTCAAAAATGTCTGTGTGATACAATTGCCCTGATATCATAATGAAGAAAAAAGGTTTGGAATAGTATTTAGTATTTCTTAGAAAACAATATATTTTAACAAAACTGTAGGATCAGCGCCATAAAATATCATGATATGTATGAATTACTAATTCATGATATATACACTTCTGTTGAAAAGTTTGAGGTCGGTAGGTTTTTTTTTAATGTTTTTAAAAACTCTTTTATGCTCACCAAGGCTGCATTTATTTAATCAAAAAAACAGCAAAAACAGTAATATTGTAAAATATTATTGCAATTTAAAGGTACACTATGTAACTATGGCCCTCTAGCGGTTAAAAATCTTTTCACTATATGGTTATCTTTTCAATAAAACGCACCTTTTAAATAAAAACGCCACATTCGGGTCGCTTTTACAACATTTCAAATATCCCCAGTCTAATCTGCGAAAAGTTCAGAATCTCCAATGTTGATTCTGATTTTATTAGGAGCTCTGTTGTTTTCTCTTTTGGCCAGCAGACTCTCCTCTGTTTGGCGTTTTTTAAAACGGGTGATTCCTCGGAGGCTCGTGATTTAGCGAGCTCCATGTCAACCTTTTTCGCTCGTTGTGACAACTAACCACAATGCCACTATAGTATAGTCGTGTCAAAGTAGCCGGAGCAACTTTTATCTACAGATGAGACGTGCGAGTGACTTATGTCCTGCGAAAACCAGCCGATCTAAAATAAAGCAGTAAGCCCCAAGAAGCCGTGGTTTACAGTGAATTTATAACAGCTAAGGGGCATTATAGGCACGATGCAGAGTGGAGTGCCTAAAACCCCTTTAGCTGTTATAAATTCACTGTAAACCACGGCTTCACGGGGCTTATTGCTTTTATAAAACGGTTACCACACAATACAACTATGAAAGCCAAAAAATATGTATCAATGCAACTTTCATGAAGTTAAATCATTAAAAGCCTTCCTTCCGCTGGAAAAAATAGTCCCTGACCGTGAACAGCAACAGAAGTTACATTTATTACGCCTTTAGATGGCGGCAAAGATTGTCTTTATGAGTGTGTCAGTCAAAGACTTTTATATTGAAACTTGTTGTGAACACGGAACAAAACGCAAAATGACAAATACTTTGACTAGCTGTCAGTGTCGACTCAGCAGGGCACGGGAAAACCCATTAAATGTTAAAAGGACAAGATCGCAGCGGATATTCAAACGGATTTTTTTTATTAAGAACATAGGACTGACCTGAAGGAAAATGCTACATCTGAATGCAGCTAATACACTTGGTCTCTCGATGTCTCTCTCACAATGGACTATATGCACGGAGCGTTCTTTAGAACTTCCGCATTAATATAAGCCAGCTCGAAAACTTCCGGTGAGATGTCATTTGCTGGTGTGTTGAGCATCAGTAGTGTAATACTTAGTTTATAATCAGAATATAGTCACTTAAATAGTCAGGCATAGCATTAATTTAGTTATTCAAACGTAAGACGGCATAAAAAATAAATAAATAAAGACGTACCTCATTGTTCCTCCTCGGCTAAATTAAATTCGACCATCAGTTTTCACACTTTTATGTGAAAAAAGCTTCAAAAATTAAATATTTATTGTGCACTTTAGTTAGATTAATTGAATAAAATGTGTGTTTTTACAAGTGTGCTGAAATCATTGATCTTGCGCTGCACTGCACAGCTGCTGTGATTATAAAGGGAAAGCGCAGTGCTCGCTTTCTGTCATGAATCACAAGAAAAGTTATTGTTTTTCTTAAGATTTTTTGAATATTTCATACTTCACATTGACAAAATGTATTTTTAAACCTAGTTATTTTATAATGTTTAATATTTAGTCAAAAACGAAGTGAAAAACGATTAGAGGAAATGGCTGATATATGCGCAAATAAATGCTACTTTGCCGCCACCTGCTGGTTAAAGTGGTAATTATTGTCTTTTTTATTTTTAAATAAGTGTTTTCTATCAAATGTTGAATTTCCTACATTTTGAAACGTTCGGTTTTACGATGGGGACAGTCTCAGAAGGATGAACAAATAATGTTTGTGGTCATCACATTAAAAATAACATTTGAAGTGCTGGGGGAAAAATGCATGTGCGTGTCTAATTACAGACAGGGCGTTTTTAAACGGTCCCGATAGCTTCGTCTCTATTGCAATCAATAAAACTGGTTTATTGGCAAATTAGGTAAATGTGATAAGTGCATTAAAATATGAATACAACATTAAAAAGTCAACCAATGATGGTTTTGTGTTGATGTACAGCGACTATAGAATGAACAGCTAACAGTTCACCGGAAATGCCCGAGCTGGCTTAACGACAACCAGGAAGTAACCGTGCATATAGCCCATACTCTTCTACATAATGCAGGAAGCTTCAATGAACAAAATCAGTTGCGAACAAACATATGTTTACGTTGCTAAGAGTGGTTGTTAAGACAGACGCAGCAACATACAACACTTAGTGGCGCATCGATATTTATGTAATGCGGTCAGCTGTATGTTTTCGTGAATTTTGGAACAACTTCGAACGCGGCTCAACCAATCAGAATCAAGGGCCGGAACTATCCGTTTTATAATATTTATTATAATAGGCTTACCATTATGAATCAGGGTTAGAAAAAAAAAAACACGTTTTGGAAGAAGGGTTGATTATGTATTGATTCATTGTTTACTTAAAAAAAAAAACAAAAAAAAAACCAAGGTTACATGGTGTAGAAAAATGACTGTTTTCTATTTTAATATATTTTAAAATGTAATTTATTCCTGTGATGTCAAAGTTGAATTTTCAGCAGCCATTACTCCAGTCTTCAGTGTCACATGGTCCTTCAGAAATCATGATTTGCTGCTCAAGAAACATTACTTATCATTATCAATGTGGAAATCAATGTGCTGCTTAATATTTTTGTGTAAACCGTGATAATTTTTTCAGGATTCTTCAAAAGTTCAAAAGAACAGCGTTTATTTGAAAAAGAAATCTTTTGTAACAGTATAAATGTGTTTTTACTGTCACTTATAATCGCTGAATAAAAGTATTCATATAATATAATTATATTACTGACCCCAACATTTTGTAGAGTATTGTACAAGCAGAGTTTAAGGTGTATAGCTACACTAACATGTATTCAAGGTGTAAGAAAAAAATGGTTGCTTTTTATATATTTTTAAAGATTTTTCCTTTAATTTACTCTGTTGAATAAACAAACAAGGGCTGTAGAACATTTTAATGGTGTTCCGACTGAATTGTGAATAGAATTCATCCTGATAACAACCTGCTGAAAACTCCCTGTGTGAGTAAGTGAGATATATAGGTGAGAATATAAATGAGAAGCTATATGTTTTTGTTTTTTTTTGTCTTGGTGCAACAAAGGAGAAGGCTTTCCCAGAGTTCAGCTGAAAAGGTATTGAGCTTGACTGACACAATCTTACATGGTTCAGGGGAGGTTTATAGTTGGAGGCAGCCACCGTCTGTGGTCAGCAGGTCCTCTCTGCAAACAGAAACAGCACTGGGCAGTTTCAGAGATGAGAGGGGCAGAGATGCTTGTTCAATTCTTCATTGTTTCTAAACAAGGACATCCAGCGGAGAACTCAGCCAGGGCCACAATTACCCCCTAAATGACCCATGTGGTTTGGAGCTCTTACCAAAATAACCGTGAACCCTTACTGTGTACTCCGGTTCAGCTTGAAGAGCTAACAGGGTATTAGGCTGATTGCAGTGGTGGAAGAGCAGAGAGGTCCTCACACACTCCTCGTTCAGGGTGTCTCTGGTGGCCGATCCACACACCTGATGATGGGAGACAGCGCAGCCAACATCTGGAAGCAAAATCAAGCATCATATTTGAGCACCTTCATGAGTTAAATATTTTGCTGAAGCATTTGACCAAATGATAGAAGTTATTAAAATGAATTATTATTAGACTTACTTCGAGAATAGAAAAAAGAGAATGATTTCAAGTGATTTTTTGCACATGTACACTACCAGTCAAAAGTTTGGAATAATTAAGACTTTTTAATGTTTTTGAAAGAAGTCTCTTATGCTCAAGGCTGCATTTATTTGATTAAAAATACAGTAAAAAAGTAATATTGTGAAATATTAAAATAACTGTTTTGTATTTTAAGATATTTTAAAAAGTAATTTATTCTTGTGATGGCAAAGCTATTTTGTGTCACATGATCCTTCAAAATCATTATAATCATTATTAAAAATAAATTGTTTTAATATTTTTACTTTAATTCACCCAGGATGCATTAAATTGATCAAAAGTGCCACTAAAGACATTTATAATGTTATAAACTATTTCTACTTCAAATAAATGCTGTTCTATTCATCACAGAATGAATAGAACAGTTTTCAGCAGTGATAAAAACCATTATTAATAATTGAGTAAACAAATAATAACTGATAATAACTGAGCACCAAATCAACATATTACAGTGATTTCTAAAGGATCATGTGACACTGAAGACTGGAGTAATGATTCAGCTTTACCATCACATGAATAAATTACATTTTAAAATATATTAAAATAGAAAACAGTTATTTTAAATTATAATAATATTTCAATATGTTTTTAACTTTTAGCCTTGGTGATCATAAGAAACTTCTTTCAAAAATCTTAATTTTTTCAAACTGTTGACCAGTAATGTAGTTTATGGTAATATTAATGTTAATGAATTTTAATATTAAATTTTGTACAATTTTGGTGCTGTGTTGGGTCGCCACTTGATGTCCATATGTGTGTTTGTGAATGCATGTCTGCATATACTCATATGTGTGTACTGAAAGAAGCAGTCAGACTGCTTCTGTATTTACACGAATTACCCTTTTTGAACCTCTGAATCCCTCCTTGACTCCACTTTTGCTGAAAGGAGCAGGAAGGATATCACCACTTAGCCTGTGTAAACAGCAGGTCTGCTGTTGAACTGTGGCCCTACAACTACTATTGACACACATTCCACTGACCACTGATGAGTCCCGTGTCTGCTAGCGGTGTGTCTTACATGCCCTGTGCGACAACGTGTGAAAGTGTGTGTGTGGCTATCAGACAAACCTTAAAAGGAACCTGTCAGGAAGGTGGAGAATCAGCTTTGCATGATAAACAGCATCTGCTGAAATGTTAAAAATGAACATGAAAATCTTATTTTTTAATATTTTTAAAAAATATTTTTATGTCATAAATATTTTTAAATTATATTTTTTTTTATGTAATGGATAATAGAGATAAAGAATGAATAGAATATCTGAGTGTGTGTGTGAGAGAGATGTGCATGCCAACCTTTGACAGATCTATTGTGTGAGTATGTGAAGGCATGACCTTGTAAATCAATGCAGCCATCAATCCACCTCATTCGCTTTGGATCCGTCCTTCCCCTTCACATCAAAAGCCTTCATAATTTTACCTCTTGCAAATATGCATTAAAGTAAAAGTGTTTAATCTAACGGACATATCATTTGAATATTTGTGCAAATCTATAAACCAAAAGTAAATCACTGTGAAGTACCGATGTGGCTAATAGGTTTGTGTGCTCATCAATGAAGTTTTCATTTTCTAAATGCACTTCAGCCAGACAAGCCCCACTACCATTAGAAAAACAACGAATGATGTTGGCATCTGATTATTACATCCATGGGAATACATCTCACTTAAACTCTTGAGTGAAAGTAATCTCATTCAGCCAGCTGTGTGTCTAACTACGCCTAACACTCCACTGTGTATTATATTTCTTTTTGATAGTCCTCTTCACACACAAAAAACGCGGCTCTTCTTGTGGAACCACATAAAAATGCAAGGACACGTTCAGGGGGATGCTCAAGTCCCTCACTAACTGTATACTGTGCAGTTACTTTAACCTATTATGCTTGACTGGTTACATTGTGACTGAAATTTAGTTACAAGTTTCCAATAATTACCTTTCTAATTAGCGTTGTCAATTATAAATAAAAGTGAAGACTGTTTTGAATGTGAACATGGCTGGTGTAAATATGTGAACATATTTATATTTCCATATTTTAAATCTATTTTTTTTAAAAAAATATTTTAATATCCATTTTCTAGTATTATTAAGAATGATCTGTATTTATTTAGAAATGTATATAAATCAACATATATCCCAGAGTCCCATTTAAAGAAGTAACTGTTTTATGTTCTAAAAGTATTATGAAAAAAGTTAAATAAAAAGGAAATATGCATATATTTATGGTTTATAATTTTCTTTCACAATTGCCTGTTGGTAAAATATTAAATTATGATACTTTATGCTACTTTAATTTTCGTTTTATGAAAATGTGACCAGGAATAAAACACATAAATCCTTTTTCTTTTAAAAAATCTCCTTATTTTTTTACTGTTATTATTATTTATTAATTAATTAATTTAAAAAAAGATGTGTAGTTTACTTCATTGTGCTATCCAAGGAGTAAAACAAGTGGGAATAATTGGTATTAAATAGGTTAAATTACCACTAGGTGGCGCAGGGTGAAAGTCTGCCAGTTGTAATAGTATCTGCTCAGTGACTCCCCTAGCGGCAGCGCCCGTCATTTACAGTGTTGTTACGCCCCTCATGACCGCCGAGCAGCCAATGGGCTCCGGGAGGCAGAGTTCTCCCTGTGGCCGCCATTAGAGAAAGGAATCCATGAATTCAAATGGAAACCAGCAGGAACACAGACCTTATACGCTTTTAAATGAAAATGAGCCATTTAATGTAGTTTCTCGTCACCTTTCGACGCTTTTAACGCGGAATGTTGTTCGTTTTTAAACCGCTTTTGGTGGGGATGGAGGCATAAGAGAGCCGTTTTTAAGCTAAAACCGTTTTTAAGCCAAGGGGGAGGGGGGGGAGAGTTGCCTCTTTTTGCTCTCCCTTTTCTTTTTCTATTTTAATAACACATTCCTCCTCTATTTTTACATGTAATCTATTCCCTCACAGCCTCGTCGACGGTTAAGGCCGTTATTTTTTTTATTCTAATTCGGGCTGAACGCGGGAGGCGCGAGCGATCGAATGGGGCTGTTGAATTCCATTCCCCCACCGATTGTTTAAAAATAATTCCGTTCACATTCGACTCGAATTTGGAGAAACGTTCTTTTTCTTTTTCCATGGAAAGCCCGATGATGGGATGTTCGAGCGCGCAGTGAAAGGATGAGTTCTTGTTTCGTACCGAACGGGGCCAGCTTGGAGGACTGCCATTCCAATCTATTCTATCTGGTAAGAGATTTAAAAACTAAAAGGAAAAAGCAGCCATTTTTAGCCGCCTAGCATGCTAACATCAGCCCCAGTGGAGAGAGAGCGAGCAGGATCAGGGCCCAGTGTATGTGTGTGATTCAAACACACACTGCTTGTTTATTTGCTTGTTTGTAAGGTTTTCTTAAGAGATTACATGTTTGTAGTATTTTGCACCAGATGGCTTAACGCAAACCGACTGCGTGTTTTGATTTTACGTGTTTGTAAATTGTACGTAACGAAGAGAGTTGGCAGAATGAAAGTTGAAGTTTCATTTTAACAGCACTTTTTTTTTGCAACTATAAATTACTCTGCTAATTTTTAAAATGTATTATTTTAAGAGTTGTGCAAAACAAAGCCTTTTAGACTTCAGTTCAAACTCCACGTTCTTGTGTTCGGGGGTGTTTACATGAATGTTTACACGTTACTCCACATGCTTATTTTGGCTCATTCCACGAAAAGGTGCCTTTAATGTCTAAAGCAATGATGTTAACAATACAAACCAAGTTTTAAGCATTTTTCTAAACACGTAAACAAAAATCCAGCAACTTTTTTTTTTATCTTTATGGCATTTGTTTCCAACTGCTTACTTTATTATCAAATACGTATTATTTATTCTAATATAGTATTTTATACCTAGTATTTTGCATTTTCTTTTCATATAATTAAAAAATAGTGGACATGCAGTTTTTTTTAATAAAATGGCATCAAAAAACTGTATTCCAGGGTTAGGTGTCAACTTTGTTTTCATCATAACTTCACCTTATTAAAGTAATGTGCGGTTCCATAATTCAAATGACTGTCATAATGACATCATTCTCTCAGTATGATTGTCAGTAGATTATTGAAAACTGGATATTTGTAGAAATATCTGCATTAAATTCCCCTATCTAATATTTCTAATATGAAACACTTGAATATTAAACAAACATGCTCAGTATCATGACCTTGAGGCAATGGCTAAAATAATCAGTAAAACTTTAAAGTATAACTAAATTTCAGCACATATTAAATATGACAGTTTATAAACACTTAAAAACGTTTATTAACAATCAATTAATAAGATGAAAAATAGTACAGAAATTGACTTCCCCTTTCAGAATGTAAAAGTCAGCCTTTTCATGGAATTGCCCTTTTTCCTGCTAATTTTGACAAATTTGGTGTGTTTGCAATAATCATGTGAGCCATGCATCAGTTGTTTGGCTCAAAATAACCAATGCTGGGTTTGGGGTTTACCTCATGTCTGCAATAAGAGACTTAGGGTTTGAAATAGATGGGGCATTCCTGAAGCCTGCAGGCTTGTTTACGGCACTTTCTGCTCCCTAAACACACGTGCACACACTTGTACACGCATACTGCTCTCCCATTGGTTTCTATTGTTGTTAGATTAAGCTAATTATAATTACTATGGCCCAGCCCTGCATTTTTAGATTTGAAAACGGACATTATTTGTTCTCTTAATGCAGCTTTTTTTCATTGCTGAGAAGGTTTTGCTATATTTGACATTTCCAGAAATGTGTCCCTCACTAGTACAGCAAAACAAGTACACAGACGAACTCTCACGATCAGTGTCAAGGCCTTGTGGTGAATTATATAACTTTTTTGAATTATATAAGCTTATCCAGTTTAATGCCTGCTCTGTTTTATTACTACCACAGTGCAATCTCTGATATTGTCTGAAGATGGATGGCTCCACTGAGAACGTGTTTGCACACTTTGAATGTATTGCTTGATGATTTGAATATGAATAGTTGCAGTTTTTTAGAAACTCGTTTGCGCTTTCAGTCTCGGAAGAGGTTTTTTTTTAATTTAGTTACAGGTGAGCCAACTTTTTTTCCTCCTCATGTTTTTCCCCAATGTCAATTATATTTGTTTTTAATGCAAGGCGTGTGAAACATTTAGATAAAAAAGCGTCCCCATATGATCATGCAGAACAGCCCATCTGCATATTTCTCTGTACATGTAAGCTCTTAAAGTGTTTGACCCCGTTTTGTTTTGCTTGGTGTAATTTTAGCACACGACTGTAAGGCGCAACTCATGGGAAACTCTGTCTCACCTCAGCACACACATTTGCTGCCTCATAACACACACACACACACATCTTTTTTAGTTTTAGTGCATAATATTAGCCAAGCAGGAAGAGTAAATATGATTTTGAAATCGAGCAAGGAACTTGAATAAGCATCATCAGCCAACAACTAATGTTGTGAGTGTAATGAAGATTTTATCATATGTTTATTCACTTTATTTATGTCTAGTGTAGCAATAAAAAATGCTTGTCAGAGAGATGAACTTTAATGTTGTCTGATGCACGTTTTCATGCAGATATCTTGTGGCTTCCTGAGATTGACATTTTCAAGTTTTGTTACACTAGTTGGATTAGTGGGGTCGTTATGCTTGTGAAAATCTCTTGCAGATGAAATCTTTCAGTTAAATGGATTTAAAACGGTCACAGTTTTTATCTGGAGTGCATGTGAAGCTATTTTCCTGTCATTGGACGAATCTCCAGGGGCTATTGGTCTTCGGGCGCCGATTGACTTTTTTTGATTGGCTGAAGCAATGTGAGACAGATGCTATTGATAAGTGTCTCTTGGGAGTGAGAGCAACAGAGAAAGTGTCTGATAGTTTTGGGCCATTAGATGGAGTGCGTCTCAAAAAGGTTGTTGGTGTCACTTCACCTGTAGCTCAGCTGTTTGCTTTGATTCTCACGAGAAGCATCTGCTGTCGTTCCTGGCAGCACTCAGAGGAGTTCTTGTAAAACTCTGGTGAAAAAAGGGAGCAAGAGGAAGGAAAGATGTTGTGACAAAGGAGGAAGTTGTGTGGAAGGCCATGACCCAACAAACCACTCAAGTTTAAGTGGAAAGTCAAAGGAGCCAGATTCCTCAAGCCGAACATGACTCCTGCTCTTAAAACACGCACACTTTCCATTGATGTTTTTGCATATTGTGGTTGTTACTAATTTTAGACCATATTGAATTCCATCAACAACAACAAAAAAAAACTCTTTTTGGCATTTTTGTGCTGGAAAAGTGCTTCATGAGGTTGTTTACTTTGCTCTTACATTTCAGCCAAATTCTTCTTTCTGCCTTTAAGTCCGTTTTGACTTTTTCCCCCTCCCTCAGCTGTCATCAACGGTCTAAACTTCGACCGCTAGTTTTGTCCCATTTTTAGTTAACAAGTGTGTAACAGCTTTTGCTCTGTATTTTTTTTCAGTGCATCCTCTGCAGATGTTCTCTTTGCATATTTTGCAGGTGTTTGATCTGCACTCCTAAGTCAGATGGAAATATTTTCCAACAGCTGCAACAAGTTTCACTTTGCAACAAATGAGCATTATTGCGAACATGGCTGTAAACACCTGGCTTACTCTGTTTTTCCATCTCTGATTCTAACTAGGCGTTCACAAGAGAGAATGACCGCTGTTAGGCTTGCCAATGGTCAGAGTTTTCAGGTTATAACAGTTAATGGTTGTTTTTGTGGTGTTGTCTTTATAAATGCTGCCGTCCAGTTTATAAAAGCTGAGGTCTGCATGACCTGTCCTGCCAAGTGAATTAAGGATGTGTATAAAGTCGCTGTATGTTTTATTGGTTAATTTGTGCTCTGATGATGTGGGTATTTTTGCCCCCTTCCATATATGTATTCCCATTTTTCTGTCTTTTTATGTATTAAAGGCCTGCTTGCTTTCTCCATAGTCCATTTGGTTTTTGAAAAACACTTTTTAGGCCCCGATGTACTTCAAACGAAATTGAAGAATGAACTGATGAAGTCAACCCGATCACACGGCAGTTTGTACTAGGGGTGCAACGGTTCTAATTGCTCACGGTTCGGTTTGTATCACGGTTTTAGGCTCACGGTTTCGGTATGGTTCGGTATGTGCTATGTTCATGGAAAAAAAAGGACTACTGTCAAATATAAAAATAAAGAAAATAAGAACAAATAATCAAATTAAAACCAACAGCACAAATCAATACACTAGAGCAAAGATTCAAATAAAATAATGCTTTTCAAGTTTTTCAGGTATCTAACAGTAGTTTTCAGGAAAATAGAAAAT
Source organism: Mylopharyngodon piceus (assembly GCA_039654765.1). Lineage (NCBI taxonomy): Eukaryota > Metazoa > Chordata > Actinopteri > Cypriniformes > Xenocyprididae > Mylopharyngodon > Mylopharyngodon piceus. The sequence continues at coordinate 13,239,826 of CM077438.1, forward strand.
GAATAAAATAATCAAATATAAAATAACAATGCATGTTATCTTCACTGTATAAATTAAAGGATTAGTTCACTTTCATATAAAATTTTCCTGATAATTTACTCACCCCCATGTCATCCAAGATGTCCATGTCTTTCTTTCTTCAGTCGAAAAGAAGTTAAGGTTTTTGATGAAAACATTCCAGGATTATTCTCCTTATAGTGGACTTCAATGGCCTCCAAACGGTTGAAGGTCAAAATTATAGTTTCAGTGCAGCTTCAAAGGGCTTTAAACGATACCAGATGAGGAATAAGGGTCTTATCTAGCGAAACGATTGGTCATTTTCGAAAAAAATGTATATGCTTTATATAAACAAATGATCGCCTTCCAAGTGCTTCCGCCAAAACCATACTTTCGTATTCTTCAAAAAGCTTACGCTGTATGTCCTACGCCTTCCCTATTCAACTTACGGAACGAACGCAGCACCAATTACATTCTTTCCGTAAGTAGAATAGGGAAAGCGTAGGACATACAGCGTAAGCTTTTTGAAGAATACGAAAGTGCGGTTTTGGCGGAAGCACTTGGAAGGTGATCATTTGTTTATATAAAGCATATACATTTACATTTTTTTTCGAAAATGACCGATCGTTTCGCTAGATAAGACCCTTATTCCTCGTCTGGTATCGTTTAAAGCCCTTTGAAGCTGCACTAATTTTGACCTTCAACCGTTTGGAGGCCATTGAAGTCCATTATAAGGAAATGAACTATGAAAGTGAATTAATCCTTTAAATAAAGATTACTCATTTAGTTACTGCTCTTGACTGAATAGCTTTTGTGAGTGATTTCTTTGTCATTTGTTGTTTGATTAACATTAAAAACACAGGCAGCAGAAATAGTTTCTTTCCCTTTAAGACATAATGCACGATCCAGTACATATACTGTTACACATGCATTGTCTTCACTCTTTTTGCGACTGTTATGCGTTCACTCAAGATGTGACCGACTATGTTTGTTAGGATACTTGCCAAGACGGGCATGTTGACAATTTTTGTGTGAATTTGTCCGTTCAAATGCAAGACTTGAAAGAGAACTCGTATTTGCGCGCTGTCTGAGATTAGCGTATGAGCGCACACACAAATCTTCTCACAGTGCGCGCGAGTTCTCTTTCGCGTCTTGCTCTTGAATGTTTAAATTGGCAAGGCTTAACTGAGTTTAGTTTAAACACAGATAGCAACGTGTGCTGTCCAGGTCTCACCTGCGCTCGTGCGCCATCAACACCCGGATGATGACGCCGTGAATGACTGCTCATATTCGAGCATACGGCACTCGCAGTGAACCAAGTTTACAGAGAGTGACAGTTTTGTCCACGCTTTTTCATCATCGCTGTTGTAACGTTTTGGGAAGCCAGAATGCGTATTCATCGAATGAAACATACATTATCCGAACTCTGTTTTACATGTTGCTATTTTCAACAAAGCATACTAGCCTGTAGATGTGTCGTCATTCGAGATGAACCGCGGTGCAAGTGTGTGCCGAACTGTAAGTGGAGAAAGGTATGGTTCGATTTTTTTTTTTTTAACCGAGAACCGTTGCACCCCTAGTTTGTACGAGGTGTCTAATTTGTACAAATTCCTATGTTTTTTGCTAAATCATACGTATTTTTTTTACGAGTTGCCAAATTCGTATGAATTTGTATGAACGACCTACTCCTAACCCTTCCCCTAAACGTACCATCACTGGGGTTAGACAAATCGTATGAATTTGTACGAGTGAGGCCACCTCATAAAATGCGTACGAATTGGTTGTGAGATAGCGTTGGAAAAGTTCACTTTAGCTGGTAAACACCTTTGTACTACCATTGGTCCGTGGCAAGTACGTAATGGGTAGGTGTGCGGAGCCTTCTTTCATGTGGAAATCTTTTCCACGAGAGAAAACATGAACACATTGGAGAGCTGCTTTATAGTAGAAAATGAAGTTGTACTTCTGATGAAACGAGACACTGACACTGTTTTTCATGTTTAATACGGTAAAGCTGCTTGATTTTAAGCATTCTATATGTATAAAGTGCTATATAAATAAACGTGACATGACTGTACTGGAGTGCCGAATTGCAAAGATTGCACAAACAAACGTATCCACGTTGCGATGATCAGATGCTTTTCTTATGCTTTATTAAAATGCTTGCTGTTTTCTCAATTTTGTTGTTTATTTTGTTACTGAGAGGAAAGCTTGCAGCACAATTTGTTCATCTAAACGTCACTCTCAGTAGAGTCGGCGGCATCAGATGTTCGATAACAGTATATCGCTGCTCATGTATTTCAAACTTTGTTTTACCCCTAAACGAAGAACGAAAAAGAACTTCATCGTGAGCAAGGGGGAAAAAATTTTTTTTTTTTTTTTTTTTTTTTTTTTTTTGCTGCATTGGGGGGCTGTTATTGAGTTATTGGTCTTTTTATTTAAAGGAATTAAATAATTAAAGGGATTACAAGGGATTTAAGGGAATAACGCAAAAGAAATATGAACGGTAAAAGTTCCAGGTCTATTGTAGTTATGAAGTGCTCAATTTAAATTATTTGCAAATAATGTAATTTTTTTTTAAATATGCACACATTCACACTTATCCGTATGTCTATGTAAAAAACGCAAAACGTCTCGTCAGATTCAGTTATGAATTACATAAATCATGTGAATAGCATATTTTCAATTCAAAACGTTTGAACTTTCATAAAAATGTTGAGTAGTTTGCATCACTGGATATTACTGTCAGTCGCTGAACATTTCCATTGTAAAAGAGTCATCAAATATTAAATGTTTAGCTACATATCTCACCACACATTCTTTCACTGCTTAAACTAAAGTGTTGCGTTAAAATTCTCACTCGTCTTCTGTGAACAGTAAGGCCCGACTTCGTGGATTTGATTGGCCAGCTCACTCATTCTGACAGTGACGAGTACTGTTAGACCACTGATGCAGACCAGCCTAAAAATGTAACTTTTAAACTTTTTGTCATCCTAACAACAAACAGAGCTGTGCATAATGGAGTGCAGAAGAGCAGCATCAAATATTCGGGGGGACAATTTGGCCATTTCTAATTATTGGGTGGGACTTGTCCCCCTCAATGTCTATGGTGGTTACGGCCCTGGCCGTGAGTATATCTTGGCCTTTATTGTTAAGCAAATTTTATTTTAACCCATTTCTATCTATCTTATTCTTCACTCCTTGTTTTCTGATCTCTGCTATCTGTATTGGGTCTGAGTGTGGCTGATCTTACAGTGGATCATTAAGGCAGGATTAACTTCTGGGCTGAGATCCATTAAGTATTTCATAGCTCGAGTGCTGCTGGTCTAGGGTCTGTTCCATCACATCAATGCCGTTTATCTTCGGTCTTAAAACCAGATAATAGATCAGCACTAAGACTTTTAGATGCTGCCGAATACGTGTCTCTTCGCAGGTGGTGAGTGGCCTTACTGACAGAAGTTAACGCAGTCTCTCTTTCTCACAGGCTGATTTGACGGGGATAAAATGGAAGAGGTACGTGTGGCAAGGTCCGACCTCGGCGCCCATTCTATTCCCGGTCACCGAGGAGGACCCCATCCTCTGCAGCTTCAGCCGCTGTCTGAAAGCAGATGTGCTGAGCGTGTGGAGGCGGAGCCAGAGGCAGGGACGCAGGGAGCTCTGGCTCTTCTGGTGGGGCGACGATCCCAACTTCTCTGAACTCATCCACCACGAACTGACAGGTAAGCTGTGGAGTGCAACTTGGAATTTGTTCCAAAACCTAATGAGCTGCCTACCTAAACAGCTTTTTTGAGCATCATTATTTTTAAAATGCATATTATCAGTGTGAAAAGTAGTGATACTTTTGTACCAAGTTGATACTTAAATAAGAGATGTTGCGATATGGGGTCATAGCAACCCTAGTACCTTTTGATGCTGTCTAGGTAGGCAGCTCACTATGTTTTTTTTTTTTTTTTTTTTTTTTTTTTTTTAAGACACGAGTCGCTGACTCTAACGAATACTTCTTTTGTTTTGCGTTTTTCAGTTTCTTTTTTCCTTTTTCGCCCACTTTATCTCTCTTTCTCGATCGACTGTGGTCTCTCTGAATTTCTTCCTCCTCCTTCCTCTCTCACACCCACACACTCTTTGTGTGTGCATTTTAGTTACTTGTCATCAAAATGTGCCAGAGGCCCATGCAAAGATCTTCGTTTTTTATTTCTACAGTCCCAGTTTAGCAGTCAGTGTCTGTTGCTTGCAAATAAACCTAAAAAGTGTGCCGTTAAGTTTATGCATGGTACAATATTTTTAATGTTTACAAGAACCTTTAGAGTGATAAAAATAGATCAAGAGCCCCTGCTTTGTTTGAACAGACTGGTCTGAAGGTGTTTGATTCATCTCGGTAGAAGTTATCACCTGTAGATCAGTGTGGCGTGAATAATCATGTGAAATGCTTTTGTAATTGTGTTTCCTTTTAAGATCCGTTCTCGCTCTGCTAACCCAGACCTGAGGGTTATTGTTGTGTTGGGTTTGTGTTGCATTGTTAGAAACCGAGCAGTGGAGTCTGTGTGATGCCGTCACTTCTCAACCGATGTGTGTGAGTGCAAATCCCTCGGTTTGATAAAAAAACAAAAGGGAGGAATAGGAAATATCGAAGAAGTTTTGCCTCATTTTTATTTCTTAAGCTCTTTGAAGGATAGAATAATGAAGAGCACCGAAGCATGAACGAGCAGAAAGCATCATGGATGTCTGCGGAAAAGCTTTCATTTTCCACCTTTCCTTCTGGACCAGGAAGATGGACCTGCCCCATCTTTATTCATGTCGCCTTTTACAGTGCGAAACAGAAGGAAAGAAAAATGGGATGATACAGAGAAATAGGAAGAGGTGATTTATTTATTTTTTTTATCCTTTGTCCATTGACCCTCCCTCATTACCGTTCATTGTGCCGGAGGAGGGACAGAAATGGAGCCTTATGGGCAAAAGAATGACCAATTCACCCATTCCATAATATCCCTCTCCACAAGAGATATTGCTGTATTTTCCTTTCGGTTGTAGAGATGTTTGCTATAATAGCTGCATCCCTGTTGTGTCTCTTGACTTACAGAGGAGAAGTCAGACATGTGTTTCCCTCTTTCTCTTCACACCTCTTGTTTCTTTCTTCACTTGTTGGTCTCTGGAACAGGATTCCCATGGTCAAAGAAAACCCTGGAAATATTAGGAACATTTCAAATTTTGATTTCCAAGCCTGGAAAAGTGATTTTAAGGGTGAATATATATATTTTTTTCTAGCCATGCCCTGCTCTAAAATATTTATTTGGTTAGAGATTTCACATCTAGAACAGCTAGAAAAGTTTTAATTGGTAAGGTGTTGGGAATTCTGTTAGAAGAACACTGTTCGAGTGTTAATTTCATTGCAGATTAAATCACATTTCGTATTATGTGAGTGCTAATCCAGATTGTCAAATGTCGCATTAAGCTGTGTACTTTAAATTCCTCTTGTAGGCATCTGTGCTTCTCTGTTCAGCTAACTCAGGATCAGATAAAGTGTCAAACAGCCTGTGTGTCAGGATAAAATGTTATACTTGTGATCGTCTTGAGATCAGCAGGGTCGTTGCCACTTGACCTTCCCTCCTTGCGACAGATGTGTGAACCTGCTGCCCGTTTGACATCTCTCTTGACGCACACGTCTTGATGTCTTTTTCACAAACACACATGCAGTTGTCTTTTCTGCTGGCCTTCATACAAACACAGTGGAGACTCAAGGGATGCACGGGTCCTAAGACACGCACACGCGTAAATATATTCCCCTGCACTGGACCACAGAGCACCTGATTTAGATCCCTACTGGCACCCTGGCAATGGAGGTGTGAATCAGTGAACAGCAGGTCCAGTGAGACTTTAAAGGGGATAGAGAGAGAGTGAAAGATGGCACTATCACTTCTTTTGTACGCTCCACTTGAGGTACACATGTCTCAGGAGATTTCTATAACCAAGTGAATGGGCTGAAATTCATGTGTCTTGCCATTCTTCAGCCTATTGTCAAAATGAGAAACAACCTTGAGTCACAGGAGACTCAAAAAAGCTTGGAAATCTGAAGATTTGCGTTTGACTTAGTGGCTAGAGCTGCTGATCTCTTAATCATAATTTTACCCACTCTGTCTTAGATGTTAAGATCCTGTTTACACCTAGTGTTACTGTTAAACATGCATCTCAAATACTTCTCTTGTGAACACTTGCCATGTTTTGCCAGTGTTTTGAGAGGATGTCTTTTAGATTTTAGTCAAGTGCTTGTTTTATCCAAACTTCTCATGTGTTAAAGTAATGAATATGTTCAGATCTGTGCATGTAACAGGCTTTTCCCCCCCCCCAAATCAGATGGATTTTCTTTTAAAGCATCACATAACTGTTGAAGTTTAAATCCTTGTTTTAGCACAGTGATGAATTTACAGTTGAGTAGGCAGTCTGGGAATCTGCATCAGGATGCATTTAAATTACAAATACAATGTGGTCACATGCAACTTCTTCTTTTGAATGTAGTTTCAATGATCTGGTCACGAAACGTTTTGAACCACATTTACACCTGTATTCAGCGTGGCCCACTTGTGATTGCGTTTTAATACCAAGCATAAACTAAGAGGCTTTTTCTTGGGTTGGTGCCTTCACATTTTTATTCCTCCATGTTTGTTCCTTCCTCTCATAGTTTACCCCCCTCATCAGATCTACAGCTTGTTAAAGTCTGAAAATTTTGCAGCAAGTGCCATTACTGTCTGCTAACTAATCGCTCCCATCCCAAGGGAAGAGCAAGTGAAGGAAGAACTTGACGGATCTTCTGAAGCCTTGTATTTAATCACTGAGCGAGTGGAGGAAAACATAAAGTGCTGTTTCAGAGATGTAATGAGACAGGAGGCCATTTGGCTGATGTTTGAGAGGCAACTTTTCCCGATTCTGAATGGAACGTGGGAGAGAACCAATCCCAGCGCTCCGCTTGCTATGTGATGGAATGATCTGGAATAACTGAACTGCCATTGGAGTAAATGAGCATCTCCTCAGTAGACCACGGCCCTCTATTTTTATGTAAATGTCTGATCGCCTCCCCTCCCCCTTCCTGCTCTCTGTTCCCGTCGGTGGCGCTTGCTGATGTCGGTTCTATCCAGGGGCATCCACAGAACGAGACATGAATAAGGTCTTTTTTCCCTCCTCCTTTCTGTCTCTTTCTTTCCCTCCCCTCTGCTTTTCCTCTCTCTCCCTTTTTGCCTCCCTCCTTCTCTTTTTTTCTTTCCTCTCTGATCTTTTTTGCATAGAAATTAAGGAGCTGTAGTCTGTCTGTAAGGGTAATTGCTGTAGGGCTCATTTCTTCCTCATTTTTCCTCCTCTGACACTCGTCTGCTACACTCTCTCTCGCTCCCTCCCCCGTCTGCCAGTCTCCCTGTGGTGCGAGTTGTGCTGGCAGCTTCTCTCTCTCTTTTCTTCCCGCTCTCTCCCCTGTTCTCTCTCTCCCTCCTCTGGGTTTTTTCGCGAGGGCTACCTGTTTACCGCATAGCTCAAAGACAGCTGCTGGTGATACCCATTATGCTGAAGGCTGATGGGCTTTCAGGCTATGAAATTAAGGCTCATACCCACATTTTTTTTTTTTTTTTTTTAAACGACATGTTTAAATTTATGATGTGAGGGAAAAAGGAGAGCACAGTCTTTGCTATTGGAGTATTGCCTTCCATATATTGGCTTATAACGTAAAACAATATGCAAGTATGCAATAATTTGTTAAAGGTAAAGTGTGTTTTCTGAGGCACCAGTTGCTCTGTTGTTTTTGACAGGTTTCCCACCAAAATAGGATTGAGTTGTTTTAGTTATCATTTTTATTTTATATATATATATATATATATATATATATATATATATATATAATGAATAATAAAAACGAATAATAAAAACGGATGGAATGACAGCCCTATATAAGGACAAACAATGCGTTAACACGTGCAATTAATTTTTTCAGTTTAACGTGTTAAAAATATTTAATGCAGCATCCGTTTCTTCTGTCATAATTTTGGTAGCGTTACATTATATACATTATATGAGCACACTCTTATTCACGCAAATGCTTTTAAACCATTCAAGCGCCACAAGACAAACAAGAATGTGCTGCCTGTGAATGTCATGTCTGTGACACACACGACTCGAGTGCACAGAGAGATGCACGCCAATATCGGGTTCTCTTTCGCGCTTGAACAAACAATATCACACAGAATTATGCCAAAATATAGTTTTGTCGAGTATCCGCATAAGAGCAGTCAGTGAGTTTAACAAGGTCTTAAAAAACCTTAAATAAGGTCTTAAAAGACCTTAAAGAGTTGTGAGAAAAATGAGATGCGCGTTAGATCCGCATCATGTTTGGCAGCGGCAGGTCTTAAAGTCACAGCCACCTAATAAACCAGTTGCTGTGATGTCTGTCATTAATGTTAATCAAATGTTAATCAACAAAGGTAACAGTAAAAATTGTAGCTTTAATAAGAATTGCTATATTTCATTTATAATTTATGCAGTGAAGACTGTAAAGTGTTTAATAACTTAATTCAATTTCTGTATATTTCAGTAAAACTGTAATGTCTATAATTAATGTCTTAAAAAAAAAAATCAATTTTTTAGGAACATCAGTACCAGTATTACTATCAGTTATACTGGCCTTCATTCATCCATACTGTCTTAAAGTTGTTTCTACATTATTTTGGAGAATAACTGAAATTATTACGATATGAAAATATTAAAAATTCTTACATTACAGAAAAAAAAGTGATTTTATTTTTTTTAATCGATTGACAGCTATTATATATATATATATATATATATATATGTGTATATATGTATATATATGTATATATATGTGTGTGTATATATATATATATATATATATATATATCACAAATCATTCATCAATAACAGTCAACAATATTCTTGGTCAATCTTTAGCTTTTGCTATGTGAGGCCACTATAAAACCAGTTGTTCCATGTAGTACAGAAATTACGCTGCACCTTTTAATATGTGTACAAGTGTTAGTTGGGGCAGTAAGCCAAGTACACCAAGAGCCCGCCAGTCGCAGTAATTCCAGATTGACCTCTAAACTCTCCCACCAACATAATGACATAAGTTGTGATGAACACACTTTATTTAGTATTTGTCCGGATGTCACGTAGGCCATGACTCTTAGGCACACTGGAAGTGTGCTAGCGGCTTGACTGGAACTGTTTGTCAGATACATGAGCCATGCATTTAAGAGCAGGAATCTTCTACTGGCAAGCTGTGTGTAGTGTGAACCCTCGGGCCACAGAGCTGAGCTGCACAGAGAAAAGGTTCTTTGAAAACATGTTGGATCCCATCTACAGAGAGAGAACTGAGTGCGCTGGAGGAGATGATGTCTGCTTTTGCCTTTCTCTGACATCATTGCGTGTCTGAAGATCTTGGGGACGGTTGTGAGTGAGATCATCCCAGGAATATCATTTGTAAATCCTCGGCTTGCTTCGACCTTTGACCCATTGCTGGAGAGCTTTGCCTCCAACAGGAAATGATGTCAGATACAAAAGGAAATAATACAAGTTGCTTTGCTTCAGAAGGTGCATTGTTGTCGTTCTCAATTTCCCTGACCCTCCTCTGTTTCCCCAATGCTTCCCAAGTTTTAAACAGACTTCGGATACCATAGCAGTCAAGCAATGTGATCAGACAGTCACACATTGTGCCAGATGCCTACCAGAAAACAGCATGGGTCTTGTACAAACACATACTGTTTAGTGTTAAAAAGACATTTCTAGGTCACCTGAAATTGGTGTTATTTCATTTGCTTTATTGAAGGAGAAAGATTTGGGTTGATTTACACTGCTGGTGGTTTGCTGCTCGGCATAACGCTCAAAGATCCTCTATGTTCTTCTCACCGTTTGTCTGATTTGTTTGTCTGATTTGAGGTCTGATTTGTTTTTTCCCCCTCTTAATTTTGTTGTGCCATTCGACAGGTTAAGGCCTTTGTTTCAAGACTGTCTGTTATTTCTGTAATGCCAGGGCTTTGTTTCTATTGAAATGTGCAGTTGTCAATAACAATCTATTTTATACCCTTACTGGTAATGCTTGCAAACATCAGTTTACATTTTCCTTGAAAGTAGCTTGTGTTTGGCTTAATGGTCAAGACCTGCAGATATGTGAAATAGATCAATGATTATGTGTCCCTTTTAGATTAAAGAAACCTGGTTAAAACATGTTTTTGGTGATTTAGGACAGTGTTGTTGGGAAGCATTTTCAGTAGGGATGCACCAATATGGAATTTCTAGTAATAGTTTCTGGGAAGAAAGAAACTTTTTTTTTTTTTTTTTTTTATCAATGTTGAATATGGTTGTCGTGGTACCAAAATTCTAATTGTCCAATACCAGTAAAATTTCACGGCTTTTGATACCAATTTCGGTACCATAGCAAAAACTATTGGAACTATCTTGCCATTTTTATTTAACTATTTGAAAATAAAAATATTAAATTAAATGAGTTAGATGATAGTTTTAAAAGAGTTTGATGAGAATATTTAAGTAAATAATACATTTAAACAGCATGTAGCCTTTAAATGTTTATAAATAAACTTTGTTTATAAAAAGATCAAATGAAAAATTAGTAATAAAATGAAGGCCAAAGAAACTCATTACATAGAACAAGTGGCAGGTCTGTTTGCATTTACACTCTTAGACTTAATGCACAATTAATCTATTTTGACATACAGTATCAGATTGTTTTGTCCTGTCTGTTGCTATTGTTATATCACTGTCAATTGCAGTCTCAGATTCAGTTGCACGTTTAGGGTACGTTTACACAACAACGTTGTACTAAAAATGGAAAGGTTTCTTCTTTGTACAGATGACAACATTATCAAAACTATCCCTGTTCACACGGATCCACAAAGATGACTAAAAACGTTGTATTATGCATGGCAGACAAGTAGTTGTCGATGTCACTTTGAAAAGTAAGACATTCTTTTACAAAGCACTCGACTCACGCATCGTGTTTTTTTTTTTTTTTTTTTTCTCCCTATAGCGGCTAATGAATCGGAAGTCTCACACATTCACAGAAAACACTTTATTTCTGCGTTGAAAAATAAGGTGGATAGACTAAACACATAATACGCATGTGCATGCGTCACCGTTTTCACAGATGCAGTTTACACAGAATACAACGGTATAGTTTTCATGAACTTCCACTTTGAAACCCGTTTTCAAAAGTTTGCAATTTCAGGCCACCAAAACACTGTTGTCGTGTAAATGAATGGCCAAAACGCATAAAAAGCGAAAAAAGCTGTCAACAATGAATCTCTTATTTACATCGTGTTTACGCTTTACTGGTGATAATAAAAGGATATGCAAGCGTGTAGAACTCTAAAGCGCGCGAGGTGAACGAAAAATCAGTGTTTTGAGTGTATTCTGAATAACTTAAACACCTCTGATTGGCCATTGCATTCATACTCTCAACAAAAATGTCTGTGATTTGGCTACAACAATCAACGCTTCACAAGCACGTTGTAAATAGAAACCTTTGACGCTCTTCATAGAGTGCTTACACAGATACACATGGGAGCGTTTGAAAGCAGCCGCCTAGCAGCAGGTACCGAATATACCTGGCACTTGGTACTACCGGTTCACATTTTTAAAATTTCAGTACTGACTTGGTACCGAAGTACCGGTACTTTTGACATGTTTTTGTGGAAACTGTGATACTTTTTTTTTTTTTTTTTTTTTTTTTTTTTTTTCTTCAGGATTCAGGTCTTTACATTCACTTTTTATCAATTTAATGGATTCTTGGTGTTTAAAAGTATTAATTAAAAAAAACAAAAAACAAAACACATTTACCCCAAACTTATGAAGTGTTTCATAATTTATGAAATAGGAACTGGTAGAATTGACATCATATAGATGGTGTAGTATCTATGGTATTGGCTGCAATCATTATTGATAATTATTTTCCTCATTAATCTGTCTCTGAAATGCACTTACAATTTTCAGTGTATGCTGTTTGCTGCTTGTGTTGTGTCTGTGCTGCTGAAACTATGGTGTGGTCAGACTTGTTCACCCTGTCCTGATGATGCATTGGCTTTTGTACTTAATTCCCCAAACCAGAGACAAGGGGGAGCCCTGCCTTCTCCTTCCTCCATCTTTATGCTTCTCTTTCCTTAGCTTTTCTCTCTTGCTGTGCTCTCATGTCATCTTTGGAAATAGTCATTAATTAGTAATTGAAGCTCTCCAGTCCTTGTATGGCTCTGCACTCAAAATCAGAGAAAAAGAACAAATGAGAGCGAGAGAGAAAGAAAGGAAAGCCAAGGGCACAAGGAGAAGAGAAAGGGATGGAGGTGCATATAGAAAGAGAGGGAAGACAGATTACAGCAGAGGATGAAGATGAGGTAGAGAGAATTAAAGAAAGATGGAGGTGGAGGGAAAGAGACAACAGAGAAAATAAGCAGGAAGAAAGAGAAGAGGCTCTTGTAGCGCACGGCTCTGGCTCTTCCCTGGTCTGGCGCAATCCCCTGGGGCCAATGGTTGAGCAGACATTAATCTCTCTGTTTAATGACCCTACAGCTGATCTAATGACTCCTGCATAGGAACCTGTGGCTGTAGGGAACAGCTCTACACTAAGGGGCAGGGCTCACTGTCCTGCTATTATGAGCCCATGTGTCTGAGGGATGATAATATGGTGCTCACTGCTGGTGTACTGAATAATACAGGGAACTGCTGAAAAGACCAGCATGTTCTGGTCTCCTGGTTGTGGTCAGGTTATGGTAAAGCTCTGAATTTCTCTTATTGTCTCTATACACGGAATTCACATATTTGCAACAGTTTAAAGTTTATATTGTATATGTGTAAATAGAGCTGTGGAATATAATCGTTTTTGTGATGCTGATGTAAATGATGCATCTCCATTGATGCATAAAAACAAAAGAATCAATTTTTTAAAAAATGTAATGAAACAGGCCTATAATACACAATAATGTGCTGTACATATTAAGTTATTGTAAATGAAGGCTACTCTTATTATATATTAATATAAAGTTGCGTATGTCCTTAGGAAGCAAAGCACTTGCATCTGATGTTTTGGTTTTTACGAAAAGTATGTGCATGAAAGTGAAAATAAAATGCAGGACGTGCTTGATATTAAACAGCAAATACCATTAGCAAAGATCTCAATGTGTTACTTGTGCTGATTGAAATCACTTCTCTTTAGTGGCGTATTGAACTTGAATGGTCAGATGCACACAGAATTATTTCAAAATATCTGTCAAATATGTTGTCGATTGTCTTAAATGAACATAATCAGTCGGGGTGAAAAACATACCTGCTGCTGTCTGTCATTAATGTTAATCAGGCAACAAAAGAAAAGAGGGCATCAACCACTGCTCTTGACTAAATAACTTTTGTAGCTTTAATAATAATAAATGTATTTGTAATTAATACACTAAAGACTATGCAGTGATTATTTTTTACATTTGATTATTAAATTTCTGTATTTATTACTTGAATGCTTCTGTTATATAAATGTTAAATTAAAAAATATTAAAGCACTGTTAATTTAATTTGTTTCTTTCTTATTGTACTTGTTTTACTGTTTGTTATTTGCATCCTTGTTCTTATTTTTAATAACAAAGACAAAATAACAAAACTATGTTGTGATGTATTAATATAGTAATTATTAATAATAAAATATTTAGGAAAAGATGCATCGAGAATTTTATAATTGAATCGTGTACCCTTTGAATCCTAATTGAATTGTGAGATAAGTGAAGATACACACCTATGTGTAAATATAATTTATACACATTTTTTTATTATGCTTCTCAAACTTTGCAGTTATTCATTATAATAATTATAATAAGGGTTTTGTGCAGAAATGTTGCATCGATAGAATTACGTAATATTTTAAATATTTAAAATTTAAATGTTATTACTAGGGCTGTCAATCGATTTAAAATATTTAATCACGATTAATCGCATGATTGTCATGAGTTAACTCGTGATTAATCGCACATTTTAATCTGTAATCTTTACATTATTTCTGTAACAAAACATCGAAAGCTCAGCCAAACAGCTGATCATAGCTGAACAGGGTGGGTTTTTATTTCTCATCTCCATAAATATATCTAGTAGTAGAGCTATTGCAAGGGCTAGAAATTAATTTAGGGTTATCCTTTGTTTTTTTTTAATTTTTATTTATTTATTAAATGTTTAAAAGAACAATAACAATTGTCAGTGTAAGTGTAAATAAGGGGTTATCCTTTGCTGAAACTTCCTTGTTGTCGTGGAGAGCGCGGTTCATGGTTGCATAGCAACGACAGACGCCACGGGAGTGCAAGCGCTTTGGAAGAAGGCGTGCGTCTCAATCAGCTCCCTAGTTCAGTAGTCAGGGCACTGATCAGGGAGTCGGGAGAAAGCGGCACGGCTGTGCTTTCCACGCGTTTTTAGACGTGACGTGAACGGCCCTATGGCTGCATCTCCATTTCTCCAACTACGGGCTAGGCCATGGGTCAAAAAGAAAATGCGCGCTGCATTAATCGCACGTTAATAAAATTTGTGCCGTTAAAATTAATTTGCGTTAACGTGTCAATTTTGACAGCCCTAGTTATTACTTTTTTTGATATTTTTATTTTTATTTTATTTTATAGTTTTTAATTTTAGTAGTGATTTAGTAGTGATTTTCCAATATGCACTGTTTTTGGAGCCTAGTCTGCTTTAAAACTATTAATTATTATTGTACATAATATATATTGTATATAATAAATGCAGTTTGACATTATTATTATTATTACTATTATTATTGATGATGATAATACTAATAGATTTTTATGGTGATGGTGGTAATAATAATAATAATAATAATAATAATAATAATAATAATAATAATAAAAATTATTATTATTATTATTGGTTTTTAATTGTAATGTCCTTTTTTTTTTTTTTTTTTTTAATAGAGATACTCTCTTATATTGACTTATATCCACGTATGATTAACTTGGCTAAACTGTGTGAACCAGGTGGTTTGTGTGTTACTCCTACATTGTTACGAGTCCTGAAGTCGATTCAGTTGTTTCCTTTGATAACTTGAACTTAAAAAAACCCAAATCAAACCAAAAAAAAAAAAATTGGTGTCTTACCCTTACAAAACAAACACAGCCACTGTCAGTTCAACAATATTCCTGTCACAGCTCAAATTCCATGCATGTAGAGAGGCAGCATCATTTATGCATTTATTTATTATGAATTACTCCTTAATATTATTTTGCACTCCAGGCTTAATGTGTTTATTTTTCAGGGGTGTTTTAGTGCAGTTAGTGTGTTTTGCAGTCTTTTGAGCGCATGTGTCTTTGTAAGTCAGCTATCTTCCTCTCTTTGTGTTTTGCGCTCTGTGGGCAGTGGTTAGACCATGAGATACAAGGTCATAGGGAACGCTTGATAGAAACCAGGTGCCTCCTTCCCGCAGTAGAAATAGTGAGCATGACGGTTTGTTTTAAAGGAGGAATGAAATGCCGTTGACACACAACAGCAGATTTTACGGCAGCTGTTTATATAAAAAAAAAAGTGAGACGGATGATTTGCCGTTATTGAAAGTGGAAGTGACAGTGATGCCTTCATTGGGTTTTCATCATCTTAATGCCATCCTAACGCACAGGCTCACAGTCTGAGAGAAAACAGGACGTATTACCTATAGCTGAGATTTCATATTAAAAGCACTGTATATGGTGTTTTTGCATAGTATGAATTGGGGATGGGCGATTAAACCGGTAGAAATTTGTCAACCAGTAGAGATTTTGGATTATTTTCTCTATTGCGGTTACGGTCATGTGATGTTGCAGTGCTGCGCTGTCACAAAAGCGTATCATTTGTAGGGGTGTAAGAAAATATCAATACATGTGAATATTATGCGATATTATGTTTGGCGATACTGTATCGATTCTCAAAAACACTGTATCAATATTTATATATTTATTTATTTACATCCAAGATTCGTGGCTTTGTGTTCGGTTTAAACCACAGACTGTATAAAATCCAACCGCTAGATGGCAGTGTTATCTCAGAGCGTAAACTGACGCGGAGCCGGAGAAGCGCAAGGTGAAGGTGCATGCATCGTTAGTGTTAGCATTAGCAAACCCAGCTCACAAGACGATAGAATTGTTCCGCTCCCGCAGTATACAGAACTGAAGTGTGGACTCATTTTGGCTTCAGCTATAAAGAAGCCACTAAGGAAATCGACGAGTCATTTTGTTTGCAAAATAGGCCATGTTAAAATCCAAATACTCGGGAAACGCATTGAATCTGAGAGCTCGCTTAAAGGAACACTCCACTTTTTTTGAAAAATAGGCTCATTTTCCAACTCCCCTAGAGTTAAACAGTTGAGTTTTACCATTTTCGAATCCATTCAGCCGATCTCCGGGTCTGGCGGTACCACTTTTAGCATAGCTTAGCATAGTTCATTGAATCTGATTAGACCGTTAGCATCTCGCTCAAAACTGACCAAAGAGTTTCGATATTTTTCCGATTTAAAACTTGACTCTTCTGTAGTTACATCGTGTACTAAGACCGACGGAAAATGAAAAGTTGCGATTTTCTAGGCCGATATAGCTAGGAACTATACTCTCAGTCCAGCGTAATAATCAAGGAACTTTGCTGCCGTACCATGGGTGCAGCAGGCGCAATGATATTACGCAGCGTCTCTCACAAATGTTTCCATGGTTGCAAGGCACGCTCCCTGTGCAAGCAGGGGGTCACAGGCGCTGCGTAATATCATTGCGCCTGCTGCACCCATGGTACGGCAGCAAAGTTCCTTGATTATTACGCCAGAATGAGAGTATAGTTCCTAGCCATATCGGCCTAGAAAATCACAACTTTTCATTTTCCGTCGGTCTTAGTACACGATGTAACTACAGAAGAGTCAAGTTTTAAATCGGAAAAATATTGAAACTCTTTGGTCATTTTTGAGCGAGATGCTAACGGTCTAATCAGATTCAATGAACTATGCTAAGCTATGCTAAAAGTGGTACCGCCAGACCCGGAGATCAGCTGAATGGATTCGAAAACGGTAAAACTCAACTGTTTAACTCTAGGGGAGTTGGAAAATGAGCCTATTTTCAAAAAAAGTGGAGTGTTCCTTTAACATCCTGAGGTCATCCGTGCTGCTGAGGAGCGTTTCGGTAGAATATGTGATATGTACTGCACGTTTTCCTCTCAGTAACAAAGTAAACACAACAAAATTGACAGCGGTGGCAGCAGAAAGAAAGCATCTGATCATAGCGATGTGGATATGGTTGCACCAGCTCTGCAGTTCAGTACTTTAAATAACACTTTATACAATAGACTGCTTTAAAGCAAACAGCTTTACAGTATTAAATATAAAGCAAACAGACATTCAGTCATGGAATGTACCATGCACTTTCTGTTGTTAAATAGTTTAGAAATTAAAAACTGCTATACTGTGAACCTTTAAAACATATACACATAAAGAATCCTGCAGTCACTTTACTATTTTCCCTTTACTTAGATTGCACAACATAGTGATTAGTGATATAAATGCAAATGATACTGTATTGATTAAATAAAATAAAGTTGCTTGTCAGGTTTTATGCATATGGTTGTGTGTTCTTTATGACTGTTTTTTCTAAAATGAGATCTTTCAAGAAAAAACAAGAAATATCACAATATATCACAATATATCGTATCGTAACCCCTGTATCGTGATACGTATTGTATCGCCAGATTCTTGGCAATACACAGCCCTGATCATTTGAATGCGGTACATGTATTATGATATTTCAGTGGTATCATTAAAAACTGTATTTAAAACCAGTGTAAGATGTAGTATATTACTCGTATCATAATAACACCGAAATGTATTATTTTCTACACCGTTAGCATCATTAAACAAAATTGTAAAAAAAAAATAAAAAAAATTAAATATTTTAATAAAATAAAAAATTTATTTCCCAAATACTATTACTGTCTTCTATTAGTAGGCTAGAGGCATACTTATAGTTGTCTTTTTCATATTAAGAAATAAGCAAGAAATGGTAGATGTAAAGAGAGCAATGCCTTTTTTGTATGTGACTTTTTTTTTTTTTTTTTTTATAGATGTTACATGAATGGGAGAGTTTCATGGACTCTTATGTTAATGTTTCTTACCTTGAATGATTCTGTCAAGAGCGTGTATCTGTGTACAGGTGAAAAGTAGCTGGCCCTGTACTTAGGCTATTAAAAGATGCATGAGACAGCCAAAACCACCTCATTTTCTCTCTCATTCTCTACCTCTCTTTCTCTCTGCTTTGACGAAAGACAAGGTGTTTCATTGTTGCCAAGCTGTTAGTCAAATCAATGCCATCCTTTAAAAGTGAATTGTGCTACTTGCTGCCTTTTCAGGAGACATCAACGAATTATAGATTTGCCTTCTGGCCTGATTCCAGTTCTTCTTCTGCGCTTATTTCACTGCATGCAAACACACTCTGATTGAATGACCTTATGATTTGGCCCACAATGAATCTTCAACGCTGATTGCGCAGGAATGTGGTAAAATAGTTTATGCAGACCTGAGTGTACAGTACACTTACTGATAGCTGATGGCTTGATCAAAGTAGCCACAAACTACAATATCTTTTATTTAAACATTTATGCAAAGCATTTAAAATGCAATCATAAGGAAAAACAAACAAACATGCATAGAGTTGTTAGCCGCAACTGGTACAGTAACTGCGTTTTAAATATACACAACTCGTATGCCATGGCCAGAGAGAGGGTTGCACATAAGAACACCCTGTTGTGATTGGTTAGGAAGAAATGTTCAGCTGCTTTTTACCTGCAAATAATTAAGTGCATTTGTGTTGTCACCTAAACTAAATGTGTGTCTGATTTATAACACTGTGGCAATTATGTTGTCTCAGACGTCTGCGGTGTTGGGGAATCCTATCTGAGCTGTTTGTTACTGTTTTATCAAGTGGATTTGTTGTGTATCCATCTGCAGACCTGCGGGCAGGCAAGTGTGGGTGGGTGGTGTAATGCGTGCAG
The DNA here is from genome assembly GCA_039654765.1 of Mylopharyngodon piceus. Taxonomy (NCBI): domain Eukaryota; kingdom Metazoa; phylum Chordata; class Actinopteri; order Cypriniformes; family Xenocyprididae; genus Mylopharyngodon; species Mylopharyngodon piceus. The sequence continues at coordinate 13,258,849 of CM077438.1, forward strand.
CCCCTGGGTGCTCATGGGAGCTGTGCTGCACAGAGACATGTTTGAAAAGAGCTTAAGAGCTGCCAGGTTTAAGCAGTGACTCCTAATGAGATTACTGAAGCATGGAGGCCACAGCCGAACGTGATCCAGAAACAAACCAGCGCTCAGATTTACAGCCCCGTTGGACACCGTACCTGCAAGACTAGTCTGTGCAAGGCAAGATGGCGTTTGATAGAATCAGTGCATCAGATTAATTAAAACTCAAATCAAATTAAAAAAAAAAAAATAGAGTAGAAACCTTTGTTGCTTTAAAATTAACTAGAGCTTCAGAAATCTTTTTTTTTTTTTTTTTTTTTTTAAACTCTGCAGGAGCATAGGTTTCTTTTAAATTCAATTAATGGCCAAAGCTTTTAATTGATTTAATCTCAGCAGGAGCTCTGGATTGTTTTAAATTTGAGTGTTCAGATGCAGCATTGTTTGAAATTGTCAAACATGTACATACCTGACATTTATATTCTTTAGATTTAAAGTTCCCCTTTGGTGAAAATCAAGTTTTTAATGTTGTTTATTAGACCTGCACGATTCTGGATAAAATGAGAATCACGATTTTTTGGTTTCTGATAGAGATCGCGATTCTCCCACGATTCTTAATAGACAACTAAACAAAATAACATCTAATTTACTAGAGGTTCTGACAAAATATTAATTGCTAGATTCTAATTGCCGGAAAATGTTTAATTAATTTGAATCAATTATTTTAAAAATGGTTTTTAATATATAAATGACCCATTAATAAATACTCGTTTCATTACTGGATGAATCAGGGTTTAACAAATCTTTTGAATGAATGATTCAATGACAAAGTCACTTGTTGACATCTAGTGGCGTAATGAGGTAATTTATACAACATTTATTTGAAGCGCAGCGTTAGTTTCGATTTGCTCTATTTTGATCTATTTTGTCCAGTGTTTATATCCTAACTGTAAACTTTTATCTTAGTACTTCTGTGATAATTTGAATATTAAAATTGCAACCATTTTGGGCATCCAAGACCAAGTCATATCTATTTGATTGTGGGAATCCTGAAATCTCAAAAACTGCTTAGCAAATTCACAATTAAATAACATATTTCAAATCAGCAACAAAATCTGACATGAACTGTCCCATAAATGTTGTTTTTTATGCTCAAATAGTGTTAAAAAAGTTTATTTTTCAGGCTAGATGAGCCAATGTGCATGTGCAGTCCAAATCGCGAGTCTCAGGTTTCTATGGGAACCGGAGCTTCTAACAGCAGCTGCAGTGACCCAGTGACTTTATCAATCAGAGATTGGCTCTTTTACTTAGGAGTGACATATTCCACCATATTGCGCGTTGCAGTTTCTCTCATTCATAACTAATAGGAGTGAAGCGTCTTTCTCTATCTATAGTCTTTGAAATAACTACTGTGTGGTTCAAAACTGCTCTCTCTGGATCAGCGGCAGCACGAACACAGATGTGAATGTTCCGGTAGGATTTTTGTCAAAGGTTTAATAGACACAGGCGAATTGTTGTCATTAATAAATAAGATCGCGTGGGTGTTTGAATCGAGATGTGATCTTTTTACAATTAATCGTGCAGCTCTATTGTTTATGTCTTTGTGGTGTTTTTAATATGCTTTAAGACAAACCATGTGCAAATTCATAAGTCAACACCATTGCTGAGTATTTGCTCTTTAAAACTGCAGTGATCTAAAGACGGTCTCAAAAACGTGGTTTGAAATCGCTGGTGTTTGTGACGACAACTACCTTGTAGCCAATCACGTCAACGTGCCGGCGGGCTTTAGCATATTGATTAACTGACCGTGCAAGGGAGTCTCAAAAGAAGCCAGGTTATCCGAGTATGTTTTTCTGTTGATATGAAAAATCAGGTAGATTTAGCAATATAGTGGGTATATGATGTTTATTACGATGTTATGATGAACTATATGCCTTTCTCCACTGACGTTCTGAGTTGTTCAAAGCGTTTGTAAGGATATTGATTTTTAGAAAGCAGCTGTCTGACTCTGAGATGAAGAACGGGAACATGGTTTGTGTAACGTTAGCAACACATTATTAGCTGTTTGATAATGTAGTCAAGCAAAAGGCTAATCATATGAATTACCGCTATGTGTCCGACGTTGTAAAGAGCGATACCATTGTGCAGCGTTTACCTCAGTAAGTTGACCGAGTGGATCTCTGAGCTGGTGTGAGTGAGTGGAGGCGGGGCTAATTAGCATATTCATGGATCCCGGTATACAAAATGAAGCAAGGGTGTAGAGTTTCATTCAAGCTATTTTAAGGCATGAGGAAATTGTTTTCACAGGAAAAAAAACTTAACTTTTTTTTTTAACTTTTAAATATGTCATTTTGGTGATCAAACATGAGTTTTAAGGGATAAAATTATTGACTACAGGGGGACTTTAAGAAATGGCCCAGTCCAGCTGGTGTGTTCAGAAAGGAGACAAACTGCAGGAAGGTAAAGTTTCTATGTAATAAAAATGTTCATGTGTTTTCTGTAGTTAAAGAGAGAGATGTGATTTGAAACTTGCAGATTGAATTTAGTATGGTGCAGATATGCAGCCTCAGTTTGTTTTTCTTCTGGTTAGTTAAAAATGGCAGCTATTGTATTAGTGAAGTAAATTGAATACTTTTTTGCCTTTGTATAAAAAAGTTGTAGATCTGCTTTCTTTTTTTGTTTGTGTTCTGTCACTTCTGCAAATTGCTTTTCCTTACGAACGTCACATCAAATGTTTATAGACAGCAGCAGGTTGGTGACCGGGTCTCTGTGTGTTTGTCCTTTCCACAGGCGAGGATGACGGCGTGTGGGAGAGTGGTCTGTCCTACGAATGTCGAACTCTTCTCTTCAAGGCCATTCACAACCTGCTGGAGCGCTGTCTGATGAACCGCAGTTTCGTACGCATCGGAAAATGGTTCGTTAAACCCTACGAAAAGGATGAGAAGCCCATAAACAAAAGGTAGGAAGAATACTATTTCTGTTCAGATGTTCTTACCTTTATTCATGTATGATCATATTTTGATCATAGCATTGATGGAGATTTGAGGAGATATTAATAAATCACTCTTTTGTGCTGTGGGCTACCGTGTTTGCAATTTGCATCATCCATTGTAGTCCTTACATTAGAAAAATTATATTTATATATATGCACCATTCTCAGGCTGCAGTACGCTCTTGTGTGTTTGTGTACATTAGCTTCTTGGCACGTTTCTTGCAGGCGTGCAAGTGCTCTGTCTCCAGCGCTGGATTTCTGCCTGTCAGCATCTGTGCTCTTTGATAAGAAACTGAGACGACGTGTGTAGAGGTGGAAAAAAAGAGCAGCTTGGCTTTTCTCTGCCCTCTGCCACAGTTCTCTCCTCACAGCGTCATTTATTTGCGCTCTTCTCTTATCGTGCTCAAGGTCATTTATACACTCTATTAGCACAGCCAGACAGCTTTCAAGAAGGTTCAAAATAGTGTTCATAATAGTGTTTTTTTTTATTTTTTTTTTTATTCAGCAAATCACAGAAAAGGTTGGTAGTCTTCAAGCTCAAAGCATGATATGTATTTGAGGCATTGTTTAATACTGAAATTAATATTTTAATCCTAGAGCCCTTGAATTTTGAAAGATCAGAGTCTGTTGGTTAAACATGGTTGAAACACACATTCCTTTGAGATCGGTTAACAATGCTCTAACTGTGGGTCTGTCTTTTATGGTGCTTTCTGTCTGCAAAACACTGTAAGTGACAGAAAAAAGGAACAACAGCATTTCCTCCTTCAGCTCACCCTCTTTCACTCATACAGTCACTTTCCTTCCCTAGTAGTTTTCTTTGGATGGCATATTGAAGATTCAGCAGTCTTATAGATTCAGTTTGTCAAATTTTCTTATTTACATTTTTTTTTTTTTTTTTTTTTTTTTTTTTTTTTTTTTTGTTGCAACTAGCATTTAAAACCAAATGACCACCATAGCTCGACGTGTTAACCACGGCTTACATACTCATTATTTATTAATTAAATACTTGCATATTTACTATATACTGAACTCTTTGTCCCTCTCTTATCGTAAACTGATAAAATTTATAGACTCCATCTGTTAGATGTTAGAAGCAAAAGTATGGAATTTTAATGTGGAGCTTGTAACAGATTTGCTTCTTGTTACATTATCATTCAAAAGTCCGGTAAGATTTTTTTTTTTTTTTTTTTTTTTTAAGTCTTTAATGCTCACAAAGACTGCGTTTATTTGATCAGAAATACAGTAAAAACACTGATATTGTTAAATTATCATTTATAATAATTGTTTTCTATTTTCATGTTTTACAATTTTATTTATTTCTGAGACGGCAAAGCTGAATTTTCTGCAGCTGTTCCTCAGTCTTCAGTGTCACATGATTCTTCAGAAATCATTCTAATATGCTGATTTTTGGAGCTCAAGAAACATTTCGTATTATCGATGTTGAAAATAGTTTTTGTGTGAAACTGATATATATTTTTCCTGATTGTTTGATGAATTTACTGTTCATCAAACTTCAATCAATTTAATGTATTCTTTTTGAATAAAAGTATTAATTTCTTTTTTTAAAAAAAAAATCATACTGACCCCAAACTTTTGAATTGTTGTGTACATTCCAAGATGGACTTTAATGTCGAAGCAGTGCATGATGTCTCTATGTCGAGAGTTTCTGTAGAGTCCAACCATTGGTCTGTGGTCAGCTTTACTTCATAACACCAAATGTCTCATATTGGTAAAATCTGATTCTTCACTTCCTCGTCAAGAGCCAGAATGTGTGGTAAAACATCTTAATGTGTGTAAGTGGTCGTCTTGTATGTTCAGTCCCTGCATCCCTACGACAAGATAGTATGAACTGAAGGGATCTGATTCTCAATCTGTACTCATTGAGCCTTTTAAATAACACACTCGGAGGCAGAGGAGCAGGGAACACTTTGTAGTAATGGGCTGGATGGTGATTAGAATTTCTGCCTGCTACACTGATTCCCAAAGTTTGCTTTTGTCTCTCTTAGTGCCAAATCCCTCAGTGAATGGTTGAGTGTTCACGTCTTAAGCATGTGTATTTTTTCCACCAAGCAGGTGTTTAATTTTGCCCCTGAAGAGCCACCATAGCAGAACACATGTGGGTCCCTTAGAGGATATCACCTGTCACAAATATGGCTGTGGGTTCTTCCATGCCATAAAATCTCAAAACACGTCTGATTCCTCATAGGCCTCCATTCATAAATGGAAAACTGGCAGGACATCACAGATTGGCCACAACTTGTCCAATTTACATACAGTATATTATTTAGTAGACTCATATGTAACATTGAGTGATTTTATTCAAAAATATATTTTGAGATTGGAACATTTTTTTTAAAATAAGTCATTTATTCTGGTCAACCATAGCATGAAAATAATAATAGCTTAAAATGTTAATGTCAGTGTACCCCTTGTTAAAAATGATTTCTTGTGTTCTTAACAAACACATTTAACCTAAATGACTTTATTAAATATTCCTGGTCGCATCATACATGATTGATATGTGCAGAAAGTCCAATCTAATGATTGTCTTCAGCTCTGAAATGATTGGCATAATGACTATAAAAGTTAAACTACACTAATGTATCCTTGTTGAATAAAAGTATTTCTTTTTAAAAAAAAATCATACTGACACCAAACAAACTTTTGAATGACACAACCATTCAAAATATTCAAAATATTGAATAATATTCATATTCACAAATATTCATATTCAGAGTATTCAAAATATTTAAATATTCATATGCAGGAATGGCTTATTAAATTGATAAATTTAACCGTAAAGATGTTTATAATATTACAAATGATTTCACTTTTAAATAAATTCCTTTTGAACTTTCTATTCATCAAAGAATCCTGAAAAAAGTGTATCACAGTTTCCACAAAAATATTAAGCTGATACTGAACTATTAAAATATTTAACTGTTTTCAACATTGATAATATTAATAACTAATTTGAGTAGCAAATCAGCATATTAGAATGATTTCTGAAGGAACATGTGACACTAAAGACTAGGGATGGGTACCGAAACCCAGTACTAAATGGGCCTCGGGGTTAAACTATGAAAGATTGTAGTATCAATAAGCCCCAACGTAATCAGTTTTGCTTTTGGTACTGGAGAATTTCAGAAAATACATTTTCTGTTTATTGCTACATAAACATTGTCTTGCAAATTTTCTTATCAACCATTTTTAATTTGCTATAATATAAAGATGTTTGGTCTATGATGCATTTTCGCTATTCGCAATCCAGAAGAGAGATCTCTCTCGCATCAGAGTCTGTGCCTCTCGCACGCTACAGTGCACACAACACGAATGCCCCTGCTTAATTAGTAACAATGGCGGAGAGAGCTAAACATACAAAAGTGTGATTACACTTCACTAGAGTCGATGCAGACAGTGCTCATTGCCACAAGTGTAACAAGACTTTTGCTTTTAAGTGTGGAAAGACGAGCAATCTGTCCAAACATCTCTCAAAAGTGCATCAACACAAAGAACCAATAAGAAAACCGTTAAAAGTACTGGACCCATAAGCAGTATGAAACCCATCCCTACTGAACACTGGAGTAATGGCAACTTTGCCATCAACGAGATTAATTACATTTTAAAATTTATTAAAATAGAACAGTTATTTTAATAATATTTCACAATATTACTGCTTTTACTGCATTTTTATAATATTTTGCAATTTGTTTTTAATATTGTTTTTAACCTCTGTGCACTGTTTAGATTAGGTAAGGTGTGTTTAAGGAGTGGATCCATACTCGCAGCACACACATGCACACTTGCATTCTCTTTTGAGGGATTACCTCAGTAAACCTGTTAGACTTCAGGCCTGTGTTGTCCCCACCTTTGCTTTTCCTGATGCCCGCCCTCTAGATCCTTCCGCACAGAAAACACAGACAGCCTTAGCAGCGCTGCTTGCTTCCTCTCCCTCTCTCTCTTTCCCCGCAGGTTTTTTTTTTTTTTTTTTTTTTTTTTTCTCAAGAATTCCAGCTCGTGAATAGACCCAAACCCTTTCTGTTCTGTTCTGCGCTGTGTTGTCTTGCATATGAGCAAAAGTGTCTTGTGGTTTCTCTATAATTAGAGGGTCTGTGTGGAAGGGAGCTCGGAAGCTGGGCTCCGAGGAATGCCAGAGAACATGTTTTGTTTTATTAGATTTTATTTATTTATTTGACTTACACACTCCAGCCATATATAGCTCTGTGTAGTTTGTGTGTGTGTTTGTGTAACTATGCTCAATCACTAGGCGGTTCTCCCATTGGCTGGCTGTGTTGTCACACGGTGCCGCTTTGTAACGAAACCCGATGTGTTTTAGCTGCTTACATCATCCTTCATACAGGTCAGAGCTGTGATCGTGCGCACTCTCTTTCTCTCATGGTGGGTGTGAGCAGCAGATCTGTTACCATGGTTAATCCACAGATCCAGTGTGTTCTTTTATGGGCAGTGCTCGCAGGGGAGCCGGGTGATGCGTGAGCCAGTGCAGAACATGATGCATTCCCTGCACGTCACTGCACATTACTCAACAATTATGGTGTAGTGTCGTAGTCATACTGTAAAGGGTATTAAAGATGCATCTGTGATTTTTCTGTTTGCTTAGCAAGGCAGCAGAGGAGACAATTGCGGCTGCAGCGCTCAATATATCCATCACGATACCCATCTGCGTGAAACCGCACGTATTTCTGAACATCTGTACACACCCACAGAAATCTCACGTAATAAAATCATGCGCTTATATAGGCACAAAATCATTTGCATGCAGAAATGCATGCACGGTCTCCTTGAGATGCACATCTATGACAAACTACAGGCTAGGATGTTTTATAGGGGTTTGCACACAACTGTCACAAACACATTCACACACCAGCAGATGCAACATCTTTTCAGCAACGGGATTCCACAGAGAGCGAAGCGGCATGTGATCTGGTGTGTTTATCTATTATGAATGAACTTGCTGTAGCTATACTGCTAAAAGGATGAATTTCTCCACACCAGGTCCCTTGTTTCTTTGTCTCTGTCATGACCAGACCCACACAGAATCTTTCTGCAGAATTGGGGCATCTGTCATTTGCAAAGTTCAATAAATCGAGTCCCCCAATAATTACGTGGTCATTTATTAAAATGTTGTGATGGAACAGAAGTAGTGACAGGTTTTCTTCTGTATTGTCATCCAAGTCACAGATTATCAGAAAATAAAAGGATGTAAGGCGGGACTTGGCAGGATGGAGACAAATCTGAAGGCGAGATTGCAGTTGATGATTGTAAGAAAGATGATTACATCATCAGAGAGAAATGTCAATTCACTGGAAGGTCCAGTTATGATATTTTGATTTAAAAATGTAAAGAAAGATCATTAAGATGCATGTCAAAAATAGATGGGGTGAATTTCCATTTCATGCTGACTTTAAAGATTTGGACCAATTTAATTATTTTAGCTTTGAACTATGGCTGCACGATTAATCGAAATTAAACTGCACGTGATTTGGCAAAGGCTACATTTAATTTAATTATTTTTTTTAAATGCGCATCTTGTCAGTGCAGCACGGCTCTGTGATCAGTACTAAATGCTGCTCTATCCGAAAGCCAGAGGGCGCGCTCGTGCAGAATCTCCAAATATGCCCCGCAGAAGTACGATAACTGATGTCATTCCAGGAAATCCCTATGGGCATCATACTATCACTGTAGCCAAATAAACAGAAGATTGAAACACTTTGATTGATTTAAACATGACAAATAAACACACGACTACGACAATATATGGTTTATCTGAGTTCTTCAAGCCTTCTCGGGTATTTTCATGATAATAAAGTATATTTATACTTCAGTGCTAATCGACATAGCCTTTATCTCTGTATAGAATACTATGAAATATGTTGTGTGCCTTATTCTGTTTAAGAAGCCACATCATCTCACAAAAGGATGCTATTTCAAACACTCAACTGACGTTATGAAGCAAGTTTGGAGTAAAAACATGTTATTATTATGTTATAAGCAACTCAAACTTGCAGTGCTTTTACTACTGATCACAGAGCTGTGCTTCACTGGCAGGCTGAGCATAAAAAATAATCGCAGCCTAAGTCAAATCAGTTTAAGAGCAATTTCGCAATTTTCGCATACAATTAGCAATTTTTTTTTAAACATAACTCTGCAGATATTCACAAATTAGTGTAGAAAAAAAAATCTGCAGATTCTGTCTGGGCCTTTTCCATGTTATTGCAATTTGGATGGGAATGTAACGGTAGATCCTTGTTTCATGTTCAAGTTCAAAGGCATGTCCAGATTACATCATTATATAGTCTGATATCCATTTTTCTACCCTTCACTCCTGGACAGCTTCAGATAAACACAGTGTAGTAAATCTGGAACATTCAGGGTGCGTCCAGATGATCGCTGTAAATTTAGAACCCTGCCCAGGCTACAGCTCCCAGCTCCTCTCTGCTGCTTTCTGAGCTCAGTTCCACGAGACTGATGTGAGATTCCTGACATTCCAGAACTCCTACTCTCATTTCCCATTCCTGTACTCCACTCACACACTTATTGACGCTACACACTGGTCATAGATATCAATGGTGAATGCTGAAATTTCAACTCTCTCTCCAGTTTTATTCTGTTTTTTTTTTTTTTTTTTTTTCCCGCCTCTTCATTCTCATCCATCTCGTCTCCTTCTCCTCAGATGCTCACTGCACTCTGGCCTTGACCCTGTACATTGACTTCATCAGAAGCTCCTATCTTTGCTCTAAGGAGTGTGTGTGGAGAGTGTCTGCAGTGAATAGATTTACAATCCGTGGAGATATTCCAGTGTCTCCGGTCTGGCACCTCCCCCTATTTTCAAAAAGCATGTTGATTAAAAAAGTTTTTCCTATAAAGTTTAATTTTGAGGGTGGAATTTATGGGCGGTATATTGAGAAAGTCAGGGTGTTCTGGCTCACTTTAGAGGGGTTTGTTGGCTCAAGGAGCATTATAGAGTAGATCTACATCAGCTTACATGCAAAAGTGTACAAAGAAAACGAGCACCCATACATATTGCATTTAAAATCATTCTACATAGTTGTTTTAAAAAAAGTCTTGAATTTTTGTAGCTTAGAAATTACTTACTTCACTTTTTAAAATCTAAATACAGTCTCTAGGGAGCACCACTATTAATTGTTTTCCGTTTATTAGTTTTATAACAAATTTTGCATGAAAGCATAATTCAAAACCCATCCCTGTGTGGCTGTTTGTCAAGATTGAGAGTCTCTATGGCTTGGAGCCAATCAGGTCCTCTTTTAGTTAGAACATTGGCTTTGTATTTAGTGAAAGCCTGTTACATAAGATCAATAAACATTTAATTAGCATAAGTGACTGTTGACTAACTAACATTTTGTTTGAGAACCATCTAGCCGGGTTTGTTCAGCTGTTATGACGAGGCAAACAGTAAAAGCGTGCAGAATATGAGCTCTAGTCGTCTAATCTAGAGGCTTTTTAAGTTCTGTTATTGACTCTGAGCGCTTCGTTTAAAGTGAGAGGCCACGCTTTATGAATGAGTGAGAGGATGTCCTCCTCTCTCTCTGTGTGTGTAAAGGCTTTGTTTAGAGGATCTTTGATAGATGCAGTAGACCGTGTATGTTTGTGTGTTAACTGCCATTGCTCTGTGGTCGACTGCTTTAATCTGAAGGTATTTCAGAGAGTCTCAGTTCTCTATTTGTGGTAAATGAGTTGCTGTTAGTAATGCACTTCAGTACAGTGGCTGACATCTTCCAGGGGATTGGTTTGGAGAGAGGCAGTGTAACGGCATGTTCCTTCAGTTGATCACCTGATTTTGCTACTGCTATTGGTCAGGTGACGGAAGACAGACAGTTTGTCATGTGGTTTAGACACATGTGACATGTTAGAGGGATAGTTCACCCAAAAATAAAAATATGAATGAGTAAATCATGTCTGAATTTGAGGTTTTGTACTGACTGTCTCCACATCATCTCTCTTGTTTTACATTTTTTTTTTTAACACTCCAGTATTATTTTAGTATTATTTATATACCATTATAGTGTTAATTGTTTATATTTTCAGTTTCATTTGTTTTAGTAGCTTTTGTCTTTTTTTTTTTTTTTTTTTTTATATTTGTACTTTATTTTTAGTTTAAATTCGAGTACTAAAATTACTATTCAGTTAATTGCCATAGCAACATTTCATCTAATATTTATATTTTATTTTAGCATTATTTTAATTAAGAAAAAAACTTTTTAGTATTTATTTATTTTTTTTAATTATATAGTTTTAAGATTAGTTAACAATATCAACACACTCAAATGACTATAGCAGGATTTATCCAGTAGCTCTTTGAACATTCTGCATGACAAGACAGTTAAATGTGAATTATGTTGGATGCTTAGACAGAGAGGCTTTTCAGATGACTTGGCCACAGGGGCGCAGACACCACCTGTTTGCCTGTGCCTGGGTGTGCTGCATGTGTAAAGTCGTTGAATTGAGATGTGAAGTGTATTTGTGGGTTTTGTTGTAGGAGTTTTGTTGTAGGAGTACGCCCTGACCAGAGCCATTGCTTTCAGGAAGTCAGTAACAGCCCAACACTACAACAATTGTGGAATGTTACCTCTCTTTTTCTTTTTCTTTCTCATGCTGTTTTTCTCACCACAAGCGGTTTAATTTTTTTTTCCTAATGCTCTTTTTTTCATTCTGCTAATTTTCCCCCCTTTAAACCTCATTGGGTTACCTGTTTGGGACCTCTTTTCTCTTTTTTTTTTCTTTTTTTTTTTTTTCTTGTTTTTTAGATGGAAATGCACAGTCATCATAATTAGCTAGTGTTATCAGGAGTAGCTGGTGTCCTGAGTTCTATTTTTGTCTTCGGTTGACTGCTGCGGGGACCATAAAACTGTTTTGCACTTATGTTTGTTTAAAATACACTGCCATTCAAAAGTTTGGAGTCGGTAACATTTTTTATGTTTCAATAAGAAGTCTTGTGCTCACCAAGGCTTCATTTTTTTTTAATTTTTTTTTTTTTTTATATTAAACATACACTACAAACATTAATATTGTTAAATATTATTACAATTTCAAATATTTTAATATCATTTAAAAAATAATTTATTCCTGTGATGCAAATCTGAATTTTCAGCAGCCATTACTCCAGTCTTCAGTGTCACATGATCCTTCAGAAATCATTCTAATATGCTGATTTCAACAGAACACCATTTGAAATGGAAATATTTTGTAACATATAAATGTCTTTGCTTTCACTTGATCAATTTAATGCCATTGCTGAAGTATTAGTTTCTTAAAAAAAAAAAAAAATTGTACTGACCCTAAAATTTTGAACTAAGTATTTTTTAGTCGTTTTTTCTTTGTGACAAAAAGTACAACCACTTGCAGAATCATATAAAGTATAAATATAAAGTCCCTCTGTCTAAAAAATGTGAAGACAAAATTGTATTCATCTTAGTTAAACATCTGATGATGAATTGCCCACTTAGGGATAAGGTGTCTGAAGATGCCAATAGGTGTTGCTCTGTTTATTTTCTCATTTACAAAGACAATTTTTTTATTTTCATTTGTTGAGTGGTAATTTTGGACTGGTGTGAACTTGGGCAGGAACAGTGGTTACAGGTCATGTTTTTGTTTTGGGGCTGGTCAGTGAGGCACACACTGATCGCTCTGTCTGCCACAGAATAGAGAACTTCAGGAGCATGCTGTTATTGAGCACACTGTGTGTGTAGACCTTGTGATCAAATCTGATGGTGCAGCAGTATTGAGCTCGCTCAGAGAGCCTCCTTTTGTGTGCATTGTTGTACAGAACGTTTAAGACCTGTGTGTGGCTAAAATAACGTCAGATGGCAGTTGTACTAATATCTCTACAGGGGGCAGCCTGCTGTAAAACATCCTCCCTCTATGGCTGGACCAGAGACACATCCATAACCACTTTATTATATATCTAGAATAAGTGTTGTGGAACTAAACCCGGGTGCACACTGTACGATTTATAATAGTCCTTTACTATTGTTGCTTGTCAGAACATGATCCTTGCTGTAATCCAGGTCACACTGTAGATCTCAGTTGTCATTAATGTCAGACTGTACGGCAGTCAAGACGTGTTAAAAAAACGGACGCGCACACAAGAAGATTCGTCTGGGGTTTTACATCATCAATCCGTGAAAAGTTTGTGTCATTACTCTGCTGATGGTGAACATGTCAAACTAGTGATCAAAGACTTCAGATTTTGGCCTAGGATCAGAGGAATCTTTTAGCATTTACAAAAATTGGTCTCAGACCGCCAAATTGTGGCCAAAATTGTACAGTGCAAGACTTGATATGATATTCTGTTCTCTAGACATAGCTTGTGTCCCTCCTTCATTGCAATTTGTTGTCATTTTAGTAACTTCTTGGTAAAAATCATTACGACTGATTGCTTAGAAAAAAGTAAAAACGTACCTCTTGAATGCATGAATTTGAGGTATTATGTTTGTCGCACAAACTTTGTTTGATACTTCAGTATGGGGCTTGTTCAGATCTCTAACCCCAAGTATGAGCAATAGTAATTGCAACAATTGCTGTAGCAAGCATAATGAGCAATTTTGCCAATGGACTACTTTTGCTTTAAGATGCTTTAATGCCTGCGATGATTCCAGATCAGCAGAGCAACTCTAATGCGCCGTGGAACGAAGGATTTTAAGCACATATTAGGACGCTGGTGTAGTTTGGACTTATTTTCACAGAGCTCAGGCTTTACAGAGCTCAGAGTGTGACTAATGTAGAAGAAGTGTTATTGTTCCTTTACATATATTAAAGAGCCTCATGCATATTCATGAGAAGGGTCAAACACAGTGTAATCCTCGAGGTCAAAGAGCAGACGCTTGCATCTCAATGATGAGTGATGTTTCTCACGTGTTTGAAATATTGACAATACTGTTTTAGTTACAAATGAATACGATTTTTCTTAGGCATGTAATGGTCACATCAGATGGCAGTTAAATGATTCACAAGATTACAGTGACGCTGATTATATGACTCATTCTGTAAATGCATTAGAAATCCAATCAGATGATACATCCTTAGTAGTTGGGTTTTTATGATTAATCTGTCTTTTTCTTTCTTGTTGAAGCACGTGTGTTGCTGCTTAACTTAAACACCTGTTTCTCTCTCTCTCTCTCTCTCTCTCTCTCTCTCTCTTTCTCAGAGAACACCTGTCTTGCTCCTTCACGTTCTTCCTGCATGGAGACAGTAATGTGTGCACCAGTGTGGAGATCAACCAGCACCAGCCCGTGTACCACCTGAGCGAGGAGCACCTGACACTGGCCCAGCAGGCCTCCAGCCCATTCCAAGGTGATAGAACACTCTATACCTGATATGCTTTTTCATCTCTTTCCCCCCCTCCTCTGCTTTTGTTTCTCTTCTCCCTTTTACTCTTTCCAGCATTTCCTTTCTAATCAAAGATGAGATGAGGTTTATAATTAGTAAAGCCCAGTGGCATCCTGTCGGCCCCTCCTTATCTCGAAAAAATAAAAAAAATAATTAAAATACAGAAACAGTGTTAAAGACCTTTTCCTGTTGTAGGTACTTGGGGAAGAGGGAAGTGTTCTTCATCACCGGTTACATGAGCAGGGCTTGACGTCCTGATGGCGACTTCTGCACATCCTTAAATCCTGAAATGCTCAAACAGAAGCAAACTGTATGATTTGATGTTTTTATTTTTATTGAGCAAACCTTTAAGTTCCAAAAAGGAATTAAGTGGTCCTTCCAAAAGGCTGTTAGTGATGGTAACTTTAACCTTTTGACGCGTACGATCACACCAGTGTGATTAGAACATTTAGTGCATCACGTGATCAACTGCTAAATTCAAATATGCTTTTCGTGCTTTGGCTGGCGCTGAGCCAGAGACGGAGACGAACTCAGCGCTTGTCATATCTCACAACTATTCAGTGTTTTTAATCACATAATGTTTATTTTAGGGTTCATACATTTAAATTCTCATAAGTACTAGCAAAACAATACATTTATAGTTTGTAAAATACACACTGATGTCTATGGAAGCAGCAATAACAATCCTTTTAATTATAAATTGACAACGTGTTTTATTCATATCAGATACACATTGTGTAGGTAACTATAAAGTTTACTCTATCCTTCTCCCACTTCACCGGCCACTTACTTTCATGTATTTCGGGAGAAGTGGAGGAGTTGACGTTTTGTAAATCCGACAGATCCGATTCTCTGAATTGCGGCGCAAACTAACATGGCGGCGCCCATTCGCGCGTTATAGATGAACTAACATGATCATTATAAATGTTTTTAATGACAAAACGCATTCACTTACACATATTTGAGAATTTGAATATCAGGTAGTTGATGTCATAGCTAACAATTGTGAATATTTTGAATAAAAAAGGAAAAAGGAAATAAAAGCGATACATCTGTCATACAGTGCTATTGTGGCTGCGGTGTGTCACATGACAAGCATGACGCATCGCCATGGAAATAATAATAAGGTGAAATGTTCTAAAATAATGGTCGCCTTAAAAAAAAAAAAAAAAAACACACGTTGGGGGGTCAGCTAGAATATTTTAAACTGACGTGTGAAAAGGTTAAGGATTTGCCATTTATGAACACGTGTCCCAGGGTGGGAAATCATCGTACTTTAGAAGATTTAGGCCTATTTAAGGGCACAGTATGTAAGGTTTTCTGCTAGAGGTTGCTAATTCAAAACAAAGGCATAGCTTGATGAAGCCATAAATGAGCATGGAATCATGGGAGTTGTTGTCTTCACCTCCACAGCCAATGGAAAGCAACCCGACGGGACTCGGGCAGAAGTCGCGTTCATGGACGAGCTAATATATTAAAGTTTTAATAACATTACTGTGGTATGAAGCAGGGCAGGGGGCGAGAGCATGCAACATTTTACGTTGCTGTTTTTATTATGCCTATATGCCACAGTCAGTCACTGCCGCTCGTTTTCTTTTTATGTATATTTTATGACTAAAGTTACGTTTAACGTCCACCGCCTCCATCCCTGAACTTGAACTTTGTTACTGTTACGCTTCATCACTTAATTTCACATTATTTTATTCCAACGAAATAGCTTGCTAATAGTTTGCTACTCATGCAGGTCTATTTATTTGACGAATTAAGATTGTGGGGTAACGCAGCACTGTTTACTTGGTCAAAACAATCATACTAAAAATACCTTTGTGTCTGTTGAAAGTTATCTAACGTTACTCTGTGCGTTATCTTGGTGACTGGTATGAGACACTTGTTGCACATTCACACATGGCAGCTCATAAAAAACAAAATGCTGTATTAAACACAAAATATGGGACGTTGTTCCAGCCCTCGTATATAATAGTGATTAGATTTTTGTCGATAAAGGTATCCAAACAGTTGCTCACCTGTCTAATAAAACGCATAATATATTAAAGCATCTTTGGTGTTTCAATGGTTTTATGGAAGTAAAACCGTAAATCGAGGGTAGCGCGGATATGACGTCAATGACAGGCAATGCAATGACATGGGCCATTACACTGGTTAAAATTGCTGATTTCTCTGGAATTGTTGGAAACATTAGGGAAAATAAGTACACAAGTCAGCAAAATATATAACATTGTTCTAGTGTTTTTTGGATATTTTAATCTAAAAATCTTTCATACTGTGCTCTGTTGCTTTTATGTATCCAAGGACTATCAGTGGGAACTATTACTTGTGACGCAAACCTTTAAATGGATTGCATCCAGTATTGTGTATTTTAGCTTGGCTGGAACGCTGTATTGACCAATTTGCGTCCAGAACCATGCACTAGATTAATATCTGATGTTGTTTTGCGTAATTGAAATTGTTTGTGTTCCTGCTAATTAAAGTTTTAAAACATAATTCATCCTTTTGATGGGAAATAACCTTTGCAGTGAATCAGGAATGTGTGATGTGTCAATTGGAACCAGCTGACCTTTTTCTCACTTGCCCGCTCTCTCTCGATCTCCTTTGGTCTGCTGCTCACCGTTTCTGACAGTCTCGGATTAGTGAGCGTGCGAGTGTTGCGACTATGACCTCATAAAGAGCAGTGAGAGGGGTGTAATGAACTCATAGCTCACTTAACTGAGCAGAAGAGAGAGAGAGAGGCTGGTAGTGTACAGATTGCTTGACAGAATAAATGTGAGGTGAACGGAGTGATATTGGAATACATTTGTTTGCCTATTTGTCTGAAAATTACTTTATATCTGTGTGATGCCCCCAATCAAATGCGGACCAGAGCAGCAGACCTCTCTCTAATGATGGCCGACATGCGGATACCTCTTTAGTGGATTCAATGCTTCGAGCTCCCCTGCAATGCAAATTCTGACCTTCCGCCCTGCCACCTGCCTGAAGAGCTCAATGCCAGGCTCCCTTTCTGTAAATATTTTGTGTATCTCAGCGGAGTCTTTTCTGATGCGCTGCGACGAGCCGGCGGTCCAGAGGCCAAACTAATTCCGGCCCCGTCACCTTGGCTTAATCAGGGAGCTGTCGGATATTAAAAGAGCCATTTTTGCCTGGAGAGACATTCTGCGAACAAGTCGTGTTTGTTTGTTACATCTGGTCAGCTTGGTTTTTCTTGAAATAATGCAGTTTGGAGGCTTTTGTCTTAAAGCCAGTGTTGATAAAGGATAATGATCTCTGTTAGAGCATGTAGGTTTAAGCCACTGAAACCCATTAAAGATGAATCGTGTCACCTTTCCATTTGTACAGCCCCCATTCCCTCTTCCCATACCTCTTCCGGATGGACGGAGGTGTCCTCTGTCATTGCAGCTTTTATGGATTTGTGTGATGAAGGCCATGGAATGAGCCAGCTAATGGAAGGACAGAGGGTGGATTCACCCCCTCACCCCCCTTTTTCTCCCTGGAAGCTCCTTCCTCCTCCTAACCCCTCATATGTAGATCAATATATCAAGTACAATATGAAATTTCCTTGGGAAAATTTGTGACTACCTACCTCTGTGTTTAGTTGTTTTTTTTAGGCATGAAAACAACATGTAACAGAGCTGTTCTTGAGAAACTGAAGTGTTTTTCTAAGATACCAATAGGGTGAAAACTGATGCTGTTGCTTCCATATTTGTGCTTCACCCTGTCTTGCTCTCTCTCCTTGTCTTTTTCTTTCAACCCGTTTCTGTCTCTCTCCCTCTGAGTGACCTGTTTATTTAAGTTGGTTTATGGGCTCTGAATGAGTACTGCTTGGCAGTAACTGGAGGCTGTGTTGATATGAAAGGGTTTCAGAAAGTGTCTGAGAGAAAGGAGGAAGGAAAAAGACCTGGCTGCAGTGGAGGAGTCATTTAAGACCACAGATAATGAGGAACAGAAGTGCAGAGAGCGGTTGAGAGAGAGCCAGGCGGGAGTGTTTGTACAGTGTTCCCCGCTTCATAGACTCATTTGCTTTGGCCCTGTTCTGATTACACGCTCTTCACTCTTCATGTGTTTCTTCTACATATGCTGGGCTTTTTACATTGGAAGAACCGGCCACTTTCCAAGGACAACTCCAGATAAATGCCACTCGATTGTACTTTTTTAGCAGAGGTTCTTTTGCCATAACATGTTAACACAAGTATTTACATGATAGGTGAATTGCTCAAGGGCAGAATGGTTAAATGGTTATCCCCTGATGCATGCTGCATGGTCTTGGTAATTCCTTTTGTTCACCAGCTAGAGTTGTCACAATCATGACTTTTTTTTTTTTTATGAGCTTTTAGATATCATAGTTAATTAAGTTAACAATTGAATAGTCTTTTTTTCCCCCTCATATCTTTCACAGTGTAAGCTTAATGCAAAAAAAACTTTCCTTTTGGTTTTTTTTTTTATTTTTTTTTTTATCTTTTGTACAGAAATATTGCATAAAGTAGAATGAACTAATATTTTAAATATCGGTTAAATAATGGTTGCACTTTATTTTATAGTATGTGCACTTACAGTGTACTTACCTAAGAAAGTACCAGTTAATATAAGGTAACTACATGGGTTTAGGTTCAGGGTTAGTACCTAGTTATTACCCAGTTATTCTAATAACTGTAATAAGTACATAATATGTACATGGGGAACAGGACTGTAAAACCAAAATTGCTACCAAATGCTACCAAAATTTTTAATTTTTTTTAAAATAATTTCACGTATTTTTTTTAATAATTTTAGGAGTAATAGATCTTTCCATTTGTTCCACTGTTGTTTTGTGGAGCCTATTTTTTATTAAAACCCAGCTTTAATATTGTATTATTGTAATATAATAATAATAATAATAATACTAATACTAAAAATAATAATAAATCATCTGAAATATTGATATTTGCATAAAATCTCCTTATTTGAGTGGCAATCTGTGATTGGGATTAAAAGAGCACAATGATTATGATTATCTCAATCTCAGTTAAATCAGATAATCGTGACAGGCCTGTGTCCCAGATTCTTGCCCTTTATGCCACAAACGCCCAATATCTGTTGTTCTGTACTGTTCTGTACTTGTTCTGTACATAGTGTAAATCTCTTCTCTTACTCTTTCTATAGTGATTCTGAGTCCATTTGGACTGAACGGGACATTGACCGGCCAGTCCTTCAAGCTGTCTGACCCTCCGACACAGAAGCTCATTGAAGAATGGAACCAGTTCTATCCCATCAGCCCGACCTCCAAGGAGAGCGCAGAGGACAAAATGGAGGACATCGACTGGGAGGACGACTCCCTGGCAGCAGTGGAAGTGCTTGTTGGTGAGTTGGCCCAAAATATATTTTACTTAAAAGGCTGTTAGGTAAAATAATTGCATTGTGGAGGCAATACATGTATGCGTGTGCAAGTGTGCATTTATTATTTGTTTATTGTGTTAATGCGTGGGCTTTTTCTCTAGGTGGTGTGCGCATGGTATATCCTGCATGCCTGGTGTTAGTCCCGCAGTCAGACATCCCCACTGTAACACCTACGGGGTCGTCGCATTGCACTGCTGTCTATTCAAACGGCCATCAAGTTCCTGCTTCAAACCGTGACCCTGCCATCTCTTCAGTGACCCTGACTCCTCCCACCTCACCCGAAGAAGCTCAGACAGGTGAACACACCTCAACCTTGACTCAAACCCATACCCATCTCATTTTATGAGCAGCATCCGTTACACTCTCAAACTTTTTGTCTTTTTCTTGCTTTCTGTAGTTCACTCTCACTCGGCACAGAAGTGGATGCGGTTGCCAATGGCAATGGATGGATTCAGTGTTGACAGCACCAGTCACCATGGTGGCAAGATTCCACGCAGGATGGCCAGTCAGGTGGTTGAGAGCGTCTGGCAAGAGTGCAACATCAACCGAGCTCAGAACAAGTAAGTTTACTCAGACATCCTCAGATGAGCTCAGAGCAAATCTTACATCAGATAATCCAATTTCACAGTCAATATAAATTAAAGACAGAGCCAACAATGCACTGCTAAAACTGGTACAATGAAATGCATATCTGAGCCACAGAATGTCTTATCATTGATTGTTTAATAAGGAGAAAATGAAAGCAAGTACGAGTAATTGGTGCTAGTTGTCACACAGGGAACTGTTCACAACTTTTCTGTAAGGTTTTTATTTTGAATTTGCACAGATGTGTAGTGTTTGTTCAATCAATCTTTTTGTAACAATTTTTGTCTGTTCTGTTTAAAATTCTACTGTTGTAAATGGTACTTAAGCTTCCACACTCCGCACAAACACTTGGTAATGCGCCTAATAAAGTTGCTGCTACTTACATGTTTCAAATGATATGCCATATGAGTTCGATGGATGATAGGAGAATGTTTGGATTTCCTGCCCAACATACTGTAATTAACACAAGGACCCACCGCTAACGATCTGTCCCTCATTTCCTGTCGAGTTATTTTTTTCTGCGACTAATCAACTAATAAAATTTTGGTTGACTAAGCCTCTTCTCGCTGACTGTTTAGTTGACTATTATGGTGCTTTTCCACTGTGTGATACGACTAGGCATGGTACGGCTCGTCTGCTGACCACGTTACAGCCATTTCTTTTTCAAGTTGCGTGCGACGGTTGTTTAAACAAGTCATTTGAAAAAATCATGCAAACAAATTATACTGCGGTGGCTGTTACTGACTATTTAAATGGGTTTGATGTCTCAAATGACGCTGGTAGTGACGATTCTCTTTGACCAATCAGTGATCTGCAGTGTTTACACGTCACATTTTAGTATTGGTGCAGCTCGCTTGGACCCTGAACTGAGGTGGTACTACTTAAGCGAGCCGCACCGTGCTGTACCGAGCCGTACCGAGCCGTAACATGCAGTGAAAAAAGGGCCAAAAAGAGAGCCGTACCGAGCCGTACCGCGCAGTGGAAAAGCACCATTGGATCAGCCCTACGAAATACCATGGATTTTGTGGGGTTTTTTTTCAGAAAGCCATTCAGAAGATACAGAGAGTTTGATTCCAATCTTGTTTTATTGTGTCTCCACAGACGGAAATTCTCTGCCACAGCCTCCAACGGGACCAGCGAGGAGGAGACGCTGATGAAAGTGGGCGCCTGGGACTTTGTTGACTCCACACAGAGATCAAGCTGCAACTGTTCAAGGTACAGACATGCAAACTCACTTAGCCTCGTACTCTCATAGGCTTTCGTTGTTTAACCATCCTGCACTGCTGCTGCCACTAATCGCTTTTATGTAGCTCTTATAGTGTCATCTGTCACTCTTTAAAATGACAGGCATTACATTTGTCATGAAGTATTAAATAAATCTCTTTGTGAAAACCAGAGGAACTGGCTTCTGAGTGATTGTGTTAAGCAGGGCTCCAGACTGAAACCAAAAGATTGTTATTATTTGTTACTGCAATTATTAATGCAAAACAATAGTAATTTTATGATTAAATTACCTTTATGATTTAAAAAACCCCCACCCCCCAGCTCTACCAAATCAGGTGCTGGTGCCACCATCTGTAGAACTGTTAAGTGGTGTCATAAGTCTCTGTTTTTTTTTTATTTTTTGTTTTCTTGTCTAATGTAGAGAAGAAAATAACTTGCTTAGATATTCTGTGTAGGTTGCGTGTTTTGAATGTGTATCTGTATATAATGTATCGGGCTGTATCTAGTCTTGCAGCTCTGTAAATTGCTGAGTTACATCTTGGTCCCTCCACTTGCATGTTTTTGCGTTGTTTTGTGACTCCTGAGTGTTTTACACTCTTTTAAATGAACTGTATTCAGATTTATATTTAATGGAAGTCATCTGGAAACTTTGAAGAAAAAATGTTCTATTCCCATTTATAAATCTATTCCCATTTGGCTTGGTAGCATAACAGTTAAAATACAGTTATGAATTTGAATTTGACACTCAGCATCATTACAGAACTCTGAGTGTGTATTTGTTTCATAATTAAAGAGGGCGATAATTAATTTATGTCTGCAGGAAGTGTTTTAGGTTATTGTTCCTTGCTTCATGAAAGGTAACTTTAGCTTAGAGTTTTCATGGTACCAAAAACAGGCGGGGGAAAAAAGAAACAAATTGGGTACATCGCTTGAATTTTTAAATTATTGTATTAGATTATGAATTTTGTATTACCAAAAAAACCAAAAAAAAAACCAAACATACAAGGCTGTTATCTCTGATAAGAGTCTGCAGTTATTGCCATTGAGCATAATTATGTAAATAGCCATTGATCAAACTGTCACTGGTTACATGCTACAGAAAATTATAACTTGTTTACAGATTAGACGCTAGCTGATTTGCTGGCCAACTGTAGTTATCGTAATAGATGCACACTAATATTGTCGCGGCTTGCTGTTATAGGACTTGAGAGGAACGGAGATTGACTTTCACTATCAATGTAGTCCAATAATATCGGTGCTGTTGACATGCCTACTTCAGGTAGATAATGGTTTTGTAAACAAGAAGCAGCAAGTACTAGAAAGAATGAGCCTAAACACTATCTGCGGAGCATTGTAAGTAACGTTAACACAGACTTAATGTCGTGTAGTGCTGTGTGGTCTTGCTGTTAGTCGTCTTCTCTTTCTCTTCATTGAGTAGCTGTTCAGTTCAGGCCAAGACAAGGCCAGGCGCTGTGGGACTGGTGTCATTTGCCAAATATATTTTTTGGAAGAGACCCAGCATGAGAGGTATGATGAAACTCGGAGTCCCCCTGTGAAGTGAAAATGACCATGCATCGACTGAGATCCTTTCTGCTTGCTTAGCATTCTGCTTGTGTGTATGTGTGTGAGTGGCTGTGTGTTGTTGTGCGCATGCATGTGAAATTGTTTTGAGTGTGAGAATAAGGGTATAATTTTACCTTTGACTCCCTTGTGGTCTGGTCGTTTTTTTTGCTGTTAAGTTTGGTTGTACAGGTAAATGTTTCTTTGAAGAACTTCTCAGCTATATATATCAGCTATCATCTCTCTCTGTCTATATATCAGGGGCATTTCTTTTGAGGAGGCAAACGATGCAGTGCCACCTCAAAAAAATTGGATGAGAAACATTAAAATAAAATAATGCAAATATTACATAATGTGACATTAGAAAAATAAGTGATTTATATACTTTATAAAGTAACACTGTCCAACAGTGACACTAGCCGCTAAAGTTACAGCGGGAATCCGTGTCTCTCTTGCCTCCCTTGAGCCCATTCAGTTTTAACAGACCCCTTAAACGTGCAGTGAGTTTGGTGGGGGAAAGTCGTGTGAGAGAAGGCAATGCCTCCATCGCGCTATCCATTGGTTATGATTGGATATGATTGGTTTGTGTGATAAATCCCGCCTCTTGTTTTTGTGCGCGTTCTAGGGATGTGACGGTGTGAATTTTCCTACCGGTTAATCGACATGTGACAACACCGGTAATACCGGTGACACCGGGGGGCGGGGCGCGGGGCCTCCACCTTTTTTTAAAATCGCTTATGAATGCCGGTGTGGCTGTGTGCATTTTACTTTCACTTTGAAATTAGCGGCAATTGCTTGAATGCTGGGTTATTATTCTCACTGAAAAACACAACAACAAAACAGTACAACGACAAACTCGCATATATTTAAACATAGAACTTTTAATAACAAAACGAATAAGAATACACCATGCTAGGCCTAATATAAAATAACAAATAGGCTAACTTACACAATGTTTATAAAAAAAAAAAAAACTGAAAATCAAACTGTGGAAACTGGAACCAAATAAATAAGGAACAGAACGTTTAAGTTCTTTAGTCAAGAGCTTACCTTTGTTCTTTGATTAACATTAATGACACTTTAAGATCTGCCGCTGCTGCACATGACGTGGATCTGACGCGTCCAATTTTCTCACAAATCTTTGTTCGTTTAAGACGTAATTTTACTCATTTAAGACTGCTCTTATGAGGACACTCAACAAAATGGACATTTTGGCATAATTTGTGTGTTATGGTTCGTTCTGTGTCTGTGAACGCACAGACAGTGCGTTCTCTTTTGTCTCGTCGCGCTTGAATAGTTTAAAAGCATTTGCATGAATAAGAGCTTGATCATATAACGCAAAAAAATGGATACTGTGTTAATTGTGTTAAATATATTTAACGTGTTAAACTGAAAAAAATTTGCCTCTGTGCTACAGTGGGCAAGTGATGAAACCAGTGTTGCGACTGAACACCAGTAACACCGACTACCGTAGCAAGCCTAGCACGTTCGCAAATGTCTGAATGAGCAAAATTATGGCGTTAACACCATCTCAGTTCCAACCTCAAAGTTACTCTGTGGTTTCTTTGTTTACATATATGGGCTAAGTTAAGTTCCTTGACCCCTGAACTTCTCAAACTACACATGAACTACACACTCTAGCCTTGCTTTCAAATACTAACGTGCATACATATACCAGACTGTTAGATATCTAAACCAAACTGAAGTTTCCTGGCTTTGTAACATAAGTGGTTGCTGCGGTAGCTCTGCATTTTTAAGGGAGGGATAAAAGCCTACAGGCTTGTGTGTTGAGATTCTGTGGAGGCTGAGAAGGTGACTGCCTCTGAAGAAAAACATTATAAACGAGAGACACTGTAAAAGGGATCCCACAGGGAAACTCTGGCAGCTGCGGGGCTTTACATATCTCAGAGAAAGTGTGGACACACGTTATCAGGTCAGACACTCTGATAGGAGTGGAGTGCTTGTTATTAAAAGGGTGGTTTCTTAAACCTGTCTTTGGACTCGACAAGCAGAGAATCTTCATTCAGAAGTGTTTTTTCAATAGTTTGAAAATTCTAAATAATGAGCTAATTAAGAAACTGTTACATTTTCTCTGTTACGAGTCTCAAAGGCCTATTAAACCTGAAAAGAAATGTTATGAACTCTGTGAAAAGAAATGAATTAAAAAAAAATTATTTCTGGTAATAGGCTTTCTTATTAATGATGTCATCAGTTCATAACTCATGTCCCTGTTGAATTAAAATATTTCTTTCTCTTATTAGGCACAAAACATTGAAGCAGAGAGCAGGCAGCACGCCTGGTCAGCCGCCCACTGCCGGTCAGACGCAGCAGCCGCCCATCAAGCACAAAACCGGGGAGAAGCCCGAAAAGGGAGACAAGCAGCAGAAACGCCCGCAGACGCCCTTCCACCACCGCAACTCCGTCTGCGAAGATGTCTCCATGGAAACCGATGCTTCTGCAGGCCAGCGCTTAGCTCTTAGAGGTCAAGAGGGTGGACGATTTTCTGGGCTCCGTCCATCTGATGTGAGCACTGGCTCAAAACCACCACAGCTACACAGCGGGGGTGGAGCTACCGTGGGCAACAGTGGCTCAACGGAGATGGTCGGCTCCCCTCAGCCACCACCGCTGAGCCCACACCCCTGCGAACGTGGCGAGGAAGCCACAGATGCCATTAAAAATCCCTCCACCCCACACAGCCAACATTTTTACCCTCCTTCTGCAGAGCCATGCCTCCTGCCCCAGAAGGGCCCAGATGACGCCCGCTTGGATCCCCTCACCCAACCTTTTCCCCCTGCGTACTCAGAACCCTTGGAGCCTACCCCGTACATTAGTGCAGTAGTAAACCTGGATGATGACGGGAGTCATGCGCCGTGGAGGTTCTTCAACCTGCCGCGTAGGAAAGACGCAGAGTTTCCCACACCATCACTACCAGGAGACAAACTCAGAGAAGAGGCGTCACTCGGAGCTGAAGGGATTATGTCTGCTACTGAGTGAGTATCAGGTTCTTTACAAACAATTTCATGCACTTATTTAAAGGTTAAATATCATTTCTGAGATACTGGGGTCACCAAGTAAAATAGCAAAAAAAAAAAAAAAAAACCTCCCTGAAATCTCAAACAATGCAGTAGTGAGAGCCCCCAATACTGAACCCAAAACGTTCCCGTCTGTTTGTGCAGTATGTTTTAAAATAGCTGTGATGTAGCCCCGAACACACACTCACTCTCGCACATAAACACTCTCGTTCTTTCTCTGAGTGCATACACCATGTTAATCTCTCGCGATGCGCCCTTTTGACATCATACTTCACTAATGTGCAGGCCCAGCACTGTTGTGAACTAGGAGATTACGTGTCCATCTCACACGTGCGTACAAACACTCTGGGGTTTTAGTAGGGATTTAGAGTACAAATGAGCAAGTTACAATTTTAAACACCGGCTTGTGGACCTGAAGGACACATACAAAAACAAGACGGAGAATTTGGGGGACTGCTTTTCTACACATTCTCTAAAATTACAGGACTGTTGCTAAAAATATTATGTACAGTACTGTTCAAAAGTTTGGGGTTGGTAAGATTTTTTTAAAATGTTCTGCTCACCAGAGCTGCATTTATTTGATAAATAACATAGTAAAAACAGTAATACTGTAAAATATTATTACAATTTAAAATAACCGTTTTCCATTTTAGTATATTTTAAAATGTAATTTAATCCTGTGATGGTAAAGCTGAATTTTCAGAAGTCATTACTAACCCTAACCCATTACTTATTATTATCAATGTTGTTTTAAAGATTATTAAATGAATAAAAGTTAAAAAGAACAGCATTTATTTGAAATAGAAATTTTATGTTCTTGCTGAATAGAAAAAAATAATTTCTTTAAACAAAAATGACAAAGAAAAATCTTACTGACCCCAGACCTTTGAACAGTTAAGCCTTGTTCAGACTGTCAGTCCAAATCCGATTTTTGTGCATATCCGATTGAAATCGCAAGTCTGAACGGCCAAAAACCACATGAAATGCGATTTATTTATTTATTTATTTATTTATTTTTTTTTTTACAAATCCGTTTCGAGCTACATTTCATATGTGGTTTGGAATCCTATTCAACTTGGATTTCACGTGGTTTATGTGACTCTCATGCAACGTAAAACGTAAACGTCAGACGTTGTTATAGGAAACATGCTGAAAGTCGCTGCAGAAACCAGGCTGTGTTGTTGCAAAGTGCCGGACGAGCAGAAATTAGCAATTTAACTAAGACATGTTTTGAGACCGGGGGAGACGACAGCATGGAATAAAGCCACTCATACCTGCCTCCTATGTTTCTGCCATTGCCTCATCATAACGCAGTAGTCCAGCGCTGGCGGCTACACATTGTCATGATGTAAATAAGACAATATCTGTATTGCAAACCCCTCCATGTTGTGGTTGTTGTTGTTGTTGTTTTTGGCGTATACCTACGAACGCAATGTCATTGCCATAGAAACCAATGCAGATATTCCAGAAAACGAAAAAGCGCCATGGACACACAAGTCGGATCTGAACACTTGCGATACACAGTGTGGACATTAACATTTTTAGATCAGATTCCAATCAGATACACAAATAATCGGATTTGGACTGACAGTCTGAACAAGGCTTTAGTGTATGTATCATGATATAGATTCCAATAACCACAAAGATATAAAAAATAATTCTGACTGTGACATTCATGAATTACAAATGGAATTATTTCAGTCACAGACTGATTTTGATTGCTTTACCTGTCTGTCAAACATTATCTTCCTGTCAAAGTGGGCAGTAGTAAGTGAGACTAGATTTGAGCTAGTGGGCTAGTTTTAGGTCAAAAGTCACAAGAATGCAGACAGGATATGTGTGAAATGAATCTTCACAACTTACAGTGGTTGCATGGTTATTTTTTTCTATGGAACAGTTGAAGTTGAAATAAATTAAGGATGAAATAAAGATCCACCATATGCTCAGCCATGACTCTCTTGTGACGTGCACCTACCCTCCAAACTTCCAGGAAGAGCACCAAGGGAACTTAGACTGGCCTTCCTTGATTTAAAAGCACAGACATTTGACACCGGTGCCAGTGCTGTTTGATGACAGTCTCCAACTAAGCCGTGACATGTTTACTCGTGTGAAGAATTTACGCTAAAGTGTACATCTTATCTGCTTCCCCAGATATTTAAATCAACAAACGCTTACCCACACTGCTTCCAAAAGACATGAATTGTCATTGTTTTACTGCAATTTTCTCTGTATTTGTGCTAATATACATGATGATTAAAATTCTTGTACCTATACTGTTAGCAGGAAGCACATTCATCACTTTGGCCATGTTACTTTATATCAAAAAAATGAAAACATTTGGTTTTTTGTATGGCCCATAATGTCACATCTATTAACATAAGATGGCGTTTGTTGAATCTGTTTAAGGGGGAACATTTGTTGGTCGCTCTGATATTTGGCCCAGTGTGGGAATGTTTGGACACATTTGTGTGAATAATGTTAGTGTAGTATGAACGTTTCCTCTGAACCGTTATGGATGAGAGATACTGAAAGCAGCGACTTTATGCCCCTCATAAATTCATGAAGCAGCAGTGGTATGGCAAAATAAAGTGTACACATCGCTCAGCCGTGCCGTTGTCTTCCTGGAAGAATGCTTGTTGATAGTATTAAGTTAAAAAATATGTCTCTCTTAATCCCTTACTAGAAAAAAAAAAGGCTGTTTGGAAAATGTTGTTTTAGTGTGGATGTTTCACACATATCTGATGTTTAAAAAATGTAGTTCCCTTCAACAATGTTATGTGTACAAGATGTGTATGAACATTTCAAAAGTGGCTTGCATCTGTATTGTTTCCACTGAAATGTTGTTTGCCTGAAGTTGCCTAAGATCAGAAAAAGAGGCAGTGCTGTGGTTAAGAGAGCTGTCTCTGTTGGCCACAGTGAGATGTAATGGTATGCAGTGGAATCCCAGGATACACTTGGCTGGTGTCCTCTTGTGTCCATTCTGCTGTTACGGCCTAATGTAATCCCTGTGCACTCTGGGGCCTCAATATGGGTTTAATCTCTGGCCAGCGCCACTGTGCACTGTCACCCCCCATCAGAGCTGCAGTGGTCAGATCTGTGTGAGAAAACAGTGGTTGGTACATACCATTCAACCAACACAGAGGGATTTTACATAACATATACACACAAACAGAGACTTCAGACACTGCTGGGGTTTGACATGATTTCGGATTAATAGAACTTCCTTTTTCTTTTTTCCTCACAGAGTTGGTGAATAATTTCTAGGCACCTGGACATGACAATACGGCTGTTCTTTTAAATTGTCAACTCCTCTTAATGAATGTAGATAGCATTATAATTTATTGTTGACTAATATTTAGGGCTTGACAGCACAAGTTTTTCACTTGCATTTGCGACTAAAAAAATAGATGTGCGAACTCTAAAAATTTAAGGTCATAAAAAGTCTTAAAGGGTTAGTTCACCCAAAAATGAAATTTCTGTCATTTGTCATCCTCATGTTGTTTCACACCTGTAAGACCTTCGTTCATCTTCGGAACACAAATTAAGATATTTCTGATGAAATCCGAGAGGTTTCTGATCTGTCTTAAAGTGGTTATTGGCAAGTAAATGTGAGCGCTGCACATTCAAAGTCAAAACGCGGCGCTGTTGCATGCTCTACAGGCTTGCAGTTTCAGAGCAGTGCGCAATCAATGAATACCGTGCATTTATATCAAACGATTGCTTATGATTCACTGTTGCGGAATTATGACAATTTTTACTTTATGGTGTTTGTATTGTAATATGTTTTAGATGGTTGTAAGTGCATATTTTAGCTCCTTCATATGTGTTGAATGAGCAGCTTGAAGCAGCAAATACATTTCAAAATAGAAGTCCCAATATAAGTCTGTTTTGTTTGTAATTAAAAGTCCCACATTATGCAGAACAATTTTTTTTTCTAGTATTTATTGGTATTTTGTTACAAAATACACTTTAACTGCCACTTAGTTCAATGTTAAGAACATAAATAATTCTATAATTAAATATAGTTTGAAGCAGAAATATCTAAAAACAGTGTAGTTTCGAATAAATAAAATAATTTTGTCTCCTTGTATCCCTTAAGAAAAAAACAAACAAATTATCTGATAAATTTTCATTGCGCCCCATAAAGTTCTTTATTTTTCAAATTAGGAGCATATGTGCACCTTGGGTATTATGATATAAGCATTAATGTCATTGAAAATAATCTTTTTTTAATCCCTAAAATTGCCCACTTGATTGGTTTGGATGATGTATTTACTTTCTGGCAGTATATTGTATATGCCATGCAGTGTTATACTAATTTAGTCATGTTTTGACCTATTTTTCTTTTTGTCTTGCCTAGGTCAATGGTTGCCTCCAAAAGGCCGCTCAAGGTCTCAGATGAACGTCTCCAAACGTACCTGCAGCGACAGAACCAGCACTTGGCTGCAGCCATCACAGGTGGTGACCATGAGCCTGAGGTCGACCCCTACGCCTTTGTCGACGGAGATGTTAAGTTCACCTTCTCGGATAAGAAAGACAAAGCAGGCGGAGATAGAGAACCGGGGAAGAAACACAAGGTGAGCGACACTTTTTGCTAGAGATATAATCCTATAATGCTCTGGACTTAAGGTTGCACTAAAGGCGGGTGCACACTGTGCGATTTTGGCCACGATTTGGTTGTCTGAGACAAATTTTGAGAATCCTAAAAGATTCCTATAATCCTAGGCAAAAATCTGTAGTCTTTGATCGCTAGTTTGACTTGTTCACCAACAGCCGATTAATGACTGTTGCGATCATATTTTACCTCAGATGAAATTCTGGCAGTGTCAGAAGATTTGGCGCACAGTCCTGCAGTGTGACTTCTCCTACGACAAACTCAAATTGTCTTCATTTTTCAAGATAAGCCGTGATCAAAATTAACGCTTGAGGTTTCTTTGTTAGCCACCATTTCAGTCCCGCGTGTAATGCAGCTCATTGTCACCAAATGTGTGTGGGTTGATGTAAAACTCCGGACAAGTTTTCAAGCACACGTCCGTTTTTAACACGTCTTGACTGTCGTACGGCTGAGCTCCCACAGTGTGACATGAGGATCATGTTCGTACAGTCTGACAAGCAACAATCGTAAAGGACTATTATAAATCACAGTGTGCACCCAGATTAACATTCAGAAGTTAGGGGTTGGTAAGATTTATTTTAATGTTTTTGAAAGACATTAAAGACTTTTATTCTGTAATTAGCCTGCAAGGCTGCATTTATTTGATTTAAAAAAAAAAACCCAGTAATATTGTGAAATATTATTACAATTTAATTTTTTTTATTTTTTTTTAAAATAATTTAGAATGTAATTTGCGTCAATGTCGCATGATCCTACAGAAATCATTCTAATGTCCTGATTTGGTGCTCAAGAAGCATTTCTTATTATTATCAATGTTGAAAACTTGTTTTTAAACTTAATGTTTTTTGGAAACTGATTTTTTTTTTAAAGAAGATTCAAAAGATCAGCATTTATTTAAAATATAAATCTTTTGTAACATTATAAATGTCTTAACTGTCACATTTGATGAATTGAATTGCACCCTTAATAAAAGTCTTTAAAAAAAATCTTACTGACCCCAAACTTTTGAACGGTGTTGTAAAATGGTAAAAAACGGCATTGCTTTTCTCTGTTTACAAGCTAGTTTCAGTTTCAATTGGAAATATGCAACATTACGGAAGTATAATCAGTTGTGAATCCTGTTTCACATGGACTCTTTTTTCCTGTGAAAAGGAATTATAGATGCTGCAGATTCTCCATTGGCAGTGTAGCGTGTAATATGCTGGCATCATGTCTGCTGTCTTCAGCTCATGGGAGATTCCCATCTGAGATCTGAATCTGACACCCTCAAATGTGGAGGAGAGAGCATGAATAGAGGGGGCGAAGAAAGTCTCTCCCATTCCTGTTGGAATTTCACACATACTTTTAGCGTCTTTTTGTGGCAGCTGCGGAGGCTGAACAAAAATCAGCTTTGTCCTTCTGTACTCTACTACTGTTACTCCATCATTTTGCAAGAGCTTTTTTGATACCTGCTCTCAGAATTACATGTCATTTGTGTGTCTTGGTAACTTTATAGCCTCTTTTTGCAGTCACAGGAGAGGTTCAAGTAATTTGGGCCATATGCTACAACAACCTCATTGCTTATAGCGCACATGTGTATCTATGTTATGTATAAACATACACACGGCGGCGTTCATTTGTTGTAAAATGCATAGTATACATAGAAAATTGCCTCTTTAACTCCTGTACTCCACCCCAGGGTTCTGCTATCGATTACGGGGCGGAGTGATTTGCATGTACAGGCGTTTATTACGGAGTTGGTCATTAGGATGTGAAGAGTGTGTACGAAGGAACAGATTACACTCTTTATGCAGAGAGACGGCCTGCAGCGTAATGAAATTATGCACGGCGTAATGAATCTCCGCATAGTGTGCGGCTTGCATTGTAATGGTGGCTCTGGGATGCGCAGGTTGCATGAGGGGCAGGTTAAGGGTCTGGGGTGGGTTTCTAAGGCGCTGAGGGGAAAGCTGCAGTCCCATTAGCCTGTGCTGTTATCTTATATTACAATGTTATTTATTATGCTCTGCGTGGAAGATAATATTTGGTGACAAAGTATAAATATGCTTCCACCCTCCCTCCCTCTCTTTGGTCGTTTCCTGTTTCTCTCCTTAGCTGTCACTCTTTTACTCTTATACCATCACCTTTTCTGATTGGACACTTTCTTCTCTGTGATTGTTAACCAACATGTGATCATGAACTATTGCACTCTGGACTGTTTTCATCTTTTGCTTTGTGGAAAAGTTAATCAGTGTGTGCTTGATTCTTAAATATTGAGGACTACACTGAAAAAAATGGTAACTACATCTACATTAGCTGGTTTTAAATCGTCGAAAATATTACTTAACATCACCTAATCAACCTAAATACATTAATTTATACCAACAAAACTATTTTTATGGGTTAAATCGGGTAGAAATAGATCTTTAAGGTAACAGTTGCAGGTTACCACTTTTTACAGTGTATATGTTTTGGTTTTTCTTAACTCGCCATTGATATGTGTCAGAACATTTTGCATAACTAATCTAACATAACCTTTGTGTATCAGTGGCTTATATATTAAATGTATTTATATTTTGCTCTCTCACAGGGAGAAGATGGCAGTGCTGCTCTATCAGATGGTAAGGATTGTCCTGTTATACTCCAGTGACTCTCTCATGAACCCCTCTCAAACCCTGAGTCCATTTATTTTATTTGAAATAGTTTCCCTGTTGACAGCCTGGGTCAGTTTAGTGTATTGTTGCCCATAAAGGTTAAATGTGTTCGCTGAGTGAGGGAAAGGGCTTGTCCTGATGTGGTCTCAAGCCCAGGCTGTGGTTACGCTAGATAAAGCTGCAGAACAGGACTGTGTTAAGCTCTTTCTCTTTCTCTCTCGCTCGCTCAGATGCTCAGCGGGCTGCGGCCCATAACCGGGCTGCTTCCACCAGCCTCATACATGATTCAGACCTGGCAGTCTCCATCAAAGACCTGGACAACCTCTTCAACTCAGATGAGGATGAACAAACAGTCAGTATCAAGCTGTATTTCTGTTTTCTTTTTCTATTATGTCTTCCCTGAATGGCTTTGCGTCACTGTGAAAATTTGCCAAAACAGCAGAATTTTTATCATAATCTGACGCGAGGGCTCGCAAGAGTTAATCGCCATACATAATTAGAAGTTGAAATATATAATCTATATGTAATCAAAATAATTACTGTTAAAATTGCCATTGCTTTGCTATTGGAAAATACGGGTGTTGTAATGGAAATGTGTTTTCTTTAGAGAAATTGCTGTAATTTTAGAGTGTTGTAATGAAATCATAGTTCTGATTTTTGGCTAATTTGTGTTATTCTCCATAGCCTGGAGCACGGAGAGCTGTAAATGGAGCAGATGAGAAGTTTGGCAGCAAGGAGTCGAAGCCAGCCACACTGGACCCTGTCTCCTGTATAAGTGAGCACAGTCTCTGTCTCTATAAATATACAGGTTTTGCTTCATCAGTGAACTCTGTATACTGCTCCCTGCTGGTCACTGTGACAACTTTTACATTGCATGCAGACAAACAGGGACATCATGCACATATTTCTTTGAGTGAGAACAGTGTATTAATTTTCTATTGCAGTTGAAGGTTTTTGTATAAATTTTGACAATAATTATTTTTGTTTTTCACAAGAATAAATAGGAAACAGGCTTATGATACAACATACTGGATGTACTGTCATGCATCGTCCCTCTATCCTTCCACTTACATGTCATCTTTCTCTCTGCCCATCCCTCCCTCAGGCACGGCTGATCTACACCAGATGTTCCCTACGCCTCCGTCTCTAGAGCAGCATATCATGGGTTACTCCCCCATGAACATGGGCAGTAAAGATGGCTGTATGGAGCCTGGCTCTGGCCTCAACACTCTGGATGGCTCTACTGCTCTGGGAGGCCAATTTAAAATCGAGGTGGAAGAGAGTTTCTGCAGCCCCAAACCTTCTGAAATCAAGGTGAGATCAGTAGTTAAAATGCTACTGTCCTAACCATTTGCAATGCAACAACTTTCCAGCGTTAAGTCATTTTTCTGTCCTGACGGAAAGCGGAATGTTGTGCAGAGCAACATGATCACAGCCAATCAGAATGCACTTAATGCTTAATATTAGGATTTTTGTTTTTGCAGGGACACAACTGTTTTAATATCTTGTGTAAACTTGTGTTGGAATTTGCTTGTGTGCATTTTAGGGATGTTTGTTTTTTTCCCCTAACTGACAACTAAAGCTTGTTAACCAACAAGATTATGTTAAATTTGAATTAAATTAAATTAGAATGGATAAGTGTCTGTGACCCATTAAAAATAACAAAATGTCTAGGTGTTTAGTTTATTTATATTTTTTACATGCGTAAGGCTTGAAATATAGTTCACTTAAATAATTAACAAATTAATAAAACAAAAGAAAAAACTGTAGTATACGCGCACTACTAACAAGTTCACAGAAAGGAAACCGAGGCAGAAGCGGCGTCCTGTTTGTTTTCTTTATTTTACAAAAGCACAATGTTTTGTTTTTATTGTGAATGTACACAAATAAAATTGAACCGCTGTTATAAGGAAACAATTCAAGTGATCACACATGCACCTCACACACACAACATATGTTTTAGCATTGCTTATCGTTTAT
This sequence comes from Mylopharyngodon piceus, assembly GCA_039654765.1. Lineage (NCBI taxonomy): Eukaryota > Metazoa > Chordata > Actinopteri > Cypriniformes > Xenocyprididae > Mylopharyngodon > Mylopharyngodon piceus. The sequence continues at coordinate 13,294,228 of CM077438.1, forward strand.
TATTTAAATAAAATACAGTCAACCATACATATAAAAAATTACACTACTAAATTTAAATAGTCTGTAGTACAATCTGTGCCTTTCAGCATTACCACCTCCTCATTTTTGAATGTGAGTGCAGTACAAAGCCTAGTTTACATAATAAAAAAGTTTAGCATCCAAATACATTTCGGATATGGAAACATTTGGTTTGGTGCTGAATGAGACAGGTAGGCTACGTGAGCCGAATGCTGGTTTCTGTTTCACTTTCACATTAAATAATTCGTTTTGGCTTGTCGTTTATATATACCTAGTTTTATTTTTCATTCTTGTTCTGTTCTGAGTACTGTTAAATTTAAAGGATTTGTTGTGGAGTGAGAGGAGCTAAAACTAAAAGTTTATAGTGTTTATAATATTTGTAAACATTTAGCTTTATTTTACATTATTCTTGAATGTAATAATAAAATGCGACTTATACACAACGTTATTTCTCTCTCAAAAACACAATTTTATATGTATAGTGGATTTTTTAACAGTGCAGTGTTTTAAAATATCTTAAATTTTTTTAAAAAATATTTAAATTACTTTTTAATCCATTAACTGATAGTATTAATCAGTCAAAATTCCTACTGTTGGTTAATGGTTAACAGTTAATTATGAGCATCCCTAGTGCATTTACTCTTTTAAGTGCTTCTTATGGGAGTCATTTCTGTTGTATTGATGCAGAATATGGATTCATACAACAGCAAATTTAACATTTGTTTCTTTCCCTCTCTCTTCAGGACTTCTCGTTTGTGTACAAGCCTGAGTTGTGTCAACCGTTTGTGGGCTGCTCCATGTTTGCCCCCCTGAAGTCTTTGCCTAGTCAGTGCCTGCCCCCTATCAAACTGCCTGATGAGTGTGTTTACAGGCCCAGCTGGACAGTGGGAAAACTGGAACTACTCAACTCTGTACCTGCTATGTCCATTTTCAGCAAGGATGGGTGAGTTTCATATCTGGGGTGATGCACAAAACCTACTATATGAACAACACAACAGAGCCAACAACCTCAGCCATTATATATATATCTTTACACAGACTTTTGTATGCACTAAGAAAGTCTCACAAAGAAATGTCTGGGTCATATTTCACTCCCAAATAAAATAAAAATGAATCATGGGAAAAAAAAAATAATTATGTATTACTTACTTATTACTGTAATACAGTAAAAATTATTATATATAAATTTAAAAGGTCAACAAATACTGTTATGATGTGTATTTAGAGTTACACTTTACGTATGCTTTTTACAGTTGAGTCATTTTAATATCTTTTTTTTTTTTTTTTAATTGTCATAAATTACAGTACAATGTAAAAGTTGATTTTCTGTCTGAAATGTTTTTCCCCTTTTGAATTTTGGGGTAAAATATGACCCAGACATTTTTTTCTGTGAGTATCACCCAATAACTGTAAGTACTAACTCATGTTTTGTGCAGTCAGTTACACCCACACACCTCTTGTTCTTAGTAATGACATATAGAGGATAAAAGTAAAGAACAGGTGTTAACACACTGGTAATTAGGCTGTCAAATCCATCTGCTGCCACTTTTCTTTTATTTTCTTACATTTAAAGCTGCTTATCTCAAAGCTTCTTCACTGTCTTTACTCAAACTACTGTGTTTCTCATGGACTGGTTTATTTGGATAACTGGTGTTTGCTCAGGCGGCCACATCTGATTGTTATTCATGCTGTGTTATTCATAATCTTGTCGTCTGGATTGCTTTTTCATGTGATATTATGAACCTGTGTAAGGGTAAACTTCAACTACACTCTATCATTCTGTTAGGCTGAAGTTAGGCTTGAGTTACGTTGCTTAAATGCATTGTGTCTTTATACTGCGGCAATATCGAAGCAGATGAAAAAATAATCCGATAAAGTTCTTTTCATACATTAATCTCAGAGAGCAAAGAGAACTCTGTGTTCTTGGACATTATATTTGATGTCGGTAGAAATTCAGTGAAATCGAGAGAGGAGGGGGGGTGTTGCGAATGGTCGATGACAGAGTGATAAGTCTGGTTGTAAAGTCCACATTTGTTTAAGTCAGTTCAAAAGCCCTTTATGAGCTGGTTAGGCTTCTTTTATAACCCACAGCAGCTGGGGGAGAGGGCCACGTCTTTAAATGGGGGACCTTCAAATGCCTGCCTGTTTTTAAAGGCCACCGGGAGCCACACTCGGCATTCTCACACTAACACACACATACACACACACGTATGGTCCATGTGGCACAAGCTGTGCTTTCATTTCTTGCACAGCTGCCTGTTGGACCGTCTGTCTAAAAATAGTTTCTCCTCCCTCCCCCTGGAGGTCTTCTTAGGATACAAGTACAGTACTGCAGCTCATAATATATGTCCACTGTGTTATATCCGATAATCATTAGTGTTAGTGAGAACAGGATTGACGAGACATTTTAAATGTCGCTCATTTGTTGTAGGGCTTGATTTCAGTGATTCCCAAATTACCCTCTTGACTTTTTTCTGCTTTCTTCACTCTAGTGAAAACAATGCTATGGAGCAAGAGTACATCCAGACGTATACACCTCAAACCCACACGCCATTCTTGTCTAACAGTGCCCCGCCCAGCAACAGTGGCACAAGCATCCTCCCGTCCCCTGCCACACCTCGTTTTTCAGCCCCCACCCCTCGTACCCCACGGACACCCCGGACCCCCAGAGGCCCAGCCAGTGTGCAAGGTTCCCTCAAATATGAGAACTCTGACCTGTACTCGCCAGCCTCGACGCCCTCCACCTGCAGGCCGCTCAACTCTGTGGAACCTGCGACGGTTCCCTCCATCCCTGAAGCCCACAGCCTATACGTAAACCTCATCCTGTCGGAGTCTGTCATGAACCTGTTCAAGGACTGCAACTTCGACAGCTGCTGCATCTGCGTATGCAACATGAACATCAAAGGAGCCGACGTGGGCATCTACATCAGCGACCCCAACATGGAGGCCCAGTATCCCTGTGGGTGCGGCTTCAGTGCCGTCGTCAATCGCCGCTACGGTAATGGCTCCGGCCTCTTCCTTGAAGACGAGCTGGATATCATCGGACGGGGTTCGGATGTGAGCCAGGAGGCGGAGAAGCGCTTTGAGGCGTTACGGAGCATGTCGCTGGAGAAGACAGGGGGTGGAGGCAAGGATCGAGTCCCGGACGAGCTTATCTCTCTCCTGCAGGATCAGTGCACTAATCCCTTCTCCCCCATCCTGGCATTGGACCTCGAGGGACTGTCTTCCCAAGGGCCAGGGGGCACCACTGTACCACCCTGTGTGCGTGTAGAGGAGAGGGACTTCCACAATGACTGTTACCTGGCTTTAGAACACGGGCGGCAGTTCATGGACAACATGTCCGGTGGGAAGGTGGACGAGACTCTGGTGAAGAGCACGTGTTTGCACCATTGGGCCAAACGCAGCGGTGAGAGATTAGAGCATATTCAATGTTTGTTGGCCTTTTTTTTTTTTCTTTTTTTTTTTTTTCTTTTTTTTCTTTTTTTTAAACAATAGAAACCAATTCCTCTCATTAAGCTGGTACATTAATTATCAAAGATATGATCACAAGAGGAGGAAGACATTCACATATACAAAATAGAAAATAGCCATAACAACTACTTACTTTCATACACATTCCTTATTGTGAACAGTTGACTGTTCCCAGTTCTTCTTTTAACAGTTTTAAGAGTGTTGACCAAATATTACCACTTATGTGGTGTTCTAGTGATGCACTGAATTTTGGCAATCAGAAATATTTGTCGAAACTCCAAATTTTTTATTTTTCATTTTGGATAAAAATAGTTTTGGAGGGCTGAATCATTGACCGAAATGGCACTTTTACGACGGTGTGTATTGACTGTGTCAGTGTCATACAATATGTCATCATTTTGTGCATACAATATAGATAAGCTACAACAGGTTAACATGTCAACAGTGTGGACGCACTTCATCGTACCCAAAAATTATGCTAGAGTAGCAATATGTAGCAAGTGTTCAGCAAAAATATCAAGAGGAAGATATTATCACTACGAGTGATTTTCCATCTGTGAACACAACACCCTAAACAGCAAAAGTTCAATTACCCATATTTAATTACTGAAACGTTATTTTCCATTTCTGTTTTTGGCTAAATAAAAACTTAGATTTTGGTTATGGTGTTTTTTGTTTTGGTGCATCACTATATTCTACTTATGTTTATATATGACAGTAAATGTTGAATATTGACAGATTTAAGTGTCTATATTAAACTCTCTCTCTTTCTACAGCGGTGGATGTGAGCGGGCTGTGCTCTCAGGATGTGTTGAGAGTTCTTCTCTCTCTCCAGCCTGTTCTCCAGGATGCCATCCAGAAGAAGAGGACTGTTCGCTCCTGGGGAGTCCAGGGGCCTCTCACATGGCAGCAGTTTCACAAGATGGCTGGACGAGGGTCTTACGGTGAGCAACAAGGGCACTTAAAAGTCTAAAAAGGCCATCACAATTTTTGGATGGGAAATGTTCAAAATCATTATTGTTATGAGTAATTATGTATTCAAGATTTAATAGACTTTGAAGTTGATGCCAGGGGGAACGCTGATACCACTCTCCTGTAATGTTTATGCACTATGCAAATAATGCTGCGCATGCGTGTTGCAGACAGTCGCACTGGTGCTAGTACCAATTTGCTTAACTGATAAGCACTGCCATTTTTGATGCATGTGAGAAACATTAAACGATATGCCAAAAGCGTAACGAAACAGAGCTGTTTGTTTGAACCGCGCCACAGACCATTTATCAGCTCGGCTCAAAGCACACCACAGCGCGAGCTTTAGAGCGAATGCATTTATGCATTTACTTGCTGACAGTCTCAATCACGGCACCACTAAACAGCGCTGTGAGATCCAGTGAGAATCGTTCGAGTTTGGCACAGAACTCTCCCATACAAACCACAAATCAAATGCTTCGTGATTTTAAACTAGTTTAAAGCCAGATGAAACAGCGCTGACGTTCTCAACAGCAGAATACAGGAGAAACATTGAGCCACAGCGATACAGTTAGAAGCCTTTTGAGTCCGCAAGTCACCAACATTCACCTTGATTTACTGTACGAACAAACTGAAACCATGGGATTGTGGGATGTGGGATATTCATATTAAATTTTATTATATTATTAATGTTAATAATGGAATATAATTTAAGTTTTTTTTTATTTATTTATTTATTTATTTTTATTAAACTATAGGGGTTTTGTGCATTTGTATTATACTAAATGTCTTTGGGCTATTGTTTTTCATAACAAATACCATAAAAACAATTGTTACTTTTTACCATGGTAGTCAGGTGCAGTGTGTGGTTTTTACCTGTGGTTATAAATAACGATTTGATGTTTATCGTGATAATTATCGATATCGGCTGATATGAATTTTTTTTTTTTTTTTTTGGCCATATCACTCAGCCCTACACTTCTGTCACTCTGACTCTCACTTTATTTCCTCCTTTGCTCCTCTCCAGGCACTGATGAGTCTCCGGAGCCTCTGCCCATTCCTACCTTCCTGGTTGGGTATGAGTATGACTTTGTGGTGCTGTCTCCCTTTGGCCTGCCATACTGGGAGAAGCTACTGCTTGATCCCTTTGGCTCCCAAAGAGACGTAGGATATCTGGTCCTTTGCCCGGACAGCGATGCTCTCCTCACTGGAGCCAAGAGCTTCTTCAGAGAGTTGACAGCAGTCTATGAGGTGAGTGAGTTTGTCAATCTTTACTTTAATGTTCCACTGAGAATTTTGTCTCTCACTATTCACCTTATTTTTTAACTCAGAAATAAGCTATTTCCTGTGAATGTGAGACATCCCAATTCATTAGATGCTATAGGTAAATAACAAAGTGCAGTAAACTGTAAAAGTATTTGTGCAACAAACCAGTGTTTATGATTATGATGATAAATTAAAATATGATAATAAATAGTAAATTTCAACATCAATCAGCATAACAGACTGTTGCTGTACAGCCAAAATAACTGGAATCAACTGACACTGGAAGCCTTGCATGTTCAAGTTAAAAATTTAAACAATCTAACTACGCAACAACATGCTACACTTTGATGTACCAAAATGGATAGTTCATGTTTGTTTCTATGTCCAACATTTCCTGGCTTCCATGTACTGCTTTCTTATTGGTCTCTTTCTGTTTCTGCCCAACAGTCTTGTAAGCTCGGTCAGCATCGACCAATCTCCAAAGTGCATGCTGATGGCGTTGTTAGGGTAGGTGGAGCTGCTGCCAAGAAGCACTCAGAACAGCCAGTCAACGATTGGTTCCTGAAAGCGGCTGGTGGCAGCAGTGATGCATTTGCCAAGCTCAAGCTGTTTGCCCAAGTCTGCAGACATGACCTCGGTAAGACCCATCTCTCTCTCTCTGTTATCCCTGTTGTCATGAAAATATATCAAACAGTATTTGTCTCACTAAACTTTGTCTTGTCCCTTCTGTTTCTTCAGCTCCATACCTCGCTACACAGGCATTGGACAGCTCCCTCCTCATTCAGCCAAACCCTATCCCTTCTACCACCCAATCATCTTCCTCGCAATCCTCCTCCAACTTACAAACCTCAATGGCCTCCGGAGGCTCCGCCCTCAACAACAACAGTGCTGCCAGCAACAGTGGCTCAGGCCTGCCAGGCAACACCAATAACACCCCCTCCTCCTCCTCAGGCCCTCAGGGCAGCAGCATCCAGTCTGCCAAGCCCAGCTCATTCCCTCCCTTTGGAAGCATGGGAGTCCAAGGTAACAGCTCCCAGTCTGGGGCTCTGGGCCAGCAGGCTGTCACCCAGAACTCGAGCCTCTCTGGAGACAATTCAGCCGTCAACAGCCAGACTCAGGGGCCATCTGAACCACCAGAGAGGTACGCAATGCATTTGTTGCTTTTTCCTGTCTTAATAGAGGCATCATTTATCCGTTTACCCTGAAATTGTGACGTAACTTGTGAAAGTGTTTTAAAAAGCACATTAAAGTCCCTTTCTTTTCCCCTTTTTCATCAGCACTATGGAGAGAGAAAAGGTTGGAGTTCCCACAGACGGAGAGTCCCATGCCATCATGTACCCACCTGCCATCATGATCTATATTGTGGACCCCTTCTCATACGAGGAGGCAGAGCCAGGGACGTCACAATCAAGCATGTGGACACTGGGACTCCTCCGCTGCTACCTGGAGATGCTGCAGGCCCTTCCAGCTCACATACGCAACTCTGTGTTTGTACAGGTAGGTACAGCAGTTTTTACCTGATGCACATCTTTAAATGCCAATTTAACATTTCAAAATGATCTTTGCATACATGTGAATGGAAGTCATCGGAACGAAAAGTCTTGCGCAGTGGTTCTCAACTAGGGGGCCTCAGAAAACTTCCAAGGGGACCTCAAGATGACTTAAAAAAAATTTAAAGTAAGAGAAAACAAGCATTAAAATCAGCTAAAAATGTTTTTTTTTTGTTTGTTTTTTTGTTTTTTTTTAATTCACCGCCTCAACAACTGATGTTTTTTTTTTTTTTTTTTTTTTTTTTGAAGAACCAGGTCACAACCAGGTGTTTCATGGTTTTGAAACACCTGGATATATGTGAATATTCATTTTATAATGAATATACATTTTTGTAGTTATGCCAAGCTCTAAAATATTTTATTGGGTTGTGAATTGAGAATAAAAAATATTCTTAGAATGATCTTTCATCTTTATCCAGTTAATTTAGGAACAACTGGAAACGTCATGTAAATTCATTGGTTAAAGGGGGGGTATCACACACAGTTTCTGCCAATCTCATGTTAATCTTGAGTACCTATAGAATAGTATAGCATCCTTCATATCGCCGAAAAGTCTTTAGTTTTATCATATTTATAAAAGATACATACGCTGTACCGAGTCTTTCCGAAAACAGCCGAGTGCCTGGAGGCATGCCGTGTGAGCGGAGCTAAAGAGTGACGAGCACGCGCAGCTTTTGCGTAGAGATCGTCTGCAAGCTATCAATGGTTAGCTAAACAACTGTATTTAAACACACACAATACACCATCGCATTGTCCATGGATAACTTTTGAATCACTATAATGAATATAGCGTATAGTGAATGATGAATAATGAATTTATGAATTCACTACGTTCGTGTTGTTTACATTATATGCACTTAGGCGCCTATTGCCAACAAAACAGACATTTGATGCAGTTTTACTCACCACCTGCGGTTCCGACTCATGACTGGGATCATCATCGCTGTGACCGCTCCATCTTTCAATTTCAAACGATCTGTAAATCCAGCATAGAACTGGGCCTTGTTTATAAAACCATAAGCGCCGATCCTGAGGGCTTGAGCAGCCATGGAAAAACACAAGATATTCTCCATTCATTTTAACTAATAAAAAAGTGATTGCAACTATCAGTTTCTATGATTATTTTAATAACAAATATCGAGAGCGCATCAATGTAATGCGTGAGCACAAATCTCTCAGCTCCACTGAACACTGGGTTCTTTGGGAAGCAAGGTTATCTTTCCCTCACAACCAAAAACACACTACTTTGGTGACATTGTTGATTTCGTGGTCTAAAAACAAAGTAACAAATCTTTCTTGAGCAAGTCCTGTGCAGGGCTGCCGATGACTTCCGTAAACCCAAACGAAGCAGACACTCTGGCGTGCTCTTGCTCTCTCTCTCTGGTCGACGTGTGCGCGCACGCTCTTCCGGGAGAAGTGCCCGTACAAGGAATTCCGACCTTTCTGATGTTACACAGGCACATACTCGAAAAAAAGATCCTGAAATTTAAGAGGATTTGGAAGAGTATTTTTGGCACAGAAATACTCTGTCATACGTCCAACTCGTGTTTTGAAACTTTGAGAATCCAACTCTTTAACAGTGTAAATAAGTCAGAATGCATGAAATAGCATTATACCCCCCCTTTAAAAAGAGTGGGAAGAACATTCTGCAATGTAATTTACAGAATGTAGGAGTGTCGGGCCTTCAGATATTGTTGTGGACAATGCGAGGCCTTGAAATCAAAAAAGTTGAGAACCACTGGTCTAATTTGACTTTATATCTATCGTTTCTTCCTATGGGTGCTTTTTTGTAAAGACAATAGTGAAACAAATCTGTTTTACATCTGTGTACTTTGTTCTTAGATTGTCCCCTGTCAGTACCTGCTCCAGCCTGTGAGGAGTGAGGAGAGGCACCTCTACGCCCAACACCTCAAGTCTCTGGCCTTCTCCGTCTTCACCCAGTGCAGAAGACCCCTCCCAACCTCCACCAATGTGAAGTCACTGACGGGTTTCGGCCCTGGCCTTGCCCTCGACACCTCCCTCAGGAACCCAGATGTGAGTGAGGGTCCAGCAGTTTGATTGGTTGTTAAATTCAGAAGCATTTTCCTTTCCATTGTATGGAACAGAGTAGCTTGGACAGCCACCAAAATATCTTAAATCTCAAAAATATAAAGTGTTCCTGTTTTTTAAAGTTACGTTGCTGAAGCTCTGCCAAAACACCAGACTGACAGAGCTGTCGCTCTGCCATGTTCAAGTGCCAGTCCCTTGTGCCAACAGTGTCAAAATGAACACCCTGATTTGAGGCTCCCAGAGCCTTTGCTTCTGACCTCCTCCATAGAGCTCCTGCACCGGCAGCCCCATTCATGCTCTTTAACGACTCTCTGTGCTGTATGAGAACTCGGTGACGTGTGGAGACTGTTACACTGACCTCCCTGTCCTGGAACAAAACCAAAGGGGACTCGCACAACCCAACAGTTCTCTTTCCATTATCTGCTTGGGCAGCTCCATGAGACCTCCCTAATGGGATCCGGCTTGCATGTTTTGGCAGAGGAATCCGAAAGCTCCACTTGCTCTCCTTTCTTCACCGAGCTATTTGTAGAATCCAATTTTCTCGCTCGACTCGCTAGCACTGTTTCTCCCACCCCACTTCCTTCCCCACTCACAAAAGAGATGTGACTACTTGGTGGGGTTTATTGATTTCATAAGAGAGGAAAAGGCTATATTGATGTGTGCACAGGTATGACCACCATTAGTCTGAGGCTGATTGTTCGACCTTAGACCCTCTCTTTTGTCCTTTTGTCCTGCTCTTTGCTCTTTGTTTTAGGGGGAAAAAAAAAATACAACTTAAGTTCTATTACACTATTTGCTTTTGACATTTGACTTTCTTGCCACAGAGACCAGAGTGTCTGCGATTGTACACGCCACCTTTCATCCTGGCACCAACGAAAGACAAGCAAACGGAGCTTGGCGAGACTTTCGGAGAAGCGTCTCAGAAGTATAACGTCCTGTTTGTGGGCTACTGCCTGTCACATGATCAAAGATGGCTGTTGGCCACCTGCACGGACCTGTACGGAGAGCTGCTGGAAACCTGTATCATCAGCATAGATGTACCCAACAGGTAAACTACAACTTTATAAGTTTTCAGTAGCATAGTAGGACATATAGGTGGTGCATTAACTCTGCAGGAATAATTATTCACTCGATACTTCAAGTGTCATATCTAAAACCATTATCACCACCATAGTCATGACAAGTGGAAAAACCTGACACACTTTTACTTTAATCTCCATGAAGTATCTCTTAAGTATAACAAATTTACACATTTAACTAATTTCTAATCAGGCTTAAAAAATGTAATCATAAATTAAGGACATTTAAAATATATTTGAAGCATTTTTGTATAGAAGTTTTATATTGTTTTCTGTTTTTGCTGTCTCAGAGCAAGAAGGAAAAAGGGATCTGCCCGGAAGCTGGGCCTACAGAAGCTTTGGGAGTGGTGCCTGGGTTTGGTTCAGATGACATCATTGCCATGGAGAGTGGTGATTGGCCGACTTGGACGAATAGGTCACGGAGAGTTGCGAGGTAATGCCTATGTAAGGCTTTTGCCTATGTAAGGCTTTTAGGCCTTTAGCCATGACAATATTCACAATATGGTTGGATTTGAGTTGTTACTGCTTTTATAAAATGGTTGCTACATAAATATATTAATATTCATAAAAATTAAACCAAAACAAATTAGTTTTATAATACATCTTTAAAGTCACAAGATATGTTAACACTGCAGTGCAAACATGGGAACTTTTTCCCCATGGGAATACATTTATGGTTTTCTTTTTCTCTCTTAGACTGGAGTATTTTACTGAGCAGAAGAAATCTGCAGTCAGTGTCTCGGAGGCTAAAGGAGAACTGTAGGCTGTGCGGGATCTCAGCAGCTGACACTCCCAGCATCCTTAGCGCCTGCCTAGTTGCCATGGAACCCCAGGGCTCATTTGTCATCATGCCAGGTAGAATCACACTTCCTGTTTCTCTCCGTATGGTGTGCATGTTGTCGTCCTTATTTTTATGGCTAGTTTGTTGCATTAGCAGTAATTAGTGTGCATAGTTAGTTCGTTTTTGCTTCATTTGTGGCACAAAATGGAATTTTAAAAAACAAGGTTTTTTTTTTTTTCAAACTTTCCAAACGAGTTTCCTGAACACTAAAATGCATATTAAACGGGAATAGGATGAAATATTTAACAAAAAATTGCACGCTTCAGCTTTCAAATATAAGCCTACAGCGCTGTAGTCACGCGTCTTTTTGCTGTGGATGTGAATGATAGCCTCAATGTGTCACATCGCATGTGTCTGCTGTCCCTATCTGATATACGCTCCTGTGTGTGTCTCGATCTCATAAAACACCTTTCTACACTCCTATTGATTCCTGTGCTGGTGTGATGATACTAAAGATCGATGGCTTTATTTGACACAAGCTTTTTATTCTGTCATAGTATCAAGATGTATTGCATCTGATGGATTTTGCCCATCACTCACATAGCTTTGAGAGCTACAGGTTTTTTTTTATATATATACTAGGATGCCTATGCAAGGAAAAAATGTTCTTGTTCATATGGGAATGAACTTATTTAAAGCAAATTTCAGTCAAACCTGATTCACTGATGGAAATAACTTTTAATAATAGTACTTCTGTCCATTAATCCTCTTCATTTCATTTTCAGTCTGTCATTTATAATCTTTTTTTGTCTTTTTCTTTTTTTTTCTTTTTTTCTTTGTCCAGACTCTGTGTCAACAGGTTCGGTGTTTGGTCGAAGTACAACTCTGAACATGCAGACGTCCCAGCTGAGCACTCCACAGGACACGTCTTGCACACACATCCTGGTGTTCCCCACCTCTGCCTTTGTGCAAGTCAACAGCTCCAACTACCCGCACGAGAACATTGACCTTGCCTTCAACGGCGGCAATGGTGAGGGACAACACTTTTTTTCTTCCTCCACATTATTTTACTTGGCCTGTGTTCCCATCCTACTTGGAGATGTTGCAATAAGAAACAGTTGTACCAGATTTAAATCGTCATGTTAATACAAGTAAATTATACTGAATTCTTGCTTTAGATGGATCGGATCCAATCGGTGGCATCTTTGATCTACTGGAGCAGGAAGGTAATGACCTGGTTGATCCTGACATCATAAACATCCTCCCTGCCTCACCCACCACGTCACCAGTTCACTCACCTGGATCCCAGTACCCCCATGGAGGAGATGGGAGCAAGGTAACTGAGAGACAAGTTAAAACAAATAATCAGAATATTCTCTCATAAGACCTTGTCGAGGTTAAATTACATGAACTTTGAATAGAAGACACAATGGTTGATTAGTTGTTAGAATAAAAGATAACTTTTATCAGCTTTTTAAGGTTTTAAGTGATTTACTGTGAGTAACTGACATCTTCATATCTTTTCATCTTTTTCAGGGTCAAAGTACAGACCGAATGGAGTCTCATGAAGAAGCTCCCAATATCCTCCAGCAGCCATTAGCTCTGGGCTATTTCGTGTCTACAGCTAAAGCAGGTCCACTGCCTGACTGGTTCTGGTCCGCATGTCCTCAGGCACAGAACCAGTGTCCCCTTTTCTTAAAGGTAACAGCTCTTGACTCCTAATGTTGAAATGCTTCTATTGGGATTTTAATTCAATTTGTATTGCAATATTTGTATATATCACATTTCTTGAGCAAATCCTGATTCATCCCCAAACAAAAATCATAATTTTTAACTGCTATTAGACTATATGGAGAGTGATTTGCTCCAAAAAAAAACTTTCCAGAATGTCTTGACTTTAGAAAGCGGAGTATCACCTCCTTGTGATACTACACCCATCTACCTGTCATCAAAGTACCTTTCAAGGAAAGTCTGTTCACTCGGTGGCCATATTTGCAACATCTCCGGGCAGCTATTTCGGGCAACCGAAACCATGTCCTATCTTATTTGAATGGGGGAATCCTGAAATCTCAAAAACTGCTTGCCGAACTCACAATTAAATTTTCAAAATTTCAAATCAGCAACAACATCTGACATGAACTATGCCATGAGTGTTGTTTCATATGCTCAAACAGCATTAATAGCATTATTTTTCAGGCTAGACCAGCTAATGCGCATGTGCAGTCTTACATGCCGAGTCTTAAGTTTTTATGGGAACTGGAGCTTCTAACAGCAGCTGCAGTGACGTAATGACTTTACCAATCAGCAATTGGCTCATTTACTTAGAAGGCAGGACATATTCGGCCATATTGCAGTTTGCAGTTTCTCCCATTCACAAGTAATGTCTTTGAACTGTCTTTCTATATCTATAGTCTTTGCTGTCATGTCCAGGTCACATGACCTTCTGTTTCCTCCTCATGCAGCATTTATAAAGAATCCTGCAATGAGGGATTTTTAATAATTCAGTACTCTGGGTTTGGGCCAGACCGCTGTTGGTGTGTATAAGAAAGACAAGGAAAGAAAACAGGCCTATATATATATATATATATATATATATATAGAAGGAAACTCGGCTCGCAAAATGTGTTGACATGAATTATTAAGGCAAAGCATTTGATTTGATAAGCAGCTGTTAAGTTTTTTTGCTGACTTGTACACAATTAAAAAGTCTGGAGCAAACTGTTCCCTAATTAAGGAAATTGTAAACAGTGGTATGAATGTTTCTGCCGTCTCGTGTTTGTTTGTTCATGGGCTTGTAAATTTAATTCATAACAGGCCCTGACAATGAGAGGAAACACTCTGTACGCTTTGTAGCTTGTTTTTGGGTGGGCTTTTGGGTGGGCGTGGATTAATGGATTCTGTCGGCTGAAAATTTCTTTTTGCCTCTCTCCTTCCCTACTCCAGGCCTCTCTACACCTCCATGTGTCTTCAGTGCAATCGGATGAACTTTTGCACAGCAAACACTCTCACCCTCTGGACTCCAATCAGACCTCTGATGTTCTCAGGTAACGCTCCTCATACAAGCCATCTTTTATCTAGTGTATATATTATACAATTTAATGATAGCTAATGTTGAATATGCAAAAATGTTTCTCTTTTGCAGATTTGTGTTGGAGCAGTACAATGCCCTTTCCTGGCTGACCTGTGACCCTGCGACCCAGGACCGCCGCTCTTGCCTGCCCATCCATTTTGTGGTGCTCAATCAAATGTACAACTTCATCATGACCATGTTGTAACACTTACAGAGCAGAACTGAGAGCAGGACCTTATCAGGGAACGAAAAGAGGGGAGTGAAGAAAAGGTGGATCTAAACACAACCCAACAGATAACTACAGTGCTGGACTTTATATGTATGTGAGTTACAACGGAGACGATCTGGGTAGGCAGTCACTACACCCGAGACCCAGCACTGTGGAGGAGAATCAGGCGTCTGGTGTTCATAACACTCACTCAAAGAGAAAGAGAGGAAACGAACGTAGGCCTTGAATGAGTTTTCGGCGACGTGGAGGCCAAAGAAAGACGACGAAAGTGCTGACTGGTGGTGTTCTACATCCCTGGTTCCACGCTACTTCGACAGTTGAGCGCGGATCCTCGGTTATCATGAATTCGGCCAGTTGTATAATCAATGTATGGAGAAGAAATCTGTATAGAATCTGATGGAAAGGGACTTTGATGCTCTATGAAATGAGAGAATGAATTCTTGGTTTTAAGACCTCTAATTCCCTGTTTCTTTTGGATGGGATTATATCCAAATGAAATGCCTGCATCTGTCTTATTTATTGTAAGTTTTTAAATGTATAATTTGTCTGATTTCTTAACCTCTTTTATATATAAAAGTTCTAGAAGGTTTGTATTGCCTTCCTGCTTTAAAGCAATTGGTCAAAAATATATGTAATCGTCTTAATTACAAAAACAAACCAACAAAAAACCCACTAAAAAGATGAATAAAATAAAGTTGCGGTAGGTTGCTTTTAGAGTATTATTTTTTGTAAGGGAGACAGATTATTTGTATTGTCACGATGTACAGAGGAGACCAGATAGGGGGTTTCTGTCCGCGCCTTTGCGTGTGGACACAATTACAGCTAAGCTTTAGCTGCACGGGACTTGTACAGCAATGAAGTTCACTGTGTTTAAAATAAAGAGGTACATTGTCGTATATTGTATTTTATACCACACATTTAGACACAAAAACGAAAAACTGCAATATATAAATAATTATATATGAATGCCGCACCAGATTTGGGTGGCACTGCTTCTGTTTTAGGAATAAAAAGTCAACTTCATGTTTTTTCTGTGCTTGTGTTTTTTGGGGGGAGGGACTGTGATGTGAAATCTGAAATCTGATCGTATTGATGGAGACTTGCGGCTTTGATGAAGATAACAAAGACCTATAATAAGCTTCTAGCCCCTCCCACTTTAGAAGTTCATTCATTTCACTTCACCTCGCCCTCCCTGATTGGCTCTCCTGTTTGCACCATTTCTGAGTGATAATGGACACTTTTAGACCAAATCACTTTTCTTTGAGTGTGACAAAGAAATGTGTAGTGTAAATGGACTTTACAATCGGATCTGGGTGCTTGTTGGAAATGCAGTGTTTGTGCACAGAGAAAGATCTATTTCCTGTATCTTACTCTGTTCAGAATAAACTGTATGCTGATATTCAAAGACCCTGGGATTTCTCTTACCTCCCACACCAGTTCTACATGCTTTCAAAATGCAAGTGTGTGATGTACAGCATGTGAAGAGCTATAGGGTCAAGCACTTGAAGGTCAGAGCTCACCCACATTTAGTTTACACTGCATGTGTGATGTTTTCACAGTTTACTCCTATGAAAATCAACTTAGTGTGACTATAAACATAACTATAGTATGTGAAGGGGAAGCATTCATATTCTAAATAAATAGTAAATATTGATAATGGCCATCTACTAATTTAATAAGACTATCTGCGAACTACCACTTCAAATGTGTTTTAAGGTACTGTTTTTCCATGGCAAATCCCATATTTTGCTTTATGCCTAATGGATATAATATAATTATATAATTACATTGTTCTTACAATTTAACTTTGGTAGGTTGTGCCCATGTTTACTATGGCCTTACTATGAATACCATATTTAAATTAGAGTTAATATGACAACTGTAGTAAATCTGAACACAAATACCACATTAAGACTAAATTTACTGTGCTAAAACTAATTTTAATAAATAAAAGGTTAAAAATATATATCCTATAATTAAATAATTATGAATATTACATTTTAAATTCTGGAATAGAACGGAAAATAGTTACCAAAGAAACTGACCTTGCTGCTTACTGCTACAATTTAAAACAAGTCTCATGGTTGTGTCTCAAACCCTCTATTTACGTTATTTACCTAGACAGCATTTTTGGGCATCACAGGCATGTTCGATTTTCATTTTATATGTAAATATTATTTTTTACCTTTATTGTAATGTACCATACTTCTTGCACTGTTACCATAATTTAGCTATGAACACGCCTAGGCTATGATGTCCAAACAATGGTGTCTGGGTAGGCGGCTCACTAGATTTTGAGACGCAGTCAGAGTTCAGCATGCACACCGCAGGGAAGATGAGCGCTTGTGCTAAAATCATTCACCATTCTACCTTTTAGCTTGCTGTCTGGAAACAGTCTGATGGACACATATCGTTTTAATACAGAATAAGTGAATTATATGAAGCATATAAATATTAATCTTGTAATTATAGTGCTTCAATCAGTTAAATCTTGATGAATGGATCTCGTTAAGTGGGATAGCTCTAGCAGCTAGCCTGTTAGCTTAGCGGTGAACTCTGCTACTTTGAACGACGACGCTCAACTTCCTTTCGGCCAGAGAATCACTACAGACCGTGGTCCCGCGGGCCTCACCGGGGCTTGTGTTTCTTTTGAAGTCATCGGCTGTGGTAAACTCCAGGTAAGACGGTCCCACTGCTGTCACACGGTTCTTTCTGATACAAAATATGCTTGTATTAGATTCTGTTTAAATAACGTTTCAGCCAGAGTTTGATACATTAAGCATAAGTTTGTACTTGGTCATGCTGGACAGTGGGCAGAGGACAGTTCTCTCCACAGTGAGTATTTAAAGTGTTTTAAATATTAATTTCAGAATTTTTAGAGCAACACATGTTAAAACTGAAATATACATTTTTATAAATACTCATAAAAGTGAAGTAAACTCACTTTTATACAATGGTACTGTTATTCATGTATTATAATATTTAAAGACGACTACTCTATACTCCAAGGGATGTCATGGTATTACCATAGTACATGTCCAAAAACATGGTAATACCACAGTACTTTTGCCAGTGTGGGTTTTAGTGATTTAATTTATTTTTATTTATTTATTTATTTTTTATTATTATTATTTTCAATTTAAACATTACACATTTACATTTAAACAATCTCATTGTCATTTATTATTGTGATATTGCAGTCATAGCAATACAGGTAATAACTAATATTGTGTGGTTACTGTAAACTTTTTTAAAAGTTAAACAATTCCTTTCTCTTTCGTTTCCATCCATTCTTCACATCTTCACAGCAGAATGGCAGACAGTGCCAGTCTTCAGTTTGTGAGCCCATATGCATTCGAGGCAATGCAGAAGGTAGATGTGGCCAGACTAGCAGCTTTAAGTGACCCAGAGCTGCGACTCCTGCTGCCCTGTCTGGTGAGGATGGCTCTCTGTGCCCCTGCGGATCAGAGCAATGCCTGGGCACAGGACAAGAAGCTCATCCTGCGACTGCTGTCAGGGGTGGAGGCGGTGAACTCTATTGTTGCACTGCTGTCTGTGGATTTTCATGCTCTGGAACAGGATGCTAGAAAAGAGCAGCAGCTTAGGTGGGTTCAGAAGAATGTTCTTCTGGGTGGCTGTTTTGTATCATTGGCATAATATATCTGATAAGTCAGTCTCGCTCAGAAGTGCTCTGAGAAACTGAGAGGGATGTTATGGACTGAATTCTGCTTAGATATCTGATGATATATAATATCTGACCAAACTGTCTCCGTACAGGCATAAGGCTGGAGGCTCTAACGGCGAGAGCATCCTGGTCTCTCAGCTGCAGCACGGTTTGACTCTGGAGTTTGAGCACAGTGATCCTCTCAGGAGACTCAGACTGGCTCTCAGTGAACTGTTGGCCATTATGAACAAGGTTTAGTGTCATTTTATTTACTCCTGAATAATGATCTGTCCTTCACATTCATATGCAGTTTACAGAGGAAGTGTGTCATTTTTTTCAATGTCAAAATACTTTTTCTAAGACTTTGTATGCCATTGAAATTGGACTTGCCGTTTTGTCTCAATAGTTGTGCAGAAATTTTTAAAGATTGCAATTTCAAAACATATAAACATATTAGGCATTTATAATGTTACAAAATATTTCCATTTCAAATAAAATCTGTTCTTTTGAACTTTCTATTCATCACAGAATACTGAAGAAAAAAAAAAAAAAACTATCACAGTTTCCACAAAAATATTAAGCAGCACAACTGTTTTCCACATTGATAATTATAAGAAATGTTTCTTGAGCACCAAATCAGCATATTAGAATGATTTCTGAAGGATCATGTGACACTGAAAACTGGAGTAATTGCTACTGAAAATTTAGCTTTGCCATCCCAGGAATAAATTACATTTTAAAATATATTACAACAGAACAGTTATTTTAAATTGTAATAATATTTCACATTGTTACTGTTTTTACTGTAATTTTGTTCAAATAAATGTAGCCTTGGTGAACATAAAAGGTTTCTTACCAAAACATTAAAAATACCGACCGAATAATATATGTAATATGATTCTTTAATTTTCACAACACTGCAAAACCGAAAAACTACATTTATAAAAGACTAAATTAAAAAAAAACATGCATGTTTTCCTCAGTATTTCATAAAAATGCCACGTATCTGTTAATTTATTCTATCACACATCAGTATAGTGTTAAAAATATTTTCCTGTCTTCAATAGGTGGCTGACTCTAATGGAGAGTTTTTCCTCAAGTCCTCTGAGTTGTTTGAGAGTCCAGTGTACCTGGAGGAAGTGGCCGATGTTCTCTGCATCTTACAAGCAGGTGAACGGTGTAACATTTTTAATGTGAAACTAAAAACTTTTAGTTGTTGAGCAGAGTTGAAAAACTTCGCTTGACAAGTTTCAACAGTCATCTCTAGATCAATAAATATTTCCTTCAGCATGTCAGAATTGAAGACCTAGCTAAAATTATACTTCAGCTGTGCCTGTAATTTGTCTTTATCTGATGTTTTGTCCTTTATTTGCTGTCTTTAAAGATAAAACTATAAATCTGTCTTAAACTAGGAAAATTACTTCTTGATTTTAAGTTTATCTGCTCCCAACAGAGCTGCCTTCTTTACTGCCCATCATTGAGGTGGCCGAAGCCCTGCTTCACGTGAGGAATGGGGAGTGGTTCTTGTGCCTGCTGGTGGCAAACGTCCCAGACAGCTTCAATGAAGGTATGTCCATCACCTGCTGAAATATTATGATTGACTTTAAAACAATTAAAATATGTAACTTAATCCATTAGCTTTCCTATCCTTCAAAGACAACATACAAAATCTACATTTATTAGATGTATTTATTAGGGGTGTAATGGTACACAGAAGTCACGGTTTGGTACGTACCTCGGTCTTGGGGTCACGGTTTAATACGAGTTCGGTACAATAGGAAAAAGCAACAAATCCCCAATGCAAGGTTACTTTTCATTTATTTTGAACAGACAGTAGTGCAAATTACAGTTTGTTCCACTTAGCGTCATTTAGTCCCCCCTGAGGTAGTTGGTACAGTACAGCCTCCTTTAGTGTATTAAGCACTAAGCAGTAAACAGAATGCACTCTTGCATAGGTCATATTTCTTTTGTAGACATGCATATTTCATCACTGGACTGTAGTATGCCAAATGATTTTGTCTCATTATAACAGTAGCAACTTAAAATACTCCGTCATTTATGATCATACAGATAAGAGTAAGACATCATTCAAAACATGTAAATTTTTATTTGTGTACACTCATATTAAAAACAAAACATAATGTTTTTTTAAAATAAAGAAAACAAACAGGATGCCGCTTTCTGCCATTAACAGTAATGCACCAATCATGATTTTTTTTATGGCCGATTCTGATTTTTTTTTTTTTACAAGCGAATTGGCCGATTCCGATACCGGTTGCCGATATGTTTTTTGACTTCAGATTTGTAAAATTATGCTACATAAGACACACCTGCATAAAACAAAAACAGCAGACAGACTGAATGAAAATGCAAATTCACTCCCTGACAGTAGGTGGCGATTATGGAACAGCAGCAATTTCTTTGTGTACCGCTGTACACAAAGCAAGCAGCGCTGCGCTTATAAACACTACTTTATACGGAGGCAATAGGAAAATAAAATTCCATTGAAACTTTTCTGAAGGTGGTCAGTTCCCTTCAGAGATAAATTTATATAAACTCCCACCAATTCAATAATTCAATATTTATATTTTTCTTCCTATATTCCGAGCATCGCGAGCAGTGAGCTTGTTGTGTGTGGTACAGTAATTTGCTCTGCTAGCGAGTCTGTGTTTTTTTTCTTTGCTTCCATCATCGGCGTGTCCCATCTCTGGCCTGTGTTAACGTCCTGTTTACAGACTGTAATATTTCCACACAAATTACGTTTTGGGAAATGGTTGCAGTGCAGTTTGTGTGCAAGTCCGGAATAGAGATCGGCCAAAATAAAAGTAAAAACTATTGTGTGTTTGGTGCAAAATCTGTCCGGTTCCGATTTATGGCTGTTCTAAATGTTCCTGGCCTTACTGTGTAGAATTCATCAGTCATCTTCATTCAGAAATACTCCACATTATGAAAGTTTATTAAATAGAGTGGTGCAGGGATGATTTTAAAACCCCACCCCTGGTTCATTTGAGATTTTAGGGTTCTTATAGGGTTTTAAAATAAAGCCTGTAGTAAACAGAAGTTGACAATGCTTTGAAATTTTGTTCTACAACGTAAATTACACATACCCATACTGAAAATGTGCATTTTGAAGCAGTTATATTCATTTTTGAAAATGTACATTTTGGGGTGTGTGTGTCGTTTACGTTGTAGAACAAAATGTCAAAGTATTGTGAAGTTATGTTTACCACAGGCTTTATTTTACTCATAAATTGAAAAACCCTATAGAAAAAAACCCATTATAAAACCCCATAGGAAAATCTCGAAGGAACCAGCGGTGAATTAATCTTCTGGGTTCTGACCTCATCCCTGAATCATTCTGTTTCGAATTGTC
This sequence comes from Mylopharyngodon piceus, assembly GCA_039654765.1. NCBI lineage: Eukaryota > Metazoa > Chordata > Actinopteri > Cypriniformes > Xenocyprididae > Mylopharyngodon > Mylopharyngodon piceus. Next base: position 13,315,747 of record CM077438.1, read on the forward strand.
TTTAAAATCATGGAGTTGTATTCGAGTGTTTTTGGATTAGGGATATGTATGATTGTTTTCTTTTTAACATACCAAAATATAACAATTTGTTTGGTTTATTCTTTTTTCATTGACTATAAAGCCACATGACACTCAGTTTTACTTTACATTTTATCTGCCTTATGTGGCCATTGCATGATCATCCGAGAGGTGCTAAATTTCCATTTTGATGAGTTTGGCTCCTGATTATGTGCATTTTGGGCTTAGGTGTGTTTGTGCACCTCTTTATGTGTATGTGGGTTTTCCTCAGAGAAACTCGAAGTGGAAATAAAAACATCTCTGAGTCTCTGGTATCCTTTCATCACTCCCAGGTCCTTGTTGAGTCAATAGCTTATTTGTGCAAGGCCCCATTCAGAGCCAGTTTGAAACATTTCATATTATTGAATGGCCAATTCTCAAGGCTCATTACCTAGACAGGATCTTTCATTGGGAGAATATTCTGCTCAAGGCTGAATCATTAAGGGAAAGAGCTTGTCTATAGAGATACACTGTAATCAGATGCAGCATGAATTGTGACGGACTCGGCTACATTTTCTCTCAATCAGATGTTTTTTTTCATAACAGACTATTGAAACTAATATCATTCCGGCACTTAGTCATAAAAGGTTCTCTGTAATTCTAATCATTCTGCACAGCAAACTGTCATCTGTAGTTAAAATCACAGAAAAAAAGGGAAACAGATATTTTAATTCAAGGTGAGAGCTTGATTCAGAGCCAAATGAAGAAAAGCTTATTTAAAGATGTTTGTGGAAAATGTGTTAAAATAATCTCACCTGAGCCATAACATAGAAGTTAATACATATGGTTCTGTCAGGTTTAGCTGTGGTGCTCACATGGACACGTAGGATCGAATCTGGTCTACATAATGTCCCAATAAATGGAGGTCTATGAGGCTTGCAGAAAGATACGTGTTAGCATTCCCATTCATCTCAATAAACTTAGACTGAACCATGTTAACCATTCTTGGCCCTTTTGTTTCATATCCAATTTTCTGTATCCATCCTCTAATGTGTCTTTCAATAAAAAGTGTCAAATCCCAAAATTTTATATCTGTCTTGATATATTTGGCTGTATATTGAGACATGAAATATGTACATACACTACCGTTCAAAAGTTTAGTGTCGGTAAGATTTTTAAAAATGTTTTTGAAAGAAGTCTCTTATGCTCACCAAGGCTGCAATTGTTTGATAAAAATACAGTATGACTGTAATATTGTGAAATATTAAAAGTAACTGTTTTCTGTTTTAATATATTTTAAAATGTAATTTATTTCTGTAATGACAAAGCTGAATTTCCAGCAGCCATTACTCCAGTCTTCAGTGTCACATGATCCCTCAGAAATCATTCTAATATGCTGATTTGCTTCTCTTATTATCAATGTTGAAAACTGCTCTGCTGCTTAATATTCTTGTGGAAATGTAATACATTTTTGTCAGGATTGTTTGAATAGAATGTTCAAAAGAACAGCATTTATTTGAAATATAAATCTTTTTTATTATAAATATCTTTACTGTCACATTTGATCAATTTAATGCATCCTTGGTGAATAAAAGTTAAAGTTTTTAAAAAAAAAAAAAATCAATCTTACTGACCCAAAACTTTCAACTGTAATGTATATAATGAAAAATAACAATATTAGTATATTTTATGTGGTTTATAGGCTGCTAAAAACAAAATGTATAAAAGCAGCACATTTAATCAAAATTGCTTGTTTCTTTCGTGTCTCCAGTGTGCAGGGGATTGATAAAGAACGGAGAACGGCAGGATGAGGAAAGCGTGGGTGGTCGACGTAGGACAGAAGCTCTCCGGCAGCTGTGTCAGATGAACCCATCTCAGGCTCTGAACATCAGGGCCATGGTGGTGAGTCTCCAGCACTAGACCACCTGTCATTCTCTGTAATTGGCTGTAGATAGAGTGATCAGAACAATGTGTCATATTGAAGTCAAAACCTTGGTCCTTCCGCAGGTGGAGGAGTGTCATCTTCCAGGTCTCGGTGTTGCTCTAACACTGGACTATAAGCCAGACACGGCAGATGAGGCGGTCAGTCCTCTGGTGTCTTATGTCAGCGGCCTACTTCTGGGCACCAATGGAAAAGTGCGCACCTGGTTCAGTATGTTCATTCGCAACGGTCAGCAGGTAAGGAACAACAGTTGCACTAAAGCATTTGATGATTACCTGCTTTGTAAACTCATGAAATACAAGTTTGTGTCTCACTGTCTCACTTCAGAGGAAAAGGGAGAGCAGCTCGGTGCTGTGGCAGATGCGGAGGCAGCTGCTGTTGGAGCTGGTGGCCATCTTACCCCGCTCTCGCAGTACCCATGTTCCCAATGACAGTGATATGGACTCAGAGAGCAGCTCAGGATACTCTGGCCTGCGGGAGGAGCATGTGGTGAAGGCCAGTGCGCTGCTACGGCTCTATTGCGCACTTATGGGGATCGCTGGTCTTAGGTATGCTACAGTTGATGCAATCAGTCTTTACAGTATAAATGGGTGGTGTAGTAGCTCTTAACCACATGTAACTTAGGCACTTAAGCTGCTAAACTGAGGTGCCCTTGATCAAGGCAGCGAACACCCAATCGCTCCGCAGGCGCCACAGCAAAAAATGGCTGCCCACTGCTCCGGGTGCGTGTTCACGGTGTGTGTGTTCAATACTTACTGCTGTGTGTGTGCGCACTAGGACATCATACTTGGCTACACGTCACATCACTTTTTCACTATCTGCGATCCAAAATGGCAGCACAGCTGAAAGGTTTGTTTGAGCTGCGCCCTCTACTGTACAGACATGAATTTGCATTTGCTTCAGCCTGAGGCTTATTCATTTCACTTTTGGTGTGAAGGTTACATTACCTTTACATTTGCCAAAAATAGATCTTTTTTTTGTGTGTTATTAAAAAATAAGCAAGCAAGCCCAGCCCAGGTGACAAAAAGTAACCAAAAGTAGCATAACGCATTACTCTCAATAAAAAGTAATTTGCTCAATTGATCACTTTTTAGGGAGTAAAGTAATATTGTAATTCATTACTTTTAAAAGTAGCTTTCCCCAACACTGAAAAAAACTCCATCTGTTTGATTATATTCAGTTCCTGATGACCGCGAATACCTCTTCAAAGTGTCTCAAAGTTTAAAGATGGTTTCAAATGTGTTTTCTCTCCACAGGCCCACAGATGAAGAGGCGGAGCAACTGTTGCAGTTGATGACCAGCCGTCCACCTGCCACGCCTGCAGGAGTGCGCTTTGTCTCCCTGTCCTTCTGCAAGCTACTGGCGTTCCCCACTCTCGTCAGGTACGTCCTGTGGCGCTAATACTCCACTTGCTCTACCCATTAAGATAAATGATGATTTAATGATTAAAGGGTCATATCATAAATTTAATTTTTCTCCATGAGGTCCACTTGTAATATGCCAAAAACTATAATTAAGTTTCACACCATTTTACACCATTTTAATCTTGTCAGAAATCCAAGGATTTTACTATGAATCATTTTAGCTGCTGATCATTTTGGAAACACTTCTGAAACAGTTACACAACTGTTCAAAAGTTTGGGGTCAGTAATTTATTTTATTTATTTATTTTTTTTTAAATTGAAATGAATACTTACAAGGATACAATAAGTCGAACAAAATTGACAGTAAAGACTTGCATTGTTACAAAAGATTTCAGTAACACTAACAATAAGGTTCATTAGTTAAACATCTTCGTTAACATTAGTTAATGAAAATATAGTTGTTCATTGATTGTTCATGTTAGTTCACAGTGCATTAACTAATGTTATCAAGATTTTAATAATGTATTAGTAAATGTTGAAATTATCATTAACAAAGATTAATAAATGCTGTATAAGTGCAGTTCATTATTAGTTCATGTTAACTAAAGTTAACTAATGAACCTTATTGTAAAGTGTTACCAAGATTTCAATTTTAAATAAACGCTGTCTAAACTTTCTATTCATCAAAGCATCCTGAAAAAAATGTATTACAGGTTCCACAATCAACATTGATAATAATAATAAATATAGCTGCAAGCAGTAATTACGGGGCCAAGCACAAAAGTGGCACAACAAGCAAGCCAACATGGCTGGGAGCATCAGACCAACTGCAACAGTGAGCAATATTATGACATATTATGATCATTTTAGGCAAAAGAGCTGAAAAATGATATATACAGTCAAATTAATGTGACCAAATTAATGTGGTATGGTCAGAGTGAGGTGACAATGACACTCGCTAAGGATATGACTCCCATGAAAATAAGTCAACCAGATCAAAAGTTATAAGCATATGAAAAAAAAAAAATCTCCACTAGGTGGCGCTGGTCCAAAACTTCTCAGGCTCCTTCAGGGCATCGTGCTGATGACCCAATCTGAGTTTTGTAACGATACGCTAATGCGTTCATAAAATACAGTATTTTAGAACTAAATTCAAAATGGCTGACTGCCAAAATGGCCGATATGGGAAAATTGGATATCATTCGACTCAGTATGATGCCCCGAATCTAAAAAGACCAACTTTATGATTTTTGGACAAACCTATCTGAAGCTATAAGCAAAAATAGCCATTTTTTGTATCTCCAGACCAGTAGGTGGCGCTGCACAGAAACTCAGCATGTAGTCTCTGGTCATGCTTGGGAAGACATGTACCAAGTTTGGTCTGAATATGATAAAGCATTGCAGAGATAGAGCCTTGAGTCCAAATTGGGTGCTCTACGTTAAATTAATTTGCGTGTTATTTGAGAATGGTTGAGTTTACCAGAAAGCTTTTGATAACTTTTTGTCAGCATGGACTGAAGATGATCTGATTTGATTTTCATGAAAATCAAACAAAACATCTAGGACTAGGTCGAAAAAGTAGGTTTTTCGCAAAATTCAACATGGCGAAAAAACCATTAGACGAAACCTAACATGTTTGGTATCGTTAGACTCAGTAGGGACTCAGGAGTGTAAGGAGATGACTCCCGTGAAAATGGGTCGACCACACCCAAAGTTATTAACATTTGAATATATGATTTTACCACTAGGTGGCGCTGGTGCAAAACTTCTCAGGCTCCTTCAGGGCCTTGTGCTGATGACCCATATCGAGTTTCGTAACAATACGCTAATGCGTTCATAAAATACAGCATTTTAACTCAAAATTCAAAATGGCCGACAGCCAAAATGGCCGATATGGTATAATTGGATATCATGAGACTTGGCATGATGCCCCGAATCTAACAAGTCCAAATTTATGAAGTTAAAAGCAAAAATAGCCATTTGTCGTATCTCCGGACCAGTAGGTGGCACTCTGCTGAAACACTGCATGTTGCCTCAGGCCATGCTTCTGATAACATGTACCAAGTTTGGTCAGAATATGATAAATCGTTTTGGAGATATAGCCTCCAGTCTGATTTGGCGAGCTTTTCGTCGAATTCATTTGTGCTGTTTTCGAGAACGGATGGATCTATCAAAAAGCTTTTGATAACTTTTTGCAAGCATAGTCTGAAGATGATCTGATTCAATTTTAGTAACGGCCTAGGAGGAGTTCGAAGAAGTAGCTTTTTCGGAAAAATCAAAATGGCGGGAAAATTTTCATGACGGAAAATGATGTCACATGGTGCAATCGAATCATCTTGAGCCAAGGAATCAGTGGAAAAAAGAAGCCCTTACGGTTCAAAAGTTATTAGCATAAACATGAGTGAAACTTTGGACAGGTGGTGGCGCTAGAGGGATTGAGTTAGAGACTCCAAATTTGCTATGGACACAGTTGAGACTGTCCTCTACCAGTGTGCCAAATTTCACAACTTTTTAGCATACGGTTCTATGGGTTGCCATAGACTTCCAGAGCGGAAGAATAATAAAAAGAAAACTAACGATTACAAGAGGTGCCTTCGCACCTTTGGTGCTTGGCCCCTAATAAATGTTTCTTGAGCACCAAATCAGCATATTTGAATGATTTCTGAAGGATTATGTGACACTGAAGAGAAGACTGAAGTAATGGATGCTGATAATTCAGCTTTGCCATCACAGGCAAATATATATTTTATATTTTAAAAATATATTTAAATAGAAAACGTATATAATATAGTAATATTTCATAACATTACTGTTTTACTGTATTCTTTGATCATATAAATGTAGCGTTGGTGAGCATAAGAGACGTTTTTCAAAAACATAAAAAAAATCTTGCCAATCCCAAACATTTAAATGGTAGTGTATGTGAGATCAAAAGATCAAGGAAAACGTAATTATTTATGATATGACCCCTTTAAAGGTGTAACATTAGCAAGTACTTTTCAGTAAAACACTTTGTTTTCTGTCACTCAATTATGTTCAGTGTGAAGCTGTTTGTTTCTGTTCAGTTTGTTTTGCGGTGTGTATTTTGATCGTAACACCTTTAACCTTATTATTGATCATTCTCAGGTTAGGTAAAGTCAAATCTGGCCTAAATTATAAGCATTTAAAATTACTTACAATTTGGTCAGAAGACTCCTCTGTGGTACGTTCTTGTTCAAATTCTAAAAACACTATAAATCAAGCCACAGTCGGCAGCTTTTGTAATCAATTAAATTTCTTTTAATTGGTTACTTTTCTTTTTATAATAAACAAAAATGTAAAGGCAAATAAAACTTCATCATTAAGGTATAAAATACAATAATCACTCTTTTGAGTCAAAGGTGTAGTCAGCTCTGGGCTTCCCATCTTCAGCTTGGGGTTTCTTGTCCTCAACTCTGGGCTTCTGGGCGCCGGGGGTACTGACGTATCAGTATCCGAAGAGGCAATCAACTCAACAGTCTTTTATACTCGTGTTATTTATTGCAGACGTTGGGTTATCTTCTTGATTGACGTACGTTGTAATTTTCCCAAAGTTTCCAGATCCTTCTCAAGGCCTCGCAGGTGCGAGCTGTCTGGCTTTTGTGTCCTTGAACTCCAGTAAACTCAGCCAAGATGGCTGATGTCCTTATAAGGTTGTAGGAGTAGAACCACAGTTCTCTGTGTCCTTGAGCACACACACAGAACCACACACACTTCTGTGTGCTGGCAGTCTAGTTCTGCTCCTCCTTCTCATGGACAGGCACCCACATATCCAACAATAACTGTACATCTCTGGCCATACAGTATAATACATTTCTTAGAAACAAACAAAAATAAATAATAATAATAATATTGTAAGCAGTGCCTAATATTTAATACATTGGCCAAATGTGTAGCAACAGACATCCAAAATCTAAACAAGGAGGCAGGGTAATTGCATTTTCTTGATATAATACAACAAGTTAAATTCATATTCAATAGTTCAGTACATTTTAGATTAATTTACTCAAAATCCAGAGTAAAACCCAGGTGCGTCATCATCGCTGTTGTCTTCTCTCTGCAGTACTCCAGAACAAGAGCAGCTGATGGTAATGTGGCTCAGTTGGATGATAAAAGAGGAGGAATATTTCGAGAGGTATGACAAGCCTGGATGGACAAGCCCTTCAAACCCATAATAGCCAATAAATGCATTTTACAACATTCTAAATATGCCAGTTATTTTATGATAAGCAAGAATGAAACCTTGAGAAGCAGTAAATTACAAGAAACAGAATTTTTATGCTTGTGTACAAAATGTATGTTTATCCTTATCCTAATCCAATTAGTTTTAATTTCAAAGAGAACAAGTACTTGGAACAAAGTTTTGATTAATTTTCTCATGCTTTGCGTCCTGCAATTATTAGTTCTTGTGAGGTCTGCCTGGCACACTCAAACCCACTTCTGTTCTAGACATGGGCTATTTCATGTTTCTTGTTTTTTCATGTATAAAGGCCAGAGAAAAAATATAATGTTTTGTGCGTACACAAACATTTGTGGTCAAATGTGCTCAGTTTTCTATCTATTAGACAATTTTATGCCTATAAAAGAAGGGGGGAAAAGAGCATGAATGATAAAATGAAAACAGATGGGGTTATGCAGAGGTTAGGCAGTGACAGGCTTTTTCAGTTTAATAACTAATAAGCAGCTGATGGGTTATAAGTCATCTCTCCTGCAGCTTGCGCTCCGTGTGACCCACTGTGATTGGAGCGCTTATCCACACTATAAATTTAGAGATAATTGTCCATCGGTGCACAAATAGTGCATGTTTGTGGTTAGTGTTATCATAGATGTTAAGCCCACTGTAACCCTGGGGGTTGGTATGCGTGTGTCTCTTTCTCTTCTGTATAATAAGAGTGTTTAAATATCATTGACTCTTTTTAATCCATTTCTCCTTATTTTGCTTTTCTGTCTCCCTTTTCTCCTCCTCTTCTCCTCCCTTTTCTTATTCTTTCCAGTGCCGCCGGTGTCTCTGCCTCTTTTGGAGAGATGCTATTACTGGTTGCCATGTATTTCCATAGCAACCAGCTCAGTGCCATCATCGAGCTGGTTTGCTCCACCCTTGGGATGAAGGTGAGTTTAAGCCATCAGTTGAGCAGCACCAGAGCAGCCTGTGAACCGAACAACACAACAATAAGAACATCACTTTAGCACTATTCTGGCAGGATTAGTTTTCTAAATTACATTTGAGTTATGACTGTCATTTCATGTACTTTACTAAGGTGGGGGTGTCTCTTATACACCAAGGCTGCATTGATTCAATTGGAAATACAGTAAAAAGTAATTTTGTGAAATATTATTACAACTTAAACTGTTTTCTATTATAATATGTTTTCAAATGTAACTTATTTTCCAGTCTTCACTGTCACTGATCCTTCAGAAATAATTCTAATGTGCGGATTTGGTGCTCAAGAAGCATTTCTCATTATCAATGTTGCGAACAGTTGTGCTGATTAATATTTCTGTGTAAACTGTGATACATTTTGATTCTTCAATGAATAGAATGTTTAAAAGAAATGCATTTATTTGAAATATGGATCTTTTGTAACATTATATATGTCTTTGAATGGTAGTGTATATGGTAAGGGAATTCCATAATGAATGTGCACTAGGTAGTGCAACAACAATTTTCCTTAATTAGAGCAATGAGGGTGTGAATAAATGAGCGTTAAAAATACATTCCACAATCACAGATGTTTCTATCCCTGTGGGTTTAATTTCACAGAGGACCCCAAAGATAGCTAATATGCACTGTAATTTTTACCAAAGTTGTGTGAAGAAAAACAGCCTGGAAGTGAAATCACAAAGTACATCTGTGAAACACATATTTCAAACAAACACCTGAATAGGGATTTTAGTTTCAAAACCCAGTAAAATTCCTACCTAAACAGTAGTTTTGGACATCATAAACATTCGATTTTAACTTATTTTAATAATGAGTAAAAATGCTTTATAATTTAGCTAATTAGCTTTTGGTTAGACAAAACCATTTAATACTAGTGCCTACAGCAGTAGGTCAGGTTTATCCATCAGTGGTGCACTCTAGAGGTATTAGGTTTTTGTTTGTTTCTCTATAAAAACAAGTCCAATTTAGAACATAACAAAAGGTGTACTTAGTGCTGTTTACTTTTGGGCTTAAATGCCAACATTGGTTAAAATCCAAAATTAGTCCTCTAGGTGTAAACATCCATTAAACTTGGCCTGCACTGTAAAAGTCTCAGAAGGAAGTGAATTAATTGGCGAATTTATTGATTGTTAGTGTCTGAGAACATGCACATACCAGAGAAGGCTAAAGCACGTCTGTGTGATATGTAATTGCCCTTAGCTGAGTCGTACATTATTGATGAGTAATGGAGGGTTTGTTTAGCCAGAATGAGTCACTTTCGGCATTGAAAACCTTCATATTTTGTTGAAATTTTTTGAAACGGGATGAAGTTTCTAAAACTTGCAGTTTGAGTTTAATGTGAAACATATTTTGCTGACTTAAACTCCTTATCCTTCCACAGATCGCCATCAAACCCAGCTCACTGAGCAAAATGAAGACCATTTTCACTCAGGAAATCTTCACAGAACAGGTACCTCTTTCCTTATAGTGGACTGATGGTGTTTAAATGCAAAGCAGTCATCGTAAGAGTCACTAGCCTCTTTTAATAAGAACAAAGTTTTTGCAAAAGATAATGAATTGTGTATGTCTCTATTTGACTTACTGCAAGAACTGTGTAGGCACCAGGGCAAACATCTTAATTACTAACAGCTTGTCATATTATTACATGCACTATTAAAGATATCCTGTCCTAGCAGATAACTTTGAGAACTGCGTGCTTGCCATCTGTCGAACACAGCAGAAGCAAAGGACTTTTTGTTGTTATTGGATAAGACATCTGCTGAATATCTTAAATGTAAATGTAGCTGCACAATCATTGCGTCAAGACTGATATTAAGTGGATGTTTGTGTTGTCGCAGGTGGTTACAGCACATGCAGTGAGAGTGGCAGTTACTAATAACCTCAGTGCCAACATCACAGGATTCCTCCCCATCCACTGCATATACCAGCTCCTGAGGAGCAGAGCCTTCACCAAACATAAAGTGTCCATAAAGGTAAACCTGATGATCTCCCCATACTATTCTGACTGTGCTGTTTCTCCTACCTTTCTCCTACCTCCTACCTCCTACCTGCTACCTTTTTTTGCACTTTTGTATTGTATTCCATAGTATTTTCTTGCATTCTCTTTCTTCTATGTCTATGTCTGTTTTTTGTTCTATGTCATTGTTGTTCTATTCTGTCAAGATTATTCTTTTCCAGTGGGGCGGGGGTCCACTAGGAGGCCAAGGGGGCAGCAGAATGGCTTAAGAAGTATTTAAATTAATACATTATTATTAATATATTAAAATAATCTAATTTTAAAGTAATTAAAATGCTTAAAATGCATCTTTTTCCCTCTAAATAACTATTGTTTTTATTGAAGAACATACAGTTCTCTCTCTTTCTCTTTCTCTCTCTCTCTCTCTCTCTCTCTCTTAATATATACCTTATGTGCCAGAGAAACAAGCGCACAGCCATCTTTAGAATTTTGTGTTTGAACTTCCATTTTTGTGGTAGCTCTGTACATTTCTGTTACGTCACTGTCGAAGAGTAATTAGCTTGTGAAGTGGATTTACTTATTGAAGTTAACGAAAATTGTCATGAGCATTGAAGTGGATGTCATGACAAATGTCAGTAGACCTGTAAGATTTAAAAACGAGTGGTTAATTCATAAATCTGTAAGATCTTACATCCATGCTGTGGAAATACAATCCAGAAGACAGAATACAACGAGTGCAGTGCTAAAAAGGGGCAGGGCTACATAAGGTAAATAAATAAGAAAACAAGCTGTTGAGAACACTTATATTTTGTAGTTATTATCATCTGTGCTATATTATTTTGTTCTCTGTTTTCTATTCAGTTCTATTCTGCTTAGTTTTTTTTTTTTTTTTATTCTGTTGTTTTGTTTTCTGTTCCCATCTACTTTATTTTTGTTCTGTATTATCATCTTTTTGTACTTTTGCACTATTCTTTGTTTTTAATGTTCTATTGTTCCATTCAGTTCTATTATGTTCTATTATTTTATTTTGTTGCATCCTATGTTCAAAATTGTTTTGTCTCATTCTGTTCTTTTCTTTTTTCTCTTACATTCTATTCTGCTGTTGTTTTGTGATCCATTCTCTTTTACTTTATTTTTATTCTATACTTTTTTTTTTTTTTTTTTTATTCCAGTTTTTTTTTTTTTCTTTTTGGTTATTCTGTTGTTTATTTGTATTCTGTTTGTTTTGTTTTTAGTTTTGTTCTATTCTGTTGTTTTATGTTAAGGTCTGTTTTGTTCTGTTTTTTCCTTATCCCGTTTTGTTTTTCTGTTCTGTTCTGTTAAAACCCACACTGTGCTAACTACACTACATTACCCTGTTGACTTGTTCAGTGCTAGTATTGACTTGAATCCATTGGGTTCTATTATCTGTTTGACTGGCTGGCTCCTCTCCTGACTCATGGAAAGACACTCCATTGATTTAATTAAGGATGTGGTTTTTGAATGTGGTAGTGTATCGCCCGACTGATCAGAATGTTTCCTCACAATTACATCGTCAGCCTTAAAGACTGGAATCTGCCTCCTCTAGAGTCAGTAAGCCATGTTATAGTTATTGATCTGCTCAGCTGGAAAGATGATTTAATCACCCGAGTGCCGGAGGTAGATGATTGGATAGTTCACTTATTCTGAATGATCTGAGTTTCTTTCTTTCTTTCTTTTTCTTTCTTTCTTTCTTTCTTTCCCTTTTTTTAGGACTGGATCTTCAGACAGCTGTGTGAGACGACCACTCCACTCCACACTCAGCTGCTTCCATTAATTGATGTTTACATTAACTCCATCCTGACCCCTGCTTCCAAGACCAATCCTGAGGCCACCAACCAGCCAATCACAGAGCAGGAGATCCTTAATGTTTTCCAGAGCTTGTCAGGGGTGGGTGAAACTAAAGCATCTCTTTGCTCACATTGACTGCAAAATCATCTAAAAAAGCAAAAAATAACTGTGATAAATGACCGCCCTGCAGTTACAAAAATCAGCCTACTCAAATCAGTGGCATAGATATTATTAAAGGTTATTTTTAGACAAACGGCCTCTGGATATTAGATTCATAGATTCAGATTTTAGAGGATTTATAGCATAAATCATATACTATCAAAAAGCATTTTAAAACATTTGAGGCTTAACAGTATTAAAGCCCTGTAAAGTATATGTCAGTGATACTTCATAGAATAAAGACAATTAATATTCAGTAATATTGTCTATTAAATTGCACTGACACTATCAGACGAGAACAAAATTAGAACAACACTGAACTGAGCTGGTAAAGACACTAACTTTGCAATATTGACGCTGTTAGTGAACTGATTTGAATCAACATTGAACTGAATAATGACACTATTGTTTTCTGTAGAGATAATTATAGCTGAATTGAACTTGTTTCAACATTGACAGTTATTGAACTGAATTGAAACAACATTAAGCTGAATGACACTTATCTTCTGTAAAGCTGCTTTACAGATGGAATTGAATTTTTCATAATTGATTAATTTTACAACATTAACACTTATTTTCCTGTTTATTAATGTTAAGCTGCTTTGAAACAATCTATGTTGTATAAAGCGCTATATAAATAAATGTGACTTCACTTGACTTGACTAGATTATACACTATATATCTCCAGCCCTGTCCAATACAGATCAAAGCCATATATTCCTGTAACTTCTGCTGCTTTTAACCTCTGTTTGACCTCTCTCCATCTCCCCCTATAATCTGTCTCTCTCTCAGGGAGATGGAGGGAAAGTTCGTTCTCAGTACACCATCACCACCCAGTTGCTCATTCTCTATTACATCCTGTCATATGAGGAAGCTCTGCTCGCTAATACAAAGACATTGGGTCAGTATATTACACTCTTACCTGACGTAATATTTAAAATGTCACCTTTAAATAATTTTTTATTAAATTTATATTTTATTATATTAAATTTACTTTTCTTTTATATTTAATTTTTTTTTTGATTAATTAATTTATATAAAATTGTATTTATTTTTACTTTTTATTGTATTTAATAAGTTAAATTAAATTTTATTGACTACAATATAATTATTCCCTGTATATAATTTCTTTAAATTAAAATTTGGTTGTTTCAATTGATCCATTCCATTCAAATTCCAACTTCATCCTGAGTTCTGCATGTATGATTATTTTGTTTTTGGACATCTTTTCTGTTTTGTTGCCTCCTTACAGCCTCCTCCTTTGTTTAATTATAAACAATTCAATTATTAAATGAACAACAAGACAATCATTTTATCTACAGTTAATCTGGTGCATTCACGCTTATCTAAGTTCCTGTCTTGCCACCCAGAGTGCTGTTATAATATTAGGATGAGAGCAGTACAGCTTAGCTTCCTGCTCCCTCCTCTACATGTTAAATTGCTTCAAACTCACACCAATCACCTGCAGTTTGACTTTGCTTAGGAAGCCTCTCATCGGTTATTAGAGCGGTTACTCTTCACTGTTTATGCACACAGCTCTTCCCAGAGTGCTGTGCTTATTTAATCTCTCTCTCTCCCTCTCTTCTCCTCTATCATCCTGGAGTAATGATGCCCTTTGGCTGTGCTAATGAACTGGAATACAATGAAAAATCACCTGTACATGAGCTGCACCACAGAGGCCTATTTTTAACAAACAGCCAGATAACCATGTGTTCTCTACTGCCAGCACTTATGCAGAAGAAACCAAAATCCTACTCTCCTGCCCTCATGGACCAGATTCCCATTAAACACCTCATCTGCCAGGCACAAGGACTGCAGCAGGAGCTGGGAGGTAAAGGACACCCGTTTAACCTCCAATGCACTTATTTTCAGCAGAGTAGTTTTCAAATATGTTCACCAGGGGTGATAATACAGTCATATCTAGATGCAATGCTTTTTCTCATGACATTACATTGATACTTAAAATGTTTCTCTCAATATATTTTTTATTTTTATGTCCATTGATTTTTAGGCTGTATTCATACAACAGTAAAATGTTCCAGTGGTGTTATACTAAATAAAAAATAAATATTAGGGCTGCCCCTACTAAAGATTGTTCTAGTCGACAAGTAGTCCTTCATTTAAGCCATTAGTCGACTAATCGCACGTTTATATTAATTTATTACTTAAATATACACTGCGGGGAGGGGATACTAAACCATAATAAGCCTTTAAAAAAAAAAATAAAAAAAAATTATATATATATATATATAAAAATTATTTTTTAAAGGCTCATGTATATATGTATATTAATAAACTAAAAATGCACCTTTCATACGGATTACATAAAGAGTTTTTTTTGTTTTTTTTTAATTGGTTTGTTTAAAAGTAGACATTTCAGGCTTTCTTGTGAGGTATGTCTGTGAAGCAAGTAGCCACGCTGAGTATCGGTTTATTTTTGTAACGCACTCCAGTTCACGGAGACCAAGACAGCAGAAAGCACGTCCTGTATGTTTTATTTTACAAACAGGAGGTTTGTTTGTTTAAATTTATTGTGAGTTCACACAAATAAAACTATTTTTATAGTTTTGAATGATGCACTACTCTTATCTGTATGACCAAAAATGACGGAGTATTTTAAGAAGTTTTCCGCTGTTATCAGGAAAATTGAAAATGTCGGCACCTCCATATGTCATGCAGTAAGCGCACTAATACTTTAGCTTCCACACTCCGCACAAACACTTGGATATATGCCTAATAATAGCGTACATTTACAGTGCCAGTTGAAAGTTTGTGAACCCCTTGCAGAATCTGTGAAAATGTGAAAAATTTTAACAAAATAAGAGAGATAATACAAAATGCATGTTATTTTTTATTTAGTACTGTCCTGAGTAAGATATTTTACATAAAAGATGTTTACATATAATTCACAAGACAAAAAAAATAGCTGAATTTATTAAAATGACCCCATTCAAAAGTTTGTGAACCATTGATTCCTAATACTGTGTGTGGTTACCTGGATGATCTACAGCTGTTTGTTTGTTTTGTGATGGTTGTTCATGAGTCCCTTGTTTGTTCTGAGCAGTTAAATTGCCCAGTGTTTTTCAGAAAAATCCACAAGGTCCTGCAGATTCTTCAGATTTCAAGAATTTTTTGCATATTTGAACCCTTTACAGCAGTGACTGTATGATTTTGAGATCCATCTTTTCACACTGAGGACAATTGAGGGACTCAAACACAACTATTAAAAAAAGGTTCAAACATTCACTGATGCTCCAGAAGGAAACACGATGCATTAAGAGCCGGGGGGTGAAAACTTTTTGAACTTGAAGATCAAGGTAAATTGTACTTAATTTGTCTCCAGGAAACATGTAGGTATCTTCTGTTGCTTCCAAAGGGCAGTACTAAATGAAGAAAATTGATATTTAAACAAAATAAGAAAAATTTGGACATCTTCATCCTGTTCAAAAGTTTTCACCCCTGACTCTTAATGCATCGTGTTTCCTTCTGGAGCATCAGTGAATGTTTGAACCTTTTTTAATAGTTGTGTTTGAGTCCCTCAATTGTCCTCAGTGTGAAAAGACGGATCTCAAAATCATTCAGTCACTGCTGTAAAGGGTTCAAATATGCAAAAGATGCTGGAAATCTGAAGAATCTGCAGGACCAGGAGGATTTTTCTGAAGAACAGAGCTCAGTTTAACTGCTCAGAGCAAACAAGGGACTCATGAACAACCATCACAAAACAAAAAAACAGTCGTAGATCATCCAGGTAACCACACACAGTATTAAGAATCAGTGGTTCACAAACTTTTGAACGGGGTCATTTTAATAAATTCAGCTATTTTTTGTCTTGTGAATTATATGTAAACATCTTTTATGTAAAATATCTTAATCAGGACAGTACTAAATAAAAAATAACATGCATTTTGTATTATCTCTTTTATTTTGTTAAAATTGTTCACATTTTCACAGATTCTGCAAGGGGTCCACAAACTTTCAAGTGGCACTGTATTTAGGTTAACGTTAGAGCGAGCGACCAAGTAAAGTTGCTACTACTTACTTGTTTCAAATGATAAGCCATATTTAAGGTCGATGGATGATAGGCAAACGTTTGGATCACCTGCCCGACATACTGTAATTACCACAAGGACCCGCCGTTAATGATCTGTTTCTCACGGACTGCGTGACTTCGCCACTTCCTGTGTGTGTGCAGTTTTTTTTTCTGTGACTAACTGACTAATAAAAGTCTAGTACTAAGCCTTTTCTCATTGACTAACGTTTAGTAGACTATTACGCTGTAGCCCTAATAAATATCAAATAGAGTTTAATATGTTTTGTACTTAGACTGTTTTATTTCATTTCATTTCATTTCATTTCATTATTTACATCGTCAGGCCTGCACTCTGCTCTTCTGCGTCTACTGGCCACAAACTACCCTCACCTGTGCATGGTGGAAGACTGGATCAGTGAAGAGGAAGTGACTGGTACTCTGCCCTTACTGAGGAAGATGCTGCTGACATCCCCATCCTGCAAATACTCACAGACACAGCTGCGAGAAGGTATGAGCAACTCACACAATCTCCCACCTAGTTAAAGATGAAATGTGGAAATCACATTACTATTATGACAGAAATTGCATTAAAGATTTTCTGGCATTTACTGAATTTTCAAAATTTGATGCATGATTTAAAAATATTTTTGACATTGTTCCACATTAAATTATACTAATAAGGATTAAAAGTAAATAAAATGGGATATACATCAAAAATGCCAATTTTGGTTGTATCAACATGAAATCAAATAAGGAACTGGAATGGCATATGTCTATATATTTTTTTGTAAAATTAAAACAATCATGGATAAAAACAGAAAAGTTGTCACTCAGAGGTAGGGTTCTGCAAACCATTTAGCACTTCTCTGCTGTACGACGTATTTCTCACGCAAATTTCACACTAGAGTAAACCAGACCACTGAACTCTACATTGAGACTCATAAGGCATTTTGACACTGGAGATCACAAGTGTTTATTATGGTCTATGATATGAATAGTTTGTTGTTGTAGTCTAACCTTTCATGTGTGTGACTCAGGTTTGCACCTGTGGATTAATGAGCCTGAAGGTGTTTGTGTATTTATACATCGCTGCTCTGACAGGCCTTCCTCTCCACAGGGCTTTTTTTTGTATTCACAGATAGTGACAGGCTTATATGTTTAATGATTTGGAAATAAAATAAACAATATATTGACTTCTAAAGCCTCTAAATGTTTTACTTTGTCTTTGAATTCATTATAATCAAATATTAATATAAGTAATTATTGGCGATTACTTTGATTTATTAATTAGCATATAATGTAAATGAATTAAATTTTAAAATTAATCTTTTTTTTTTTTTTTTTTTTTTTTTTTCCTTAGCTTTCCAGAATGTCCTCTCCGGTGGGCCCAGGCTTCTGCGTATCCTGGAGCACCTGACGCTGCTCTCTGCGGGAGATTTAATCCCATACGCAGAGGCTCTGACTGCCAGCATGGGGCTGCTCTTAGAGGACGGCGTCTCTCGCAGAATCCTACAGACTGTTAACAAACTCTGGATGGTACTTAATACAGTCATGCCACGCAAGTGAGACTTCCTCTGTTTTATATGCTGTAGTAAAATGGAAGGATATCTTCAGCACTTGTACTAAGTCTCTATCTTCCTTTACTTTGTCAGGCTGTGGGTAATGACAGTAAATGCTCTGCAGCCATCAGTAAAGCTCCTGCGGCAGCAGAGATACACTCAGAATGATCTGATGGTGGATCCTCTCATTGTCCTACGCAGCGACCCCAGAGTCTTCAGGTATTTTCTGCTTAGAAATTCTCTAATTTATGCCAATTTTTTTTAGAAATAGAATTTGTAATATATATGTATGTATATATGTGCACATATATGATGGTGAGGAAATTTTCCCACTGGTTAATCGACGTGTGATAACACCGGTAATAAAAACTTGTGGGGTGGGGGTGATTTCGGTATTATTTTCCCTCTTTTCTGCCTTGCTTTTAAATCGCTTATGAATGCCAGTGCGGCCATACGCATTTTACTTTTCTTTTAATTAGTGGCAATTCAGGGTTGGCAATTGCTTGAATGGTGATTTCATTATTATTCTTAATGGAAAAACACAACAACAAAACAGTACAATGACAAACTTGCTTACATTAAACAGAGAACTTTTTGCCATCGTCTTGTCAGTCAGCTCGCCTCACTCTCGTCACATGATAAATGAAATCTGACTCCTGCTGCTGATCTGTGCTGTGACTCTTGTTCGGCTCACGCTGAATTGAGCAGACGCATTCAGTTTTTAATTGTAGTGTCTGTTCTCTAACTGAACTAAATGATTTTTATTACTATAAAAAATCTAAATGATGGTGGGGGGGCGGTGCTGCAGTGACCAAGTGATGTAATCAGTGTGTCGCTGAACAACGCAGACAATCGCAGCAAGCCTAATGTTCACAAAGGCTGCATTTATTTGATCAAAAATACAGTAAAAGCAGTAATATTATGAAATATTATTACAAATTAAAATAGCTGTTTTCTATTTTAATATATTTTAAAATGTAATTTATTCCCATGATTGCAAAGCTAAATTTTCAGCATCATTACTTCAGTCTTAAGTGTCGCATGATCCTTCAGAAATCATTCTAATATGCTGATTTGCTGCTTAATAAACATGTCTTCTGATTATCAATGTTGAAAACAGTTGTGCTGCTTATTTTTTTCATATTTTTATAATATATTATATTTTATAATATTATGATATATCTTAGACTTACTGTATGAATTGTGTGTATTTGTTCTTCTGAAGGTGTCCTCCGCTAATGGACATCACTCTTCACATGCTGAACGGGTACCTGCTGGCATCTAAAGCCTACCTGAACGCCCACCTGAAGGAGACAGCTGAATTTGAGCGACAGGCTCAGACTGTATCAAACCTTGGGCTCAGTGGCCAACCTGACACACCCGAGGTCACCAGAGAGGAGCTAAAGAATGCTCTGCTGGCTGCTCAGGTAGACACATGGACACACACATCTCTAATACTCCTCTGAATCATGAGTTCGTACATGAGTTTGCATATGTGTGTTGTTTTTGTCCACCTTCAGGACAGTGCAGCAGTACAGATCTTGCTGGAGGTGTGTTTGCCATCCCCTCAGGAGGAGCTGCAGCTGGGAGGAGGTGGAGGAGCAGACAGCCTGTTGAGGAGCGTTCAGTCTGCTCCAGGTATTCCCATGCGGAAGCAGGTGGGAGACGAGGTGTCTGGGCGGGGGTCCCAGAGGGAATGCGAGGCAGAGGGTGGTCTGCTCAGTGACCTGAGGGAGGTACAGTGCCTCATCTGTTGCCTGCTGCACCAAATGTTCATCGCAGACCCCAACATTGCCAAACTAGTACACTTCCAGGTAACTAAATCTCTGTTACATAAAAGTAATCACCGTTATGTTGATATACATACGTTGTAATCAGGGCTTGACATTAACTTTTTTGCTCACCAGCCACTGTAGCTAGTGGTTTTCCAAAGTTACTAGCCACTCAGCATTTTCACTGGCCACAATTTTGCTGTTAGGAAATTTGATTTAAAGTTGACTTTGGCATGCTTAAATTACTTAATTTTGAGTCATTTTACTTGATTTAGAAGATTTGAAACCCTTTAAAACGTTCAAATGTAGTTTGACCACCCAAATCAAGACTACATTGTACATCATCTGGTATGTACAGGTGGGCAAGGGGTGGGCAATATAAGCATAATATGAGAAAGTTATTTTTGTTAGGCTATATAAAAAGAACAAAGAAGCAAATTATCAAATTACAAATACAACAGTAAATTTAAAAAAAAAAAAAAAATCTTTTTTCAGATACAGTAGGTTTATTTAACATGTATACATTTATTTAACGTAATAAACTGACACATATCCAGTTATTACCCACCTGTTTACGTCCACTTAAGCCATAACCGACTGTATTCACGCGAGATACTCCACACGATGGAAATTTTGACATCTGTGTGTGCGTGTATTTGACTCTTCAGGCGCAAGGAGAACTGATCGCGCGAGAGAGTGCTTCTGTTGTGTCATTCAGCGCGATTCTGCCTATCCCGCCTTCACTAACAGCAAGTTAATCGATAAAGAATTGTAATTTTTGGCTGTAAGCTACAATTAAATTCAACCCGCCTAACTGGCTAGTGGGAGTGGCTGTCTTACCCGCCACAGCTGAAATCTACCCGCATTTGGCGGGTGTTAATGTCAAGCCCTGGTTGTAATAATCAAACCTCATGAAAGTCTTAAAACACAGTACACACACACATTTTTTCCCTTTCCAGATTTCTTACTTTTGTATTTGAAGTTTTTTCTTTTACATATTTTAGAGTGAAAAAGGATATTCAGTGAGAAAAAAAGGCGGGATTGAATTTTATACTTTGGGAATTGATTAGATTGATTACGGAAAAGTGGTCTCTGTATGACAGGTGGTTTAAGGGGAGCCGTTAAAAGAGGTGGCAAGTTACACTGCTGTTCAAAAGCTTGGGGGTCAGTAAGATTTTATATATATATTTTTTTAAGAAAGATTTCTATTTCAAATAAATGCATTTTGTTAACTGTTTATCAATGAATCCTTTAAAAAAGTATCAATTTCCACAGAAATGTTAAGCAAAACTGTTTTCAACATCGATGTTAAGAAATATTTCTTGAGCACCAAATCAGCATATTAGAGTGATTTCTGAAGGATCATGTGACACTGAAGACTTGAGTAATGATGCTGAAAATTCAGCATTGCTATCACAGGAATAAATTACATTTTACTGTATTTTTTGATTAAATAAATGCAGCCTTGGTGAGCCAAAAAAAAAAAATCTTAACACCCAAACTTTTGAACTATAGTGTAATATTTTAACACATGTAATAAGGTCATTTTCATCTTGACTTCAACATAATTTTGTAAATTTTGAAATTAAACAGCCATTAGGTTTATGTAAATCTGTTTCAGATAAATAAAAATAAATTTCTAATTTTGTTCTAAAGCTCTATTTGAGTTCTAAAGGTGTTCTAAATGTTCTTTAAATGTTTCTTCAGGGTTATCCACAGCCTTTGCTTCCTCTGACAGTGGCAGGAATTCCTTCAATGCACATCTGTCTAGACTTTATCCCAGAACTCCTCGCTCAGCCGCAGCTAGAGAAACAGGTAAGCAACTATCAATGTGTCCATCCATATTATTAGCCATAAATGGAACATGTACTAAGTTCTGGGAGTGACAGCATCATTTGAATTTAGGTGTGAATGCCATAAATGATCCTCCCATGTGTGTAGACCTGTCATGGTCTACAACAATAACCATAGCAACGTTTTGTGACTAAATGAGACACACAGAAGTACCATGGTTTACTATATTTAGTATATAAGTATACTCAATAGGATGTGAGAGTCTTTATAGCTTTATAGTATATACTACAACTTAACTTAGAGCTGTACAGCTAAAAGTTGAAGTATTAAGAGTTTGTATTACATCATTCAAATCACAGACACATGGTGAGCCCTCAGGGTTGACCTCTGGGCTTGAAGCTAATGGCAGTTTTGTTTTGTCTGCCACAGATCTTCGCCATACAGCTGTTGTCCCATCTGTGCACCCAGTACGCCCTGCCCAAATCCCTCAGTGTGGCACGTCTTGCCATTAGTGTGATGGGTACCCTCCTCACAGGTAGAAATAACTCTATTTCTTTATCTCTATTCCATGCTCTCTTTATCTTGGTCTCCGTTCTTATTCATTTATTAGGGCTGGCATTTTATTAAAGAGTGTCTAAAAATAACATTGATAATTGGAGATATCAGACTACTCTGACTTTTTTTGTAACAAAAACCAACCTATGCAAACTTGTCCCATTATCTTTGGACACACTGCCCTCTGCTGGCCATTTGTTACTGTCTATGACAAACCCTCATCTGCAGTGTTTATAAATTATGCATCAGCCATCCACTTATTATGTTTTATTGAATGGAGAACCAGAAGAGTCTTGAGCGCTCTTAAATCCTAAAGTTCCTTACCTTTCTGTATCAGATCACTTAAGTTTTATGTTGTCTTGTGCATCTGTTCTTAAAAGCAACCAAAAACTCATTGCATATGATTCTGTCCAATATATTAACTTGTGTAACTAATTTAAAAATTTTTTAATCTGTCACAGTACTGACCCGTACCAAGCGCTATGCATTTTTCATGCCAACACTGCCATGCCTAGTTTCATTCTGCAAGGCTTTCCCTCCACTGTTTGATGACGTCATGTCCCTGCTGGTTCAGGTGGGACAGGTGTCTGCTGCTGATGTCACCACCAAGGCCAGAGACATTGACCCTCTCATTGCCAGTGAGTGTGTTCTTGTCTTATTTGACTTGATTGTTTTTAATTTTGAAATGTTCAATGGCTGTTGTATGTCGTGGGAATAGGGCAAGATTTTAGGTTAAAGTATTTTACTCCGTTGACGCTTTGAAGAGATTTTTAACTAAGCTCGATTTAATAGAGTGCAACAGTGCAGGCCCAATTTTTCAGAGGCCTTGGTTGTGAGGCCTCTGATTTGTGTCGATTTCTTTGCAGAACTATGGGTAATATAGTTTTTCACCAAAAAATCCACCAATATTTAAATACGTTGAAATAATGTGATCTGATGGCTTCAACATAAGAATATTCCATCAGTTAAAAACTTAAAAATAATTCCCCTAAAATTGTTTTTTTTTTTTTCCGAGACCCAGCTGTTGCACTCTATTCGGTTTAAGAGTTTTACCAAAAACAGATCTTAAAAAGGTATACCAAAAAAAATATTATTTTTATTTTATACTTTTTTTTTGTTGTTGTTGTTTGTTTTTCTCTCCATGGAAATAGCTACCAAAGCTGGCAAACTTGCTGAAGGTTTTGAATAGTTTTATATTTGCAAAGGGCTGCATAATTATCGTGATATGGTCTTGTATGATTATTAAACAACCACAAAAAGCCAAGATTCACATTAGCGTAATTCAAAAATTTCTGACTATTATCAGTTATTATACAAATCCAATAATGTGATATTGTGTATCAGAAAAGATATCACCAGATTTTAAATAATTTATGCATTACACACTGAAACTCAAATATGAAAGCTTGTTTCTGCCACTGAATAAAAAATAAAAAAGGTATAACTGCAACTTTTTATCTCACAATTGACTTTTTTTCTCAGAATTGTGTGATGTAAACTAGCAAGTTATAAAGTCAGAATGGCGAGATATAAACTCGCAATTGCAAGTTATAAAGTCAGAATGGCGAGATATAAACTCGCAATTGCAAGTTATAAAGCTATAATTGTGATATAAAGTTGCAATTGTGAGTTATAAAGTCAGAACCGTGAGATATAAAGTCGCAATTGCGAGTTATAAAGTCAGAATTGTGATATGAACTTGCAATTGCGAGTTATAAAGTCAGAACTGTGAGATATAAAGTCGCAATTGCAAGTTTTAAAGTTAGAATTGTGATATAAACTTGCAATTGCGGTTTATAAAGTCAGAACTGCGAGATATAAAGTGGCAATTGCGAGTTATAAAGTCAGAACTGCGAGATATAAAGTCGCTATTGCGATATATCGCAATTGTGAGTTTATAACGCGCAATTTGGAGTTTATATTCTGAGAAAAGTTAGAATTGTGAGATTAAAAAGTTGCAATTACCTTTTTTATTTATTTATTTTGTGGCGAAAACAAGCTTCCATACTCAAAGGTCTTCCTTCAGTTTTCATATAAACATTGAATTTGTAATATATTAATTATAATAGTATTGAAATGTATTATAGTGATACTGCATTAATATATTCATTACATTAATATATACTTCCTCACTATTATATTGCCATCGAATTCAACTAAAAAATTGTGAAAAGTGGCCTTTGACCCCAGCTAACAGCTAAAGTAGACCAAAAATCTACTTGCATATTCAGGTACCATATGAATGCCAAGAAAACTGGGTTCATTTTACTCACTACACTTTGAAAGAGGTTTGAGTTTGATTCTCAAGTGTGATGACTCTTAAAGAGTAACTGTTCCTGCAGGCTTTGGAAGCCCATGGCATTGCTTGCAAGTTCATAGTTTTTGCACAGTCTGCTGAGGATGCCAGCTTTTGTTTCAGTTTTTTATGCCTTTTTGT
Source organism: Mylopharyngodon piceus (assembly GCA_039654765.1). Lineage (NCBI taxonomy): Eukaryota > Metazoa > Chordata > Actinopteri > Cypriniformes > Xenocyprididae > Mylopharyngodon > Mylopharyngodon piceus. The sequence goes on from CM077438.1 coordinate 13,340,301, forward strand.
TCATATATCCTTTTTATAAGCATCAGCAATATGAGGTTATCATTTCACAGTATATTTCTCAGTGTTTATCAAGATAATCACAATATTATTTGGCCAAATCACATAACCCTAGATTAAGATCTAATGCTCTGTGCTCTTGTGTTTAGGGCTTCAGTATCTGAGAGAGAAGCCACAGGAAATACCTCTATCAGAATCCAAACTCTCTCTACCAAAGAGATCTGCAGAGGAGCTGGGCGGAGCCGATCCTGACGTACAGCTGTGCTATCGGATAGAGGCCACCTTCATGGACATCATCAGCTCCAGCACACAGGCACTGTGACAACACAAAACAGGCAAATAGAATGTTGATGGACTGTGCATAGATTGGAATGAGTATTTTGCCCCATGTAAAAATTAAGTCTCATGTTACAGGACTCTAGGTCGTAGAAATCTACTTATGAACCTACGAAGCATTATAATGATAGATGTCTTACAGCTGTTGGACTAGTGCTGAGAATATTTCAGTTTAAATACAATCCACTCAAAACCATGAACATGATTTTCTATATAAATCCTCAGTTTTGGCATCCCAATACCACAAGTGATGAAAACATCTGGAATGAAGGTAATGAAAGATAGTCTAATTTGATATAGTTTTAAGTAAACTGTACTTATATGACATATATGAAAAGTCAAATCACTGAGTACCATTTTTAAAAACAAAGGATAAGATGTACTGAAAGATAAAAATATAGATTGCAATTCCATATTCTGTTGCCAGCAAAATCCACAGTCTATATTTGACTCAAAATAACATTGACTTTCCAGGAAGCGTTTTTTAAGTCTTAAGTGAAATGGACGCTCATTCTCTGGCCTGTCCTAAAGGATTGGTTTAATTCAGGTTACAAAGCAGCTTACTGTAGTAGTAGACGTTTTCTAAATAGTGTGTTAGCTTGTTAGTTAAGTGTGCATTTAAGTGTGCGACGAGATGTGTGTGTCCAGGGCACTTAGCAGTAATATTATCGGTCTGTTTTCTAGACCAGCATTTAACTGTATTTTCTTGGCTCAAAGTGTGACATCTGAATTTTTTTGTTACCTTGGTTTTGTTTACATGTTGATCCTTTGAACATTTGTATTAAAACATCTTTTTGGAAAGACTTTGTTTACTCACTTTTGATTATAACTTAATAATGGCTTACTTGTAGTTGCTTATTATGTTGGGGTTTTAACATGGAAAAAAAATCACACTTCACCTTTATTTAGCACATATTGAGAAGAACATATGGCTGACATTATGAACCGTTTGAGGTTGCCAAATAATAAGTCACAAAAAGCACCAACAATTTTAATTAAAAACATTTACATAAACTTCAATATTTCACATAGGCCACCTGATATCCTTTATCTGTGGTGATAAAAATGGTATTAAAAATAACACATCCTTTAGATCCACATGGGGGCGCTCTTGTCACATGTAAAAATACTGGCTCCAAAGCCTGGAGTACACATGGAAACGGTTATGCATGTTCAGTGATGGCATGATCAATGATTGGAGCATAACAAATAACTTGGCCAATCACATGCTCCTTTTGCTTCGGTACAATGGTTTTCTGTGTTATGAGAGCTTTAGAAAATGCTTTGACTTAATTTGCAATCAAAGTTGGCCCACGATACTTCACATTAAAGTAGAGAAATCCAGTAAATACAAGAATGTACTTCTTTTCTGAGCCAAATTACACCATGAGGCTTGACCCAACCTTGTGTTACTTAAAAAAAATCACTTTTTTTTTGCGTCATTTTCACCTATGTAAAATATTTTGTAATATCTCTTTAAGAAGCTGTTGAGTTTTCCCTCTTGTCTGATGTGCAGTATATGCATCTACATAAGGATACATAAAAATAACTAAACCTTCCATAACTTCTAAGTGCACATCTGCCCATAGGGTGATCGAAGATGTTGTTGCGTGTGATAAAAGTGGAAGAAAAGGCACAAAATATGCATCCAGAGTGTTTTTGTGGTGTAAATGGTTCTCAGCGCAGGTCTTTTGCCTCTTCAGAGCTCTGAGCTGCTGTGAACGGCCTCAGGCTAGCAAAGGCGAAATCACAGCTCAGTTTTGTTTCTCCTTTAAGGCGCTGTCAAGTTTAAACACCTTTTTCGCACAGAAAGCTTCTGTGCTCTTTTCTCTCTTTCACCTTTCCTTGCACCTCTGTTCTTGCACGAGTGTGTGCAGCAGAGAGAAATGGAAATGTTTATCACCTCCCCTAGCAGACCCGGCTTCCTCTGTTCCAGGGCCATTTCTCGTTACTTGCTCATTTGACCTTCTATTGAGTTATTTTCCTCACTTCTGGATGCCTTGAGTGGGAAGTTTGCCTTTTGAGTATATGTGCACGCATCAGTAAATCGGATTGACTTTGTGCTACGAGACAAAGGTCTGCTGAAATCTAAAAGCACTGATAATGCAATTCTCTCTTTGATTTGGTAATTGACATCTGTTTAGTGTTGTGCTCCTCGCTGCACATCATCCATTTGTGAAATCCGCCGTGGCGGGTGCCAGCTTTTCCATCTGGTAATGGCTGGTGGGCATGTGTGCGAGATTAAATCCGATACAGATCTTTACAGTAAACGTCAAGATTGTAGGTTGTGACCGGTCGGGCTATCTTTCTTTGCATCTTGATACAGACACTCAAAGATGGAGGCAATTTTTCAAACAAGTTCAAACAGGAATGTCAAGTAACTTTGTGAAGACTGCCAGTTGGAAAGGCGAGCGAAACCAAGTGAATTTGTCTCTTGCCCAGATAGTTATATCAAGTCTCTGATCTCAAGCAAGCCTTTGGTGAAATTCAAAACATCTCGCTTCAGAACGCAAGGCGCTGCAGTGAGTTTGTGTGTTTTATTTCCCACTGAATCAAAGCAAGCTGTGCTGCAAATCGTGTTGTCAGCGTAGGCCGACTGAACTGGCAAAAGCTATTTACAGACGCTTGCAATCAAATCACCATATTTCAGCTCCGGCCCCACGGGCTCCATCTAAATGCAATATGCCTCTGCGTTCATGGCACCCTGGAGCCTTACATCATGTCTTTAGTATTGTTTATGAGATTAGAGAGTGCACCATGTAAAATACTCCTTTCTTTGTTGGCTGAAAGGTACCAGATGCCAGCGTGCCGTCTGCGGCATGCTCGATCTAATTACCCCCACTATTACAGGCCGAGCTGTGCGGCCCTGGTATGTAACCCCTCTGCTCCACGGCCGACGTTGCGGGGAGAATCGGATGCGGAGGAACCTTAAGGGCTCTTCGATGCTATACCATCTGGAGAGACGGGAGAGTGTATTACATCCCACACCTGGTGAATGTGTGATTAGCTTCTGGTCTGGAGCATAAATCATTTGCAGCCGGTTGCTTTGGGCCCACATTGACTTCATCAGTCGCTCTGGGTGACTACATTAGTAAAGGCAATAAAGCTATTTGAGAGATCGTCTGAGGTTACGACTGTTACAGGTGTCTATCGGACAGAGGAGACTCTCTTATATGAGCTTAAAAATGGCATTGCGAACTGGTTTCATAGTAAACGGGAACAGGAAATGACTGTGATGTAGCAACATTGTGCTTCAGCTTCTCAGTATATATTATGCACATCATATTTGCACATATAATAAAAGTATAGAAGTGTGATGTTTACAGTACTATAACACTACTTAGGTTCCCAACATGCACTGTGCCATGACTTATTTACCATATTTATTTGTTTGTTTGCTTGTCCGTCCATCCATCTGTCAAGTCATTTCTTGTGTTGTGAATGAAAACGACACTACTCTGGTTTTGCTTCAGGACAACAGGTGTTGACCCGACTTGGTACCATAATTGTTTATCTCACACACACACACGCAAAAATGTAGTTAAAAATGTAGTTAAAATTAATCAACTAAAATAATATTAATCTCTGTATCTTATAATTCACTGTAACAAATCATATTGCAGTCAGTACAAGTAATGTTTATCCTATATTATGCAAGTATTCATGTATTTAGTCTTTCCCTTTACCATGCTGATGGTTTTTAAGGATGTCACGTGACCTGTTCCTGTTGGCGTCTACTTACTGACAGATTAATTTGTGCTAGAATGTGGAGTTTAGATTGGATGCACAGCTTTTGACTTGAACAGCAAAAGATATTAAAAGCATTTTTATTTGACTTCTCTGATTATATGGTAAGTTGCACTTAAAGGTGCAGTAAGCGATTTCTGAAAAACGCTGTTGAAAGTGCATTGGACCGAGCGCCACATCAACCTTGTAGCCAATCAGCAGCAGGGGGCGTGTCCACTCATGATGGGGGAGGAGAGAGAGTTAGCAAGAGAGAAATTTGAAGAAAGACTGTAGAAAGAGAGATGGCTGAGAGACATTAGAAAAGAGAAAAGGTCAGAGGAATTGGTTTTGAGTGCGTGATGCTGGTGACTAACAAAAAATTAGTGCTTGTATATAGTTGTGCATTGTGTGTTCATTTTTTGTTCTTCCTTGTCATTCGTTCGTCATCTTCGCTTTATTTTTCGCGAAGCTTGCTTCTGCTATAATAGAGACATCCACTCTTGCATTGCGTGTTTGTGCATTTTAAGGGTGGAGCAATGAAGGGAGAGGGTGTGTTTGTGTTCAACAATGATTCTCAGAAATTGCTTACTGCACCTTTAATTATTTGCATTTAGCATTGTTTTCTTCCGGCTGTCCTTGACCCACCAGTTAAGAAGCGCTGACCTAGTCTGCATTGATTTCATAGTAACATTCTGACAACAGTATATTATTGTACAAAATAACTAATATTATTAAATATTTTAGTGTTCGTTTCTTTACCTGAAGAGGGTGAATGTTCATGAATTTTGAATCTGTTTTGCATTATATAAGTGGCCTTGTTATTGAAACAATTTAAAAAATGCAACAAAAAAATGACCTGTTGTCATTGCCAGAATGAGGGACCATCTTTGATGACTCCAAAGCTAACTTAAATACATTGTAATCTTTAATTACCAGTGCTGACATGGCGTATTACTTTTCAGTGTTCCCCTCAGAGAGTAAATTGCTCTTAACCAGCCAACCAACCATTTAACGCCCTCATTATATACACATTTGACCTCGTTTCGACGGCTGTAAGCTGTGTAACACGTCCTCTTGAAGTGCTGAAGTGCTCTCTCTCTCTCTCTCTCTCTCTCTCTCTCTCCACACAACAGATGGCTGCAGTGCTGAGAGAGTATACATATTAATAGCACAATTACAATGCTCTACATCAAGATTGTGTCATTATCATTGTGATTGAAAAAGCAATTATGGTTCTTGATTATCATCAGCCACTGTAAATCTCTGTTATTTTGTTGTTGCCTCTGGGCATGATCCCCATCCGCTGTCAAGAAACCGATCTCTGTGGTGCAGGGTTTGGGAGATGAGCACTCCTCTTTGACTGCCAATTAATTAGCTAGCCTTGGATTTGCATAATCGGCTCCTCGGGTGGTTTTGGGAAATGGTTCAGCCTCATTCTAAAGCTATGGTGACAGTTTGAAGATGTAGATACTGTTCAGGGATCAGGTCGGCTGGCTTAGGAAGTATGTGTCTTTGCTCGTGGTGGCGAAATTCTGCAGGCAGGTTGTTTTTTTTACATATATTTTGATCCTTTGATCCTTGATTTTTTTTTTTTTTATATATATATATATATATATATATATATATATATAATCCTTCAGAAATCATTCTAATATGTTGATTCGCTGCTCAAGAAACATTTCTTATTGTTATCAATGTTGAAAACTGTCATGATGCTTTGATTTTTGTGGAAACTGTAAAACTGTACATTTTTTGGGATTCTTTGATGAATAGACATTTCAAAAGAAGAGCATTCATTTGAATTTGAAATATTTTTTGCAACATTAGAAATGTCAGTAACATCGGTAAAAAAACGCAAAAGTTTCTCTGGGAACGCAAACATTTTGTGAGCAGACACAAAGTTAGGGTAGGGTGTTTTGGGTCTTAGATCATCAGACACCCTTGCCTGGGTGACTCAGCCGGGGGTGATCAGTCCCGCAGCTTCTATGATGTTCTTGGTGGCTCTTCTTTCCTGCAACCCTTTAATACCAAGGAGACTGAATGTCCGATGTAGAGACTGCCCTGCAAACTCTCAGTTGGCTCGCAGCGGGCCCTCCACCCATGCCTTCTACATTCCTCTGCCAGTTCGAGATTGGCCTCCTCTATTCAGTTTCCCCAAGGGACCATAAGTTCCAACATGACCACTTGCTTGGAAAAGTCAGATGTTAAGATCAAATCTGGCCTGAGTGTTGTCCTTGCAATGTCTTCCGGAAACTTCATCCGCTTCCCTCTCTCGCCCTGACAAAGGCGATGTTGTGCCTTATTGGGGGCTGTTGTTTGCTCTGTTGGATTGCGATGCAGATGGTGTCAGCTACTGCTATATAATGTATATTATGGACCACTTATTTGATAACTTTGTGTTAACATGCTGTATTGATCCACATATGTTAGTGCCGGTAAATAAATCAATGTGTTTGCTTTACCAACACAATCATTCCCAGAGCTGTATTCCCATCACATTAACCAATAAAGCTGAATTTAGACCAAATGATTGCTGTAGATCCACTGAGAGGATATGTACCCTTTTGTAATGGGAAAGTATGATTCTTTTTGGGAGGCGGGGGTTGCTCAAGGGGAGTATGCGTACCTTCACTTTGTAAAGTCACAGATCCAATCTGTAACGCTATTGTAACCTCAGGTGTGAAATCTCGTACACCCCACAGCTCAGTGGCTTTAGCAGCTCAGCTGTGAAATTATATCTGTTCTACCTCTTGAGAGCTCTAGAGAGGTGGGAGTTGTGTGTGTATGTGTGTAGTGGTCTTTGTAAAAAAAAAAAAAAAAAAAAAAAAAAAAAAAAAAAATGTCTATGAAAGAGAGAACAAAAAACAGAGAAAAATAAGTGGTAGGCCAGATAAAAAGTAAAAGATGTTTAAAATCCATATGTATCCCTCACCAAAGGCCCATTCTACAGCTGCAGCATCATGAGTGATTCTCAGACTGGAGGTCATTGTGTCTCTGTGTCTTTGGAACAGTCCACTCACTGCAGAAACAAGCTGTGGGGTTAAAAGACTCACCCGAGGCACTTTAAATGTCTTTTTTTTTTTTTTTTTTCATTGCAACAAAATATAAAAGTGGCAAAAGTTTATAAAGTATAAACAAATTACACTAGACTAGACCTTTAGTTTAAGTTTGACTTAAGTACCCAAATACTAACTAATCTAAACATTAGTGTAGTGTCCCATCCATCCATCCATCCATCTAGCTGTTCATCAGTCCTTTCCATCCATCTTTATTTCAATCAATCCATCCATCCATCTAGCTCTTCGTCAGTCCTTTCCATCCATCCATCCATCCATCCATCCGTCCTGTCTCTTCATCAGTCCTTTCCATCCATCTATCCATCCATCCAACTGTTTGTCAGTCCTTTCCATCCATCTTTCTATTAATCATTCCATCCATCCATCCATCCATCCATCCATCGAGCTCTTCATCAGTCCCATCATCCATCCAGCCAGCCACCCAGCCAGCCAGCTCTTCATCAGTCCCATCATCCATCCATCCAGCTCTTCATCAGTCCCATAATCCATCCATCCATCCATCCATCCAGCTCTTCATCAGTCCCATCATCCATCCATCCATCCATCCAGCTCTTCATCAGTCCCATCATCCATCCATCCAGCTCTTCATCAGTCCCATCATCCATCCATCCAGCCAGCCAGCCAGCCAGCCAGCTCTTCATCAGTCCCATCATCCATCCATCCATCCAGCTCTTCATCAGTCCCATAATCCATCCATCCATCCATCCATCCATCCATCCATCGAGCTCTTCATCAGTCCCATCATCCATCCAGCCAGCCACCCAGCCAGCCAGCTCTTCATCAGTCCCATCATCCATCCATCCATCCATCCAGCTCTTCATCAGTCCCATCATCCATCCATCCAGCCAGCCAGCCAGCCAGCCAGCTCTTCATCAGTCCCATCATCCATCCATCCATCCAGCTCTTCATCAGTCCCATAATCCATCCATCCAGCTCTTCATCAGTCCCATCATCCATCCATCCAGCCACCCATCCATCCAGCACAACATCAATCCCAACATCCATCCATCCATACATCCAGAACTTCATCAGTCCCATCATCCATCCATCCATCCATCCAGCTCTTCATCAGTCCCATCATCCATCCATCCATCCAGCTCTTCATCAGTCCCATAATCCATCCATCCATCCATCCATCCATCCAGCTCTTCATCAGTCCCATCATCCATCCAGCTTTTCATCAGTCCCATCATCCAACCGTCCATCCGTCCATTTGTTATTGGCATATGTAATTTATAGATAATTATTTTTTTTACATAAATAGTTATAATACTAATACAATTTGTATTATTAGGTTAAGATATTGTAATTATGAAAATGTCCATTGAAGGCGTTCCTGTGAAAGGTTCACAGCACTACGGTGTAAATATCCGATGTATGCAATGATGGCTAATCGTTGACAGGATCCATGACGGTATTTTGGAATGCCAGACACGGCTTTATAAAATGAACCATGAAAGCTAATCAGATTTTTACTGCAAGGATGATTTCATTTTGTGCTAAACCAGTGTGGTGATTAACTCCAAATTACATTTAAAAGGCTGCTTCACACTGGGGATAATGAAATATGAAATCGGTAGTTTTTCAGAGCATGTAGGTGGATGGGAAGATGGAGGGAGATGAAGGAGAAATGCTGTGGATGTTGGGAGCACTTCTCTGGAAAGCCTTTGTTATGATTGGAACATCTTCCAGCTGTCGTCACCTTTATTACCACCTGTTTATTGTAGCTTTGGGAGTGATGAGACAATTCGTTTTTCCCTCCAAGCACATAAACACACGGAATGGGCTCTTTATGACACTTCTAATCCTTTATGAAGAGCATGAACAGACTGTCTGGACAAAAAAAAAATATTAGGTTTAGGGCCTCTGAGAGAAAACAAAGGGAAGAAGAACAAAAACTGTTGCTACTTATTTCCATTCAGGTTTGCCTGTAGCCATGCCCTTTCAATAACCACTTTAAGTGGTGTCAGATGCAAACAGACACGTAAAACGTGAACCAGGCCTAATTGCTCCTCAGCTCATTTGAATTGCAAATGAGATACCTTGAAATCATTCCCATGCTGAGGGTAAGAAGACAGCCAATCAGATGAAAGTGAAGAGCAAGGCCCCATTTAAAAGCATTTAAATGAAAACAATGGTGTATGTGAGAGTAAAAGCATCATTAGTTCAAGATCCTTATTAAAATTCTGAAGTTTTTGTTGCCAATTGGATTTTTTTCTACTTTGAAACTACTAAACTGTTATTTTAGTATTATTTACATACTATTACAGTATTTATTATTTCGAATGAGCTTTTATTTATATGTGACCCTAGGCCACAAAATCAGTCATAGCACGGGTATATTTGTAGCAATAGCCAACAATACATTGGTATGGGTCAAAATTATAGATTTTTCTTTTATGCCAAAAATCATTAAGATATTAAGTGAAGATATTTTGAAGATATTTTGTTCATTTCCTACTGTAAATATATAAAAATGTATTTTTGTAAGTGAATATGCATTGCTAAGGACTTCATTTGGACAACTTTAAAGGCAATTTTCTCAATATTTTGAATTTTTTTTTTTTTGCACCCTCAGAGTCCAGATTTTCAAATAATGGAAAGCTTATTTATTCAGCTTCCAGGTGACGTATAAATCTCAATTTTTAAAAAAAATGATCCTTATGACTGGTTTTGTGGTCCATAGTCACATATATTTACAGTTTTCGTTTTAATTTTAGTTTGTTTAAAAAAAAAAAAAAAAAAAAATATTTTAAAAATATTTCGATTTACCTTTTATTTTTATTTCAGTTTTAGTAATTTTAGTACAAGGGGAAAAATTTTAAAAGTTTTTATTTTCTTTTATTTCAGCTTTATTTTAATGAATGAAAATGATTACAGTAACATACGTTATGATAAAATATAATAGTTTGTTTTAGTTTTATTTAACGATAACACACCCTTTATCTTGTGCTAAAACCACTGCCTTAGACAAAATATTATTGCGCTGTAGTTCTTTGTCTTCTAATACCCAGCGTAGACAGGATATGCCCCTATTAAGTAAAGGTGTGGGGGTCGTTTCTTTTTAAGAAAAATAGTGTGCACTTTTTAAAGCCTGCAAATGAAATTCCTGGGTTTTAGTGTGATAAAAAGTCTGTTAATCGGCTTCTGAAAAATGCTCTACATTTGTCTTCATGAACTAAGCCGGCGTGTAATTGCTCTTTTGACACATGAATGTGTGTGTGTTTGTGTGTGTGTGCATGTGTGAGCTCTTGAGCAGCCCCAGAGGTAATTTTCACCCGTCTTTGCATGATTTTCTCTCCTGGTGAGAGATAGAGTAACACAGAACAAGTGTAATATCACCTTTTCCGGGTGTCAGGGCAGCTTTTATTTAACACTCAATAAATAACACAATTTTCAGTATTTATGTGAGATTTTTTTTATCAGCAGTGCCTGAAAATCTTCTCAGATTTCTCTCCCATAAGCGTTCTCACATAATGATAACGACATAGCTGATAAATTGTTACATATTGAAATAAGCAAGTAAACAAAAAAACAAATGAGCATAACAACTTGTAATTTCATTTGAATTAATAGTTTGTAGCAGTTTTGCAGCAGCTTTAGAGACATTATTGGCTTTCAATAACTGGTTGCCCTTATATTTTGGGTTTTGTATTCTTTGTGTCTTGTGAAATGCCGCTTCCCTCTTGCTGTAAGAGGAAATGAGCTCAGTGGCGTGTGTTTAGTACTCTAAATGCTGCTGTAGATCAGGCTAGTGGCTCTCCGAGGGGCCATCAGTATGTCCTGTGCAAAAAAGCAGCCCATCTCTGGTCCCGTGGCTCCAACCCTGATAGCTCATGTTTCTCATAGCTCATTCCCAGAGCCATGAATGAAAATTAAGTATGTGTGTCTGTTTCTTTCTCAAAGCATAGGCACATTCCACCCAAGATGGCGTGTTTAAAGTCACCATGAAATCAAAATTCATGTGCCCTCATAATCTTTAATCAAAATAACTTACCCTCCCTCTTGCAGCGACATCTTTTCTCTTCTCTTCTCTTCTCTTCTCTTCTCTTCTCTTCTCTTCTCTTCTCTTCTCTGATGACTTGTTCACTTGCGTGAGGGCGGGACAACCTGTCACTCACATGAGATCACTGCAATAGCAAACCAAAACCATCCAATCCATACCAGATTAACAAAATCAAGTCCTGCCCTACATTTTTTTTTTGTTCTAGAAGCTGTTTCACTCAGATATAAGTCACAATAGGGAAGAAAAGTCACAACTTCCAACCTCCATTTCATGCTGACTGTAACCAGGATGAGTCAATCTTGAAATGATGCATCCATATGCAGTATATTGTCTGTGTTGGGGTCTGATCACTGTCTCAGTCCAGGCTACAAAGGCAATATCTGAGAGGAGATTGCAGGTGACCTCACTTCCTCCCTTCCTCCCACTTCTTCTCTCCGCCACAATAAGCCGTTTGTATTCCTCTCATGTATGAAACTCCAGGCTGGCGAGATTACTTTCATCCAAATTATTTTTGTGACCTAAGGATATCCTATCAGTCCTTACCTGTTTAAGCCACTCTTTTCCTCCTTCCTTCATCGCAGGCTCCAGTGAGCTGGCAAAGGGAATGTGTGTGTGTGTGTGTGTATAGTTTGATTTTTTTTTTTTTTTTTTTTTTTTTTTTCCCCTCTAAGCCGTCTGTTTCCTTTGGCAAACACTGCCGTGTGCTTTCACTGTTTATTAACTGCCTCTCGGGTCCCCTAACTTTTTCTTGGAGCCCTGTTAGTGAAGTTTAACAAGATCTCTCTGTTTTAAAATCAGCTTGATTTAGTTTCCAGACGCTGCGGGGTGAGACCTCAGAGGCTCTGTGACCCTCCTCAGGCTCTGCTGGTTAAAGTTAAAGTGTCCTCAGTCAAATGGACAACTTAAAGGGTTAGTTCACCCAAAAATGAAAATTCTGTCATTTATTACTCACCCTCATGTCGTTCCACACCCGTAAGACCTTCGTTCATCTTCGGAACACAAATTAAGATATTTTTGATGAAATCCGATGGCTCAGTGAGGCCTCCATTGACAGCAAGATAATTTATAAAAGATAAAGAACACTTTCAGATGCCCAGAAAGGTACTAAAGACATATTTAAAATGGTTCATGTGACTACAGTGGTTCAACCTTAATGTTATGAAGCGACAAAAATACTTTTTGTGCGCCAAAAAACAAAATAACGACTTTATTCAACAATATCTAGTGATGGGCGATTTCAAAACACTGCTTCATGAAGCTTCAAAGCTTTACGAATCTTTTGTTTCGAATCAGTGGTTCGGAGCGTGTATCAAACTGCCAAAGTCACGTGAACCATTGAAATTTCGAAACGTTTCGAAACACTTATGAAGTAACGAAGCCTTGTTTATTGAAATCACGTGGCTTTGGCAGTTTGATACATGCTCCACTGATTCGAAACAAAAGATTCGTAAAGCTTCATGAAGCAGTGTTTTGAAATCGCCCGTCACTACATATTGTTGAATAAAGTTATTATTTTGTTTTTTTGGCGCATTGAATAGAAAGTTCAAAAGAATAGCATTTATTTGAAATAGAAAACTTTTGTAACACTGTAAATGTCTTTTAATTTCACTTTTCATCCATTTAATCCAGTTTAGTCCTTGCTGAATAAAAGTAATAAATTCTTTAAAAAATTGCACTGACCCCAAACCTTTGAATGGTAGTATATTTTTACATATAAATATAAAATTAATTTGTTTATTAAAGAAGTACTTTTTATTGAGCAAAAGGGGAAATTTTGAAGAATGTTCATGCTGCTTTTTTCTACACAACAAGTTTATAGAGTCCCTACAGTTCAGCATGTGGGTTTACATAAGGGTACGTTTACATGACGTTGATGTACTAAAAACTGAAAATGTTGTCCTTTGCGTTTTTTTTCTCGCACAGACGACAACTTCAAAACGATCCCCATTCTCACGGATCAGCGAAAACTACTATAAACGCTGTATTATGCATGCCAGGCCAGTAGTTGGCGATGACACTTTGTAAAGAAACACTGTGCGCCTATAGAGTAAACGTGATATGCATGCACATGACATCACCGTTTTCACAAATTCGTATTTTTATAGTTTACACTGAGTATCTTTTTCATAAACATGCACTTTGAAACCTGTTTTCAAAAATGTGCATTTTCAGGCCCCCAAAACGGCGTTGTTGTGTAAATGAACAACCAAAAAGCATAAAAAGTTTTCCGTTTTTAGTTAAAAGCCGTGTTGTGTAAGCGACCCCTAAACTTGTCCGCTATTTATTGCTTCTAACAGCTTTCACAAAGCTTTTGTTAAGATTAAAGTAACCAGTAAAAGATTTCAGATTACAGTAGAGTTGAGAATAAGCCTGACAAACATGCTAAACAGCCATGACAGCTCAGATTTACACGGTCCTGTATTTAACTCAGAGCAAAAAGAGAGAAAAAGACATTTTGTCAGCGCAATGTTGCTTTATAAAGAGTCCCAATTAACAAGACGGATGGTTCCTGCCTTCAATTTCATCCCACGAGGACGTGAATATACAAGTCTTGTAATGCTACAAACAAACAGACAGGAATTTTTCATTCTTGCCGTCTCGCTGCGTGCCTGCTGTTTTTATCATACCTGACAACGGTGTGCTATTTTAGGGAGAGGGCTTGTGGGACAGATTGACAATGGATTGCAGTGGGTGGGTGTGGTGTGGTGGGATGATGAGCCGAAGATGGAAGTGTGAGTGTGTGTGTACACTTAATATTGAGCAAAGCCTCTTGTGGGATAGAGCCGAGACGTGCAGTGATGTTTTCTCTTTTCCCAGGGGATCTTTCCACATCCTTCCTTTCCTAGCCACTAACCAGACAGGATGCTCCTCTCACAGCCAATCTGCCTGACAAATGGGAAGCAGAGTTTAAAAAAAAAAACAGTGCTCCATTTCATCTTATTCCAGCAGGTTTGACTTTGATATGCAGCATAGCTCTGTCTCATTAACCCCTGATTTTCTCTTTGATTTCTCTTCTGTGAGCAAATTCCAACATATCTTGCCATCAAAATCTAATGTAAAATTCATAGCGTCCAGTTTACATCAAGCTGATATTAACAAAAACAACACATAATGTTCTTCGCCTTGATCAAATTGATGTATAATAAAGCACTGTAACAATTTAGGGTCTAAAATTCACTTAACGCCACACTGGAGAGTAATTTAACCCCCTGGTGCTGATTGGTCATTAGTCGAAAAATTTTACATTTTTATTTTTTTTTATTTTTTTTATTTTTTTTTACATTTTTGTATTTTTGTGGCACTTGCTACATGAACACACTCACACAAAATATGGACATTATTTGTAAAAGCTAAATGTTCTTAAAAATAAATAGTCACACTTGTACTGTTCGTGGTCAATGACCACCATAAAAAATAAATAGGAACTACAAAAATAAATAAAAAAAATAAATAAATAAAAATAAATAATATAGAGAAGACTCAAATAGATCAGATCAGAGCCAGATGAAAAAAAAAAAAAAATCAGTTTTCTCTGTTCATGTTTGACTATAATAATAATGCAAAAACTGACACTTCAAATCAACATTTAAAAATCTAAAATTTGACAAAAAATGTCTTTGATAATGTCTAAATATATATCTAAATGCAAAACCTAATTACAGTGCCCTCCACAAATATTGACACCCTTGGTAAATATGAGCAAAGGTGGCTGTGAAAATAAATCTGCATTATTTATCCTTTTGATCTTTCATTAAAAAAATTCACAAAATTCTAACCTTTCATTTAAGTAAAACAATTGAAAATGGGGGGAAAAGCTCATTATGAAATATGTTTTTCTCTAGTTCACGTTGGCCACAATTATTGGCACCCAATTATTGCAACATCCGTTTTCCAAGATAACAGCTCTGAGTCTTCTTCTATAATGCCTGATGAGTTTGTAAAACACCTGACAAGAGATCAGAGACCATTCCTTCATGCAGAATCTCTCCAGATCCTTCTGATTCCCAGCTCCATGTTGGTGCTTCTTCTCTTCAGTTCACTCCACTCATTTTCTTTAGGGTTCAGGTCAGGGAACTGGGATGGCCATGGCAGAAGCTTCATTTTGTGCTCAATGATACATTTTTGTGGTGATTTTGATGTTTGTTTTGGATCATTGTCCTGATGGAAGATCCAACCACGGCCCATTATTGGATTTCTAGCAGATGCGGTCAGGTTTTGATTTTTATCTGTTAGTATTTGATAGAATCCATGATGCCATGTATCTGAACAAGATGTCCAGGACCTCCAGCAGAAAAATAGGATCCAGCAGTATATTTAACCGTGGGCATGGGGTACTTTTTATCCATGTGGTGGGTTTGCTGCCAAAAAGCTCTTTTTTTAGTTTCATCTGAACACAGAAGCCGGTCCCGTTTGAAGTTCCAGTCTGACAACTGAATATGCTGGAGTTTGTTTCTGGATGAGCGAGGAGGATTTTTCTTGAAACCCTCCCGAACAACATGTGGTGATGTAGGTGTTGTATGGTAATTGTTTTTAGGCTTTCTGAGACTCAAGACTCAACTAATCTCTACAATTCTCCAGCTGTGATCCTTGGAGAGTCTTTGGCCACTCAAATTTTCCTCCTCACCGCACATTAGGACGATTTAGACACACGTCCTCTTCCAGGCAGATTTGTGACATCTTTAGTTGATTGGAACTTCTTAATTATTGCCCTGATAGTGGAAATGGGGATTTTCAATGCTTCAGCTATTTTCTTACAGCCATTTTCTATTTTGTGAAGCTCAACAATCTTTTGCTGCACATCAGAACTATATTCTTTGTTTTTTCTCATTGTGATGAATGATTACGGGAATTTGGCCTTTGTGTTTTCTCATGTTTATACTCCTGTGGAACAGGAAGTCATGGCTGGACAATTTCATGTTCATGATCACCCTGGTGTGCTAAAAAATGTAAATATGAATGGGAATATACTTCAGAGATATTTTACTCATAAAAAATTCTAGGGGTGCCAATAATTGTGGCCAATGTGTTTTGGAGAAAAACATTTATTTCATAATGTGATTTTCCCCCCACTTTCAATTGTTTTACTTCAATGAAAGGTTAGAATTTTGTGAATTTTTTTAATGAAAGATCAAAAGGATAAACAATGCAGATTTATTTTCACAGCCACCTTTGCTCATATTTACTAAGGGTGCCAATATTTGTGGAGGGCACTGTATGTCTGAAAACATTGCTCTCAGCAACTAGGGATACACAGACTATGTATTTATAATGAATATATGATGTGTATAATGAATGTGTGTGTGTATGTGTATATGTGTGTATATATATATATATATATATATATATATATATATACACACACTGTAATCAATATAATTATTGTTAATGAATGGATATATATATATATATATATATATATATATATCCATTCATTTAATTTTAAAGACTGTTGCTCTTTTTAACTTAAATACTGCATTCATTTCCTAATATTTTAATCATTTTATATAGAAATAAATGGTTTTAGAGGGGAATGTTTAGTACTATAAAATCCCCTAAAAATACTAAATATATTTATTAAAAAAAAAAAAAAAAAAAAAGTTATTGAGCTAAAATATAGTACATTCATTTCATTAAATTTTTTACGCTTATTGTCTTTGCTCTGTTTTGACAAAGTACAAGTGTGAGCCCCAAATAAACATCCCGAGGGTTGCAAAATTGCATTGTTATAAATATTTATAAATATTTTATACCAGACAAACTGTATTTTTAAATATATATTTTTTGAATTAAAAAATGCCTCCACACTGATCACATACTTTGGTCTGGAGTGATGCATTTGGCGTGTTAATTTTGGACCCTGCTTCAAATGCTTCATATAATTATGCTAACAAACTCATTATTAGGAACATACCCTGAGGACTGTAATGAGTTTGCTTTTGTCATTCTATATTTATAAATTAATTTTGCTAGGGTCAAATTCAGCCTTGAGGACATCCGTTTCCACAGCTGTAAATCAGGATGATAATTGTGGTAGCCTAAATGGCAAGTGATTCATTGTGTGTGTGTGTGCGTGCGTGCGTGCGTGCGTGCGTGTGTGTGTGTGTGTGTGTGTGTGTGTGTGCGCGTGTGTGCGCGTGTGCGTGCGTGCGTGCGTGCGTGTGTGTGTGCATATGCAAATATCTGTCTACATGTGTGTTCTCCGATTTAAAGCATCTTATGCTAATTGCACAAAAAAGATTTGTCATAATTTTATACTAAAATCAATTGATATGCATTTCATGTATTTATACATAAACTGGAACACGCACACCCTAGTGCTATCTTTCACATGAAACCACACTTATCGTTTTGACTGCTCATCTTCAGATGTTTGATAAACAAGAAAGGAGAAAAGGGAAGAATTATCTTTAGTGATGACAAGAATTGATTTCCAATTTCCTCCAGAATGGCTGCATTATCGCGGGCGACTCAGGCCATTTGGTCTACATTACTGCACCAGCCTCAGGCTGTAGATCAAGCCGACAGCTGTCATAACCTGGACGAGAGCTCACACTGACGAGGGACTGAGAAAGATATGCAGTCTGAATAGCTCTATCAAACATGCTGTAGAAATAGACCCTGAAGAGAAAGAAAGAGTAGTTGATGTCACTGACTGTCATGATAGAAGCTATATAAAAGTATAAGAAGCTCCTGCAAGGTTTTGTTTGGAATTGGTTGCTTGAGACAAAAATGTAAATGATAGAATCATTGCAGAATGCCGCAATTGACCAATCAGATGCAAGTATTCCAGAGCGCTGCGATTGAACAAGGATTCTTGGTGTGTTCAAGTGTCAGAAAGATTGAATTTACGAGTTGAACGCACACGAACGGCACCACAAAGTCGTAAATACCAGTGGGAAGCTCAGGACTCGCTCGGTCAGTCGGTCTTTATTGCAATAATGACCAGTGTCTGGCTGTAGGCTACATTATCCCTTACTTAAAGTATTAGTTCACTTTCAAATGAAAATTACCCCAAGCTTTACTCAGTCTTGGCTTGAGGGTGTGTAAACTTTCATTTGAAAGTGAACTAATCCTTTAATCTACAAAAAAATAGTAAGCAAAACTGTGAAATAGTAAGTTACAACTATTTGCAAATGATATCTCATCACAATATTCGAGCATACTGCTGTTTATTCTTCATAATACATCTTTCTTATGTTCTTTCCTTTACCTATCATTTCCAGAGGCAGCATATCAGGTCAGATTCAGATAGTGCTTCTCTATTAGACTATTCTATATAAGAGTGTATTTTTATCTTGGGCTTTGGCAGGCAGAATAAATGGAGGCTCATTAGTTAGCTGTAATGTCTCTCACTCTGTGGTCTGTGAACACGCCGTTGTTTGGCATATTGAGGAATGACCTGAGCAGGGCTGTGTGTGTACAGAGCTGGAACTGAATACCGGCTTGTTTCTGTGTTGTCGCATCAGGGAGGATTTAGAGTTGATGCAGGGATTTAGTGGCAGTGGATAAATGTGTGTGCTTCTGTAAAAGCACTTTAACCAGGCTTTTTGGTATGAATTAAGTATGTGTGTCTGATACAGTGCTGCTGTCTCCAGAGAAGTTTGAACTTCTGTTACGAACATCTGAACTTCTTGTGTTTGAACATTAATAATTCTGCAACATTTTAAAACAATGGTTTATTTAAAATAGTAATAATAAAACTCATAATATCATACTAAAACATCAGAGATGACCGTTTTTTTCATCATGACTGAAAAAAAAAATCTTCTGAACAAAAACACTTTCCATTTTATCAAGAAAATCTTATTTTGGCGGCACATCGGGAGGGACACTTCCCTTAATGTCCTCGCCTAGCGACAGCTGTGGGCTGACACATTCCCATATAAACCAGATAAGACACGGACGGTTCCTCTGTAAACCCTAGAGCATGTCTGATAACAGCATCACTGATGAACCAGTCTGGACTGTTTGCCACTTAATTCAAGAACATCAGCATAACCCATTAGTTTCTCATTTCAAAGGCTCCTATTTGTGTCGACAAGCATCTTGTGCGGAGGCTGTAATTTCCTGCAAAATGTCTGCCTGCATTTTACATCGTTTCAAATAATGACAGCTGCATGATGCATGAAAAGGGGAGAGTTAATACACAGAGCCTTTCAAATGTCAAGCACTCCGCTGTTCATGTACACACAATGCCTGACTCGCAGCATAAAAGACTTTACGAAGGCGTCTAATGCAAATCCCATTAATATTAAACCTTGTTAATTTTTAAGAGCATCCAAGGGGGATGTCTTTAAAACATGTACCCCCTCCTACTTACATACTGTATTTACTTTTTATAGATCATTTATGGACATACAGTACAGTGCTTTGTAGCCTTTCTACTGTGTGACAAGCAAAAAAGCATTTACAATTGATAAATCCTAACCTCTCAATAGAATACTGCTTTGATAGGGACTTTCTTTTTAATAGACCCTGTTCATATGCTATTTCAATTACAACAGAGCAGCAGAGAGGCTGTTAACTGTAGTGCGCACACTGACCTCGTTTAAGAGCACTTCATTAATGAAAGCTGATAATGGACACAGAACAATCTAAGATCTGAGCTCTTTAAATGAAGAAGCCCTCAAGGGGTCCTGAAAACAGAAGTATTGTTTTAAGATATAATTTGACACCGAGTTCACAGTTCATTGACACTTTTGCCAGCCTGTTGTCATTTCTCGGTATAGTACTTTTGCATATTATAATAAATTAGTTTATTATAATTATTATAATACAGGTAGTGTTCGTTATTGAGTGAGATGTGCAAATGATGAAAAGCACGTTTGAAATAGATATGACATGCATTTTTATCACACTGTGTACATTTTAGTTGTGCAAATGAAAAATAAAAATGTATTATTCTGCTGTGCCAAATAGCTAGTTAATTCACCTCATTAGAGGTAGAGAATGAAATGATAAAAAGAGTTAAATAAAGATTCATTACCATATGTAAAAACAACAATTTTCTCCAAAAAACAAACAAACTACATTTTAAAGGCACAATATGTAAGATTTTTGGATTAAAATATCCAAAAACCATTAGAACAATGTTATAAATTTTGTTGACTTGGACCGTGTCTGTGCGTCGCCTATCAATGGCATCATACCCGTGTTACCCTCGGTTTCAGGATTTTGTAGAAATCATGGAAGCACTAAAGACGCTTTAATATATTATGTGTTTTATTAGACAGGTGAGCAACTGTTTGGATACATTCATTGACAGAAAACTAATAATTTTATATAGCTCAACACAGTAAGTCTTATTGTTTAAATCTCGTTTTCTTGATTTACAGTGAGTACCATGTTTTACCATGCCTAATATCGATCTAGCTTACTGCAGTGTCCATTAAGTGTCTCATAGAAGCCGCCGAGCGAACACAGAGTAGCACTGTAACAACTTTCAACAGACATCTAATATGATAAAACAGCACTGCTTTACCCCACATACTCATGACCGGAAGAAGCGGAAGTGGTCGTCTGCGGCATAATAAATGTTCCACTGCTCTCGAGACGTGTCGCGCTTGTCTCTCATTAGCAATCGCTCCAGCGGCCTCATTTCTGCTCGCACAGCACTCGGCCCTGCTCTGCTTCATTCTAGAGTAACGTTAATAATCTCATCCATGAACATGATTTCTGGCCAAGTCCCATACCGATTCTTTTCCACCGGCTGTAGATGTGAAGACAACACCTCCCATGATTCCGTGAAGTCAAGGCATCATAAAGCTACACCTTTGTTTTGAAAAAGCAACCTCTAGAGACGAACATTTAATATTATTTCTTTAAAGAATACACAAAATTGAGATCACTCACAATTACCCATAGGCCTATGCATGTAGTAGCCTAGATAAAACAATTAAATACTTCAAGTAACAATACATTTCATGTTATAAGTGGTTCTTATGAATTATTAACAATTGCTTATACTTAAGCAATATTAGCAAGAATGTTGTTTTCCGAATATCTGATAGAAATCGTTTTTGCTCTGCCAAACAAATCTGAGCAGAACCAATCATATCTCTGAGCAACACATAATAATTGCATTTAGTTCTAAATGAATCAGCGTTTTTGAACAAATCGGTTGAGTGAACGAATCAATGACTCGATCTAGTTCCTAAATTTATCAGCGTTTTGGAACAAATCAGTTGAGTGAATGAGTCAGTGACCTGCTTTTGTTCCTAAATGAATCAGCGTTTTTTAACAAATCTGTTGAGTGATTCACTGATTCACTACAGTCACTTACCGCCACCTACTGGTATCACATAAGAATATCACAAAGACATGAGTGCTGTTTTGACTCAGATCAGACTCTGTAAGTTACCTTTAACCTTTACCCTTTACCGCTTACCTTTTTAATGGAATATTTCTGAATATTTTTAAAACAAATGCAAACTGTTGACTTTATACAAAAGAAAATAATCATTTAAGCTTATATACCTATATACTGCGAATGACATTAGATGAATCTGATATATGAGAAAATGACTTAAATGAGAACCTTGTGGGGGTCTCTCATAATAGAGGAAACATGTCAGATTATTGAGTGATGATTTAGCTTATCTGCCCAGCTAACATCGGATCAATCGAATAATAAAGACTGTGAGCCACAGTCACAGCCACAGGCAGAAAAAAAGATAAAATGAGATAATAAAAATCAATAGAAATTTATGCTCAGCTGTACTTTTTAAAAGCGTGTTAAAAACTCAGGACAGCAGAAAGAGCACTTATCACACACTGAATGACCTGCAGATATGAGCCCAGTTTAATGGGGTGTCTGGGAAAGCCATTAAAAGTGCCAAGCCATCATTAATGGAGATCTCATATTGTGTCAAATGGGCTTGTTCAGGCATCAATTCACACATTGTAGCTGTTACAGCTAAATTCAATCAAAATCCCAATAACCCTCGTTTAGTGGTACTTAATCAAAACACGAACAGAATATGAACAGGAAATCATCAACAAATGCAGAATAACTACTAAAATACAGTTCACTCCTTTATCAGGAAATGTTGCGTAATAGGAAAAATATATTTTTGTTATTGTTGCAGTTATGGAGTTATGGACAGGCCCACATAGAGACTGCGCCTGCCGAAAACTCAACAGATTTCCACAGAATTGGTATGCGTGTTATTCAGAAAAATTAAACACATCCTTCACCCCTTATGTGTTTGTTTATTAAACATTTTGGCTTATTTTATCATGCTTTTACTTTTTTTTTACCAATAAAAGCTAATTTTCAGCTCCATTTTACCATATATAGATCTGTTAAGCAGATTTTCCCTAAAATAAGCACTGAAAATGTGGAAAAATCCCACAGATTCTGTCTGGGCCTGGATATTGAGTGCTAATGGAAATGAAGTCTGGTCTGAAGCTGTTTCTCACTGTGAGGGAAGGTCATGGTCTGAGTTTGTAGCCTGACTATTCTTTTTTTTAACTGTTCTTGGCTTATTTGCATGCAGTGTATAGTTTTATATAAATGCTCTTTTGGTTTGAGGCCTGGTACTAAACATGATTGTGCAGCCAGTTAGTTAGAGGTTGGAACTGAAAGCTGTGACTATTTTTTTCTAAATGATATTTTAGCAGTTATAGTGATGAGTTAATGACACAACTCCTCTGAGCAAATCCTATTTTGGGATCCCTCATCAGATCAAAAACCTCACGTTACTTGTCTTATTATATTAAACACAGCCTGTGCAGCTCTGGGTTACTTGCGTAAGTAACCTTTCCGGTTCTAACCACCCGCTCTGAGTGAGACTCAAATCCGGGTCCGTCCATATGGGAATTGGGCGCTCTAACAAGGAGGCTTAAAGACCACAGTCTCTAGCGTCAGTTGCTAGAGCGCCTCTTGAGATCAGGGGAGTGAGGTTTACACGCACAGCTCTTACTGGCCTACATCCGTTACACTCACCCCCCTAAACCTCACTCCCATCCGGGTCACGGCACCAATGTAACCCTTCCAGTTCGAACCGCCTGCTCTGAGTGAGACTCGAATCCGGGTCCGTCCATATGGGAGTCGGGCACTCTAACAAGGAGGCTAAAGACCACAGTCTCTAGCGTCAGTTGCTAGAGCGCATCTTGAGATCAGGAGAGTGAGGTTTACACGCACAGCTCTTACCGGCCTACATCTTTTACACTTGTACAATGCATGAGGAGAAAGGGTCATTGTTATATTTCACTACAACTAGATCACATTTTTAAGATGATAATAGCTACCTATGTACATATAGATACAAACACACCAGTTTAAATGAAGACATTGCAAACTAGACATCTCAGGCCCCTTTTCTCCATCTTTGCTGGACATACATCTTTTCACTTGTGAAGGTCAATTCATTTCACAAGTAATTGCACTTCAAGGTTCTTAATTTTAATGAGATAGTTAATCATTTAATTCCCAACCATATCAATAAACCCTGTCAAAATTATTCTTTATTAACCTCATAATTGTCAAACCTCATTAGAGCAAATGGGCAGTTATAGTGTATAGCTGAGCCCAGGTAATGAAGGGTGGATCCAATCGCTGTTCAGGGCCTTTAATTCCTGTTTCTCACGCTGTGAATTATCCGTCCTCTGTGGAAAGCATTCTGATGCTGTTGACCATCATAAAGACTCTGTAGCTGGAAATTACATGTTTAAATCACAAAACGTTAATCACCTTTCCTCATTAAGCCCAAATCAATCAGGCCTGAATTGCTGTCCATCAGTATGTGCTGAAAATTTAGACGAGAGCAAATATGACATAAGCTAATGTCTGTAATTAATGTGTAAATTTTTCCCAGAATCTTAAAAAAGTTAATTATTTTCTATTAAAGTCAGCATAAAATGGAATTTGCAATAGACTTTTCTTCCCTATTGTGACAAATGTCTGAGAGAGCTTGATTTTGTCCATCGGGAATTGATTGGATCGTTGGTCTGTTGTGGTTTGCTATTGCTGCGATCTGATGTGATTGACAGGTTTTCCCGCCCTTGCACCAGTGAACACGTCATCAGAGAAGAGAAGATGTGTCAGGAAGGAGGGTAAGTTATTTTGATTAGATTATGAGGGCATATGAATTGTAAAAAAAATAATGATGTGCACGGATAAATAATTTATAATAAATTCTGCAATATTCCATATGAAAATATGAATTGTCCATTTTGATTTCCTAGTGACTTTAACTATAGCTTAAAAAGCTCATGATGTCAGACCTAAAATCAAGGTGACCTTTAAAAAAAAAAAATCCATTCTGCCTTCTTGCTTAAGTCCCAAAACGCATCAGACTCTTAATAGATTTCATGTTCACCTGCTCGTATCAGCGGAAGTAAAAACCTGGTAGAACACGCGACTCTTGCTCCTCTCCTGAATATTTCAGTATTTAGATTACTTGCAGCAGCATTGCTGAAGATTTGTCGGAGCACCTCAGACAGGAGTGTAACGTAAAAACCAAGCAGGTGGGTTTTGAATTAAAGATGAGCCGTGGGGTTTAAGAAACGGATTCGACATGAATTTTTGATCTGAAACTGCCAGATGAGCAGATTCCACTTACCAGACGCAATTACACAGTTGGCCACTGGGTGGTACTGTTCATCCGTGAATATTTGTGTTAATACATCAACACTTGAAAACGCTGTTTTGATATAGCTTGGCTTGTATTTGACCTAAACTTATTTTTCAGTATTATTAACACGGAGGAGCTCTTAGTGCGGTTTTTACTCAGCGTCCAGAATTGCAGTAATCTCTTAATATAAATTCGCAAACTATTTTGTATGCTTCATCATAAGCCATGGAGCCCTTGAACTGCTGTACTATAGAACTGGTGCATGGTAGGCCTGGCTTCTGATAACATGCCTATAGTACCATATTCTTATATTTACATACTTTATGAAGCATACATTGCAAAGACATTTAATTAACAATAATCATTATTGATGTACAAAGTCATATACATTTTGATTTTACTTCATACGTCTTCATTTTAAAATTTAATGTAAGTGGCAGAATGGAACATTTGTTAGTTATCCTAATAATGTATTTTTATTTAACGCATTTTATTTTTTTCATAATTAGTTCAAGATCAAACAATATTTGGAGGATCCCCTACTGTCGCAGACTCCTGTCATACAGGTTGGTGGCCATTTTGTATGGTTATTTGCTGTAAACGATGTAAACATTAAGGACTGGGGTTGTGGATGTTATGATTTAAGAATGCGCTATTGGAAAAAGCATAATATGCCAAGAATCTACGTCTGATGTGTCCCTTTCAATATCTGTGGTGTATTACAGGATTTGGTCTCTCAAAAATGAAACTTTTGTCATTAGACCAAAAAAAAAAATGTCTTCATCCTATATCCTTAGCTACCTGATGTAATTATGATAACGTATGCACTTTCTGCAGCATAACATATTCAGGTTGCTTTGATAATCATCTGCCAAGAAAATAAATGCAAATGTGATTAGGCAGTGTGATTGGATTATACAGTATGGCACAAATATCTCTGAACATAAATGGAATTAGAACAGCTCTTTATTGCCAATCTAGAGTGCAGTAGCTTTGGGTTTCGAGCTGAAAGCAGGGGTTCTGCTCGCCTGCTTGTCTTGGCACAGACAGAGTTTGTCTTGGATTGGGGAGACGGCCATCAGAAGATCAATGAACCGTACTGCAATCTGTAAGTGGTGTTCATTTCCATAATCACACACAGACATTTCATGGGGGGTGCTGAAGGATTCTGTGGCCCTCACACTCTCTCTTTCTCACTCTCATCTCCTTATGTACACACATTCACCCCATTTTTAATTCTCAATTAAATGGGTTTCAACAAACAGAATTCGATAATCCTGCCCAAATTCAGTGTGAATCCCAGCAATCTGTGGACCCTCTTCAGTCACACCATGTGTTCTGTGTCTCCTCTCACTGTGTGTTTGGAGTGCATTCAGTTCTATTGATTTATTTATTTTAAATCATTAGCTCTTTAGCATTAATGAATTGATTAATGATAGTGCTTGGAATACACATCCTTATTTGAGTCCAATTCGCAAGCTTTCGATTACTTTTTAAACTGTATACACAAAGTATTCCATCCATATATCCTGAAATATATATAAAAAATACTCTACCTTGTTATTACTCTATATTAGCTGTATAGATTGTTTAAGTGAGATACATGTGATTTATTTACTTTTTTATTTATTGTGTGATTTGAAAATGCAGCATACACTAAGCCCAAGACAAATTTCCCTAAGGGGACAATATCTAATAAGTTTATTAATTTAAAGGATTAGTTTATCCAAAAATGAAAATTCTGTCTTCATTTACTCTTACGTTCCAAACCCGTCAGACTTTTGTTCATCTTCGAGTCACAAATGAAATGAAGATCTTTTTGATGAAATCTGAGAGATTTCTGTCCCACCATTGACAGTCATGCAACTACCACTTTGTCGCATCAAAAAGTTCATAAAGAGATCGTAAATCTAATCCATATGAATCGAGCGGTTTTGTCCACAATTTTTGAAGAGACTCGATCTCTTTATATGATGAACAGATTTAATTTGAGCTTTTATTCACATATAAACATTGATCAGTGAACATAAACAGAAGCTCAACCGTACTTGCTTGATGCACGAGAACAAACCTCACTGGTTCTTCCTGAAGCTCAAACATGCTGTGTAATACAAGAATGAACCTCATTGGTTCTCGCACGTCAAGCAAACATGCTTCAGCTTACCATAACTGGTGAATGTTTATTTGTGAATAAAAGACTAAATTGAATCTGTTCATCATATAAAGTGATCGTGTCTCTTCAGAAAATTTGGACTAAACCGCTTGATTCATAAGGATTAGTTTTACAATCTCTTTGTGAACTTTTTGAAGCGTCAAAGTGGTAGTTGCGTGACTGTCAATGGAGGGACAGAAATCTCTTAGATTTCATTAAAATATCTCCATTTGTGTTTCGAAGATGAATGAAAGTCTTAAGGGTTTGGAACAATGAGGGTGAGTAATTAATGACAGTATTTTCATTTTTGGGTGAACTTACCCTTTAAAGAATCGTCACACTGATTACCAGATTACAGGTTACAGAGAACCTTCTGGTAAGGTTCTCTCAAAGTTATATTCAAACATTGTTCCAGTAACATTAATAGAATGTTCAGTCAGAGTTATCTGGTCTTTAATAATGTTCTCAAAATGTTAGCACAAAAATGTTATTTATTCATCATTCATGAAACGTTTGTTTTCTGAAAAGTGTTTAAAAAAAACTGGACATTTTGAACATTCAGAAAACGTTCAGAAACGTAACTTAATGGGAACGCTAGCAAAATGTTAGAACGTATATTTGTTAGCTTTTTGAACAATTCCTTGTAAGGCAAAAAGAATCATTAGTTTGTGAATCAGACTACACTGATTGCACTGTATGGTTTTTTTTTTTTTAAAACAAAGTTCATAAGAGTCTAAACCAGACTAAACCACTAACACTCTATGTTATGCAAGGACAACTCAATAGAAAGACGTGTGTTTTCTGCTATTTCGTGGTGAACTGTTTTTTATCTTATCACATTCAGTTTGGACTGCAAACTCTAAAATATTACTTCTTTTGCCACAAGGCTGTAGATTTATCAGTGGATTCTTTCAGAATAAATTGTAAGTTGTGTTTCACAGATGTAATGGTTAAAATATGTAATTTCAAAATCAGTGTGCTCGTCTTCCTTGACGTCTGATGTCAAGCAGTATCAAAACCCATCATTAACAAACTTATGATATGTGAAGTATTTGAAGATGTTTTGTATTGACTAACATTAGTATATAAAGCAGTATTTAAATTTAAGTATTCCCATTATATAGGTTTTTACTAATACGTTACTGTTACATTTAAAGGGTTAGTCAACCCAAAAAATGAAATTTCTGTCATTAATTACTCACCCTCATGTTGTTCCAAACCCGTAAGACCTTTGTTCATCTTCGTTGAAGACACACTGCAGAGCTTCCAGGTTCTACGTCAGAACGCCCATTATTGACTGACGCTGTTCATGTGAGCAGCACGATGCATGCGTGTGATGCTGATGCAGGAGCCGGCCAATACTGAGTTGGCGTTCTGATGTAGTACACAGAAGCTCTGCAATGTATCTTCAACGTAACCTGCATAGGAGAATGGGAGGGTAGAGAAGAAATTGTTTAATAAAGTCATTATTTTTGTTTTGTTTTTGCGCACAAAAAGTATTCTCGTCGCTTCATAACATTAAGGTTGAATCACTGCAGTCACGTGGACTATTTTAACAATGTCTTTACTACTTTTCTTGACCTTGAATGTGGTCATTTCGATGCTTTCTATTGGGGATGCACCGATACCATTTTTTAAGGACCGAGTATGAGTACCGATATTTTTTTGCTGGTACTCGCCGATACCGATACCGATGCCTATACATTTATTAAATTTTTTTTTTTTTTTTTTTTGGTGATGTGGCAGTTTTCTAAGCACAACACAGTGAGACTAATGAATGGAGGACAGCTTCTTTATGTGCTTGTCACAAACTTAAAGCACAAGTTTCACAGTGTCCAATAACCATCAAAAGGCATAATTACCAAAGTCTTTTTTAACCTGCCTTTCAAAAAGTTCTAAACAAATATTACAGTTTATAACATAACACTGTAAACAACCTAGGGTGTCCAGATTTTTCATGGTGGAATACAGGATGAGTGGGCAATATGACCATGATATGAGAAATTTTATTTCACAATATTATACATACATATACATTAATTTAACATCTTTTGTTGTGTTATTAATATTAATGACAGACAAATATTTAATTAGGCTACTGTCATTTTAAGACCGAATCCATGGATGTAACAGGCCTACTGACACATATCCTGTTTTCACCCACCTGTTTACGTCCATTTAAGTTATAACCGACTGTATTTGCATGAGATACTCCACACTATGGACATTTTGACAACTATTTGTGCATTTGACCATTCAGACGCAAGGAGAACTGATCGCGCGCTGTCTGAAGCCTTGTTTACACTTCACACGTCTGCGGTGCGTCACGGCTCTGGCGAGGTTTTGTTCCGTCCTCTATGCGCTGCCAATTTACACCAGGAGCATTTTAGGAGCGAAGCGACAGGATTCGTGAGACCACGTGATTTGCCTGTCCTACGTTGTTTTTCTCGAATTTTTTGTTTTCTAAAATGGGTAAGTTAAATGTTTGTTTTGTCCAGTTTATATCTGTTTATTGTTGTGTTTTTGCTATCCCACATGAGTCTGCAATGGATGTTTATTTTAAAATTGACAGGTTTTTGATCTTTTATTTTGTATTACTGCGCGGCTTCGACGCGCCGTCCGTCAGAAATAGGTGAGCCGCTTCTTAATTTTGAAGTATTTCCAGTATTTCCTGGTATCGCTATCGGTGCATCCCTACTTTCTATGGGAGATAAAAAATAAAAAAAAAACCCTTTTGGATTTTTAATTTGTGTTCTGAAGATGAACGAAGGTCTTACAGGTTTGGAACGACATGAGGTGAGTACTTAATGACAGAAATTTAATTTTTGGGTAAACTAACCCTTTAACTTACCACCATTAAAGTCTGGCTGTACATCATGGGTGTTCTAAACATTGGCCTTCTAATTTAATTCTATGTGACTCAATTAATTTGGTGTCAACAATGTTTGAGGCAAAGTTTCAAAGCTTTAGGCTAAATATTTTCTGAATAAATGAGCAAAAACCACAAGTGTTACAAATTACAATCATCACTGCTCTCTGCTACATAATCAATAATAATCAGCTTAGATAAATCAACTTCTGGTTTCTCACAGTAGGGAAGGAGGAGATGAAGTAGGCTGCTTCAGATTTCCACAGCTGTAAATTTTATATCACAGCAGGTTGTTTAAATTCCCATCCAGTATGTCCACATCTCCTCTTCATTGAGCATTCTCTGAGCTTTTTCTGAAACCCAGACGGACAGGCAGACAGATGAAGGTGTATTTGTCCGTAGGCTCCCTGTCTCTGTCTTCCTCCACCTCATTAAATACAGCATATCACTTCCCTTCATCTCTACTTCCTCTTTTTCCTCTATTTGCTGCTCTCTGTCTGTATCTGTGTCTCATGTTTCCTCTTTTTAACTTGCCATGACAATGCTGTGTAAAGACGCTCTCTGTTGCTCTGAGGGGTTGTTTGTGTTTGAGTGCCAGTGTCTTCATCTTCTCTTGAACGTTCCTATTTCTTTCTCCACATGGGTAGATACAGCATGTCTAGGATTGGTCGTTTGTTTTTCCCAGTGATTTTCTCCAGAGAGAATTCCTCTTACTACAGCAAACCAGTCTTGGCAAAGAAGTGCTGAACGTTATAGCCCTTTGTCAATGAAAACCTTATGTTTGTTCTCTATGAAAATAATAGCCAAAAAGAGTGTACAGAGACAAAACGGGACATCAAATGATGTACACAGTGGCCACCAAAAAGCTTTTGGACAGTTAAGGTGCGGTCACATTAGCAAAATTTTGGAGAGATTTGGCGGGAAAGAGATCCATTGTTTATTCTCAACAGTGTTGCGATTTTTGAAGCACAGCTCACAAAGAAGTCACTTTCAAACCAAACAGCTTTCTGTTGGTCAGCTTTGTGAATTCGATTGACCAATTTGAACCCATTGGGAAATCTGTGTGAGAAAATATTACACCTTCACACGAAATTCCCAACCATGTGGATTCCAATTGAAATGACTGGATTTTGCCCATGAAAATTCACCAAAAAATGGTAAATGTGACCGCATCTTTAAGCCCGGAACACACCAAGCCGACAGTCGGCCGTCGGGCAGTTTTTGTCGGCAGACTTAAGTTTTCTCAGTGTGTTCCGCGCCGTCGGCTGAAGTTGGTCCTAGTCGGCTTGTTTTCGGCCGATTCAACATGATGAATCGGCGTCGGGCCATCTGATCATTCTGATTGGCTGTTCATCTACTGCCACCTGCTGGTACGGAAAGGCATTTCTTCTTAAGCAGGCGCAGAACGGACGTGGTACTTGGCCGTCGGGTGTCGAGCGTCGGTTTGGTGTGTCAGGGCAACTTTGGACCCAGACGCTGCCGACGTGAGCCAACCTTGCAGTCTGCTTTCGTCGACACTAGTTCGTCGGCGTCAGCTTGGTGTGTTCCGGGCTTTAGAGAACATGTTTTGCTTGGAAGTTTGCTTGTGTATGTTTCTTAAAAATAAATGCCACTTTATTTATGTAATGCAGCTGATTTTGATAAATTTCTCACTTAAGTGCATCCAAATGCTTTTTTTTTTTTTAGGGCCGCTGTATTTACAAGTGATGTACACTACATGTCATTCTGTACACTACATTTCATTCTGATTGGCTGTTCATCTACTGCCACCTGCTGGTACGGAAAGGCATTTCTTCTTAAGCAGGCGCAGAACGGACATGGTACTTGGCCGTCGGGTGTCGAGCGTCGGTTTGGTGTGTCAGGGCAACTTTGGACCCAGACGCTGCCGACGTGAGCCAACCTCGCAGTCTGCTTTCGTCGACACTAGTTCGTCGGCGTCGGCTTGGTGTGTTCCGGGCTTTAGAGAACATGTTTTGCTTGGAAGTTTGCTTGTGTATGTTTCTTAAAAATAAATGCCACTTTATTTATGTAATGCAGCTGAATTGATAAATTTCTCACTTAAGTGCATCCAAATGCTTTTTTTTTTTTTTTAGGGCCGCTGTATTTACAAGTGATGTACACTACATGTTCATAAATGTAAAACACAGTTTAATGATCACATTTAAATTAATTTTTATTTCTGTTCAGTCACATTATGTTAGGTATTATGCTAAACTTATATCATATATTCCATACCTGTTCAATTCTACTTTTTCCTATCCATATTTTTCCAGTTGTCATTATTTGATTTGCTAGGCTAGTGTCTATCTATAACCATGCCATTGACTTTTATTGTTGGTTATATTTGTGTCAGCTGATGATAGCTGTGGCCACATTCTGATATAGCCAATATATGTTCTTATGTTCTTTGGTTTGTTTGATGATCCGAGTGTAGGCATTTCAGTCATTTGAAACCCGAGCAGCCCCATCCTATTTGCACTTAGTAGATAGATGTTGTATTTTGTATTTTGTACATCACCCCTGTGTGTAAAGTCTACTTTAACCTCTGTAATGACTGCTGTGATTTTGAGGTTGTTTGAATGATGTCTGGTTTGAGCCATGCTTTGATGCTTGTGGAGTGCTGCGGTAGCATCAGATGACCTGACAGGTATCAGGTAATAATGAAGCTGTAGACAGGGGCAGCATAGCAAGGTAGGATTGGTCTCAAGTGCTCTCTCTCTTTTTCATTGTTTCTCTCTGTGTGTTTCACCTCTCGGTTCTGTGATGAATTATATATAGGATTCAGTCTGGCTGTACATTGGCTTTGGATCAAAGCTCTGGCTCTTGTATGTGTGTGGTTGTGCATGATCTTTACCTCACATTTTCTTTACAATGATGCTTTATAAACCATATTTCCAACACTATTTATTCACTCTGCTCCAAAACCTAATGGGCTGCCTATATAGGTTGGTTTTTAAAGGGATCATTCATCTAAAAATGAAAATTTTCATCATTGGATCTATGATTTTTTATTTTCTGTGAAACACAAAATAAGATATTTTGAAAAATGTACCCATACAGTAAAAGTCAATTTAGTCAAGTGTTGTTTTGGATCCCACTGATTTTGACTGTATGAACAAAAACAGATGAAAGATTCTTCAAAATATCTTGTTTTATGTTCCACAGAAGATCTAAAGTCATACAGGTTTGGAATGAGTAAATGACAATTGATAATTTTTGCTGAAACTAAACATTTAAGGCATCTTAATTATGGTAACTAAGATATGATTGCAGTGACAAATCCAAGATGGCAGACGCAGCGAGAGTTGGTAAATATTCTCATACTCATATTTCAATTCTCATACATTCAATACTTGAAAGAACTGATAAAAATAGCATAATTAAAAATAGTGATGCACTGATTCTTTTTCTTTTTCAGTTGAATATTTTTGGTTGCTGCTAATTAAAATTGACTTTTATCCAATATTTGTGTGTGCAATGCAGTTTGTTGTATCATATTGTTAGTTTAGCAACATAGTAATGGCAAACTCTACTGAAATCAGTTGCGAGGCAGTTCTCTAGGTTTTGGAATAGAGCTCGTCTAGCTTTAATTGTAATGTTATTTCCATGGCTGGACAGCAGAGGATTACATTTCGTTCTTGGCCAAAGTAAATGTGTTGAAAGATTTAGAGCCGTCTCTATCTGAGAAAGCTCTTCACTGCTCCTATAGGTTTCCTGTGTAAAACAGTCTGAGGAGTTCATCATCGTGACAAATGTGAACTCTTGGCTTAGTGCTGATTAGCCCTGTCAAAACATCTTTGTGTTTCATTTAATGGCCCTCCCTTTGTCTCCTCTTTCCTTTTCCTTTCTACTCGGTTTCGGTTTTGACCTTCCTGTGTAACAAGTGAACTCTTCATGCTGTTATGCTCTTGTTTAAGAGCCTCCTGTCTAGGTTAAAATGCACAGGCTGAACCTATGTGTTGTCTTCTGCCAGTCAATGCTGTTATGTCCACTTCTTGGAAACTCACGCTCCCATCTCAAGCGCCAGCCCATCTATAGATTCAACTGAAGTAAACCATTTTGCCTGGGCTTGAAAAATCAAATAAGCTTAAACTGTGGTTGAAAGACACGATTTTCATGGTTGATTAGGAGATTGCTTTTTCTACTCAAAGCCTTTTCAGTATCATGACTCTAATCAACTGCTTTTGAAAGCTAATTATAGTGTGTGTGAGTGTGCGCGAGTGCGGTTTCTGTCCATGTGTTTGTTTGTTTAATGTGTGAATAATCTGAGAATTGCAAGCGTATGTGCGTGAGTAGATGTATGTTTGTGAGCATGGGTGAAAATGAGCTGTGTGGGCTTCTGTAAATTGTGAGATTTTCACTTTGACATACAGTCATAGTGAAAGAAAGCCGGGATACATGATGCTAGCGATGCACAATATATATAATATATATATATATCCGTACTGTATATCCGTGTAACTAATATCGGTTATCGGCAGATATTAACAATTTTTTTTTTTTTTTTACTTATCGGTTTTGGCCAATATTGAGTATTTAATTGTTCATGCTGATGTCCCCTATTTCTGCATTTAAATTGCTATTATCATCATTACACACTCATTTAAAGCTTATTCACACTGTCTTTAGCAAATCTCAAAATGAATCTAGTTTTTATACTTTACATTGTCATATTAGTATTTAAGTAATTTATACAAAATAGTTTAGAATATGAATATCAACAAATTATCATGCAACATTCAGCTTATGCTTGCGATGCAAAACAGGTGCCAGTTGCATAAATTTAGCCACTATGTTAAGATTGTGTCTTAAGAACTAGTTTGACCAACTTGCAGTTAGATAATAGGTAATCAGTCTTACTTTTCCAGTTCAAATTAGACCGATCTACCTTTTTATGTAACTGACTTTAAAAAGTTAGGACCAGTCTTGAAGAAAGAAATTAGATGAAAAACTTTTAAGACTAGTCTAAGCAGTAACTAATGCCAAGTTTACACTACAGGACTTTAAACGTCGGCAGATCGCTGTGCTGTTCAGACTACATGACTTGCTGTGGAGTCTTTAAGTCGTTGTGGTGTTCACACTACGTGACACTACGTAAATGATCCGCAACAGGGGGTTACACACTACACGAGCTGACAACAACTCTGTCACCCAACGACTTTATTTGAAAATGGACATTGGGAAGAAATTATTAAAATTTGAATAAAATTTAATTAAAATTAAATGAACCCTTTCACACATAAGTTTAAAATATTCTGGCGGACCTCCCAGAGTTAAGGCCACTATTAGAACGTTTCCTTTATTGTTTCCATGACGATGCGTCATGATTGTCACGTGACACACCGCGGCCACACTGTATGACAGATGTATCGCTTTTCTCACCATGTCATCAACTATCTGATATTCCGATACTCATATATTTGCAAGTGAGTGTTTTGTCATTTAAACATCATGATCTTGATCTTAATCTATAACGCGAGATGGGCGCCGCCTTGTTTGTTTGCGCTTTAGTTCAGAGAGTCCTGTCGGATTTATAGGATGAATTCATCCATATGTACCGAAATACATGTGGCCGGTGAACTGGGAGAAGAATAGAGTGAGCTTTATAGTTACCTACACAATATGTATCTGATATGAATAAACGTTGGCAAATTATAGGCTATTTGAATGGATTTATTGCTGCTTCCATAGACATCAGTGTATATTTCATTGGCTGTTGCGTCGCGACATGTGACACCACAGGATATCGAGTCGTCCGACAGCTCCAGATATTTAGCATGCTAGATATTTGTCTGGCGTCAGTGAGGTGTCGGCGACGCTTCAGTGATGCGTCTTTGAGTAGTTCACACATAAAAATTGGCGAGCACCGATCACCCGATGATTTTCCCCCGATCACAGCCCGACCTGTTGGCGAGCTTGTTAACTTGCAAATCGGGCTTAAAATCCTGTAGTGTAAACTTGGCATAAGTTACCTTACCATATAAAAAGTGAAAAAAGTGAAAGTGACGTGTGGCCAAGTATGGTGTCCCATACTCAGAATTTGTGCTCTGCATTTCACCCATCCAAGTGCACACACACACAGCAGTGAGTATTGAACACACACACACACACCGTGAACTCACACCTGGAGCAGTGGGCAACCATTTGTTGCTGCGGCGCCGGGGGAGTGATTGGGGGTTAGGTACCTTGCTCAAGGGGACCTCAGTTGTGGGTAATGAGAGTGGAAGAGAGCGCTGTTCATTCACTCCCCCCATTTCCTGCCGGTACTGAGACTTCGCGTTAGTCCGACTCTCTAACCATTAGGCCACAACTGCCCTGAAATATATGGTGAAAAATAGTAAATGATTTAACATTGCATAATTTGTCATTTTATTGTAAAATACTGTCAGATTAATATTTTTTTCAATTAGTTTTCATTCTTTTGAGTTTTTTTTTTTTTTTGTTATTTACTTAATTTTTATTGCATTATTTTAGTGTGTTTGTATGACCCTGTGCATCTTAATTTTTACTTTGAATTTCTGGCAACCACAGCTGCCAGTTTTTTTTTTTTTTTTCTGTAAATTTATTGGTTTATTGGTGTAGTCATAATGGTTTCTCTCTCAGCAAGCTGGATTTTGGAAAAAGAGGAGGAGGAGGTAGAAGAGGGTGCATGAAGAGGGCACTGAAATAGATTTCATTAGTTCTAACGATTCGCCAGTTAAAGAGTTTCCTCCATTCCCCCACTTACTCCTTTTCAACCAGATGGAACGTAAACAAATACAATCAGAGGCAAATGGGTGCAAATGCGATGTGGCAGAGGAATTGAGCTTAATTTATTAGCAGTGTTTACATGGCCCCTGTTTCCTTCACCCAGCTAACACAGCTGACTGAGTATAAATGAAGGAAATCATCAGGTTCATGCAAAAGGTAAATAATTAATCCCGACATCAATAGATGGTGCCATTATGAAAAGCAGCTCTGAGTTGATTCAGCCTGGCTGCTTTAAACGAGAGTGTTGTGCAGTTTGACAGTGAGAATTCAATTCAGAGCTCTCATATGGTGTATAATGTCGCTTGAGGAGTGAGACATCAATTGGCCTTGAAGGTGGCGGTAATGATGTTTTCCTGTCGGAGCTTTGAAAGAATAAGAGGTCAGACTTGCCCGTGATTATTTTTCATGTAATGGTGCAGCCAAAAGCAGCAGATTCAACAAACAATTTCAAAACAAATCATACTTCTTATCGTTCTCACGCTTAAAATTCATGGAAAATATTAGATTATAGTGTTTGTGCTTTGAGACATAATCTTGTTATTACAGAGGATGAAATGGCTTAGATTCACAGGGTCAAGCTAAATGACTCCGTTGAGGGAAAGCGGTTATTGATGGCTCAGGCGTTTCCTCATCAATATTTGTTCCGGCAGAGAGGCACTGTGTGAATTATTTATTTTGGTTCTGTTCCATCAGTGGCATTCCACTCTCATTCACATTCTACTCCACGTGTTCCATTAGAATTCTAGAGGGTTCCTGCATTCCACAGGGTCTAGATCAACTCCATTTCTATGGTAGTCTTCGCAGAGGGCTCTCTTTGGCAGACCTAGCTGAGAGAAGAGCTCTTCCAGCACAATCTATGCAGCCGTCGACTCGCAGAGAACTGAATGAGTGGTATTTCCTGCCCTCTTTCTTCCTCTACCTAAGCCCTATTCACATGCTCTCTGCTTGTCATCAGAGAGAGAGAGAGAGAGATTGGGAAAAGTCAGGCCTTAGCTTTTCTGAAAAAGCTGAGAATACACTTCTAGTGAAGCTCTACAAAAATTTGATGCTGGAGGATTAATTTACACTAGATTTGTATTCATTTACAAAATCAAGTGTGGGATTTCTTGGTTGGCAGTGCTATTAATTTCCACAGGCATATCTGACACCTTTATCTGAATGTTTTGAAACTTTGTCATATTTTAGGCCTGTCTCACACTGCATGCATAACTACAGGTAGCTGTTATTGCCTCTGTTGTTTTTATGTTGCTTCATAAAATTCTATAGTGTTATAGACAGTGATGATGATGAATAAGTTTATTTACTGCATTTTTAATACACCGCTTTCATGTGCACTGCTTTGTGATAGATCAAGTTTCACCCCTTGTTCGGTTTATACCTTTTGATTTCCATCTTATATCTTAACCATTAAAAGCACGCTTTGTACATTTTCGCCGCCAGAGGTCGCTTATTCAAATCATGAGAGGTGTTGTTTTCACGTCTACAGCCGGTGGAAAAGAATCGGGATGGGACTCGGGCAGAAATCATGTTCATGGATGAGATTATTGACGTTATTCTAGAATAAAGCAGAGCAGGGCAGAGTGCTGTGCGAGCAGAAATGAGGTCGCTTGAGTGATTGCTAATGAGAGACGAGCGAGAGCAACGGAACTTTTATTATTCCACAGTCGTCGCTTCCGCTTCTTCCAGTCATGCGTATGTGTGGTAAAGTAACACTGTTTTATAATATTAGATACATTTGTGTGTCGAAAGTTGTTAAAGTGCTACTCTGTGTTCGATCGGCGGCTGCAATGAGACACTTGTTGCACACTGCAGTAAGCTAGATTGATATTAGGCATGGTAAAACATGATACTCGCAGTAAATCATAAAAACGAGATTTAAACAATAAGACTTACTGTGTTGAGCTATATAACATGATTAGTTTTCTGTCGATGAATGTATCCAAACAGTTGCTCACCTGTCTAATAAAACCATAGACTGTAAAAAAAAAATATGGACGTAGTGTCCGTGACGTCACCCGTAGGTTTCTGAAGAGCATTTTTGAAACCTAAAGCCGGCCGTTGCTATCTTGGCAGTGCGTCACCGTGCGTCACTCCCGGATGACAGAAAATGGGCAAAGAGGCGGGACGTGGGTGGAGCTGTGGTGACATGACAGCAGCAGACAAATGGCTAGTGGTGACAGCAGCGGCAATCCACCTGTCACTCAAGTGGCCACGCCCTTAATTTTGCAGAACTTTAAGGCTTAATACAATTTAAGCAGAGGAGTTATAAAAAAATTCACCCCCCTCACAGTTGTCATGAAGGGCAAAATTAGCTATATAGACCAAAACCACAATTTGTACCAGGCTGTAAACATGTTTTTTTTTTTTTTTCCGCTGTAAAGTTGGACATTTTAACATGGGGCTCAATGAGATTCTGCTCTCTTTTGGAGTCTGTCCCTAGCGGCCAGTCAATGAATTGCAGTATAAGTCACTTCCATGTTGGCTTCAAGAGAAACGGGGGAGGTTGCCACTTGAATAAAACACATAATATATTAAAGCGTCTTTGGTCTTTCCATGATTTCTACAAAATAAAACCGGAAACCGAGGGTAACGCGGGTATGATGTCATTGATAGGCGACACACGGACATGGTCCGCGTCCTGGTTAAAATGGCTTATTTCTCTGGATTTAAACATTCTTGGAAACATTTGGGATAATGTAAGTACACAAGTCAACAAAATATATAAAATTTTTCTAGTGGTTTTGGGATATTTTAATCCAAAAATCTTACATATTGTGCCTTTAAGCCACTTTTATATTCATATACCCTTTATCATTACAGTGACCAATAATAGTGTTGCTAGGAGTTCTATGATCATTTGAAAGTCTGATTTTTACATATTTTCCCCCTTTTATGCAATTCACTGTTGGAAAACACTGTTGCAATTTGGCAAAATGTTTAATTAGCTGAATTAGCATAATAACAGGTTTGATTGCACATGAAAACATCAGAAAAACAATTAATTAGCTTCATGAATATTGTGCCTATCATGTCCGGATGGATGAGATTATATTGATTCAGAGCCGGTACACTGATCTAAGAATGACTGCTGCTTTACAAAGGGCAGCATGCTCGATTTTGTTTAATGAACTAAATAAACTAATAAAAGTAATGAGATTTGGATGGGAAATAAAATATGTATTTGTCATAAAACAGTAGGCAGTTTGGCTATAAAATCAACTATGCACATGTAAACGCTGAAATTACATCACATCCCTATGTAAAACAATTACCGGCTGTGAATGTACACTACACAGTTGTAATGTGAAGTTTCTAGTCTTCATTATCTTTTATTGCCGTAATAATATTTACTCCTAAAGTACTGTATGATTGCTTTCATTACCTGCTATCTAAACTTCTAATACCACCTTGAGAGTATCAATTTTTCGCTTGACTTCCCCTTACATCACTGACTGTAATAACAAGCAGGATCAACATGCTGGATCACAAACTTGTTTAGGTATGGTTGGTAATCTCTTAATATCATTCACGGCCATGTGACCATGTCCATCTGATTTTGCACTAATCAAAGATGTGCTTTGTGTTTTTTACTATATTTATTATGACAGATAAAGGTTTCAATCTCCTCCACTAATTGAATGTTCTTGTTTCCATCAATGCAAAAATGAAACGAGACAGTTGACTGTGCTGGTAAAACAGCTATAATTAGAGTCACTGTAGGCTCGCTTAAATCACAGAAGACCAACATTTCCTCTGATCTTTTATTACAGAGAAACATTTTTGCTTTACTTAGAGCCACTGTGTCTGTGTTTACAGTGCTGAGGAAATTGACAATGTGGTTTTACTCTCTCTTTTCTTTTTTTAATCAGATCATTTAAAGAGCTTGTCTCTTGATCTTGGTTTATCTTTACCATATACCAGACTTGGCTGAATTAAAAGCTTAGCTATTAGTGATTGGAAAGGGTGTGGCTGACGTTTTTTCTCGATGTTTATATACTTTCTTAAATCTGTGTACAATGCAGAGAAAACTTTATATAAGCCATTTGTCAGTTGATTTTTGACCCACTTGATGATCTCAAGCTCTGTGATGATTTCAAAACATTTGCTCTGTTTGTTTGTAGTTTTGAGTATCCTCACCAGGGCATTTCCTGTACAACAATGTAACTTGCTGCTTAACCAATATAGTATGATGCACCGTTGGAGAAATTAACTAGCTAGTCATGACTGTTTCCTGAAACCGTAATAACATCATTTGAACCTCTTTGGTTCAACAATATAAGACTGTCATTAATGTCACACAGAGATTCTCCTAATTAATTGATTCAAGATCACAATTAACGACAGATTGCTATAGTTAATTTCCACAAACAACAGAAAATTGTTCATTTTTTTTTAATCGTTAAGTCGTTGCAGTATGTAAATGGTATACACTTACTCTCATATACATGTGATTCATTCAGCCAGCAACTTTCTCTACAATATAATTTCTCAGAGATATTGCTTTATTGAACTTGGCATCTGATAACTACTTCACTATTTTTGTTCTCTGCCATGTTGCTTTATTTGATGTTTGATTCAATGTTGAGGAAGTCTCTTTTATCTTTTGTAATTCTATAATCTACAACATATACACTCACATTTACAATCACCAGTTGAAATGCATATTCTGAGAATTATGAGAATTTCTTGTCTTAAGCTTTTGTTTAGTGATGTAGAGGTGCTTTGCTTGGGTAAATTGGGCCTAGTTACATGGTGAAATTGTAAGACCTTAGAGACTGAACTAATCTGGGTTAGTAAGATTCTCATTGGGGGTGAAGTAAGAATGAATGAATGAGAGTTTGGGGACTATGAAAGACAAATATAATAGATCATATTCATAATTTTCTGTTGCCTCTATATTTCTATTTTATTTACAGAAGTACTATCCATTTATTTATTTTAGCTGATATATCATGAGATCCATTGGGTGTTCATCCCAAGTGTCTGAATCTCAGCAGTGTTAACAGTGTGAATTTGCCCTCAAGATTGTATTTAGCGAATGCAGCCTTTTCATAGCCGACATGGATTTAGTGTTAATTCTCTAATGCTTGTCTTTGTTTGTTTTAAAGACGTAAACTAATGGCCACCTTGTCAGTGCCTTTTCCAAATGGGATGCACGTTAGAGTCTTCAGCTAATATTCGCCTGTCTGTTCTAATTCCCCGCCCTGCTTTCTATTAGCCTGCAGACGGGGTGCAGCGTGCAAATTACTCATCGGAAATGATTAATTCTGCACAAGATTAATAGCTCTGGCTCTATTTCACCCAAAGCTAATTTAGCAGCCAGGGAGGAGATTGGCTTTATTGCTAAACGAGGCTATTTTCTTTCTTCTCTTGTTTCTTAGCGACAGGTTTAGAGAAATCATGCAAATTGGCAAAAGGAAAAGCAAGGTTTTCGTTGCTTCGGCATGACCGTTTGTCATAAACACTGCTTTTTGCTTCTTGAATTCATTCCTAAACTTAGATGCCAATCCTCCATGATGGTTTAATGCAAGTGCATTGTACATCTTGTGTTTGTGAGGCTCTTTCAGTGGAAGTAAATAGTGGCAATTTTTGGACAAATCTGAAGCTAATAATTTTTATAAAACACATTATTTGAGCTTAAGTGAGACCTCTATAGACAGCAATGCCACTGAACTTCTCAAGATCCAGAAAGGTGCTCATAACATATTCAAAACAGTTCATGTGAGTTCAGTGGTTCAATCTTAATATTAGAAAGCGACAAGAATACTTTTTGTGCGCCAAAAAAACAAAATAACTTTTCAACAATATCTAGTGATGACTGATTTCAAAACACTGCTTTGAAGCTTTACGAATCTTTTGTTTCGAATCAGTGATTCGGATCGCTTATCAAACTGCTAAACTGCTGAAATCACGTGACTTTGGCGCTCTGAACCACTGATTCGATTCGTAAAGCTTCGAAGCAGTGTTTTGAAATCAGCCATCACTAGATATCGTTGAAAAGTTATTTTGTTTTTTTGGTGCACAAAAAAGTATTCTCGTCGCTTTATAATATTAAGGTAGAACCACTGAACTCACATGAACTGTTTTAAATATGTTTTTAGTACCTTTATGGATCTTGAGAGGTGCAGTGACATTGCTGGCAATAGAGGCCTCACTGAGCCATCGGATTTCATCAAAAATATCTTAATTTGTGTTCCGAAGATGAACGAAGGTCTTACGGGTGTAGAACGACATGAGGGTGAGTAATTGATAACATTATTTCCATTTTTCGGTGAACTAAGCCTTTAACCTA
Source organism: Mylopharyngodon piceus (assembly GCA_039654765.1). Taxonomy (NCBI): domain Eukaryota; kingdom Metazoa; phylum Chordata; class Actinopteri; order Cypriniformes; family Xenocyprididae; genus Mylopharyngodon; species Mylopharyngodon piceus. The sequence goes on from CM077438.1 coordinate 13,383,083, forward strand.
GAATTTTCTTTGAAAAGTTTAGTTTTGCCGAAATAGTGTCTTCTGTTTGCTGTACTGATAAAAAACATGAGTGTTTCAAAACTCTGAAATAGTACAGCTTTGGATAAAAGCATCTGCCAAATGCTTAAATTAAAATGTAAATCATAATGGGATTTTTGACCCAGTAAGATTGCAATTTTGACTCGGTAGGCTTTCCTGAAGGCCTTACATCCAGGCCTCCTCTTGAACTGTACGCTCTCTATTTTTGTGGACAACCAGATTCATCCTTTCTCTGTCCCCGTCCTTCATGGCAGACACCATATTGATCCCTGCCACCCTGTAATAGCTCTAATTGAAGGCCGTCACGCTCTGCGTGTGATATATATCCGTCCATTTGACCATTAAAAGGCGTTTTAGCTGCTGTCATGGGCGCTGGGATGATCTGTGATTCGGTATTGATGAAACAGCGCACCCTTTAGCTGTGGTGCTGTGTTCAGACCATGACCTCCCGATGGTCACAGACGTCTGGCCATGTGATTTGGGAGGGTGGCTTTTAGAGCAGTTAGTTACAGCAGTTTGTTCCATGCTGTTTTTTTCTGTGTGTATGATGGGGTCAGAGCTTGTCTTTTCACTGCTGTCAAGAAGACTGATCTTTGCCACACTACTCTAGAAGATTGTGTTCTCTTGATGTTGCCTTGTTGTTGTTTAGAAAAGCTCCCTGGGGATGTATGAACTTGGTCCCTGCACACCAATTCAGGCTGTGTGTGTGTGTTTCTGACTCTTTACAACCTCCTCTATTCATACCTCCATAAAAGTTTCTTGCATTGAACCTGGTTTGCTTTGTGTTATTTGATGCGCTGTGGCATTGTAATTTCTGTTCTGTTGCATTATAAATAGGGCTGTCAAATGATTAAAATATTTAATTCTCATAATTATTTTTGTAGTTAACGTGTTAACACATTCAGGGATAGTTCACCCAAAAATAAAAGTTCTGTCAGCATTTTCTGACCCTCATGTTGCTCTAAGCTTGCATGACGGAACACAAAAGAAGATAATTGAATGAATTTCCAGTTAGTTGAATTCAATACTATTGCAGTACATTGTATCTTGCTTACATTGGTGCCCATCATAATTTTACCATTAAATTGCTGAAATATGAGGTTCTTTTTCACCAAAACTGATAAGAGCACTTGGACAGTGCAATGTATTTTGTGTGCATGTGCATGTGTGTGTGTGTGTGTGCGCGCAGACATTCTTGGGTCCTTTGAGCGTTAAAGTAAATTTATAAGGACATGAAGGTGAGTATATGATGGCATTTTTGGGTGAACTGGTAGTAAAAAGTACATATATACAGTGGACAAAGTAGATTTCTGCAAAATTCTATTTTTAAAATACACAGCAAATGCAAGTTACTGAACTCCTAAAAAAAAAAAAATTCTTTTTTTTTTATTCTCTTCTATTTTATAAAAATCTATTTAAAATAATCAAATAACAACAATTTTCCCAGATTTTTTGGGTGTAAAGTTACAGTGTAGTGCTGTGATGCACTTCTCATTCGTGTATGTACAAATGATGGTGTGTTTGCTTGTGGGCTGGTATTAATGTTAATGAAAATGCAAAAACAACTACAATATCTAACAATATCATCATTTACGCAAATTAACCATCCTGTTAGACGGATAATTTGATCACAATGAAAATTCGGTCATCATTTAACCTGCATGACATTATTTTTTATGTGGAACATAAAATGTTGAAAAATGTCTGTTTTTATGTCTGTTGTCATAATGGAAGTCAGTGTTCACCAAAACTGTTTGGTTTCCAAAATCCTTCAAAATATCATCTTTTGTGTTTTGCAGAAGAAAGTCAAGACAGGTTTGAAATTACATGAATGTGAGTATATGATGACAGTGTTCACGTTTACATTTATGTATTTGGTAGACGCTTTTATCCAAAGTGACTTGAATTGCATTTAAGACATTAATTACATCAGTTCATGCATTTCCCTGGGAATCGAACTTACAACCTTGTCATTATGTTCTTCATTTTTGGAAGAACTGTCTCTTTAAAGACATGAATCCAGTGGTGTTTCAAACCTAAGAGTGTGAGGATTGTTTAGAACATGACAGAACTGCTGGTGAATACTTCAGTTTTTGTGTATGCACAAAGATCTCACTGTCATGTCTGCCCTTTTCAAAATGGCACCCAAACATGTCAGATGAAAGGTCAGTGATCTCAGAATAGCATTGAAGACATCGCAAACATTTGACTCCAGCGTTAGCGCTATTAGATATGAGTCATGTCCGTTTTGAAGAGTTTATTTGCCACGTTTTCTATTTGTTTCACCTTTTGATATGTGAAGTTGTGATATGCAGGGATACTTAAAGCGGCCATGAGATGGAATCTAATCTCATCTACTAAATAGATGCTGGTAGATGACACCCCCTCCACCCTGTCTCGCCTCATGTCTCCATTTGCCTCACCTCCCACCGTGGGTAGTTAAAACAGATAGCAGGTCCCCACAGCACAGACACAGCAGGTCAAGTGCACACCAAAAAACAGACCACTGTTAGCTTCACTCTTTTTGAGCAGATGTGGATGGTTGTAAATCACACTAAATGGTACTCAACAGCAGAGGGTTTTCAAAAACATCTTTGTTACTCTCAATAATTTATCGACAAGACTCAGCGCTTACATTTATTTGTGGGTGGAAATATAATTGCAAGCCTGGAAAAATTCACTGTGTACTTTTAGCCTCTCAGACAACAGCAGACTGAATTTTTGTATGTGTTTTTTCTTAAAAGTATTGTAATAATGCACCGTAATTTTGTTTTTATGCTAATATTTTTCCTTGTACATAATAGCCTATCATCTGTGTGAAATAACACTGTTTACACAGTAATGTTATTTGCATAATGATATTGTGTTGGTATGTGGTAGTATTACTTTACAAATATATGACAAGCGGATTGTGCATGATCTGTAGTTTGTATATTAAAGCTTTGTTTATATTGCATAAAATATTTTTACATTATTGCCTTAAGTGCGAAACAGTGGCGTCATGGATCTTATTTTATTTCATTTTTTTGAGTAGAGAAAAGTAGAGAAAAATAAACTTTTATTTAAAACTAAATTTTAAAACGCATATTTTTTTGGGAGAGGAAACTGTTTTATAAAATCTCCAAAATCTGAAAGGACATGAGACTTCTGAGATACTATATTTGCTCATGATCTGGTGTCTTCTCTTCCATCCTTACAGTGGAGGGCGCTGTTACTCTGTTACTCTCTCTTTTCACTTTCTCCTTTTCATTTTTTGACCTCTGTTCTGCGGCACACTGTCAAGTCTGTGAGGCTGGACTGTGAATCTGTTTTGCTGTGCTTGTAGGAGAACTATTCATCTCACATGCCTCAGTCTTTAGAAAGGGTGTGTTTTTTGTTGTCTGGTTCACCCACCCACTTGTGCGGACGTCCTACACAGCTGGCAAATGCACCTCTCCCAAACACCTGCTCCCTCCCATACACTTTTCACTTAGATTTTCTTTATATAAGGTATAGATTTGTCTTGTTTTCATTGTATGTTAATGTCCTTAAAACAAGATTAGTGTGGACTATTTGCGTACAATAATAACAACTTGAATTTAAGTTAAAGGGTTATTTCACCCAGAAATGAAAATTCTGTCTTCATTTACTCACCCTCATGTCGTTCCAAACCTGTAAGACTTTCATTCATCTTCGGAAGATAAATGAAGATATTAATGAAATCTGAGAGATTTCTGTACTTTCACTGACATTTTACTCAACTGACACTTTGACGCTAAGTTCATAAAGAGATCGTAAAACTAATTTTATGAATTGAGCGGTTTAGTCCAAATTTTCTGATGAGACATGATTGGTTTATATGATGAACAGATTTAATTTAGCCTTTTATTCATGCTTGCTTGATGTGCGAGAACCAATGAGGTTCATTCTCCTGTGTCACACAGCACATTTGAGCTTCCGCAAAGAACCAATGAGGTTTGTTCTCATGCGTCAAAAGTACAGTTGACCTTCTGTTTATGTTTGCTGATCAATGTTAATATGTGAATAAACGCATAAATTCAATCTGTTCATCATATAAAGCGATTGAGTCTCTTCAGAAAATTTGGACTTTAATCACTTGATTCATATGGATTAGTTTTATGATCTCTTATGAACTTTTGTGACAAGTAGTAGTTGCGTGGAAATCTCTTCGATTTAATTTAAAATATCTTCATTTGGGTTTCAAAGATGAACGAAAGTCTTATGAGTTTGGAATGACATGAGGATGAGTAATTAATTACTTTTTTTTTCATTTTGGGGTCAACTAACCCTTTAAGTCTGAATTAAGTGTAAGACTTGAAGTAAATTTTTTTATTTTATTTTTTATATCGTAAGTTTATATTATAAGTTTAAAACTGCTTTTTCAAAAAAGTGAGTTTAGTGAGTTTAAAGGGGGAGAAAATTCTCAATGCAGTACAAACAATAAACTGAATTGAAGGTATATTCTGTAAAAAACAAAACAAAAAAAAACTTATTCTTACACAATTTACCTTAAATTTATTTATTTTTTTAAGAAAAATGATTTGAGAAAAAAAACTTGAATTGTATTACTTTTTCCTTGATCGCTGATCTATTGATTTTTCTTCATTTCATGCTCTTTTGGACCTTGGTGCATTCAGCACCTCAGTAAAATTGATTCAGGAAAGCTGTATTTTTGCTAACTCATTCTACAGGAGCAGATTGTAAAAGAAGCAGTGTAACAGCGAGTCTCTGGGGAAGGGAGTACGGTTATCGGTCTGATTAACAGTGAACTTGCAGCCGGAGGATGTTTCTTAAGGATGCAGACAGCTGTTCAACCTTCCCCTGAGAGGAAAAGTGATGGGGTTCGGCCTCACTAAGGAAAAAACCCTGCATGATTAAACTGAATATTACATTTATTTAAAGTTTGATAAAGTCTTATTAATCTTTAATGTTCTTACATCATCCATTCAGTGATAATTAACACCCTTTCTCAAGCTGAAGGCGCACTGACTCACATATATTAGCTCTGTGCTGCTTCTGCTGAATGAAGGATGTTTGATTGACATGTTCCTCGACTGCTTTGTCTCTGCTGTCAACTCAGGAGGAAGCGAACATGTGTACAGATGCTGTCTGTCAAAAATCATGTATTTTGAGGTTTATTGAAGGGGACCTATTATGCCTTGTTTCAAAGTTTCGATTTTGTTTTTTGGGCTGCACTAGAATAGGTTTTTATGCTTTGAAAAACATTATTTTTCACTTATTTTACATTGTTGCAGCACCTCCCTTCCCAGTCTGTCAGTAATGCCCTGTTTAGTACCTGTCTCTTTGAAGCCCCTCCTTTCAAATAGCACAATGTGCTCTAATTGGTCGGCTGGACCATTGTGTTGTGATTGGTCAGCATCTTCAAGAATTTTCGGAAATGTGACATAACTTAGCCCTGAGTTTCAACCGACTACTAATACAACTCAACCAGGCCTCATCCCATTTTTTTTTTTTTTTTTTTTTGCATAGGAATTATTTGAATATTGTGACGTGTACATTTCCGGAAGAAAACTAAAGACTACAATCGAGGGATTTCAGAAACCGTGCTTGCTGATATAGAGAATAACTCCCTTTGGAGTGTACTTAGTGCTTTGTAAGTTTGCAGACCTTTTTCATGTTCAATAAATACCCCCAAAAATGAACAATCTGCTAACATTTACTCACCCTCCTGTTATTTCAAACCTTTCTAACTTGGAACACAAAAGGGGATGGTTGCTGTTTTCCATGTAATTACAATTAATGGGGGCTGGATCTTTCAAAAATGACACAAAAAACATCCTAAAAGTGCACTGTGAGCAAATGTCCAACTTTTCTTTGGGTGAAAAATAGGTCATGAAAGGCAGTATAAGTAAATAACGACTTAAATCATACAGGTTTGGAACGAGGATGATTTAATGATGATCAAATATTCATTTTTGGATCAACTTTCATCTTTAACATCTTGTTCTGTTCAAAAGTTTGGGTTCAGAAAGATTTAAAATAATACATTCAGCAAGAATGCATTAAATTGATCAAAAGTGACAGAAAAGGCACGTTACAAAAGATTTATATTTCAAATAAATGCTGTTCTTTTGAACTTTCTATTCACCAAAGATGTATCAAAAATGTATCACGGTTTACACACAAATATTAAGCTGCAGAACTGCTTTCAACATTGATAAGAAATGTTTCTTTAGCAGCAAATCAGCATATTAGAATGATTTCTGAATCATGTGACTTTCAGCTTTGTCAGCACATGAATAAATTACATTTTAAAATATATAACAATAAAAAAGTTATTTACATTTTAATATTTCACAATGTTAAATTTTTACTGTATTTTTGATTAAATAAATGCAGCCTTGGTGAGCATAAGAGACAAACATTGAAAAAATCTTACCAACCCCAAACTTTTGAACAGAAGTTTATTTGGAAAATTAGCTTGACTACTCCAATTAATCTTGTCCTGAACTTTCCCCTTGATAGTTTTATTTGTACTCCAGACATTACGTCAGGGGTTTGATACAGTGCGTCATAAAATGGTATTCCATAAAATGGTAACATATGACTTCCACATCTGGTATCAGCGCAGTCTAAAAGAAAAAGAACTTGTAAGTGAAGGTGTGAACAAAAATGTTAAGTGTTACTTCTGTTGTTCTATTACTTAAGCACTCCACACCTTTTCCCTCTTTTCCTGGTTATTCCCCTGCAGCCTCTTCTGGTTCTGTCTGTGCCTCTCAGCAGCTCTCCATCCATCCCCCTGGGTCTCCTTACATTCCTGTAGTGATAAGTCACTCCTGGCTCTTATTTCCTACTGCTACCCCTGTGGAAAATACACTCCAGACAAACACACATGGACATGGTTATGTGTACCGGAGGCCATGTAATTCGACCAGCATCCTTTTGATTTTACCCCCCCCCCTTCCCTGGATCAAACACGCGTCGTTTGAGTCGTTGTTGGTTCAATCAAGGTTCAGTGGCAGTCTGTTTGGCTTGAGTTCCTCACCCCAGTGGAAATGTCCTCAAGGTATTATTAGCAGGCATTTGTACCTCTGAAAGAAGAGATCACAGGTATGCAAGACCACCTACTCCCACAATTCAGTACAACAAAAAAGACTGTGTGGGCAGATAGAAAGGTTATTCTGATTGAAGAGTGTATTTTGCTGAAGCTGGTTTGTGTCTCGCTTAAAGGAAAAGCTTTTGAGCACCTAAAAACAAGCCCATTGTCACTGATTATGGGAAAGGGAATGTCAGCGTGTTTACTGCATGTGGCTTTACTTTGGGTCAGTGCTTTGGATGGAGGGATGTTTTCCAGAAGGAAAACTTTATGGCAGCGTACATGATTTTACATACTAGCTGTGACACATTATTCAATCTTGGACCAGCTACCTGCTGATGGAAATGACGTCATAGAAAGGACCCCTGCAGACCCTCATGACAGTGTGTCAAGATCAAGAAATATCAGATAATTTGACACTTTTATGCCAAGGCAAGTTTATTTGAGGTTGTAAAATGTCACGTGGTACAACTCCACAAAACTTAATGACATTTATTAATTAATAATTCAGGATATTTGTATAAAAGAAAATAAAAAAAAAATATACCATTCAAAGTTTGTGGTCAGTAAGATTTTATTTTATGAAAGAAATTAATATATTTTTATATTAAGCAAGTATGTATTAATAGTGACAGTAAAGAAAGACTTTCAAATAAATGAAAAAAATTTCAAATAAATGTTGTTCTTTTGAACTTTTTCAAAGAATCCTGAAAAAAACTATCACAGTTTCCACAAAAAAAAATGTAAACAGCAAAAATATTAATGGTTTTAAACATTGATATTAATAATACATGTTTTTGAGCACCAAATCAGCATATTAGAATGATTTTTGAAGATTCATGTGACACTGAAGACTGGAGTAATGCTGAAATTTCAGCTTTGCAATCGCAGGAATAAGTTAGATATTAAAATGTATTGAAATAGAAAACAGTTATTTTAAATCGTAATGTTTTACATTACTATTTGTAATGTATTATTGAATATAAATGAGCATAAGATACTTTTTTTCAAAAACATCAAACAATCTTACCAACCCCAACCTTTTGAATAATAGTGTATTTTAAAAATATTTTATTTTTACTTGGTTACACCACATTATATTAAATTTAAACCATGAAATTGATTTTTTTTTTTTTTTTAAAGAAAAGGTATAAATGTTTTTCAAAACCATGTGAAACCACCATGAATACAAAGAGTACATCTCTAATAACTCAACACCCTTTTTATGTAGTTTTAAACAAGATTTTCCTTTTTAAGATTTTCATTGAATGCACTTTGTCCCCGATCATACCAGCTCAAAGTGGTCACTCTTGGTTGACCAGCTAATAACCAGCTTCTTCGTTCTATAACTACCAGCTTAAAGGGTTAGTTCACCCAAAAATGAAAATAATGTAATTTATTACTCACCCTCATGTCGTTCTACACCCGTAAGACCTTCGTTCATCTTCGGAACACAAATTAAGATATTTTTGATGAAATCCGATGGCTCAGTGAGGCCTCTATTGAGAGCAAAGCCACCGAACTTCTCAAGATACATAAAGGTACTAAAAACATATTTAAAACAGTTCATGTGAGTTCAGTGGTTCTATCTTAATATTATAAAGCGACGAGAATACTTTTTGTGCACCAAAAAAACAAAATAACGACTTTTCAACAATATCTAGTGATGGCTGATTTCAAAACACTGCTTCGGAGCTTTACGAATCGAATCAGTGGTTCGGAGTGCCACGTGATTTCAGCAGTTTGATAGGAGATCCGAATCACTAATTCGAAACAAAAGATTCGTAAAGCTTCGAAGCAGTGTTTTGAAATCGGCCATCAAGAGATATTGTTGAAAAGTCGTTATTTTGTTTTTTGGGTGCACAAAAGTATTCTTGTCGCTTTACAATATTAAGGTTGAACCTCTGTAGTCACATGAACTGTTTTAAATATGTTTTTAGTACCTTTCTGGATCTTGAAAGGTTCGGTGGCTTTTCTCTCAATAGAGGCCTCACTGAGCCATCGGATTTCATCAAAAATATCTTAATTTGTGTTCCGAAGATAAACGAAGGTTTTATGGGTGTAGAACGACATAAGGGTGAGTAATAAATGACATTATTTTCATTTGTAGGTGAACTAACCCTTTAAGCTGGATTTTTCCAGTTACGAGAGGTTGCTTCCAAAGGAGCTGGCATCCCAGGGCCTTGTGCAGCCATAACTTTGCCCTTGATTGTCCTTGACCTTAATTCAAATCTATGGGCCGTATAACTCTGAATTATATTTGGGACACTATTTGCTCTGACTTCAGATCACGTCTGCCATTAAATTGGGGGTAATGCTACTGAGGACCTAAAACTGTCACATTCTTTCCATTTCCTTGGATTGATGCAACTGGTTAAAAAAGCCTAGAGGTAAAAAAAAACGATGAGTCTCTCCTGAGCACGGCTCATTTCAACAAACCAATGAATTGTTCTCTATAATTGTTATTTCCCTTTACCCCATTAAACAGTGTGTGGCAAAGGTGATAGTATAAAAGTAGGCTAAATCACATTTGTTTTGATCAACATGACCTCAGACAGGAAATGGAACAAAACGTGCCAGCGGGTGAATCACTAGTGCTGCTACCGCATGTCATAAACGGCATCTATGTGACTCGACAGCAACAGCTGTGTTGATTTATTATTTTATTTAGCGCCTCACATGTCGTAATTTCCACAACAGTATAATTGCTTTTGTGTGCTCTAGATATGAATTGACAGGCTGCTCTGAATGAGCAGTGTTTAGCGTCTTTAAGTGGATTCTCTCCAGGTGCTAAAGTGCTTGTGACTCACTCATATTTTTTGCTTCAAGCGACCAGTGCTGTGCAGTTTGCCTGAGCACACTTCTAAGAACTTGTCAATCATATTTTCTCCTCTGTATTTAAGTCATAATTGTGCTCTTTTGGTTTTGTTGAATACTATGCAGTGCCCTTGCACGAAATGTGACTAGTTACTTGCTTTAAACCATTTTTTGAAGTGCATAAGTGCTCTTTTTCTTTCGTTCATGCTGAAGTGGGCTGCCAGTATTTCATCTATAATCCTCTTCAATTTTAACATTGTGTTCTGCCAGTCCTTTGAGCCCAACTATTAGATATTGTCCCAGGCTCAGGGTATGTCTTGGTAACCAGTGGGGTTCCATTATAAAATATGCTTTCACTTTCCCCCTACTGTTAGGTTGCCACACGAATGAATTCTACTTTACCAGCCTGCCTAAGGGGATTGTGGGGGGATTATGTTTGGTCTCTCTCCACTGAAGAGGGCCTGAGGCTGATGTTTCAGCTTGTTTACTAGCTGAATCTCTCTGCAGAGGAGCAGATGATGGTTTTGTAAGCACTTCATCCATTCACTAGTATGTGTGTGTGATGATGGTAATGGGGCATAGGTCATGCTTGATCATGTAAATGTTAATGTGAAGTTAACCTGTATCGTAGGCCAAATTTTTACACTCCATCTCTTGAGAAAATTTGATTTTTTGTCAGTGTTTTAATACATATATTTAAAGGGATAGTTCAACCAAAAATGAAAATTCTGTCATTCAGTAATCATTTTGTTCCACACCTGTAAGACTTTCGTTCCTCTTCAGAACACATATGAAGATCTTTTCGATGAAATCTGAGAGCTTTCTGTCCCTCCATAGACAGCTACGCAACTGACACTTTGATGCTTCAAGAAGTTCATAAAGAGATCGTAAAACTAATCCATATGAATTGAGCGGTTTAGTCCAAATTTTCTGAAGAGACTCAAACACTTTATATGATGAACAGATTGAATTTAGGCTTTTATTCACATATAAACATTCATATACTCACACAGCACTTGTAAACTAAAGCTCAAGCATGTTTGCTTGACATGGAGAACCAATGAGGTTCATTCTCGTGTGTTACGCAGCACATGGAAGAGCTTAGGAAGAGGTTTGTTCTCGCATGTCAAGCAGGTTCGGTAAAGCTTCTGTTTATGTTCGCTGATCAATGTTTATATGTGAATAAAAGCCTAACTTAAATCTGTTCATCATATAAAGTGATCAAGTTTCAGAAAATTTGGACTAAACCACTCAATTGAGTTTTATGACCTCTTTATGAACTTTTTGAAGCGTCACATGTGTCAGTAGCGTAGCTGTCTATGGAGGGACAGAAAGACTTCCATAGTAGGAAAAAAAATACTATGGAAGTCAATGGCTACCGTCAACTGTCTGGTTACCAACATTCTTCAAAATATCTCTTTTGTGTTCAACAGAAGAAAGAAACCCATACATGTTTGTAACAACATGAGGGTGAGTAAATGATGACAGAATTGTCACTTTTGGAACTATTCCTTTAATGACTCTATGATCAAGTATTTAAACACAACATTCACTTAGCAGCTCCCCACAGACATAGTTTGTCATTTGCATCACTGCTCCAGTCATTCATGATGCAAAAAGTGGTTTCACTTCACAGAATGCAGATCATATGACACCATATAGACTGAGAGAAATAGAGGCCTTGGAGAGATGTTCATGTATGAAAATGAGAAGGTTTCACACCAAAAGTCTTTTACCGTTTGTTTGTATTCCTTTAATAAATATTTGCAGGTACACACTCCTGCAACCCAGTTGGCATCCATATTTATTTCATCTCAGCCGGCTGGTCATGAGTGACAGTGTGATGTTCCCATAGCAACCCTGCTGTTTGGTTAATGACTGTTCTGCTGTTAAATGGCATGGGAAGACTGACGGCAGGCGAGACGAGAAAACAGGAGAAGCAAAAAATATGATGCTGGAGAGGAGAGAAAATATACTGTTGCATCTTAGGGGATAACTTGATTATTTTGGTGGATTTGTTTACGAAATTCGTTTTGCATGTAAATGAAGGATGCCTTGCAGAAGAGACTGACAAATACTTTCTCATATGCATCTCATTCAAACAAACAAAAAGTTCAAAACATTAAATCAAATACACACACTTTCAAATGGACAGATTAATGGACAATGAGATCGCACCATTATCTCTTACCCATAAAAGCATTTTGATTGACACTGATCTGACTCCACCCACTGAGATGAGGGCTTCTGCAGTGAGGGTTGCTGGGATAGAACAGATGGAGTGATTCAGATAGTGTAGTAGGTGGATTCTGGCTTCAGTGTGGAGATAGGGACTGCCAGTATTACAGCCTTGCACCCAGATCACATGTAGGTATAAGGCCTAAGTACACCTATAGTCCGGTCATAACGCTGTTTCATCATACAGTCTTATGATATAAATGTTGTGCTGGTGTAAATAATATTTTTTCATTTACCATAGTTGTACCATGTCCAAAAAAGTAAATTTTACTGTATAAACACAGTTACCATTTACTTGGTTGTGTGGCGATAAGATCTTCTTGTTGAATTCTTAGTTTATAAAGTATTTCCACTCAGAGAGAGTGTCGTTTGATCTATGATTAGCCTGATTAAATGACTACAATACTGCCTCATATGTCTTGGAGGTTTAATGGAAACATTTTGAATCTCGCTGTGGCTCATCCTTTAGTTTAATGCTTGCAAATTTATTCCACATTTTGCCCTCTCTTCATTTCTTAATATCGCACAGCGAAAAAGTAAGTGCATGTTTCAGGAATGAAGCTCGCCTCAGCGTTCTAGGTTAAGAAACCAGATTAAAGCTAAAGCAAGATTCACTCATCAGGTAAATCCAGGCCGTGACCAAGCAGCAGCCAATCAGAGACTGTGTTTGTGAATAGCGATGGACCCTGGGGGACAGAACCGCTGAAGGGGAATCAGGAGGAGAACCGAGAGATATTGATGCTTTAGATGGTTTCCAGGAACCCCAGAGCTCCCCAGTCTCTGTGACACTCAGTGTTTTAGACACACATCCTCCAGGGGATGGACTAGGCTTGGTCTCTCTGACTAGCATTGTCTCTTTCATATAGCTTCCATCCTGCTTTTCCAGTGTGCTCACCCTAGGTAATCAGCTGTGTTAGTCTCATAAATGAAATTGGGCTTTTTGATGTTTTTTTTAATTCATATTTTTGTTAAATGCTGATACTGATGTTTAAATTAATATAATAGATAATTTTTAATAAAATTAGATGCCTTTTATGTAATACTGACTGAGGGGGCTTTACATGACACCATTTGCAACTAAAAACTGAAAACTTTTTATGTGTTTTGGCCGTTCATTTACACGACAACATGCAGTGTTTTGGGTGCCTGAAAATGCAAACTTTTGAAAATGGGTTTCAAAGTGCAAGTTTTTGAAAATTATACCTTTATTTTCTCTGTGTAAACTACAAAAATGTGAATTTGTGAAAACGGTAACGTCATGTGTATTATGTGTTCAGTCTATAGGTGTGGAGTGTTTCTTTACAAAGTGACAACGCCATCTACTGGCCTGGCATGCATAATACAGCATTTTTCGTGAGAATGAAGATCGTTTTGACAACTTTGTCATATGTACGCAAAAAACATAAAGGAAAAGCTTTGCTTTTAGCACATCGTTGTTGTGTAAACGTACCCTCAAATGAAGGAATATGACATGATTTGGAATAGTGACTAAATTTAAAGGAATATTCCGGGTTCAATACAAGTTAAGATTAATCAACAGCATTTGTGGAATAATATTGATAGTCATAGAAAAGTCATGATTTACGGACCCTCATGTCATTCCAAACCTTTATTTTTTCTGTGGATCATAAAAGATATTTTGAGTAGGACTGCATGATTTGGGGGAAAAAAATTCTGATAAAAATTCCCATTTTATTTTAATTTAATGTATTTAACTCCAGGTTTTCTGTGCTTGTTTGTAGGGCGGCACAATGTAGCCTAACATTTTGTTATTGTATATCAAAATGGCTATAATAATAATAGTAATAATAAATGTAAGTGTTATTGTAATATTTCACTGTAAAATAAAAAAGTGACTTTAAGAAAGAATATATCATATTTTAAGATTTATTCTACAGTACAACTGTTAATTTCTCAATTTTAAAATGTTTTAAAATATTCTTTAAAATATCTTTTTTGTTTCGCAGAAGAAAGAAAGTCATACAGGTTTGGAACAACGCGAGGGTGAGTAAATGATGACAGAATACGTTTTTCGGTTACAGCTACAGTTATTTTTCAGCTCTCTCTATAATATTTGCAGAAATATAAAACTTAAAATTTATAAAAGCACCCATAACATTGTTTAAAGCATCAGTTTCACAGGGTTTTAGGGTTTATGGCATTGCGCTGTCATGATGACAAAGTTGTACAATCAGATATAACTCAAGTTAGCAAGGTTAATAAATGATGGTGAACCCAAAATATTCATTTTAAAGGATATTTTGTCAAATGACAAAAACTATTACTATAACAAAAAAAGTAAGGGTTGATGAGAGAGAGAATCTCCCCAGTGCGTCATCATATGTTGTCTCTGTTCATCCCCAGCAACTGTGCAGGAACCTGAGGCGTCTGTGTGGCCCTGTACATGTTAATGGATGATGCTGCTGTTACTCACATCCCCTCTGGTCCTCCTCATGCACTCCTTTCTGCAAAAGAGGCCAGTATTTGGTGGTCTGTGTGGTAGTAAATCAGCCCTAGCTGTTCCATTAACTGGATTTGTGGGTGGTCTAATACCCATGAGTAATATCTTAAACAAAGCTTTTTAGCCTTGTAGCTCATTTTTGGGAATGTGTGAGTATTTGTGTGGGTCTGGTTAGAGTGCCACGGGTAATGACTATATTTGAACCGGTGAATGGTGCTTTCAATCAGCGTGTGCTCTTTGAGCTCAGACTCGTATCCTAAAGCTTGTCTGCAAAAATAGTCTATTGGATGAAACACAGGTCATTGAGTTTGTACACCGGGCAGTGGCTGTAACAGGCACAGTTTTGAAAAACCTTCCTTTTGTGTTGCCTAGCAACCTTGCCCAAAAATTTGTCCCATGTATCATCACCTTAAGACACTGAGCTCCATGTTTACTTCTCTTGCAATTGAGGTTTGTGATTCTCCCACCTGTTGCTTTGGATTATGGGGTGGTTTTGGTGAGTTTAAGCACCTCTTGATTGTTACTTCCACTTTCAGTGATGCTGAATTCTTTTGTCTGACTGACATATTACCTCTTATTGCATCAGCACAGTGTGTGATAGCAAACTAGTCAGTTTGGAGTGAAAAGACTTCCTGCATATGTGCACACCTGGAATACACTCATACACACTCCATGATTGGCAATACGAGTTCCCTTCCTCTGCAAAATATGTTTTCTCCTTTTTTTTTTTCCCACAGTTTTTGTAGCATGTTACTCAAATAGAGATGTTTAGCTACATGTCCAAGCTGCTCATTTGCATACAATGAAAGTGAATGGTGACCACAGCTGTCTATTTTATTTTAATTGTTTGGAAAAGGCAGCTTGGACATTATATTAAATATCTCCTTTTGGTTTGCAGCATGAAAGAACGTCTCAAAGTTACCTGTATAAATACATGCTTTCCACCATTTTTTCCCCATGCATTTGTAAAATGTTGTTTTACATACTATTTGCATATGGCAATAAAAGGTGTACTGTAAAATTTTGTAATCTTTTTTACATAAAATATGTAAAAAGCTATAGTTAAAACCTGTTAATTGGTTAACTGTTACCTTACTATAGTCAGTGAAATCTGTAAATGGTTAAAAATAGCATAATTTTGCAAGTTTTTGGTTTTGTGAGTAAAAACTATGAATTACAGTAATATGTACAGTGGAAAAGAGAAAAAGGACATTTCCAAGGACACCTGTCATATCTGCATGACACATCACATTGTTTATATATTATTTAAATCATTTTTGTCATCAGTTATGTGTTTTGTTTTGTTGCATTTTTTTTATTATTTAGTTAAACGAGCTATATGTAAGAATTTTTACTATATGTAAGCATTTTCATTGCCAATGTGTGAACCGCTTGTAACGAAACTTAAATTCCACAACTTGCTAGGTTGTGTCTATGAAAGCCTGTAGACTAATTTTTATGTGAAGGACTCGGGACGTTTTTGACACATGAAACAAATGCTTATACAATGTTTAGGATAATGCCGAAAAAGCCATAAGGCACTGTAATGTCAATGTGTCATGCAAAGAAAAGGGATTAATTCAAACTATAGTCTCACATAGTCAGATCTATATAGTCTATACTCTCAAATATACTTTATAATCAAACTATTAAGTAATTTTAATTAGGCCTGCCTCATCTGTCGACATAATGCCGGTGAATTGCAGAGCTTGAGCAGACATATCCACATCGCTATGATCAGATGCTCTCTTAACTGCGGTTTTCTCACTGCTGTCATTTTTGTTTTGTGTTTGCTTAGTTATTGAGAGGAAAGCGTGCAGCACATATTTACATGTTCATCTAAATGTCGCTTTCAGCAGCGTGGACGATGTCGGGATGTTCGTTAAAAGTATATCGCTCAAAAGGTATTTCCAACATCTTTTTACTTCTAAGCGAAGAAGATCAAAAAAGAATTTCGCCATGAGTATATTGGGACCTTAAATCATGGTCAGTCTTTTGTATGCGTACACGGGTGCGAGCATGAGCAAAAACTTGCTGGCTGCAGTTCACTTAACTGCCACCGGTGTCGCTAATAACAAGGGTTTCTAAATGCTACATATAGACCCTTTAATGTTTATTGCATTATTTTAATGTCATGTGTTACCCTAATGGTATTTTGTCTTTGTTTGTACGACCCTGTGCACTGTCTATATACAAGCATTGGCCACTTTTAAAGGGTTAGTTCACCCAAAAATGAAAAGTCTGTCATTTATTACTCACCCTCATGTTGTTCCACACCCGTAAGACCTTCGTTCATCTTCGAAACACAAATTAAGATATTTGATGAAATCCGAGAGGTATATGACTCCATAGACAGCTGACTGCAGTGGTTCAACCTTAATTTTATGAAGCGACGAGAATACTTTTTGTGCGCAAAAACAAAACAAAAATAACGACTTTATTCAACAATATCTTGTCTTCTGTGTCATTCTCATACGTTGTTTACGTCCAGTGCTTCCAGGTTCTATGTCAGAACGCCGACTCATTATTGGCTGGCTCCTGCGTCAGCATCACACGCATGCATTGTGCTGCTCACGTGATCAGCTTTGGCCAATACCGAGCCGGCATTCGGACGTAAACATGGAAGCCTTAACTGTGCTTACTGCGTCACCTGCGTAAGGATCATGACAGGAAAGAGAAGCTGAATTTGGTACTTGAAGTAGCTTGATTATATTAACATATCACTTAAAGAAATATAATTGTAAGTTGCAAAATATACAAGCACCAATATGCCATATAACACCAGTATTTTTTTTTTTTTACTGTGAATTTCTGGCAACCACAGCTGCTTTTTTTTTAACTGTAAATTTAACAGGATAATTTTTTACTTTGAGCAGATTCTTAGATTACGAGTTTAATACAGATACACCCATTTTATTTAAATTTAATTTATTATTGTTTATAATTGCTATCTCTTCATGCATGTATAGGATTAATCATTTCATTTTTAGCTCTGTGACTGTGCTGATTTAACACACATCTCTCGTGTTTTCCAGCCCCGAGAGACTGCCGTGCTTTAGCTGTGTCTCTCCGGTGGTTTGTTAGATAAGATGTAGGTAAGGGGCCATGCTCTCCTGTGGGGTCTCTCGCTCTCTGCGGGGAGAAATTCTCTCACCAGCTGACACTTCAAGGGATTCGCAATCTTCTCACCCACATCCCGAGAGAAGCTGGAATCTCCTGTCTTGGTGAAACATGGGGAGGAGAGAGAGTATCTCTGTCAGGCAGAGACTGAGAGCAGTTTTAATGTTTGGATTAGGGTGGATAAATTCATATAGTTATAAATATGATGATAAAATACAGATTTATTTAGCCGTCAAGTGTGTCTTTGACATTCAGTGTAATTCATTTAGTCCTGATGCTTACACATATACTCACTATTTGAACTGTATAGCACAGTTTTCGTTTTCTGTTGTCTAACTCTCTGTCCAGAGTTATTTTAGTATTATTTATATACTCTTATAGTATTTATTTACGCAACACAAGTGGCAATCCATATGGATCATATGCTGTTCATCTCATCCAGCTGTTTCTTTCATCTTCTTCCTCTGGATTACTGCTGAGTTATGGTGCGATGCAGCTTTAAATGAAATGAGACTTGTTTCAGTGTTTTTATTGCCCCTCCACCGAATGTCATTCTGGAAAATTCTGGCATCAGCTGCCCTACTCTTCAAAAAGAAATAAACTAGATGTAAAATCCATTTGATTCTCTTGCCAGGATCTTAAAACACCAAACATTCTTACTGTGGGGAGGAAGGGCATCACTGCCTTCATTTATAGACTTAACAACTGAAGAATCTCACAAACAAGGACATAAAAAAGAATAGCATGTAAAATTAGAGGGCCTGTTAACCTCATTTTTACAATGGAAAATTAAAAACATTAAAAAACACATTAATTTGTCTCTACTTCTAAAACCATCACATCCTCCGTAATCTCTCTGCTAATGCCTCTTTCTCTCTCTCCATGACTCCAGAAGAACACAGCAGGAAGAGTAACCTTGTGGAAAATGACATTATGTGGAGTAAAGTGTCTGTAATTTCAGTGTGGATATGGTTGAATGAGCTCTGTCTTAAGCATGTGTTTTATGCTAATATGGAGATTACCTCTGTAATTGCTCTTACAACACTCACTGCATATTACTGGAGTTTTAGATTTGAATGGAACTGAAGGAATGTCGAGGGTGGATTATGTTATGATGATACAGGTCAAGATGAATGAATGTGCTGCTTTGTTACTGTCATAAGTCAGCTCGGTATTTAACACCCACCTATGTAGTGTGTTTAAGAATAGAGATGTGTATATCTGTGTGTTATGTGTATGTTGTGTAAAAATAAGTGCTATAGGGATGCATGATATATTGGTACCACAACGGTTATCGGCTAATTTTAGAGGGGTTTTTTTTATTATTATTATATTGATACTGGATATTTAACTGTGCATGCTAAATTCCTTGATTTTACGTTAAGATTACCTTTGCCATCATATAACACTAAAGTTAATGTTTAAAAACACTAGTAATTTAAAATAATTAAAATTAAAATGAGAATTTTTCATACTGTGTTTTTATACTATTTTTCACACTGTACATTATAATGTTGTGATACCTAAATTGGATTCAATAGAAACTTCAATAGTTTCTTATTTTTCAAAAAAAAAAAAAAAAGAAAAAAGACAAAATAGTATAGAGCTTTAAAATTGGCCTATAATATAATATAAATTATAAATCATAAATTTAAATAAAT
This sequence comes from Mylopharyngodon piceus, assembly GCA_039654765.1. Lineage (NCBI taxonomy): Eukaryota > Metazoa > Chordata > Actinopteri > Cypriniformes > Xenocyprididae > Mylopharyngodon > Mylopharyngodon piceus. The sequence continues at coordinate 13,402,476 of CM077438.1, forward strand.
TATTTTAATTTATATTATTACAATTAAAAATAACTTTTCTATTTTAATATATTTTAAAATGTATAATTTATTCTTTTGATGGCAAAGCTGAATTTTCAGCTGCCATTACTCCAGTCTTCAGTGTCACATGATCCTTCAGAAATCATTCATAATGCTGATTTAGTGCTCAAGGAACATATATTATTAATGTTGTAAACTTCATATTTTTGTAGAAACTGATACATTTGATGAGTAGAACAGCATTTATTTAAAATAGATTTTTTTTTTTTTGTAATGTCTTTGCTGACTTTTGATCAATTATTTCATCCTTTCTGAATGAAAATATACATTTCTTAAAACCTTACTGACCCCAAACTTTTGAACAGTAGTGTGTTTAGTGCATTGATCTACAGGTTTGTTAGTAAGTATATTTAGCAATATTACAGTACACTTATTACAAGGACAATCTTTCTGGAGCAATCTAGGGTTAAAGTTAACACAGTGTCCTAACAAGGTACAACACAATGAGTTCCCAGTTAAGAGTAATTTGTCTTTCCACGCTGAAAGTGGAAATGCTGTACAACACGGCACAGTTTCAGTCAATCAGAACATATTTGATATTTGTATTTATATAGTTATATAGAGCAATATTTTGGGCCAATGATGTGTCACAGTAGGCACGGCTGCCTAGCATGACATTGCAGAAAAGCGTAAATGAGTTTGTTCCACCAGAGCCGATGGGTGAAATCTCCCTTTTGTCCATTTCACCTTAAGGAAGTCATGTGGCATCCATCCCTGTTCCCATCTCTCTGTCTCAGAACCAGGAGCTGCTGTGATGAAGTGAGGGGAGGGGGCCTTCTGCTGTGATTGAGGATGTGCAGCTGGCGTCTTCGTCCTTGCCCGAGTAAAAATCCATCAGAGTATTAACCTTGTAAAATAAATCAGGAGATGCAGGCAGACAGGATGAATAGCACTGCCTGAACATAGGCTGTCATATGAATAGCGAAATGAACAATGTCCGCGCCACTGAGGGGCTGATGAATGCTGTAGCTGCACTATTGTGTCACACACAATGGACAAAGCTACATCAGGGCTTCATTGCAATTTCAGCTATTTTGACATTTTGACTGCTTTTTTTTCTTTTTCGTTCTGGATCACCTTTAAAAGCCAGAGCGGTACAATGTTAGGGAGGCTCATTTACGATTAGGCACGCACTCCAATAGTGAAATCGGAGAAAGAAAGGGGAAGCGAGAGAGAGGGAGGTTTGGGAATGGTGAGAACTTGATTGATCTGGATCCTTTTGACCTATTTCAGTGGTTAATGGTGCTGCTTTAAGCCAGTGAGTAAAGGAAAACACCTGTTCTTTCAATACACTCTTTCCTCTCTGCCAGGTGCACCATAAGAGATTTAGGAAAAGAACTTGGATTGGAGGCACCTGGTTGGGGAGACAGCAGCACCTCTCTCGGCTATTGCTGAAATGTAAGAGATATGATAGACAATTGTTCCTCTTAAATTAGGAACTTTTTCTAATCTTTACACCTTATATAAATACTGTGATTTATATAAAACCGATTGATCATATTTAGCCATTTTAACAATATAATCTTTGGTTGCGGAGGGCAGCTCCTTCCATCTGGCCAATTTCACTAAAACCACAAAAAATAACATCTAATAATATAGCTTGCCACTAGGGGTGTAACGGTACACATAAGTCACAGTTCGGTACGTTTGGTTTTGGTTTTGGGGTCACGGTTCGATACAAGTTCGGTACAACAGGAAAAAGCAACAAATCCCCAGTGCAAGGTTTCTTTTAATTTATTTTGAACAGACAGTCGTGCAAATTACTGTTTGTTCCACCTAACAACATTTAGTCCCCTAGTTGGTACAGTACAGCCTCCTATAGTGTATTAATAAGCACTAAGCGGTATACAGAATGCACTCTAGGATAGCCTAGGTCATATTTTTTTGTAGGGCTGATAAAAAACAAAAGGTATTTGGTCACAATCAGGTACAAAACTGAAAAGCATCTCTTGTGTTTTAAAAGTACAAAATAAAAAAAATAATGAAAAAAACAACTTTTGCAGAGATTAGTTTTCATTGCACAAGAGAGTTCATTAACATGCGGTGACAATGGCGGATGCCAAGTTCAATATTACACTTTTTTGAAAAAATCACAAAAAGATGAGAAGAAGTCACAAAAAAAGAAAAGGTGCCATCTACATCTGAGTCTACTCACCTTTCCAAGGGGAGACAGTGAGTGAAGTGGCACCTGAAGCTTCCCATTTCCAGGACACGCATATTTCATCACTGAATTGTATAGTGAGACTTCCATGACATGAATCGGCACAATGCCAAATGATTTGTCTCCTTATAACAGCAGAAACAACTTAAAATACTCATTCATTTATGGTCATACAGATAAGAGTATGACATCATTCAAAACTATAAAGAGTCTATTTTTATTTGTGTACACTCACAATAAAAACAAATCATTGTGCTTTTGTAAATTAGTTTGTTTTCTTTTTAAAGAAAACAAACAGGATGCCACTTTCTGCCGTCCCAGTTTCCTTTCTGTGAAGTTAGTGGAGCATGTCACAAAAATGAATCGAAACTCAGTGTATAGGCTACTAGCAAGCTCTTGTGTGCCATCTGAACTCTTGTTTTGGGTTGGTTCATAGATCTGCTCTTTCTCCTGTTGTGGCGGTTAGCAAACAGTGTTGCATTACCGCGCACGCCCCCTTCTGGATTGGAGTGTGAATCGCCTATGATTGACTGTATTCGTCATGTAACTGTATGCACCGAACTGTGACGTCCGTATCATGACATTTGAGATGAATACATGTACTGTTACACCCCTACTTGCCACATAGTGATTTATTGAATTATAGGCTGGGAATAATGAGTGCAAGCTTGGTATGACCACTTGCCCAAAAATTACATCCACACATTTTAGTATGTTGCATTGCGTCATGATAAATAATACAATTGAAACGTGGAACGCGTACATTAGTTTTACACTCCAGTGTAATAAATATTAGTAGTAAATAATAAATATTTAATAAAAAGTTTGAATAAAGTGCGAAGAAGCCAATTTTCCTTGGTTGGACATCACTTTTGGCCACTACTGTATATAATTTATTTATTATTTTGTAATTATTAGTTAAGATTTTTGGAACTCTATTCAAAATCCACTTATTTATTTAAAGGGGAGATGATGGATGATGATATTATTTCATTCATAATATATATATATACATATATATATATATATATATATATATATATATATATAATAGCTGAGCGGATTTGTATATTATAAGAGAGCAGTGTTTTAGTAATTCATAAGATATCATTCCTCTAGCCCCCTTTTTCTGTTTTGATTGCCATGCTTCCTTCCTCTATCCCCATGTGTTGATTGCTCGGATGATGCAGACACTTGGAAGCAGCACCACCTGTGGTCTCCAATAACACATCACTTCTCTCCTGTGTACTCATGTCTCTCCCTTCACCCGCATCCATGATTCCACCGTGAAGCTCTAAAAGGCCTTTGCAATCAAGGTTTTAATTAGTATGGGGAATATAAGGCAGATGAGAAAAGAAACAGGCTAAATCGACTGCCCTGTGGGGACTGTAATGGAAGTAGATGTGGAGGCCCTGGGTGGTGATAGAGTTCACGGCACATTCTTACAGCTTCTCATTCCTGCTCAAGAACAAGCCTAAATGACAGCACTGTCAGTCCTCTGTGAGTCCTTAATCTTTGTTTCCTGCACAGAGAAGGGCGCTGGGTCCTATTGGAGAGGTTTACTGCTATGACATAGCATGCGATTTCCGAGATGTTAAGTTGTTATGCTTTTTTGGATCAAAGACTCTAACAGTAATAACAATGCTGCATTGCAGAATATTCTTAATCAAAACCATTCAAAAGTTTGGGATCAGTAATTAAAAAAAAAAAAAAGAAATTACATTTTTTTTTTTTGTTCAGCAAGGATGCGGTACATTGATCAAAACAGTAAAGACTTTTACATTGTTACGAAAAAATATATTTTTTATATTTTTATCTTTTTCATGGTTTCTACAAAAATATTATTGAGCACCATTTGAGAAATTGAGAAATATCATTCTTGAGCACCAATCAGCAAATTTGAATGATTTCTGAAGGACACTGAAAACTGGAGTAATGAAAAATTCAGCTTTGCCATCATAGGAAAAAATTGTGTTTTAAAATAGAAAACAGTTATTTTAAATAGTAATAACATAAATTTAATAGTAATAAAATAGTAGTTTTTTAAATAGTAATAATAGTTCACAATATTACTTTATAAGTATTTTTGCCTTGCTGAGCATAAGAGACTTCTTTCAAAATCTTTTGAACAGTAGTGTATTTATGAATTTTATTTAATTTAATTATATGAACAATATATTATTTAAATATTTGAAAGCCTGTTCAGTTGTTTGCAGATATTATGATCTCTGACATTCATAATTTGTGTGGTTTTGACATAAAAAAAAAAAAAAAAAACATATAATTGTTTTTTTTGTGCTAAAAACAAACAAACAACTGTCCATTCTCCATGTGAACAAGCAAACCAGTAAATTAAACAACTGCAGTGTGAGTATGTTTTTGACCTGGAGCTTATTTTCAGTATAATTCATCATCTTCGGATGGCATGGCACCCACTCAGGAGGTGTTGATTGAAGTTGGTACTTTCACTGTGGTAGAGGTTGGTTGGCTAAAGCCTTCACTGGGCTGTGACCGATAGCGCCAGCAGAGGCTAATGCCCGCTGAATGCCAGTGCACTCTGTATGTAATGCAAATGGCCTGACATTTAACTGCTGTGGGCAGGGTGTAATTAAAGATGTGGCCTTTAACAGCGCCTGTCCTCCCCTACTGATGAGAGAGAAAGAGAGAACAGGCTATAGTCCTCAGTTACAATGGAAACAGGCTGAAGTATTTCTCATCAGTGTCTTTGAACAGTTAAAGAAAACAAAGATGGTTTAAATTAACCATATTATAATTTGAGAGTTTGTAGAGTACTTTTGAATACTTAACCAAATGTTTAAACCTGTGTAGCCTCAGATAGCCAGACTTTGACTAAAGCTGGGTGCACACTGTACGATTTATAATAGTCCTTTACTATTGTTGCTTGTCAGACTGAGCATGATCCCCACTGTAAGCCATGTCAAACTATAGGATCTCAGTTGTCATTAATGTCAGACTGTACGGCAGTCAAGATGCGTTAAAAATGGATGAACGCAAGAAGACTCTACAGAGTTTTACATCATGACACATTCATCCGTGACACGTTCAGTGACATGAGCTGCAAATCATGGCTAGCAAACAAAAACAATCTCTTGTGTTAATTTTGATGATGGCTTCTCTTGAAAAGAAAACTGGGAAAAATAAAGACGACGTGTGTGGAGCAAGTGGTGGTTTGCAGTAGTGTGTTTACCCACCACGCAAAGCATGCAATCCTCACGAAGATTTGCTTAGGGCCCCCAATAACGTGAACACGCCCCTGGTGATTTGTTGTTGTCTCACTAATTGCGTCATCAGGTTCTGCACTCCTATTGGTTTTTGATTTTTCGTAGGAGAGGCCACACTGCAGGACTGACACTGCCAGAATTTTGTTGAGGTAAAATTTGATTGCAATGGTCATTAATCGGCTGTCGGTGAACATGTCTAGTCTCGCGTAGCCAGATCTTCAGACTGACGGCAGAAGGTCTGGACCCTATAGAATCTTTCACTGGCCAAGGACCATCCAGAGGCCATCTGAATAACATGTAAAACAACCAATCACAGTTTGTTTTGTTCCGCGTCATGTTTAGGGGCGTGAAAAGTAACGTCGATGTCCCTACAATAACAGATCATTGTGTAAAACTCTTGGACATATTTTAAAGAGTCTATGCCGTGAACTTTACATACTTCACATACTTTTGACAATCCAGCATGTAGTTGATCCTGATAAGCGCTCATTGTCACAGTTGTTAACACGACGGCTTGCTTCTTCCACGAGGGTTTGGTGTCACGGCATCTTTGTTTCCAGGTGGACCGTTAAAGAATGCAACATACACGTCTCCCAGAAATCCTGTAGAATTCAACCAATCAGACAAGTGTTTCCAATGTGTGCCATATGCATCAGATGTTCAGCCAACAGTCCGTGGCCGTGACGTCTGAGGCTGAGACTAGAACATGTTAAACTAATGATCAAAGTCTTCAGATTTTGGCTTAGGATCCAAGGAATCTTTTAGGATTCGCAAAATTTGTCCAGGTCCTATTTGAACCAGGCTTAACAGCATAAGGTCTGGTTCACATTGCATCTTATTCTTGCTATTAAATGTCAATTTGTGTTTCACATAAACTAATGTTCACATAAACATTAGTTTATGTGAAATTAAATATTCTATGTGTGGGTCTGTATATATGTTCTGCCTTTTGCACTTTTCTGCCGCACTCTAAGTCTTTTAGCCTGTTTTTATAAATCATAGTAAATTAATAATACAACGAGAAAGGAGTTAAGAATAACTTTGCAGCATTATAGTGGATCTGATTAGAGGTGATAATGTGACTTGCTAAATGTAATTACTTTTATCATAAGCCTGAGTTGTCAAATTCACCCTGATACTAAACCTCCCAAGGTATTGCTGAGACATTATGTAACGGTTGGCTTAGGTATTATAGAGAAGCGCAAAATAAAACTGAAATGATGTTTGATTTTGCCTTTAAAATGAGCAAGATGAGATCCTCAGAGAGCCAGAGAGGGAGAGGACGAGTCAGGCCAAGGAGAATATACTGCTCTCGTTATAAAGGTGACATAACATGGCTGTCCCTCTGTGTCTGTTCGCTACTACCAGCCATATATCACACAAGTGAAGATGTACGAAGAGCCGAGCGAACAAATCAAGGGCAGAGACACAGGGGAAATCTACTGCCACGGAGTCACAGGCCAGGTTAAAGCCCTGCTCATCTACACGCTGTTTCTCCATCGCCAGTGACCGTGTCGAGGGCTCAGGGAAAAGAACTGAGCAGATTCTCAGATAGCGTCTGTGCCGAGGGATGGCGAGCCCACAAGAGGGCAGCTTAACCTTGAATCCCCTTACATGATGCTCCGTTTAGACACTCCAGATAAGTAGCCAAGAAAAATAGCCTCTGGCAAACACTATCTGCACTATTTTACAGGATCTTGTGTTTGAAGTTGCACAAAACTGCATTTTATTGGATATCATTGTGGCTTAAAGGGTTAGTTCACCCAAAAATGAAAATTCTGTCATTAATTACTCACCCTCATGTTGTTTCAAATCCGCAAAACCTTTGTTCATCTTCGGAACACAAATTAAGATATTTTTGATTAAATCCGAGAGTTTTTTTTTTTTATCCCCCATAGAAAGTAACGTAATTACCACTTTCAAGGTCCAGAAAAGTAGTAAAACAAAAACAGCCTGCACTGTCTATACACACTGAGTGTAGGAGAATTACAGGAAAGAGAAGAAATTGTTGAATAATGTTATTTTCGTTTTGTTTTTGCGCAAAAAAAGTATTCTCGTCGCTTCATAACATTAAGGTTGAACCACTGTAGTCACGTTGACTATTTTAACAATGTCTTTACTACTTTTCTGGACATTGAATGTGGTAATTACATTGCTTTCTATGGGAGATACAAAAAACCTCTCGGATTTTAATCAAAAATATCTTAATTTGTGTTCCGAAGATGAACGAAGGTCTTATGGGTTTGGAACAACATGAGGGTGAGTAATTAATGACAGAAATTTCAATTTTGGGTGAACTAACACATAGACTCATTGTGTGGGTTGAAGCTGAAATATTGTTGTGTGTGTTTCACAGAAAAAAATAAGGTCATACAGGTTTGTAATGACAGTTAGTAAATGATGACAGAATTTGTTCGTTTTGTGGGTGAACTGTCCCTCTAAGAGCTCACAAAGCTATTGTATGGCTTCAGAACACTTGGCATAGAGAGCACAAGTTGTATAAGTTACTTTTATTATGATTTTTGCACCCTTTTTGATATTTGAAAGCTTCAGTGCCTGTTCATTATGTGGAAAGAAGCAATTAGGACATTTAAGTGGTCAAGGGTCATACATTATGAATAACGTGCAGCATGTTTGCATGCATTTCTTCTCACTCTTTCTCCTTTACCTTCTCTTGCTCTGTTTCCCCTCTCTTTTGCTCTGTTTATGTGGTTAAATGACTCTTGTACAGTTTCAGTGGCTTGGTTGACCTTATCAGGATGCAATAATAAGCCGAGTTTATTACTGAGTTTATGTGTGTGCCAGTGTATAGAGATTATTGAACTTCTGCTCAGTCTGTTGTAGCTAACACATTAGGACGGCTCCTCAGCAAACAAAGGGCACATTATTTTCTCTGGGTCTGACCCAGATGGCGGTTATTAGTGACTCTGTTATCATACTGCAAAAATCTCTGGCTATGCTGCACCTTCAGTGTTTTGTGTAGGTTTAGAAACATGGGATGCTTTAGTATGGTTTTGACACTTAAAGAGTAGGCATTATTTGTTGTTGTTTATGACATTTTAATATTTTTATGATGATTATTTTTTATTTAAATGTGTAATACCAACATTTTTACTGATGCCAACAAAATATTATAAAACTTCTTTTACATAATTTTTTTTAAAATTTTTATATACACTAACGTTCAAAAGTGTTTCATGTTTTTGAAGTAGTTTGAAGTCTCTACTCACCAAGTGTGCATTTATTTGTTCATACGTCCAACAGTACTATTGTGAAATAAATATTATTACAATAACTGTTTTCTATTTGAATATATTTTAAAATGTAATTTATTCCTGTGATGGCAAAGCTGAATTTTCAGCAGCCATTACTCCAGTCTTCAGTGTCACATGATGCTTCAAAAATAATTTTAATATGCAAATTTTTCTAATTATTAATGTTGAACATAGGTATGCTGCTTAATATTTTTGTTTTTCCGTGTTCTTTGATGAATCGAATGTTCACAAGGACAGTATTTATTTGAAAGATATTTTGTAACAATGTAAATGTCTTTACTTTCACTTTTGATCACTTTTGATTACATTTAATATGTTCTTGCTGAATACAAATAATAATTTTTACACTATTTTTGACCAGTAGTGTAGATATTTTATATACCTATAGTTTTTTTTTTTTTTGTTGTTGTTTTTTTTTTTTAAATAAACATTGTTTTCAACAAATAATTGTTAATTTGAAATAGCTGGAAATTTTACAGCTATATCTTTTTACTGCTATAAACATTTTTACTGGAAAATAAGGGTATAGTGCAAAAAAGTTTTGATTATTATTTTACACATTCTAACTGATGTTTTAAAAACCATCAAAAGTCATTCTTACAGATTTCTACAGAGATGTAAAAAGCAACAGTTTATTTATAATTATTATTATTTACATAACCTATTCTGATCTCTCACAGATTTGGCATTTTCAGCTTTGGATTGCACCATATATTTGCATCAGTTTTTATTATATGAAAATAAGCTTTCATACCATTTCATGTTTTCTGGAATTGTTGAATGTGTGGGGACTAAATTATTAAGAATATGTAATAGAATTAGCTACCCTTTTAGTTTGTGTTCCTGGAACCATCTGTTCACGTTTGGAATTTCAACTACAAATGCTGTTAAAACGTAATTAAAGTAGTCAGCTAGCCATTAAATAGGCACTACTTCAGAACTCATTTGCCAAATGATTTGATTTGTGAAATTAAAAAAGCTAAAGAGTGTTCCAGTATGAGATCCATCTATGTAATGTTGCGATTAGTTAATACTGAACCCAGAGTGCATGCAGTAAAGCATGGCTGCATCCCTCCGCTGCATCAGGCTTTCGCAATAATAAATTACAATGATGGCTAGTGCTCACTCCCAGTCTGTGAGTCAATACTGTCCCCGTTCACCTGACAGCTTAATCGTGTGCACCGCCTAACCAAACAAAATAAACCTCACCCTATTTCTCTTTCATCCTGACCTTGCCTGTGCTCTACCTCAAATGCATTGCTTTCTTCTCTAGCTTATCACTTACCTTTCATCCCCTTCCTTTTTTACCCTCTGTCTTTCTCTGTGTCATCAGTGCTCTTATTTAAAGTGCGGGTCCGATGTCATGCATGCGTAATAAGTAACTTTGGCTCTCTTATTGACGGAGCTGTCAATCCAGAGCAGCATTTGATAAAACAGGTAGGGAGTGAATTTACTACCTTCTTCTACAGTATAGACGTGAGTGCCAGCAGTCACAAATGTGCTTTGAGTCAGACAGGCACTGTTAAAGCTCTATTGTCTGTCGGCCCATAACTTCCTGAAGACATAAACTACCCTAGACTGTAAAATCAATTCAGACAGTGGCGCTCGTAAAAGCAGCAGCATTCTGCTGTTCAAACACACACACACACACACACATACACACACACCTGCTGTGTGGAAATGCGCAGTCCAATCACTCTCTACTGGGTTCACAGTGTGCAGTTAAGTAATTACCGCTTATTTGGGCTTTTGTTGGCACCGAATGAATTTTACACTTGAGGAGCCTTTAATATGTTTGCATTTCTGTTTAATGGATGAATCTACCTTGGCTGGGCTGGAAACACTGACCTGTGAAATCTTCCGTGTTATCTTACGCCAAGTTTATGCAGAGGGAGGGAAAATGTTAGATGTTTATTTGCGTTTTTATTAGAGCTGTCAATTGATTCAGAAGTTTCATCTAATGAATTTTGTGATTTGTCAATTAATAAAACTAATTAACCACAATTAAATGCATATCTGTATTACTGATGGATGGATGGATGGATGGATGGATATAGATATATATGGATAGGGATGGATGGATGGATGGATGGACCAATAGATAATAGATAGATGGACAGATAGGTATGATATATAGATGGATAGATATGGATAGATATGGGTAGATATGGATAGATATAGTCAAGTCACCTTTATTTATATAGCGCTTTTTACAATGTAGATTGTGTCAAAGCAGCTTTACATTGATAACTGGTACATTATTTGGCTGCACAGCAGCTCTTAAAGAATAGTGTCAATGCAGGCAGATCAAAGCACTGTTGAATATCAAATGTCAAGTCAAATGTCAAGTGTCCCCAACTAAGCAAGCCAAAGGCGACAGCGGCAAGGAACCCAAACTCCATCAGGTGACATCAGGTGGCAGACAAGTGGCAAATAGGTGTTTAAATGGAGAAAAAAACCTTGGGAGAACCCAGGCTTAGTCGGGGGGCCAGTTCTCCTCTGGCCAACAGTGCTTTGTTACGATTCAGGTTGCCATCGTAAGTCCAATAGGATCGCAGCATTCAAAGTATTTATTCCAGTTCCATCCAATTGAGGATCGTATTCATCACGCCGGTATGGACGGTTGTTGAGGAACTGTGTCGTGGCTGTCGTGTTGATGAGGCCCTCACAGTGGATGATCTAGTTGACTCAATCTCTGCTGATACTTCAGGGCTGCGTTGTGGTCGTGTCAAGGCGCAGGTCCTTGGTCTCACCTGGATACGGCCCGGATCCGGTTGACTACGGTGAACCTCGGGATAACCAGAAAGACTAATATTAGCGTAGATGCCATTCTTCTTCTGATGTAACGAGTACATCATGTGTTATAGGAAGTGTTCCCAGTTCCGGCTGACCTAATTTATGCAGCCTAATAATCCTTTAACGGATTTGAAAATATAAATTGGTAATGTGTTATGTGTATGCCAGGTTAAAGAAATGCGTTTTTAGTCTAGATTTAAACTGACAGAGTGTGTCTGCTTCCCGAACAATGCTAGGAAGATTGTTCCAGAGTTTAGGTGCCAAATAGGAGAAGGATCTACCGCCTGCGGTTGATTTTGATATTCTAGGTATTATCAGCTGGCCTGAATTCTGAGATCGCAATAGACGTGAAGGACTATAATGAATTAAGAGCTCGCTCAGGTACTGGGGAGCTAAACCATTTAGTGCTTTGTAAGTAATTAGCAAGATTTTAAAATCTATACGATGTTTAACAGGAAGCCAATGCAGTGTTGACAGAACCGGGCTAATATGGTCATACTTCCTAGTTCTAGTAAGAACTCTAGCTGCTGCATTTTGTACGAGCTGTAGTTTATTTATCAGGCGAGCAGAACAACCACCCAGTAAAGCGTTACAGTAATCTAGCCTTGAGGTCATGAACGCATGAACTAACTGTTCTGCATTTTTCATTGAGAGCACATGTCGTAGTTTAGATATATTTTTAAGATGGAAGAATGCGGTTTTACAGATGCTAGTAACATGGCCTTCAAATGAAAGATTGGTATCAAAGAGCACACCCAGGTTCCTAACTGACGACGAAGACTTAACAGAGCAGCCATCAAGTGTTAGACAGTATTCTAGGTTATTACATGAAGTTTTTGGCCCAAAAATTAGAATCTCTGTTTTTTCTGAATTTAGTAGTAGGAAATTACTGGTCATCCAATTTTTTATATCAGCTATGCATTCCGTTAATTTTGTGAATTGGTAAGTTTCGTCAGGGCGCGAAGAAATATAGAGCTGAGTATCATCAGCGTAACAGTGAAAACTAACGCCATGCTTCCTAATGATATCTCCCAAGGGTAGCATGTACAGAGTGAAAAGCAACGGTCCTAGTACTGAGCCTTGCGGTACTCCATATTGAACTTGTGATCGATATGACATCTCTTCGTTTACTACTACAAACTGATAACGGTCAGATAAGTATGATTTGAACCATGACAATGCAATTCCACTAATGCCAACATAATTTTCAAGTCTATTTAAAAGAATATTGTGATCAATAGTGTCAAATGCAGCACTAAGATCCAGTAACACTAATAGAGAGATACAACCACGATCTGATGATAAGAGCAAATCATTAGTAACTCTAATGAGAGCAGTCTCAGTACTATGGTACGGTCTAAATCCTGACTGGAAATCCTCACAGATACTATTTCTTTCTAAAAAAGAACATAGTTGTGATGATACTGCCTTTTCTAGTATTTTTGACAGAAAAGTGAGATTTGAGATCAGCCTGTAATTGACTAATTCTCTAGGATCAAGTTGTGGTTTTTTAATAAGAGGTTTAATAATAGCCAGCTTAAAAGTTTTTGGTACGTGTCCTAGTGATAAAGATGAATTTACGATATTAAGAAGAGGATCTATAACCTCTGGAAGCATTTCTTTCAATAGCTTAGGTAGATTATGGATATATGGATAGATAGATATGGATAAATAGATGATAGATATAGAGGTAGATTATGGATAGATAGATATGGATAAATAGATGATAGATATGGTTAGATATAGGGGTAGATATGATGGATAGATATTGGTATATATAGGGGTATATATAGATAGATAGGTATAGATAGATATAGGGGTATATTGATGGAAAGAGAGATAGTTATGATAGATGATAGATAATATGGATAGATATAGGTGTAGATATGATTGATAGATATGATAGATAGGTGGACAGATATGGGTATATATAGGGGTATATATGGATAGATAGGTATAGATAGATATAGGGGTATATTGATAGATGGAAAGATAGATAGTTATGATAGATGGGTAGATAATATGGATAGATATAGATATAGGGGTAGATATGGATAGGTATGGGGTAGATATTGATATATGGATAGATATATGGATAGATAGTTATGATAGATAGATAGATAGATAGATAGATAGATAGATAGATAGATAGATAGATAGATAGATAGATAGATAGATAGATAGATAGATAGATAGATAGATAGATAGATAAATATAGGGATGGATATAGGGATAGATATGATAGATGGATATATGGGTATATAGGGGTATATATGATAGATATATATGGATATATATGTATAGGGGTAGATATGAGTAAATAGATATGGATGGATATAGGGGAAGATATGGGTAGATATGGATAGATATTAGATATGGGGTAGATATGTATAGATAGATATGGATAGATATAGGTGTAGATAGATGGAAAGATAGATAATGGATATGGGGTAGATATATAGATATGGACAGATATAGAGGTGAATAGATGGGTAGATAATTTGTGTATGGGTCATGGGGCATGATTATGTCATCAAGTGTCTTTTTTTAATAATTAACAAATAATATTTTTAACAAATAGCCTATAATAAAGTAAATGTGTTAAAATGACAGATCTAGTGTTTATTTATGTGTTTTTCCACTGTGTAAAACTGAATCAGCTCCACTAATGTGGATTAGCAAGCGTTATTATCTCTACTGGAGCATCCTCCAAGTGAACTGAAGTGTGGAGCGGCTATAAAAGCCAATAAAACGTGTTTGTATTACCTGCCCCATGTGGCCTGCTTCCTCTCTATGTAACATCTGCTGCTGTTACATTTGCTCCATTTGTTCTGGGCCAATTAATTCCTCTCTAATTCTATAAATAAAACAACGAGTTCAATTAGCTCTGCCTGTAAGCCCACTGCTGTGAAACTGATTTCCACAGGTATCGAGACACTCCATCGTCATGATAGTCAACACCCTGTTGAGGGTTTATGAGTGTGTTTGTGTGTATTTGGAGGGAAAGAATGAGAGGTCCAAAAACAGAGAAAGAAAAAGCGACCATTTAAAAGCAAATGAAGTGAGACTCTTAAATTGAAATATGGCCTCTGTGGAAATTAACATGTTCAAGAGTGCTGAATGTTTATCCGATTTAGCGGGGGTTTTACGGCACAGCTGTTTGTTTGAAAGAGTTTATCTTGATTTTAATCCCCTTCGTCCCAGACTGATGATTATTTTCATTTTATCAAAGACATTCATCATCATTTTGGAAGTGGGCGCAAAGCATCAATTGTCTGCTAATTACGTGGCTTCTCCTCGTTTCAGAAGTGTGTGTGTAGATAATTTTGTTATGAAATGCATTCTCTCGTGTGCCGCTCGTTTACGAGAGCTCTGTGGAAGAGATGCGTTTTCAGCAGTTTGACTTTCATCTCGTTATAAGAAGCATCGTTATGAATTCTAAATCAGATTTTACTTTAACAATGATCACTTTAACAATGATTAGTGATCGTCACAGCTGCAGCGGCCAGGGGAATTGATGCCATTTTCAGGGAAAGATTTCCTTAAACAGTTAAACTGGTTTTGCCCATAATCAGTGAATCTCATGAAATCTGTCAAGAATATGCTTGGGTCATATTTCACCTCATAATCAAAAGAAAGTTTTCCCTAAACAATATTTTATTTTATTTTATTTTATTTTATTCAGTAAAAATTGTGCAGCCAAAATGACCAGAATAGTAGAAATTTTAATGACAGACATATTACAGTAATGAGAATTTGGTGGTGAAAAGGTGCTTAATTATCCTGAGAAGGATGTTAATGGTCCTAAAAAATAGTCTTCATTTTCTTTCTGGAATATGTAATTCCTTGAACAAATAATTGCAATAAGTGCTGTGTGCAATTGGGCTCAAAGATTTAACTTATCATAACACATCCTCAGGTTCATCCTGAAAATCTTGGATGAGGACGATGATCCCAAATCAACAAAAAATGTACATTTCCAAGGCACCATCACACAGTTTTCTACAAATAGTTTAGCACTGTTGAGATGTGAGGAGAACGCACGTATTGCTGCCACCCTGATTCACTGTAGTAGGTTTACTGTCATATATCCAGTGTTTCCTCATTGATCCAAGCCATATTTAGCTTCAGTGTTTGAAAAGCTGTCCCATCTTTGATCTGTTCAGTGTGGGTGGACAGGAGGGTTTATACACAGTGTAACAAACTTGGCTTGAAACTTTAGTAAACCAGTAGTTACTTCAAAGTTCAGGAAACTCACAATGCATGAATGAAGAGCGAGCAGCCAGGAGTCTTAATTTTTGTCACAGAATTGTTTCCTGTGTTCGAAAGCCACTGTGATATTCTTGTATTTTAGCACAAGAATAGCAGAAGGACTTTGTTTTTAAAGGGGATCTATTATGCCCCTTTTACAAGATGTAATATAAGTCTCTGGTGGCCCCAGAATGTGTCTGTGAAGTTTCAGCTCAAAATACCCCACGGATCATTTACTATAGCTTGTCAAATTTGCCCCTATTTGGGTGTGAGCAAAAACACACCATTTTTGTGTGTGTCCCTTTAAATGCAAATGAGCTGCTGCTCCTGGCCCACTTTCCAAAAGCGGGTGGAGCTTTAACAACTCACGATTTGGTTGCTTAACAACAAAAGCAGGAGAACAACAACAACAAAGCTGGAGAATCTCACACAGCCAAAATGACGATTGTCATTAACAGTGTTCAGCCTTACTTTGTTCAAATGGAGAGACTCAGGAAGAAGTTACAACTTTTAGAATGCAACTGGATGTTTCTGAATGGTTAGTGGATAAATTTATGTAGTTGCTGTGGATTTGATTCAACTCATAGACTAGCACGTGCCGTCATGTTAATCTTTTGTGCAAATCCAGCGTTGAATTGACCCTTGTTTGTGAAGCAGTCTGGCGTAAAATGACAGCATGGTAACAACACTCTACTACTGTAATAACTCTTCCTCTTCTCTTAAGCAGCCCAACATGGCCTCACCCCCTTTGTTGTGTGTTCTTGGGGGCAGGGTTTATGTTAGTTTTAGGGTTAGTGATGTCACTAACCCGGGAAGAAGCTCATTGTAGTCCCTACCAGCCATTTGTTGTAGTTCTTAAACAGCGAATTCTTTAAAAGAAAATATCTCCCTTTGCATTGAACTTTGAGCGTCGTAACATTGCAGATGTTGTTTATGCTCAAACAGCAACATTACACACTAACTAAAGTTAAAAAAGTGAAATCATAACCAACCATTCCTTTAATGATGCCGGTGTGGTTGTTAAAGGGATACAACCGAAAAATTTTAAATGTCATCATTTACTCACCTTCATGTCGTTCCAAACGTGTATGACTTACTTTCTAATGTAGAACACAAAAATATATATGTTAAAACATTTTTTTGCTCATTTAGTTTGTTGTTTTGGACCCCATTGAATTTCAGTGTACCTAAGATTATAACAATATAATGAACAAAAATAATATGATTTAATGAGTAAATGATGAGTAAGTGATAAATGTAACTTTTACTTTTAATAAAGAAGAAAACAAAATTGATCTTTTTTGCAGAGCCTGCTTAGGATCTGCCATTTTTGTTCAAAAACAGCATAAAGCAACCTAAACCTGTTTGCTGATCTTAGCTGGTCTCCCGCCCTGTTCTAGTTGTTCCGTTGGGTGGTTTTGATGGTATTTTGGAACAATCCAGCTTATGGTTTAAGCATTTCCCCCTACAGAGATAGATCAGTCTTTCCTAGAAAATTATTACATCTGTAAAAATGCCAAAATGTTTTGAGAATCAGTTTAAAATGTTCAATGAAATCATGGAAAACTGGACCGTTCAAAATGACTCAAAAGAGCCAGATCTGATCATTTATTAGCAAACCAATTAAACCTTGGATAATACTGCAGTTTGAGATTCCTGTCACAGTATGTTACACTTGTATAAGGGAATTCCAGTCAAACCAGTGACTTTAATTACTGTGTTAGCAGACATAAAAACTGGCAGGCTTCTCTCCAAGAAAATGCAAAAGATAATTCAGATTATGCATTTATATTTTTATTACTTTTCTGTTTCTGTGCTTTTTGTCACTGACATTTAGACAGTGCCATTATTAAAGAAAACCTGAACCCCATTGTCCTGCTGGAGCTTTTCAAACACTCCACAGTCTGGGTCTCTTCGTGCATTTATCCCAAGTCAAGCTCCGGGTTAAACTACCTAATCAAATTCTTACTGTTTTTTGGCACCTCACATTGAATTAAAAGACCTAAGACACAGAGGCCACCTTCGCTTCAATTAACCTTTTATCAGCAACGCTATTAAAAATTCCCCAAGTTTCTGTTAAAATGTCTTTTTTTTTTTTTTTTGGTGGTCTCTCTTATTCAACACACGCACCGGCATATTAAATCAAAACTTAATAAGAGGTTTTATATGCAGTGGACTTAGAAAAGCGAGGGTGTTCTTGCTGTTTTACATGAGAATGAACGCGTCCCGCTGAAAGATTTTATGGTGTAAATAAACGTACACGCTCATCACTGTAATGTCCTGCTGCCAAAAATCCTGAAGGCTTTTGAATGCTTCATGTTTATAAAATGTCCTCTTTATATTCGTAGTGATGAATAAAGACATGTTTATAGAATAGGAAGATTGGCCTAGATTAGTCGTCTTTATTCTTTGTCTCGCACCCACAGATTGCTTATGTTTTATGCTTTGTGAACTAGTTTCCTCTTTCAGCAAAAAAGCAAAAGCAATTTGTTTTCATCATCTTGCCTTCACCTGATGATGTTTCTCCATTCAGACGCACATACACGGCGGTTTCCTGCTGCGCCGATCCAGCTGGTAAGCTTCCAAAAATTGAAGGGAGGCAAAAATTGGCCCAATTCTGCTTTTATTTAGAAGCTTATGCTGTCTATTATTTAAGGCAGCAGAGAGCCACTTTAGTGTTCAATAGGCACTGATTTTCTGCCAGGTGCCATCAGATTCAATGGGCTCTTTCCCCCTCCAGATAAGAGGAGATCTCCTCTGACTGGGTCTCTGAACTCCGCTCTGTTACTTATCTGCGACCTGGACGGTCTGTCTGCAGTGATCAATTTCAGCCCGGCTCCCACTAACCCTGTTATTGATAAATAGACGCAGCTCCTGTGAGATTGGAAAAAACTAAAGGAGAAAAGGTCTCATGAGAAATAAGTTGCTTTTGTGTTTGTACTTGAGCCATGGCTGGAAAAAACAATGCTAGTTAGATTTCTTCTTTTTTAGAGGAGCTGCCACAAAGCGTTTCTCTAACAAAGAGTTTTATTTCACCAAACGTTTTGTTTTTAATCTAAAAATGGCCCCATGAGTCAGACTTTCTTTTTCCCCTCTCTGCTTGCAGAATCTCTCATCATTTGCCGCGTGGTGAGCCGGGCACTACGCAATTGTTTCATAACTTCAGGAATGTGCAATGAATTTAAAGAAGGAACAGATGAAACCGACTGGATCCATAGAAGAACATGAGGCAAAACTCATAAAAACTAATCAAAACCTCTTTTCACCCAGACTTGGGCCCTTATATGAGGTCAGAAAAACTGGAAAGAAATTGTGGCTTGGCTGGAAGGTGAAAAGGAGAAAGGAACAATGAAGCCCGGTTTGTCAGATCCGACTGCCTGCTGAAAACCTCTTGCTTTTTTAATAACCACAACTCTTATGTGATTAGACATTATTTCATCTCTGAGCTCAGTGTTCATAGTGTGATTTCTTCATTTTAAGTCATTAAATCTCTGTTAAGAGTTGTAATTAAGTGTCCAAATTGACATGTTTTGAAGTCTCTATAGTGTTGCTATCAAAACTGGCATCTCTATCACCAGCCTGATTTTGAATCTTTTCATTCTTCCTTGCAAATTGACAGTGAATGATGATAAGCAGCCTTAGCGGCATAAAGGCACTGGCCTAGATGTTGGCAGTCGCCCAACAGACATTGATTTGCCTTTTAATCTCTCACATATTGATGGACTGGGGCATTATTTGGTGAACCTCTTGTGCTCTGTCTCTGTCTACAGTGGACTTATTCTTACCTCGCTCTCACTTCGGTGCATCACATCTCTGAATTCCACCTGGAAGTTCAATGAAAGCACAGTTTGATATTGAGAGGCAGGCACTGCCACATCTGAGGCAGTCAGGGTGGCCTTGGCACCAGAAACTGAAGTGTTTTTGTGTGTGTGTGGGCTTGGAAATTGCGCTTTGATCTGTGAACCCCCCCACCCCCAAACCTCTGTTTGCTGCAGTATGGTAAAAAGACAAACTGCTGGGAGATTTTACAATGGGACTGCATGATGTTAGTAGTCAAGGCATGGATGAAAAGCTTACTTTTACATCTTTGTGTGTGTAGGACTTTTCTTCTATTGTGGCTGCAACCAGTGGGCCATTAAACTTTAAGAACCTTTTGGGTTACTTCAATTGAAGATATTTTTACCTAAAAAACTCTCCATTTTTTTGTCTCACCGTTTCTCCCTCTGTCTTTTTCCAAAACACCTCCAGACTGTATCTCAGTGTGGTCCGCCCGAGGCTAACTAGCATTTAACCTGAGAGGAAATTGATCATTATTGTAGACTTGCCTGGTTGCATCTCAAGGCTCTTGCCTAATGCTATTTTAGCGCCAGCTTAGGCGTGTGGCATGACTGCCAGTTTGCATCTGCTCGCGCAGGTTTGATCTCTGATTTGCTCCTACTCTGTCTGCTTTTGATGGTAACGACAGTATGATTTGATTTAAGTCTGGGGGGATTGATGGATTGAGTGATGTGTGTCAGTGCGAGAGAGTATGAGACAATACGCGGCAGCTGGGATCTCGACGTGAGCAGAATTCAAACGGCACCGTTAATGTCAAATCCACATAACAAAAGACTTGCATTATAGAAACTGATGGGAGAGGACTATATCAGAGGCTTCATGAGCGCTGTAGAGCAAAAGCATGAAGAGAAAAAAAAAACAAAATCTATATTTTTCTCCACCGTTTTTTATTTCCATTGACAGTTGGCTGTTTTTTCCCCATCCGATAAACTCAGGATTTGCATGCATTTACCCCAGCCGCTGTAAATCGATTGGCTGATGAGACTTGGCTCAGAAATGAATTACCTTGCTGTTGTTCTGCGGTTGTTGTTTGTACCCACTTTTAATGCCCCATTTAACAAGATAAGTAAAGGATATAACTCTACTCAAATGAAGCCTAAACACATTTTATAAACCTGTTATAGTTGTACTTCTCTCCAGACTACTGTAGGTATGAATCCCAGAGGGAACATTTTGATACTCCAAAGTCCTTGGACATTGCTTTTTTACCTCCTACTTGTTTATGTTTAGAAAGTGGAACAGAATTTAGTGGTTGTTTTTTGTTATATTCTCATAAATCAGTGTGGAGCTCTGCTGGGTATGTGCACTCATTTTGAATGTGATGACTATAAACAAACCAGATGGTTGAGTCTCTTGTGCGATGTGTGAGAAATCCACTGAAGTTAGCTCACTCAGATTTGAGGTATGACGCTGTTAACAGCTCTTTTAGCACTGTTATATTCCTGACCTGTGTAAAAAACCAAACAGAAACATGACAGCACGGTTAAGCGCAGTTGATTTTTGCCCTTGTTTACTCATTTAAAATTTTAGTTTTTGGCAGGGTTATACACATGCACAGAAAAATGATTCTCTCCGGTGAAAAATAACTGTTTTGGCTGCTTGTTGAAGACATTACAAAGCCTGAAAGGCCTGTATTGCCGGTGCTGAGCTCAAGAGGGGGGGGAACAAGAAAACAATCTTGTGAATTAAATCTTTAGCTTGCAGCTTTCCCATAACGGCAATCATCTGCACTTTCCGCTATGGCGTCCCCCCTCTAGTTGCTAAGCTTGCAGTTCAATTTGTCCTAATTCCGGGCTTAATTGTAGAGAGCTTTGCAGCTAATTAAATGTTCAGAGGAGTGATAAATTGGGTGGGTCGAACACAACTACAGTAATTAGTCCAATGTACTGAATGCAGAAACTTCCCAGCATGCACTGCAGGAGGAAAGGAAAGAGTAGGGCTTATAGAATCCTGCAGAAATGACTTCTCTTTCACTTTCTAAAGATTGACGAATAAGGTTTTTAAAAGTGTAAAAAAAAAATGGAGATATAATTAATTTTAAAGTTTTATTAAGTGTTACCAGTGAGATTATGTGGTTTTTATAATCAATTAACACTGCTTTTGTCATTTTTTACAAGATTGACAAAATTTGTCTCCAAAAAAAGTCATTCCGTTTAACCAAACTTTTGGTTATTTTCAAACAATGCTAATAGTTTGCTTGCTAGCTAGCTAGCAAAAGGACAATCAAACATTTTATATTTAGTACAAGTTTTTAAAATATTACAGCATTTTCCATGTTTATAGCGGTTGTACCGAATGACCTGATGTTTCGGGACATGCGTATGAGCAAGTGAAAACATGAATTTTTCAAATAGTTAAGAGAAAGTTAGTTACTTTGCTTCATGACCATGTGGTCCTTTGCAGGTGTCTGATGATGTCACATCCTGTCACATGATATTGACTGCATGACTTGATCCAAAATGGTCCCTTTATATTGGTTACTCTGAATGACATCATTGAAATTCATTTTTCCGGATATTCTTTCTCATAACAAAGCAACGACTTTATTTTTAATACCATTTTGTTGATATTTGATGTTATAAAATCATGCCAGAATACAACATATATTCATTTATTAAATTTTAAGATATTTTAATCACAAATGAAATGGCTGTATTGGCCTTTGGATGGTTAAACCGAATGACTGTTTGACACTTCAAAATCTTTAAAATACCTTTATATGTAGCAAAATATAATTAAAACCTGTTTTAATTATACTACCTTGCATACTTTGGATTTCATGTCTTTGTTTTTTATTATTATTAAGGCCTTTGGACAAAAAAAATGACCCGTCACATCATTGACCCATATATATATATATATATATTTATTTATTTATGAACTTTCTATTCATCACAAAAAAATTCATCACACAGTTACCACTGTTTTCAAAAATATTAAGCAGCACAACTGTTTTCAACATTGATAATAATAAGAAATGTCTCTTGAGCACCAAATCAGCATATTAGAATGACTTCTGAAGGATCATGTAACACTGAAGACTGGAGTAATGATGCTGGAAAATTTAGCTTTGCCATCACAGGAATAAATTACATTTTAAAATAGAAAACAGTATATTAAATTGTAATAATATTTCACAATATTACTGTTTTTCTGTATTTTGATCAATTAAATGCAACCTTGGCAAGCATTAAAGATTTCTTTCAAAAACAACAAAAAAACTTACCAACCTCAAACTTTTGAACGGTAGTGCAATGTGTGTGTTTATGATAATATATTATGTGATGTATGATGACAAATATTGCCAACCTGCAACATGAAGAAGCACAATGCAGTATTTTGTACTGATAAAATGAACAAAATTGATGCTAGTCTTACACAGCAGTGCCTCCGTCATTGACCGTCTGATGTATAACACAACACAGCATCTCTCTCTCTCTCTCTCTCTCACACACACACACAAACACAAACATCTACATGCATATACTTGCACTTTAATGACAGATGTTCCTTGATCTCGATACTTAACTGTGTTGACCCTTAATCCTGGTGGCTTCCTATAAAAACAAGCTGAAAAGCTGTTAAAAGTGCTTCGGCTTGCTTATGTGTGCATGCCTTACTCACAGTATAATCCTTATGTTGTACTTAAATTGAAATGAAGTGTGCATCTCTCTATTCACAGTTGAAAGGGTGATTTGAATCATCCAGACAGTCATTGTTGGCTGCTTAGCAAAGACAACGGAGAAGATTAGGTGGTTTAGCTTTTCAAATAGATGGTGAAATATAAAGGAGGCTTTTCAGTCTTCACTTGTCTGCTGGCTAAGTGCTGTTATCTAAAGATTTACAGTAATTCTCTTCACTTAGAGTGTAATTAAACATCTTGGACACAATCACAGACACTCTGAGAGATGTAAGGCTGCCGCCTGAATCGTCTGCCTGCCTCGAACTGACAGAAGCATTCTGCTGGGTGGATTGGAAATCAATGACTGCTGTTTCCCTCTTACTGCTCTTTAATCAAAGATGTAATTTATAATCAAATCAGAGGATGGACATTGGGAATATAATCTATGCTGCCTGCTCTTTTTCTGCCTGGGTTTCAGCAGTAGTCATCCATCTTCATTTTTTGTCACCTTCAATATACTTTAAAGTTAATGTTTTTATATGCTTTTTAATGGGCAAGCTCTTTTTTAAACATATTGTGTTTCACTCTCTTGTGCCTAGTTTCGATTCCTTAGGGTATTTTCTCTCTTGTAGTTTGGTTCTCTTGGTTCTTTTGGTCTGGACCAAAAAAGAAAATGTTACTTTTAGTCATGGTTTGCTTAGCATTCACCCTGTAATTTTTAACACTTGAGGTTTATCTGTTGACGTGTCTCTGCATGTATTTTGTGTATCTTTAACTACTACTTTGTGTATCTTTACCTGTATCTTGAACAACCCATATGACAATTTTGAATTCCAGACATGTGCATTGGAAGATCATTGGAGCAGCATTTCATTTATGAAATAGCCTCCTATTTGACCGTAATTTATTTTATCTGGTCATGGTATTTTATGTTACTGTATTCTCTCTCTCTCTCTCTATATATATATATATATATAATATATATACAGTTGCAAGAAAAAGTATGTGAACCACTTGCAGAATCTGTGAAAATGTTAATAATTTTAACAAAATAAGGGAGATAATACAAAATGCATGTTATTTTTTATTTAGTACTGTCCTGAGTAAGATATTTTACATAAAAGATGTTTACATATAATCCACAAGACAAAAAAATAGCTGAATTTATTAAAATAACCCCATTCATAAGTATGTGAACCATTGATTCTTAATACTGTGTGTGGTTACCTGGATGATCTACGTTTTTTTGTTTTGTGATGGTTGTTCATGAGTCCCTTGTTTGTCCTGAGCAGTTAAAAGCAGTTAAATCCTCCAGGTCCTGCAGATTCTTCAGTTTTCCAGCATTTTTTGCATATTTGAACCCTTTACAGCAGTGACTGAATGATTTTGAGATCCATCTTTTCACACTGAGGACAACTGAGGGACTTCAAACATTCACAGATGCTCCAGAAAAAAACATGATGCATTAATAGATGGGGGGTGAAAACATTTGGAATTTGAAGATCAAGGTAAATTGTATTTAATTTGTCTTCCGGGAAACATGCAAGTATCTTCTGTTGCTTCCGAAGGGCAGTACTAAATGAAAAAAAATTATATTCAAGCGAAATAAGAAAAATTTGGACCTCTTCATCCTGTTCAAAAGTTTTCACCCCCCGACTCTTAATGCATCGTGTTTCCTTCTGGAGCATCAGTGAATGTTTGAACCTTTTTTAATAGTTGTGTTTGAGTCCCTCAATTGTCCTCCATGTGAAAATATGGATCTCAAAATCATTCAGTCACTGCTGTAAAGGGTTCAAATATGCAAAAGATGCTGGAAAACTGAAGAATTTTTGGGACCTGGAGATTTTTTCTGAAGAACAGAGCTCAGTTTAACTGCTCAGAATAAACAAGGGACTCATGAACAACCATCACACAACAAAAAAACAGTCATAGATCATCCAGGTAACCACACAGTATTAAGAATCAATGGTTCACAAACTTTTGAACTGGGTCATTTTAATAAATTCAGCTTTTTTTTTGTCTTGTGGATTATATGTAAACGTCTTTTATGTAAAATATCTTAATCAGGACAGTACTAAATAAAAAATAACATGCATTTTGTATGATCTCTCTTATTTTGTTAAAATTTTGCACATTTTCACAGATTCTGCAAGTGGTTCACATACTTATTCTTGCAACTGTATATATATATGTATACACACACACTCACACACAGCATAGAATTGCTGGCCACCAGGGCTCTCTTGCTAATGATGTGTGTGTGTTTATGTGTGTGCGTAAGCGTGCGTGAGTAGGTGAGCTCACACAGATCAGAAGGTCATGGGTGAAAACAACAACAGCAGATCTGATCTTTTTTCCTATACCTTTCAACAACCGCCTGAGGCCATACCATCTGCACTCCATTTCTTATTTGAAAAAGGCAGTGGGAAGGAAACGTTCTGCCAAGGTTAAAAGAATGTTATTTAATAATCCCACCAGGCATACGGTTGGCTGCACATTTCATAACATTGATGAGTTTCCTGAGACATGGTGAATAAATCTACATTTTCAGAATGCTGCATGTTTCTCTTGAGATCCATGCTATATTTTATGACTGACACCTTTCATGTCATTTCTTTTTCTGTGTAATATCACAGGCCACTTGTCGAGTGTTTTCCCTTGAGTAATACAACAAACACTTCAGCAGACCTATCCCAAATATACTAGGAGTTTGTGATATCTGTGTGCACCTATTCTCACTTTTATAGGTGCCATATTTATAGGTTCTTAAAGTGAGTAATTTTCAATGTTTAAATATTTTACCAACACTTTTACAATATGTTTTTTCAAATTTGTTGACATTATTTAATGCATTAGGTCCCATGATATAACAGTGAACTCTATTTTTGCAGCATTATTAATTTTGATAAATACTATAGTTTTAACATTTCAAATTGTATAATTTAGCATTAGTTAATGTATTATGAACAAACATTAATTAACACTGAACAATAGTATATTTAAAAATGAACAATAACCTATAAATATAAATACTGTTAAAAATGGTTGATCATTGTAGTTCACAATACCTATGTGAATTGAACCTTATTGAAAAGTGTTACCGATATTTTCTCCTATCCCAGATAAATATGCAGAGAAAATGATAAGCCATTCGTATGTTGATTTCTCTGTTCGTTTGAAAATCTCGACCAACCGATGGCTTGAGTTTTCTGTTTTGTTGACCAATGGCGTGAGTTTAGGAAACCTGTTTGGAAACAATTATTTTTGTTTTTCCATTCTGTGATGCTAGTGGTACAGATTGCAACTTTAAATCATTAGAATATACAGGATATGCCCTATATGTATAATTTATGCTTGAAGAAGCTGAAGATGTAAACCACAATTCTTGAGAGTTTGGTTTGCACTCTTGAGCCAGATTTCAGCCGTCTCTCTCTCTCTCTCTTTCTCATGCTGTACTGTTTCTGTGGTGATGGGTGTTGTAGCTGTGTCCTCTGAGGGCGGTGGAGGGCATGCCCCTTGGTGCCCCCTGCTGGCATCAGGCAGATGTTCACCTGGAACACATTAGGCATGGAGCCTGTCACTACCTACTGATACATTTATCAACCTCCTGCCCAGATTTAATTATCTCCCATAGACAGAGACAGAACAGGGCACCAGGGCGTGTGTGTGTGGGAAGAGAGAAGCTGCTTGTCTGTGTGTGGTTTGTTGTTGAGGGTAATTCAGACCTGTTTAAAGTCAATATGAAACCCTATTTTCTTTCTTAATATACATGTCTGGTTTTTATTGTGTGCAGCTCATAAATGCATGTTGTTCCAAAGAAAAAAATCTTTTTAGAAGGTATTTCCCATGTAATATGAAACCTTTTAGTAGTAAATAATATAGTTATCCTTATTTCTGTAGTTGTCTAATTCATTTAAGCCTTTAGATTCTCTCTGTGTCTTTTAATTACGTACAAATTGGCATTTCTACGGTTATCACTGATGCCTGACAGCTTTGGGCTCCACGATCCACAACCATCTCACGTCAGAGATGCATGCAGGATAGGCACTTTATTCCATTCCACCATCTAAATAAGCAACAGCGGTGTTGTCTGTCACATGATGGATCTTCCCTAGCAACAGAGTCATCCATCAATTGAATTTATTATAAAAGGCAAACTGCACTAGCAGCACTATATACAAACATAAAGAAATCAAACTCTCATTAGCGGCAAGTCGATCTTCTATTTATATGATGATTCACGACTTGCAGTTGTAATTCTTATGTTGTAGCATACAGAAATGTGATCGTATGCCATGACAAGATTAATTACATTAAAATTAACAATTACATTGTTTCTTTTAGTCTTTTAACTGCTCTGTAGCAAAATATTCCAATATATAATCAAAATGTGTTTAAGAAGAATGCAATCATCAGAATTCTCAAGATCATTATAACATAGCTGCAGTTTCTCATTCATTCGATCGCATGATGCTTAATTTATGTTCCTCGTAGCACACACCTTTGGAAACCAAACGTAGTTGTGATATGATTAGCTTCATCTAAACATGCCTGTTTCTCCGCTCATGTAATTTAATTTAGCCAGACAGTCGCTGGATGGTTCGATCTTGTGAATAATGTTTTGAGAGAAGATCCTAAGCCTGTTTCAATTTGTTTATCGTTGTTTAGAGCAAGAGGGCAGATGAGGAGGTGCGCTTGCCTCCTGAAAACTTTAATTACAGCTAGAAACCCAGAAACCAACAGTTTTTGTTTTATGTTATAAGATCATTAAGCATTTATATATCTACACTGATGAGTCAAAACTTTATGACCAGTCACAGGTGTACCAAATATCATTGATCATCTCTTAAAGGTCTGGGTATTAGATGGTAAAGAGACAATCAGTTCTTGTAATCAATGTGTTGAATGCAAGAGAAATGGGCAGGAATGAAGATCTGAGCGACTTTGACAAGGGCAAAATTGTTATGGCAAGGCGACTGGGTATCGACTGGAACTGGTAGAATTTTTCAACGGTGGTCCAAGGAGGGACAAAACACAAACCGTGACAGGGTATTGGAGGGCAACAAAGGCTATACTGTCTGGTCCAAGCCAACAAAAGGTCCACTGTGGTCCACACAAAATTTTAATGATGGTTATGGGAAGAATGTGTCACAAGACGTAGTGCTTCGTGCTCAATCAGACCAATCAGAGTGCCTATGATGACCCTAGTCCACCGTCGAAAGCAATGGGCACTCGAACGTCAGAACTGGACCTTGAAGCAGTGGAAGAAGTTTGCCTGGTCCGATGAGTCCCATTTTCTTTTACATCACGTGGACGGCCGTGAATGTGTGCGCCTATTACCTGGAGAAGTGATGGCACCAGGATGCACTGTGGGACGACGACAAGCCATGATGCTCTGGGCAATTTTCTGGTAAACTCTGGGTCTGGCCATTCATTTGGATGTAAATTTGACACGTGCTACCTACCTAAACAATGTTGCAGACCAGGTACACCCCTTCATGACATTGGTGTTCCCTGGTAGAAGTGACCTCTTTCAGCAGGGTACATATTGTTCAGGAATGGTTTGAGGAACATGACGAAGAGTTCAAGGTATTGCCCTGGCCTCCAAATTCCCCAAGTAGGGCTTGCTGCAGCCTGCGGTGGACATCCAAATGTGACGCCATAAGCCACGCCCATGCCCAATATGTCACCTCGTGACTCCTCACTAAGCCACTTCACCAGAAATCCCGCCCTGCAGGTAATTTCATTGGTTACAGTGACAGGTAGGTTTAGGGATCAGTGTTGGGTGTAGGCAATCAGTACTATGATTGGCATTGGGTTGGAAGTCCACCGTAGGCTACAGCGAGACGCTTCTCAAATTCCCCAGAACTCAATCCAATTGTGTGACGTGCTGGACAAACAAGTTCAGTCCACGGCGACTCCACCTCACAACTTGCAGGTCTTGAAGGATTTGCTACTAACATCTTGGTGCTAGATACCACAGGACACCTTCAGGGATCTTGTAGAGTCCATGCCTCAGCTGGTCTTTTGTTTTGGCAGCACACAAAGGACCAACAGCATATTAGGCAGGTGATTATAATGTTTTGGCTCAATGGTGTGTGTAAATATATACACCAATACTTGAAAAAAAAAACAAATCTTACAGAACCCAAACTTATGAATGTTAGTGTATATGAAGAAATAAACAACAAGCCCATCATAATGTGCCCGCCTCTATCTCTCACTGTCATCTATATTGTCTCATATCACCAGCTCTTTTGGTTTGAATATGATATACACTGCCTGTCTGCCTTAGGCCTCACAGAGTGTTTTATGTGTGTGTATGTGTGTGTGTGTGTGTCGAATCAGACGTGAGTTTGCACAGCCTGTTCCTGAAGACCCCCTGCTGGCCTGCCATCTATCCTGTCATTACAGAGCTGCTCTTCACTCAGAAGAGATGAAGTGTTTCCTCGGTACTGAGCACAGTCACACTTTTTGCAGTGTCACAGTCACAAGTTGTAGAATTCTGAACCATGAGCAGAACAACACATTTAAATATTTACAACCCTTGCTGATGCCAAACTAATGAGAGTTCCAGGTCTCCAGTTGGGTTTAGACATTTGCTGTCTGGTTGCGAAGGGCTACAATATGCAAAATGTTTTATGCAAAGCACTTTTGGACATAATTCAAGGTAATAAAATATAATTTAATAACATCTTAGTATTTTTGACTGCGGAAAATGTTTTGTTTGTGCAATCTTTCTCATTTTTGTCGCATGCCTATAGCAGCTTGCTTGGCTAATCTTGTTTTGTTTTCATTTTTCTATTGTTGCTTATCTGTGCAAATAATTTTTCATTAGATGAAATAACTGTGAAGTGTTTTAATTAAAAGTGGGCGATGGCTTCTGTTGTAAACACTTTAGTTTATTCTTATGAAAAGAATCTGAGAAAAAGGTATGTACAACTTCATCATTCATCATTCTATTTTCTCCTTTGACTTTAGTATGCTAATAAGTCAGTAATGAAGAGTTAATTGGCCAGAGAAAAATAAGACTGTGGGTTTGTAGAGGTTAGGAGAGGTTCAAAATGCAATTATTGAAACAAAATTACAGTAACAATTTTATTTTAAAAAGTCGGCAGCATATTACAAGGTTGCACAAGTTCACATATTGAAGAAGCTGTAATTGCTAGAATTTACTTTATTAGGATGGTGGTGGGAGGAGGTGAAATTATGTCCAGTGTGGGTCCATTTTATTTTTGCGTATTCATTTCAAGTGTTCCTGTAGCTCAGGTTGTAAATTTGATCCCTAGAAAACATGTAGCCTACATATAAAATGTATATGTAATGTATATAGTCACTTTGATAAAAAATAATCTGCCAAATGCTTTAATGGAAATGTTTTTTTCTCTTAAAATGTAATTAATGATCATAAACAAGTAGTTTTAATGGTTACATCCAATTCTACTCCAATTTTGCCAATTCCATTTGACTTGTCTCTGAAGCAGGAATGGGACACATCCAGTTGTCATTTGTTTGTACACGTGTAAGTGTGTTTACATGTGTGTTTTATGTCACTCTGGGCTGCAGTAGAAAATTACAGGGTGTAATGCAGCATTCTGTAGTGGCTGTTTTAAAAATCCACTCAAAGCAGTGCAACCTCAAGTGGTCAGTGTGATTAAGCTAATACGATTAGCCATAGCTATTTTATCCCAGAGATTAGTGTGTTGGACAGATGAGCGAGAGGAAACATACTTCAGCCCATGCTGATTCAAGAGATTATCAACTCCAGTCTGGCTCTTCAAACTGTCTGAGGCCTCTCTAAAAGAAAATAAACCATTTTATTTTAAGAAGAATACATTAGTTCACATTTTGGGAAGGATACAGTTTAAATGTGAAGTTTCTGTGACATTAGTGACACCTACCACCACCACCCCGGAACGTAAAATTTCAGCGCTCCAACAAAAAAACGCATTGGGCTATTTTTTATTTATGTAGTGAAGCATGTAGTTTCTGATTTATGTAGTTTTGTAGTTTTTGGTAGCATGTAGTTTTGATTTATTTGTGGAGTAGTGGGACCTAGCGGAATTACAAAAAAATCTTCAAACAACCTTGCAAACGCACCCTTTCGCGTGTCACGCCTGCCCCTTTCCCGTGGAATTGGGCTGTTTTTAAATTGTTGCCGCTGTGCAAATCAGTGGTACATTTGTGGATTTTATTTATTTATTTATTTAGTTAGTTAGTTTTATTTAATTTAATCAGCTTAACGCATCAAAAATATTTCACGCAATTAACGCAGCATCCGTTTTTTCCATCATCCTTTAGCTAGCGTTACATCATATGATCATGCTATCATTCATTCAAGTGCTATTGAACGATTCAAGTGCGATAAGATGCAAAAAAAAAAAAAAAGAACTTAAATCTGTACTAGCACGCTGTCTGTGAATCTCCTGTCTGTGTGACAGACACACCCGACTCGTGCACTCAGACAGCGCGCTGGCCGCATTCAGTTCTCTTTCGTGCTTGAATGGACAAAAACACACAAAAGTATGCCAAAATGCCCGCTTTGTCTTAAATGAGTTAAATAAAGTCTTAAATGACCGTAAAGAATTGTGAGGACAGAACACACATTACAGAAACGTGTTAATTAGTTATTTTTTTTAATCAGTTGACAGCACAAGTTTATTTATTTATTTTAATCTGTTTAGTTTTATTTTTTATTTATTTATTTAGTGTTATTTATTTTTACAGAGCCCCGGACACGACATGCAGGAAAAAAATAGTAGGCTAAATTGTGCGCACGATTTACTATTTTCGTTCCCTCGATTTATAAATCATGCGCATGATTTATAAATTGAGGGAATGAAATAGTAAATCGTGTGCACGATTTAGTAAATCGAGGGAATGAAATAGTAAGTCGTGCGCACAATTTAGTAATTTGAGGGAACGAATTAGTAAATCGTGTGCACGATTAAATTTTTTTCTTGCATGTCATGTGCGGGGCTCCGTATGTTTTAATTATTTTAAATATAATAATTTAACATTTTTTTCCTGTAGTAGTGACCCTTGTAGAACAGATCTGGGTAACACGGTTCATTAGTTAACTTTAGTTAACTACATTGGTTAACATGAACTAATAATGAACTGCGCTTATACATCATTTATTAATCTTTGTTAATGTTAATTTCAACATTTACTAATACATTATTAAAATCTTGTTAACATTAGTTAATGCACTGTGAACTAACATGAACAAACAATGAACAACTGTATTTTCATTAACTAACCTTAGCGAAGATTAGTAAATACAGTAACAAATGTATTGATCATGGTTAGTTCATGTTAGTTAATACATTAACTAATGTTTAACTTATGAACCTTATTTTAAAGTGTTACCCAGATCTGCAACCACCACCTAAGCCACTGCCATGACATAAAATCTGGAGGATACCAGCATTATTTAGCTTTTAGCCAAGTCATGCTGTTACAAGCTGACACAGTAGTGCCTA
This sequence comes from Mylopharyngodon piceus, assembly GCA_039654765.1. Taxonomy (NCBI): domain Eukaryota; kingdom Metazoa; phylum Chordata; class Actinopteri; order Cypriniformes; family Xenocyprididae; genus Mylopharyngodon; species Mylopharyngodon piceus. The sequence continues at coordinate 13,435,205 of CM077438.1, forward strand.
TACAATACCTTACATGCCTCAACAAACTGGTTCATTAGCACCCATATGCTCAGTCTTTATTGAGATTATAGAGGGCAGATACATATAAGCACTACAAGAATGGCAGGGTGATCTAGCATAATAGGCCTGCCAAACCTCTCCTGGCCCCAACTGGATTTGGTGTTGCCAAGGCTAATGAAATGGAATGTAATTGAGTGGAATATAATCAGATGGAATAAATGGAATGGAATGAAATGGATCAGAATGGAATGGCAGTGGCTGGGATGGAACAGGACTGCTCAGCTCACTGCACCCAGATTCTTGGCCTGTGTGCTGCGCCTGAGCGCAGGTTAATTTGCACAGCTGCTCAGTAAGAGAGCTCGATCTAGAGCAGTGGTTTTGATTGGCTGTGATTTTACTCCCATGATAACAGGTGGTGTGTGCCAGGGGCACAGATGTGGCCCTAATGTCATCATTTGGCTAACAGCTAAAGTGGAGTCTTTGACGAGATTAGTGCACCCTTAAGGATAGATATACTTAGAGTCAAAGAGCTTTATAGCGAAAACCTGCAGGGTGGATTTTGTCTTTAGATTTCAAACTAGTTACGTTTACAGTCAATCATATAACCGGTTCAATCCGGTTGGAGCTTTGACTCCTGCTGTACAACAGTGAACTTCTGAACGCCCTAGAGGAAATCTCCCTACAGACAAAATGCTGAAAAATGAACAAATCAGTCCTTTAATGGAGTCTTGTAGAAATGAAGTATGAGGCTCAGCGGTTCGTTTTTAGGAGGTACATTATTCAAGCTGTAAATTGAAATGGCGAGCGGGGCTCGTAGACCAGCTTGCCGATGGATCACTCTTGAGGCCACTCATTTTTCATTTTACCTATAAACCGCTATAATCCACGGCTCTCAGAATGATTTTCATTCACTGTGTTGAATATATGATAGTTTAAAATAAAACTTTCCAGAATAAGATGCTTTGAATTGAGTTAACTGAGGCTTACAACGGTTTACAAAATGCCTCTTAAACGGAGTTTAACCATATCTTAAAGAACATTTGACTAAATCTATAAATTTATACATAAATCCCTACATGACTTTAACAATTTACCAGCCAACCAGACATTTTATTTTATTTTATTTTATTTTATTTTTGCATTTTTGGTAACACTTTACAATAAGGTCTCATTTGTAAACATTAGTTAATGCTTTTTAACAAATACAGCTTTTGATTTGAATAATGTAGTAAATGTAGTAAATGTTGAAATTAACATAAGATTACCAAATGCTGTAGAAGTATTGTTCATTCTTAATGTATTTAACTAATGTTAACGAATGAAACCTTATTGTAAAGTGTTACCCATTTTATTTATAGTTTAATTAGTTTTATCTTATTTTATTCACAAATCTTGTTTTGTTTTTTTGTTTTTTGTTTTGTTTTTTTATATACTGGTTTAATCTACTTTTTGTTTTTACCAAAAAATATTGACAGTACCAGTTAAACTGAAAATTATTTAATTCTTTGTACCATTAATTGCGTTGTATTACATGGAAGCACATGCTTGACTTGTCATGACTTTTGCTTTTGTTCTTCTTTTGTAAACTCATTAGTTTGGTTTCCCAATCTCAACCTTTTTGTCATTTCCTTCTTTGCTCTGTCTTTGCCTCAGGCAAGCCATTTCTCTGAGGATTTGTGTTGTAATGGGTGGCGTTTGTGAGGAAAAGGAGGGAAATGACTAAGGCTGATAAAAGAGGGTAATATGAGAGACGCTTGTGCGACTATGATGATTTCTGTTTAGAGTTGGATAAGTCACAAAGGGCTTGCTTTCCATATCATAGACTGCTATATGACTTAAAGGGATAGTTCACCCAAAAATGAAAATTATCCCATGATTTACTCACCCTCAAGCCATCTGTAGGTGTATATGACTATCTTCTTTCAGACGAACACAATCAGAGATATATTTAAAAATATCCTTAGTCCTCCAAGGTTTATAATCGCAGTGAATGGGGGGCCGCATTTTGAAGTAAAAAATAATGCATCCATCCATAAAAACAGTAATCCATACGACTCCAGGGGGTTAATAAAGGCCTTCTGAAGTGAAGCGATGCATTTTTTATAAGAAAAATATCCATATTTAAAACTTTATAAAATGTACGCAGAATGCGCAAGTCGATATGCAGAGGAAGAGTATCCTTTGACCTGACGCACAACGTAATGACGAACGCGGAGGCGCAGAGGATAGAGCAAAACAAAACACTTGTCACGGATTATAAGTTTAAATGATAATTTTTAAAGAGAAATTTTGGAGGATTTCGATATAAGAGAAGAGGAGCTTAAATTTGTTGTACTCCTACATCCTGCGTCAAACATCACATCAGAGGATTACTCATTTGGTGCAAGTCAACTTGCGCATTCTGCGTACAGTCGTCCGCCTGAAGTTAATTATTTGAATTTATAATATTTTTCTTACAAAAACTGCATTGCTTCGCTTCAGAAGGCCTTTATTAACCCACAGGATTCCTATGGATTACTTTTTCTTATGGATGGATGCATTATTTTTTACTTTAAAACGCAGCCCCCCATTCACAAACATTATAAACCTTGTAGGACTAAGGATGTTTTTAAATATATCTCTGATTGTGTTCGTCTGAAAGAAGATAGTCATATACACCTAGGATGGCTTGAGGGTGAGTAAATCATGGGATAATTTTCATTTTTGGGTGAACTATCCCTTTAAGGCAACTGTGGTGAAGAATGCACTCAATTGCATAGAACTCAATTGCATATTTGCATCGCCATATTGCACCTGTCATGGGACATTCACAAGGGGTGCCCGGAAATCAGTCTTTATCGAGTTGGTAAATTTGTGTGGCATAAGCGTCATCAAATGTTGATGTCACAATGTGGGAGTGGCTAATGACTCAATCCAAATTGGGAAAGCAATAAATGAAGACACTGGAGATTGAATATAGGTGATGAAAAACTTCATGTTCATGTTTGCACACATACAGCAATATAATATAACAATCATTCTGTGTGTTTAATTAATGGATTCATAAACACTCATCTTCTACTGCTGCAAGTCAAATGCAAATGTTCAGCAAGAATGCTGATTCTTTGTCAAAATAAAATGATTTTACCATCAATAGCGCTGAACAGTACAGCGAACTGGTGACCTCTTGAGATTAAAAAGCGTTGTCAGTGTGAATGGGGCTTCAGAGTGAATGGCTTTAATGTTTCTTCCTAGTTCCTACCTGCTTGTGTGAGCCACATTCTGAGAGGTTTTTTAGAAAGCGAAAAGCATTTGAGATTATGTTTTCAATTTACTTGGAAATCGACCTGTGTCACCCGTTCTTGTATATATGAATAGAATATTTATCTCATGCATTCTCAAGGATGAATGTCTCTGTTTACTGGGGTTGATGTCAGCTGGATTTATCCGCTATCATATCAAACAGGTACTAGAGCACTTATTTTTCCTCCTCCTCTTTATCTCTCTCTCACTGACATCCCACGTCAGGTCACGACTCGCGCTGTTCTCTCACACCGTGTTCCTTTATCCCTCCCCTCTCTAGTTTTTAATCTTCTCCCCCTCTTCAAAGATTGTGTGATCTGCCACTCTGTGAGTCTGAAATTAGATTAACCTCTGATCAGATGGAGCATCTCTCTGTAGATCAGCCCCAGTGTGCTGCCTAATGCCAGGGTTCACTCTGAGCTGCATCAGTGATGCTAATTACACTTTAAAGGACAGTTCACAAAGGTCTATCAAGGCAGAAAGGTCACTGAAGAGGCGAGTAATTGAAGGTTTGCTTGCATTAAAATGCGCCTCAAGACAAAGACATGCCTTTAAGGAAATGTTAAAGATGCTTCATATGTGTTTCCAGCCATGTTTCCTAGTGTTCCAAAATATAATATAATGTAATGTAATTTATATTATATTATATTATATTATATTACATTATATTATAAAAAATACAAAAACCAAAATCATATTTCCATGGTACTGAAGAACAGCAAAATACCATAATTTTACCAGGGAAAAACAATAATATAATATAATATAAATTATATTGTATTATAGGGCTGTACGATATATTGTTTTAGCATCGAAATCACGATGTGTGCATCCGTGATAGTCACATCGCACGATGTGTGTTGTTAAATATAGGGATCGTTAATCCATACGGACCAAACACCACGGTTCAAAACGCACGTGATTCTCAGATTAATTGCAAAGTTTAACCAACATACAGTGAAAATTTATCATTTGAACATGTTTTAGGTCTAGTCAGTTTAAACATTCAAGCCATTTTAAACCATTTGAGAACACAAAAACGCGAAAGAGAACTCAATTCTGAACGTGCAGCTGTATTCTGTGCGCACACACACAGAGCCGCGCAGATGCACGTGAACACCGAATTGTCAAAATGCACGTAAAACATCGAGTATTCTCATAAACACAGTTGCTAATGGCTTAGGTGAACTAAACAATTGAAAAAGAAAACCGTATGTGTAACAGTATTTTGGATCTGCGCATTCGGTCTTAAAGTGACAGCAGCCTGTTTTTTCAGCAATATATCCACCTTATTCCTGACGATCCTACTGCGTTTTGAATTATGGGTGGCACTTCCGGTTTGGGGAACTTCCATTCAAAAAGCCTGAAACAAATCATTTCAAATCATATGGTTGCGCTACAAATAAAGCTTATTAGTCAGTTTGACTGAATGAGCTGTCAATTTTCCTTCATATCATGAGAATAACGTAACGCTTGGTATTTTAACGTGACATGTTATAACAAGAATATCTATGGCAAGAGCTCTTTTCAGTCGCTGCTTTCTTTTCCTCATGATTATTTTCTTTTTTCCCTTTGCATTCCGCTGTAGTAGTATGATAAAGGACAACATATATTGCACATTTGTGTTCTGTTCTCCCGACTTAATTTACGATATATCCCATTAATAATTCACTGGAATGCACAAAGAATCTCTTGTTTTTCTCCTCAAAGCCTCACGCCCTATTCCAGGTTTGTTTTCACAGGTAAATACAATTTATTATCAGTCAAAATGACGGAAATCACTTTGAAATAGTATCACGAATTGCTGAAGTTCATTTTTGATTAAGGCAACGTATAATACAGATATATATTTCTACAGTGATATTTAACCCGTCCGTTATTGCTGTGGAAAGAATCGTGCTTTTGGGGTTATTCATGATCTGTTGAAAGTACCTTGTTGATGCTTTAACACTTTTAAATGTACTTTTAATGTCTGATGGTTGAAGGGTGAGTAGAATAATGTCATCTCATTGTACCTTGGTTTTTTTTAAAAGTATTATTGCGTTCATAGAGTGAGCCTTTTACAGCTTAACAGAAGTTACACCCATAATTCACGCAAAGCGTCATAGGGCGTAGGAATAAGGTAGACAGCATTTTAATTTTGATTAAAGTTAAATTATTATTAGAAATACTTTGTCATCTTGAGGCACCTTTAGAAATTTGCTGGGGCCCCTGGTTGAGAACTATTATATTATATTATATTATATTATAAATATTCTTTAATGCTTTAACATTAGTGTTGTTTTAATGTTTTTTAATTGAAGTGAACCCCTGACTGTTTCTTGAAAAGAGAGGTCACTTAGGGTGGTATTGTCATGAATATGGCTCCCACGGTCCAACCTCCGGACCACCGGAGGGAGCCATCACCAGAATATTGACTCTCTGCCATTCGGACTCCATTTCCCATAGGCCCTCATTCCTGGGACTGATTGCACTCTCACCTGCACCACATCACGCACACACTATTTAAGACACACACACACACCACATCTTTGCAAAGTCTTGATTTGCTACGGTGGTCATTTCTGAGCGTTATTTCTGTGGACTGATATCTTGCTATTACCTGGACTGTTTGTTATCTGTGAACCTCTGCCACCTGCCCTGAACTTTGCCTGTACTTTGGACTGTGATTGTTTGCCGCCTGTCTTGATCCCTGCCTGTGACCCGACTCTGATTCTTGCTGCCAGCCTCGACCCCTGCCTGTCCCTGTTTACGGTATTGCTCTGTCCTTGTCTGTATCTCTGCTATTGTGAATAAAGCTGCAAATGGATCCACTTCCTGTTGACCCTTCATTACAGGTCTAGACTCATAAGCACGTCTTTTGTTTTCAGGCTGTGTGTTTGTCTATACATGTCTGTACATCTTAAAAATGTCATATTTTTTATGAGTGCCTAGGGCCCAAGAACAAGCACTGATTGACAGTCTATTCACCAGACCAACTCTAGTTTTCCAGAGGAGAGCCGGCACTTCACAAAGCACTTTACACAGTAGACACTTCAAATATACAAAAGATGTGTAATTGCGCTGTCAAATAATATATATAAAAAAGAAAATAATATAAAAAGCCAGGAAGACATGTTCAACAGTGCAAGGAAAGCAAACAAGAGTTCCTCTGCTATTCTCTGCATAATTGCATCAACACATAAAGGCATGTAAATAAACAGCCCATATTTAAAAATGCATCAGTTTGGTTGCGCACACATTCAGATTGAGTCTATTTACTAGATATTTTCAAATATATTTCATCTTATTCTTTAGAAAAGAACACATTTTTTTACATTAGAAGATCAATTTGCACTTATTGTCTCCTTGCCTTCACCCTCTGCTCTGTCTTTTTTCGGCGGATCAGTGGAACAGCCGTTTTTCTGCAGTATCACTTCTCTGTGTGGTCAAATCTCCTTAGAGCGTGGCCTTGTTAGATCCAACATGACATGCCAAATCAGTGTGAGTGGCAGATAGCGGTGCCGCGGGCCATCAGGCACTTCACTCACTCCCACTCACTCACGGCAAGAAGACAAGCTTTACTTCTTTTGTATTTTGGAGGAGAAGGTTGGTGGGTCGTGTGAGTTTCACCAGCTAGAGTGTTAACTGAATTCTGACAGCATGTAAGCCACAAACACTAAAATACAGACACGAATAAGACATTTTTTTGACTGAGGGCGTAATATTCCGAGATAATTTCCAGCTGACATGTAACATTAATCTGAACAAGATGTGATAATGGAAATAGGTTTTTAGAACTAAAAAGAGCTTTGTTGTGTAGTTCTATAGAATAAATGCACAGAGACGCCCTCTGGAATTCTTCGGGGATCACCATATTCTGTCATGAAGACATCCGTCGGCTGTGTAAATGACACTCTTCTTTCATTTGTCATGTTTAATCACTTTAAGATGTGTCAGCGCACTCAATGTCATTGCAGTGCTCCTTTAATGGAAGGGTAAGAGCCTCATCTGGCGTCATTGTGAAGTCCTCTGTCTCCATTTTAATAAAAAGACTTGTCGCCTACAGCGTTCAGGCACACTCAATAATTCGCTTTGATTACCTGAAGGAAATAATACACTATTGCTTATTTTAATGACTTTAAGATCCCTCGTGTGCATCTTGCTGATGGGAGCACTTTTAATCATCGAGCTTCGATAACAGCGGCTGAGGTTGTATTTCTTCCCCGGGCTTACTGGAATACTAATGCGCTGCGCTGGTGTAACGGCGAGACGAGGTCATCGCTGAAACACCCTGCCACTTCCTGACAGCGCATGAGGAAGAGGAAGTCGTTTGAGAGGCTTCTCACACACCGTTTAAGTCGTTTAATGAACTGCTGAAGAAAATAACTTTTTTTTTCTGGTGGTTTGTGGTTGCGTAAGGGCAGTGTGCATCTGCAACCTCAACAATTGTGGTTTGTAGTTTTTGCTTTGAACTCTATGGGTTTAATAAATCCTACTCTTGCAGCAGAGATGACTTAACTGCTAACACGTGTGCACATACACCAGGAATGGGAACATTTCTGTGTTTAGGAATTGGTTCCTTTTCAGTTCATTAGTTGTAATTTAATTGAATGTGCCACCCATTATTTTTATTTTATTTTATTTTATTTTATTTTATTTTATTTTATTTTATTTTATTTTATTTTATTTTATTTTATTTTTAGGAATTGGTTCCTTTTCAGTTCATTAGTTGTAATTTAATTGAATGTGCCATCCATTATTTTTATTTTATTTTATTTTATTTTATTTTATTTTATTTTATTTTATTTTATTTTATTTTATTTTATTTTATTTTATTTTTAGGAATTGGTTCCTTTTCAGTTCATTAGTTGTAATTTAATTGAATGTGCCATCCATTATTTTTATTTTATATTTAGGAATTGGTTCCTTTTCAGTTCATTAGTTGTAATTTAATTGAATGTGCCACCCATTATTTTTATTTTATTTTATTTTATTTTATTTTATTTTTAGGAATTGGTTCCTTTTCAGTTCCCATTATTTTTATTTTATTTTATTTTATTTTATTTTATTTTATTTTATTTTATTTTATTTTATTTTATTTTATTTTATTTTTAGGAATTGGTTCCTTTTCAGTTCCCATTATTTTTATTTTATTTTATTTTATTTTATTTTATTTTATTTTATTTTATTTTATTTTATTTTTACGAATTGGTTCCTTTTCAGTTCATTAGTTGTAATGTAATTGAATTGGCCACCCATTATTTTTATTTTATTTTATTTTATGTTTAATAAACAATTTTGTATAGGTGGCAGTTTTGCATAGGTGGGATTTCATGTTTTATACTTAATATTTAGTTTTTAGTAATTTTAATTTATTTAAATTTGTTAATTTGCTAAATAGATACACTACTATTTAAAAGTTTGGGGCAAGTAAGATTTTGACATTTTGAGAAATTAATGCTTTTTATAAAGATATTTTCTATTTCAAAAAAATGCTTTTCTTTTGAACTTTCTATTCATTAAAAAATACACAAAAATATTAAGCAGCACAACTGTTTTCAACACTGATAATAATTAAATATTTTCTTTGTGGACCAAATCGGCATATTAGAATGAATTCTGGAGGATCATGTGACACTGAAGACTAGAGTAATGATGCTGACAATTCACAGGAACTAAATGTAATTTAAACACATATTTTAAAAAAACAAACAGTTATTTTAAATTTGTTTTATATTTAAATATTTCACAATATTACTGTCTTACTGTATTTTTGATCAAATAAATGCAGCCTTAATGAGCATAAGAGACTTCTTTCAAAACCATTACAAATTTTTACCGACCTCAAACTTTTGAATGGTAATGTATATAAAAAATTCAAATCTATGGGTTCTATTTCAGACATTATTCATACTGAGTAATGTTTCTGAATATACCCCATATTTTCCATGATGACGTTTATGGAAATTTCACATTACAGTTCTGCATCTTGTTTGCCACATCAGTTCAAACTCCGCAATTGAATTTGAATTTAAAACATTCTCACTTCAGTTGTGAATGGCGCACAACTTTGACATACACACAAAGTGTCCGTACAGTCGCCCATCTCCAGTGTCTCTCTCTCTGTCATGCCTCCAGCCGTTGCGCCTGCAGTTTCCTCTTTGTGCTGGTGTCAGTCTTCCTGATACACAGAGCTCCAGCTGTCATGGCTCTCGGCAGCTCCTGTTGGCGTGCTGTGGGGTCTGCTGGAATAATGGATAGAGAGGTTTCTAATGTCACAGCAGACTGACAGCTCACCGGAGGAGAGGAGAGGGACGCCATTGCGGCTCTGTGAATCTAAGGGAGGCCTGACATGCCCCTGAGAGAAGTCGAGCTCTGTGTTTTTCAAGCAGCTGAGAAGAGCCTGTATCGATATTAGTCTCTAGACGATGAAAAGCGATGGAAATGTCAACTCTTTTCTTTTGATTTTATGAGTGAGGTTGATGATAGTTAGGGACAGAGAGATATCTGATCCCAGTTCAGCATGCTTTGTTTAACTTAGATGGTTAAACTGAGTAACTGGGTAATACTTTACCTGAAGCCTGTATGCGTATTATAAAACTGTTCATAAAATACATTTTATAGCAATTATAATACAAATTATAGCAACATTATAAATATTTTAACATCAATGTAAATGTTAATGTAATATTTACTGATTCATGTTCAACTATTGATAATGTTGCAATATATTGTATTATACTTTTGGTTATAATTGTTCATGGGATCATATGACTGATTATATGCAAAGTCCCTTTAAGACAAGTCATTTCACTCAGCAGCCATTTTTGAAACGCCTCTCTGGCATGCAAGTGCAGCTCCTATCTCTTTGAATGGGGAAACATCAAATTCACCAAAGCTGTTTGCCAAGCTTTCGATTAAATTTCATATTTGAAATCACCAATGAAAATTTTGTTTCTAAACGCTCAAATCATGACAAAAAAAACTGTATTTTTTAGGCTGGATCAAGCTAATGCGCATGCGCAGTCCTAAACGTGCGTCTCTTGTGTCTCATTTCAGAGGCGTGCTTCTGACTGTTTCTATAGGAACCGGAGCTTCTAATGGCCGCTGCAGTGACGCGATGACTTTACCAATCGGCAATTGGCTCTTATTTAGAATCATATTGCGCATTGCACTTTCTCCCATTCAAAACAATACCCCCAATTATGATGATCCCCTCCCTAAAATATAATAGCAGTTATATATTTTTTTCTAAAAAGACCCATTTATACTTAAAACTTATAAGATTTTTTTTCAAAACTGTATGCAGATGTTAATAATTATGGGTGTCAATAGAATACTATATATTTAAATTGAACACATTTTATATATTTGATATTTTAACATGTTAACTTTGACATCTCTTAAAGGGATACAATTCTGTCAGAATTTGACAGAATAATTTCACCCTGATATGATTCCAAACCGATATGACTTTCTTTTGTCACTTTTTTTACCCCTTGTTTATACAGTGGAAGTCATTTGGTACAACATGAGGGTGAGTAAATAATTACATAATTTTAAATTTTGGATAAACAATCCCTTTAAGTTAAGTTTAACATTTTTGGTTTAAATCTACTTTTTTCTTATTTTTTTCTCACAGCCCCCTGTTTGAAAACCCAGTGTAATGTATATTATAGCTAGTATCAAGGCATTATATATACACGCTTCATGTAAAAGATTTCTTTTTCTCTGCCAATATAGCATCTCTCTCTATCACAGTGTTGTGTGTGTATATTGTCTTTGGCCACTGTGAAGGTCAGGAATAGATGGGAAAGAAATAAAGGGAAAGAAACTGAGAACTATTGCGTGCAAAAAGCTGTTGAAGCATGTCAAGTGGGGCGTTACAAACCCAGACAATGAATGTAACAGCTTTTTCCTTAAAAGGGTGTAAAAATCAATTTTTGCGACAAGCAGAAAGCTTTTCTGACCCACATTCAGAACAGCCGTCCCCCCTGTACCAGCCTTTAATCCAGTTCGACCAGAGGCTCCGAATAAATCTGCATTCAATTAAAGGATTAGCGATGTTTAAACAGCATTTTCTCTCTCCCTCTTTCTTTCTTTATCTTTCAAGTGGGTGTCCATGAATGGCAGAATTGTACATGAGTGGCACTATGTCCGATGAAGGGGGGAAAAAGCACAGGCAGACACAATCACTAATATTAATAACATATGTAACAATTGAGCAGTTAAAATTGGACCAGTTTAAAATAATAGTTCACTCGAAATTGATAATTGTCATTATTTTCTCAGTCATTTCAGACCTGGCTTTCTTTTTTCCGTGGAACAAAGGGACAAATTTTGATGAATGTACTGGTCGATTTTCCTGTGTTATTAAGGCTAGCTGGAGCTTTTATTCTTCTAAAAGAATCTAAAGTACCACATAACTATAAAAGTATGATTAAAAGAATGGTGCTCCATTTGTGCACAAATCATTCTTGTGAGTCAGATCTTTTCAATGAATTGGTTGATGAGCTGGTCACAAAGCCATTCTAATTCATTTATTAATGAATCAGACTGATGTAAACTTGGTTAACAGCTCACTGGAGGGGAAGATGACTTCAGAAGTTATATCATGTTTTATACTTTTACAGTAATTTTGCATCCTTTTGGAAGTCTACATTCATTGTAGTTGAATGGAAAAGAGATGTTCTTTAAAATATCTATTTTTGTGTTCCAGAGAGGAAAGAAAAATTGGGAATGACCAACCCGATCTCACGGCAGTTCGTACATATTTTACAAGGTGGCTAATTCATACAAATTCATACAACCTCACTCATACGAATTTGTACGATTTTGCTAAATCGTACGTACTTTATGAGTTGCCCAATTCGTATGAATTCGTACGAATGAACTACCCCTAACCCCACCCCTAAACCTACTCGTCTCTGGGGTCTTGACAAATCGCACGACTCGCAGTCGCGACCCAAGTGAGGTTGTACGAATTCATACGGATTAGCCGCCTCGAAAAAAAAAATGTATCAATTGGTCGTGAGATAGTGTTGGAATGACATAATGGTGAATAAATGATGATAGGATGATGTCCAAATTTTCATTTTTGGCTTAAAGGATTAGTTCATTTCTGAATTCAAATTTCATGATAATTTACTCACTCCCATGTCATCCAAGATGTTCATGTCTTTCTTTTTTCGGTCGAAAAGAAATTAAGGTTTTTGAAGTAAACATTCCAGGGTTTTTCTCCATATAGTGGACTTCAGTGGGGTTCACTGGGTTGAAGGTCTAAATTGCAGTTTCTGTGCAGCTTCAAAGCACTATACACGATCCCAGATGAGGAATAAGGGTCTTATCTAGTGAAAATAAATAATAAAAAATTATATACGTTTTAACCACAAACGATCATCTTGCACTAGCTCTCTTCCTCTTCTTCTTGTAGAATTCCGGCAGTGTAGATGCTGCTAAGTGTGTTACTGCCCTCCACAGGTCAAAGTTTGAACTAAATTGTCATATACAATATGCTAGTGCAAGTATATAAGAATTAGTTCAAACTTTGACCTGTGGAGGGCAGTAATACACTTAGCAGCATCTACACTGCCGGAATTCTACAAGAAGAAGAAGAACAGAGCTAGTGCAAGACAAGCGTTTGTGGTTAAAACGTATATAATTTTTAATTTTTTTTTAGAAAATGACCGATGGTTTCTCTAGATAAGACCCTTATTCCTCGTCTGTGATCATTTAGAGCCCTTTGAAGCTGCACTGAAACTGCAATTTAGACCTTCAACCCAGTGAACCCCACTGAAATCCACTATACAGAGAAAAACCCTGGAATGTTTTCCTGAAAAACCTTAATTTCTTTTCGACTGAAGAAAGAAAGACATGACCATCTTGGATGATATGGGGGTGAGTAAATTATCATGAAATTTGAATTCAGAAGTGAACTAATCCTTTAACCAATTTCGTTACCAAAGCCATGAAGGGTGAACAACAGAAATAAGCATTTTGATCCGGAAATTCTCTACTCTTCCAGAAGATGCATAATAGCACCCCCTACCGTATAACAGTGAAAACACGGAAAGCCGAAAAATTCTGTGAATTGCGGGGAAGTGTTGTCTCATAAATTATGGGAAATTCCATCAATGGCAGGGAAAGAGTTAAACAGGTCAGCAGGGGTGCAATAGAAGATAACTTGTGTTTATTTAATTCAGAAGATATTTCTGCATTCATTAATTTATTAATCACTGTTATTTTTCACACTTTTCTCACATAAAGTATGTCAGCACTATGCCATTTATTATGCTACAACAAGGCTTAAAAATGCACAGGTAGACTTGCTATAAGAGTGTAGCCTGTGAGCATGAAGATTGGCGTTTGTATACAGTAGGTGGTGACAGGGTCCATATGCTCTGTGCAATCAGCCCTCTAACTGAAAAGTTTATTTAAACCGCCGAACATGTGCGTGTGCTCTGTAATAACAGGCAATAAATCAAAAGAGACAGGCCTTGAGCTGAAATAACGAAGAATAAAACCTCTCACCATTGATTTAGAAGAAAATTTGTGAGGATTTTATAGATTTACTGTGCCGAGAGGCATTTGACTGAATTTATACTGTAGGTATGGCAGATTGAAGGTATGCTGTGTGAGTTAATATATATCCTTCTTTGTAGTCTCCTGTTTCCTGCTCTGCAGGGTTGTCCTATTGGAAAAATAAATTGGATGTGACACAGTTTGAACGCCTCTCTGGGACTTGAACATGCTAACCAGTGGCTTTATTAATTAGCTGATAATGAACCGCTCATGCTCTATTCCACTCAGAGGTGAAGCTGTAGATTCTGTTCTCAACTGTGTGTTAATTACAGGTGCCTGTGGTGCGGACGACCCCTCTCTTCTCTCTCTCTCTCTCTCTCTCTCTCTCTCTCTCTCTCTCTCTCTCTCTCTCTCTCTCTCTCTCTCTCTCTATCTGTATATTCAGCACATATTGCATTTAAATGCTGACAGGGACCATAACATCTGGAGGGGACATGTGTGTGGCTTTTGAGAGCATGACCAGTGTTGAGACAGTGAGCATGTGTTGGTTATAGTGTGTGCAGGGGTTTATGTGTATATGGGTATTATGTGATATATATATATATATATATTTATACACACACCTCGTTATTGAAGTCATGGTTCGGTACGGGTTTGGTACAGCTACTGGGGAGAAAACTAAACATAAAATTGCTTCTTTTTTTATTAAACAGTGGTTTATTGGACAAATTGTGTCTCTCTTTAAATAAATTCAATTATAATTAACATTTTCTTAAGGATAAAAAAATCCATCTCAGCTAATGCTGTAAACTATACAGGTGCTGGTCATATAATTAGAATATCATCAAAAAGTTGATTTATTTCACTAATTCCATTCAAAAAGTGAAACTTGTATATTATATTCATTCATTACACACAGACTGATATATTTCAAATGTTTATTTCTTTTAATTTTGATGATTATAACTGACAACTAAGGAAAATCCCAAATTCAGTATCTCAGAAAATTAGAATATTACTTAAGACCAATACAAAGAAAGGATTTTTAGAAATCTTGGCCAACTGAAAAGTATGAACATGAAAAGTATGAGCACTCAATACTTAGTTGGGGCTCCTTTTGCCTGAATTACTGCAGCAATGCGCCGTGGCATGGAGTCGATCAGTCTGTGGCACTGCTCAGGTGTTATAAGAGCCCAGGTTGCTCTGATAGTGGCCTTCAGCTCTTCTGCATTGTTGGGTCTGGCATATCGCATCTTCCTCTTCACAATACCCCATAGATTTTCTATGGGGTTAAGGTCAGGCGAGTTTGCTGGCCAATTAAGAACAGGGATACCATGGTCCTTAAACCAGGTACTGGTAGCTTTGGCACTGTGTGCAGGTGCCAAGTCCTGTTGGAAAATGAAATCTGCATCTCCATAAAGTTGGTCAGCAGCAGGAAGCATGAAGTGCTCTAAAACTTCCTGGTATACGGCTGCGTTGACCTTGGACCTCAGAAAACACAGTGGACCAACACCAGCAGATGACATGGCACCCCAAACCATCACTGACTGTGGAAACTTTACACTGGACCTCAAGCAACGTGGATTGTGTGCCTCTCCTCTCTTCCTCCAGACTCTGGAACCCTGATTTCCAAAGGAAATGCAAAATTTACTTTCATCAGAGAACATAACTTTGGACCACTCAGCAGCAGTCCAGTCCTTTTTGTCTTTAGCCCAGGCGAGACGCTTCTGACGCTGTCTGTTGTTCAAGAGTGGCTTGACACAAGGAATGTGACAGCTGAAACCCATGTCTTGCATACGTCTGTGCGTAGTGGTTCTTGAAGCACTGACTCCAGCTGCAGTCCACTCTTTGTGAATCTCCCCCACATTTTTGAATGGGTTTTGTTTCACAATCCTCTCTAGGGTGCGGTTATCCCTATTGCTTGTACACTTTTTTCTACCACATCTTTTCCTTCCCTTTGCCTCTCTATTAATGTGCTTGGACACAGAGCTCTGTGAACAGCCAGCCTCTTTTGCAATGACCTTTTGTGTCTTGCCCTCCTTGTGCAAGGTGTCAATGGTCGTCTTTTGGACAACTGTCAAGTCAGCAGTCTTCCCCATGATTGTGTAGCCTACAGAACTAGACTGAGAGACCATTTAAAGGCCTTTGCAGGTGTTTTGAGTTAATTAGCTGATTAGAGTGTGGCACCAGGTGTCTTCAATATTGAACCTTTTCACAATATTCTAATTTTCTGAGATACTGAATTTGGGATTTTCCTAAGTTGTCAGTTATAATCATCAAAATTAAAAGAAATAAACATTTGAAATATATCAGTCTGTGTGTAATGAATGAATATAATATACAAGTTTCACTTTTTGAATGGAATTATTGAAATAAATCAACTTTTTGATGATATTCTAATTATATGACCAGCACCTATATATTGGGAGCCCTTTCTTGCACATTACTAATATTAAAGGTTACAATTAACAACAACGCCCAAACTATTAAATTTGTTTGCTATTTATTCTTAGATATAATAATCAACACTCAAAAAAAATTGCACATAAGGCAGGTTTTGCATTAACTTAAATCTAAATATAATTATAGAAATTCTTACTCCAATTCATTTTTGAAATATAATCATTTACACAGTTACTGTCATAACTTGTTTTCATGACAAATTTATTTAAACATATAAAATAATTAAGACATTACTAACAAGTAAAGTAAATATAATGAATATATTTACTCATATATATTAAGCTAATTATTGTATATATTTAATGAAATGCTCCTCTCTAGAGTTAATTTCTATAGTGAATAACAAGCTGTGGACTCTAAATGACTTACCTGAGGTAAATATAATGTAATGTAATGTAAAGACATTATTCTCAAGCTGTTTTATTGATGTCTTTCTGCAGTTGAAACACTGGTTGAGAGATTACACGCATATGTAGATAATTTGTTTTTCTTCTTCTGCACTTTTTTCCCCCTGTTGTGGCAGTTAGCAAACAGCGTTGCATTACCGTGCGCGTCCCCCCCCCCCCTTCTGGATTGGAGTGTGAATCGACTGTGCCTGACTGTATTCATCGTCAAACTGCATGAATCAAACCGTGACATCCATACCATACAGTTCAGGATGAATACATGTACCGTTACACCCCTAATATATATATATATATATATATATATATATATTGTATATAAAACACATCCTGTTTGTTGTTGTTCCAAAGAAATGTAATGTGACTGTGGGCTGTGACTGTGACAACAAGTGATGTTATACTATTTCCTGACAATTACTGTCCTGAAGTAACTGGTTATGAGACTTAGCCACTAGGAAGAATCAGATTGTCTGAGGTCAGTGATTGGTCAGACCATTACTGTCACTCCCACTGATAAGAGGTTTATCTGATATATGGGGTCGGGCCCAAATCCCAAGACAGTTTCCTTGGATGAGATACCGATATTTAAGATTAAACTGATATGCATATTGTAGTATATTGATTTTTTTCTTTGTCCACTTTGGAGAGAGCTGGCAATTTACAAATGAAAGAATCTAGAGTTTCCATGAAAGGAATATGCAGCTTAATGGGATTAATCTCTATAACGAATGAACACAGTGGTTGACATCATAATGGCATCATAATCTGCGAATAATCCCTATAGGCTTGTGACTTAATCTGGCCAAACTAAAATGTATGTGAGGCTGTGTGCACTGTATGTAACGCATTACACATGTACATGTGTTTGCGTATGTCATGTATGAGCGAGGGAGATGGGGGATGAAAAGAGAAAAGCAGAGGCAGAATTACAGCATGGTATATTTTTCGCAATCTTAAAAGGCTTGGAAGCTCACTTGAGGATGACACTGCAGAGAACACCGTTTATCAGTGTAGGCAGTTTGTCAGAGCTGTCCTCAAAGTACTCTTTAATACCTCTGCTCAAAGCGCTGCCTCTCTCTCTACTGCTACTTTTTCTTCTATCTGTATGATTAGAGAAGCTGCTTTTCAGGTGTCTGCATATAATCATTTTCACTATAGCTCACAGATCATAGTGTAAAAAGTCACTAAAAGCCAGTACACGGTGGGCAAATAGGATACATGAAAAGATTTTCACTGCATTTTTCGCCCTAAAGGGGTCTTATCATATTTTCCTTGATCTTTTGAGATAGAAGTTCATTGCGCTATGGAATTGTACTGTATATCAGAACTCAAAACTTCCTCCACACCCAAAAGGGCTGTTTATTGAAACTGGGCTGCAGAAATGACTCGTTCCATACTTCTGCAAATGTCTGTAAAAATACTTCTGCAAATGTCTGTAAAAAAAGATGGATGACGCACCTTCAATCTCTACCATTATAGAAAAATGAAGCCACCAGTGTCCAAAAAAGTCTGTTGGTGCCTCAGTCACTACTTCGGTTTGATGTCATTCAATCATGACATCAAACCCCTGTTTTTATAGCATCAAATAACTAACTAAACCCAAACTTATTTAAAAAACGAACACTTGAATTTACATCAGCGTGATAAAAACGACCTAAAATGACAGAAACTATCTTTGGAAAAAATGATTCTTAATTATTTGAATTATTTGTAATTTGATTGTTTAGTTTGTCTCACGTCCCATTCGATTACATGGAGAGGGCGGGGTTTATGGGCTATACTGCATCCAGCCACCTGGGGGCGATCCAAATGTTTTCACTTTTCAGAACTTGTGCAGCACACTTGTGTCAGACAGGTTGTGGCTAGAAGGGATACAGCTACGGCCGGAAGTGACGCAAAATCTTGCCAAAAAATAACAATAAATTAAATTTGCTACTTATCAGATTTTGTTATTAACGTCTACACCTACCCCAACCCTAAACCTACCCTTACAATAATGCAAATACAGTAATTAATTGTTGTTCAGCATGACAAAAATGACGCAATATTTATGTGCGCATGCCCAGTAAGCCCTGGTAGGACAATCTGGCCGTAGCTGTATCCCTTCTAGCCCCAACCGTGAGTAAATTTTGAATACTTGACTGCACATTTACATATTAACAACTCATTAACAACTCATTGTAGGCCTCATTGTTTTTGTTTTTGTCTGATCTTAAAGGGATAATCCACCTTCATGTCTTCCAAACCTTTATGACTTTTTTTCTTCTGTGGAACACAAAATAAAATATTTTGAAGAATGTTGGTAACCAAGCAGTTTTGGGGACCATTGACTTCCATTAAATGAAAAATAAGCCACTGAAACATTTCTCTTCTTTTGACCGTATTAATTACACTCAAGGGCACAGTTATGAAGACTTCCTGCAGTTTTTCTATCATCATCAAATTACACAGCTGTTAGATCAATAGGCTCAAATAAGTTAAGAGATTCAGTGAAGATATAGGTTATGAGAGCTACAGTAGAAGACAATTTCATTCCCAAGGAGAGAGGGAGAGAGATCGAGATGGTCTGTTTGTGACTCATGTCTGGTTTCTCATGTTCAGGTTGAGGTGGTGAAAATTGCTTTTTTGAGCCAAAATATGCAGTTGACGTGGAGAGATTAATTTTATTGATAAATCTGATGGACATGCTGGTGCCTTTATATGTAACAGTATAATGTGACAGCACCATCCTTCAGCCTCTCTAACAGATTTACATACAGATATAGATTTTATATATTGATGGAGATCAAGGATGTGGAGAAAGGATGTGGTCAGATCTTAAAGGGATAATCCACCCTCTTGTCTTCCAAACCTTTATGATTTTCTTTCTTTCTTCTGCTGAAAACAAAATTATGAAAAATGTTGGTAACTAAACAGTTTTGGTGACCATTGACTTCCACTGAATGAAAAAAAACAAAAAACAAAACAAACAAAACAAAAAAAACACTGAAACATTTATCTTATTTTGTCAGGTTTGGAATGACATGAGGGTGATTTTTGGGTGAACTATCCCTTTAAGACACATTTGCTGAGCAGTTGTACAGTAATGGAATGTAGCAACTTCCTTTAATCCATTCATACATGCTTGCCACATTCTTGTCAGGAACACTCACATATTTTTGCTTAAACCATCTGGACCAACAGCAGGACTGGATGCCCTCTGTCAGACTCCCTTGGGAATGGGGAAGGGTGAAGAGCCAGAGCGTCAAGTTAATTATCCCAGCCAGTTTGTCCACAGACAAATGGGAAATAGCCTGGACATATCGAGCATCCCAAAATGTGTGGTTTTAAATTCTGTCTCTCTTATTTTACACTGAGCATCATTGTGATGCTTGAACTCCCAGACAAAGATGAAGTGGGTAGAGAAAGAAAGAGATGGAGGCAAGAGTCTCAGTGGGTATCAGATCAGAGTTTGGGGCGAAACAAGGGAATGAGAAGAAGTGTTTCATGTGCTAACGTCCCCTCCAGGCTCCTCCACATCTCACATTAAACATGTCATTGAAGCAGTTAGTATGCAGCATGTTTAATTAAATACAATGCCTGTTTTTCTTTCTTTCTTTGCAGGATGCTGGGTTGGGAAATGCATCCTGGGCCGGCTTAGAAGAAAGATGACAGAATGCCCTCGCTTCAGCCCTTAAGAGACTAGATAAGACAGCAAGATGGATTTCTCTGTTTCTTTTATTCTTTTGCTTATCACTTTTTCCCCCTTATTCTCACAAGCAGTGAATTCTTGGTGAATTGAGAGCTTTACCATTTTAATTCTTTACTGTTTAAATGTTGTTCACACAGTGAGAGCAGAAATATCTCAACACAATACACACAGGAATCACAACTACACAGCTGATGTGTATGTGTGTGCGTGACTCTAATGTCCAGCCTTTTGAGAGAGCTCTCGACCATTTCATCTTGTGCTTTGTGCTCTGGCTCTTTGAGGGCAGCTTGCTTTAAAGTCCCTGTGGTGAAGGTGCTCATGAGCAGTGGTGTGTGTGTGTGTACTTGCTTTGGATGGATGTGAAAGTATGTGTGTGTGAAGTCAACTGAAGTTTGGATTACAATATAATTGTTCTTCTCTGTTAAGAAAATGTCTGATGGTGCTGCAGTTTGGATTGGTCTGACAGTGATGTGGAGGGCAGATGGAAATGGGTTGATGGCAGCACACTGACCTCTGGGTGAGAAATCACTGAATTGAACTGATTTTATCTAATAATGATTCTCCCAGTCAGTATCATATCACACAAAAAGCAGAACTGAACATCTAATGCTGATCTGTACTTTCAGCTTCTGGAAGTCTGGAGATCAAAATGGAGATACAGGAGAGAACTGTGTTCTAACTTATACACCAGGATGGGCTGATTATCCATGTGATGATCATTTTTAGTGGATCTGTAAGAAAACCATTAAAACAAGACATTAAATCACAGACTTGTTTATGCTGTAAATTACGAACAGACATAA
The DNA here is from genome assembly GCA_039654765.1 of Mylopharyngodon piceus. Classification (NCBI taxonomy): domain Eukaryota; kingdom Metazoa; phylum Chordata; class Actinopteri; order Cypriniformes; family Xenocyprididae; genus Mylopharyngodon; species Mylopharyngodon piceus. Next base: position 13,456,351 of record CM077438.1, read on the forward strand.
AGGTCTTTCTCTCCTTAAGACAATCTAAGCAAAATATATACACACATAGGTTCTCTTCCACAGTATCTGAAGTTCTTCAGTGTTCACTTCATTCACTTTATTCACTTTAACATCTTCTGTACCACTTATAACTTGATTTTTTTTTTTTTTTCATATTTATCTTGTCTATCAGGTCATCATCAGAAACATTTCAATCATCTAAGTAGCTTTTCACTTCTCACAATAGTCCAAGACTTACTGATTTCCAAAAGTTTCTGTATTAACCCAAAACTATACTGCCCAGAATATCTGACTTTCCTTTAACTCAACTGCCATGATTCCTGAGAATCTTGGGTGATATTTATGAGTCTGTGGTATGAATCATTCAAACTATATAATCTAATAAAGTGTTTTCCATCATCACTTGTTTTTATTCTAAACTTGTAGGCCTACATCAGAATGTCATGTGATGTTTGACTTCACACATTTCTCTTATGTCAGTTCCTTGTGTTTAAATATATGTTGTTAAAAGCAGAACGAGACGGCAGAGACATCCAGAGCAGCCGAACTAAACACAACATTCAGTATTATAATGTCTGACTATAAAAGACTAGAGATGTCTGAGGTCATTTATGAGTGTGTGAGCAGGACTGAGCTTCAGGACATGGACAGAGAGAGAGTGGAGATGATTCTGGGTATCTGTGACAGTATGAGAGATCAGGACTTCAGTACAGAGACAAACACACACCAACCACTGCAGCGTACAGGTAATCACATTCATTTCTGTGATGAAAACATCAAAGTCTACACATTTATTTATTTTCATATCTGTGGTGTTCAGGAAGTGATCATGTGAAGATCAGAAGCTCCAGAGCTGCTCCAGTGTGTGTGATGCTGCTGTGTGTTCTTCTGCTGACTTCAGTCATAGTGCTGCTACTAACCAAGATTACCAGCCTCACAGAAGAGAGAGATCAGCTACTAACCAAAATTACCAGCCTCACAGAAGAGAGAGATCAGCTACTAAACAAGATTACCAGCCTCACAGAAGAGAGAGATCAGCTACTAACCAAAATTACCAGCCTCACAGAAGAGAGAGATCAGCTACTAAACAAGATTACCAACCTCACAGAAGAGAAAGACCAGCTACTAACCAAGATTACCAGCCTCACAAAAGAGAGAGATCAGCTACTAACCAAGATTACCAACCTCACAGAAGAGAAAGACCAGCTACTAACCAAGATTACCAGCCTCACAGAAGAGAGAGATCAGCTACTAACCAAGACTACCAGCCTCACAAAAGAGAGAGATCAGCTACTAACCAAGATTACCAGCCTCACAAAAGAGAGAGATCAGCTACTAACTAAGACTACCAGCCTCACAAAAGAGAGAGATCAGCTACTAACCAAGATTACCAGCCTCACAAAAGAGAGAGATCAGCTACTAACCAAGATTACCAGCCTCACAAAAGAGAGAGATCAGCTACTAACCAAGACTACCAGCCTCACAAAAGAGAGAGATCAGCTACTAACCAAGATTACCAGCCTCACAAAAGAGAGAGATCAGCTACTAACCAAGACTACCAGCCTCACAAAAGAGAGAGATCAGCTACTAACCAAGATTACCAGCCTCACAAAAGAGAGAGATCAGCTACTAACCAAGATTACCAGCCTCACAAAAGAGAGAGATCAGCTACTAACCAAGATTACCAGCCTCACAAAAGAGAGAGATCAGCTACTAACTAAGACTACCAGCCTCACAAAAGAGAGAGATCAGTTACTAACCAAGATTACCAGCCTCACAAAAGAGAGAGACCAGCTGAAAATCACAATCAAAGCTTTAAAAACAGAGAAAGATCAGTTATTGATCGAGAACCAAAACCTGACAAATGAATCGAAAGAGTTATTATCCAAGTATGATGATCTAATAAATCAACTTAATGAAATGGGTAATCATGACCACAACTATACAATCATTCAACATTAACAACATAAAATACATAATCTTTGGGTACAAAAGATAAGCTGTGTAGTTCAGTGTGATGGAAATGAAGAGCTGACACTTTAACTGGTTGTGTTTACAGATGGATGGATTTACTTTCAATTCAGTTTTTACTACATTTCCTCTGAGGTGAAGAGCTGGACTGAGAGCAGAAGAGACTGTACAGAGAGAGGAGCAGATCTGATCATCATTAACAACAGAGAGGAACAAGTGAGTGAAAGATGGTGTCTGTGTGTTGTCCTGTTAAACCCTACATTTTGTCCAGGTAAGGGTAGTAAAACCAGAAATGTTTGACCCTGTGGGTGGCATTTTGCTGAATGTTTTCTGTGAGGGTTGTGTTTAGTTTTAGGAGATAGAATATACAGTTTGTACAGTAAAAAAATCATTATGTCTGTGGAAAGTGTGTGTGTGTGTGTGTGTGTGTGTGTGTGTGTGTGTGTGTGTGTGTGTGTGTGTCTTTGTGTGTACTTGCTTTGATTGGATGTAAAAGTATGTGTGTGTGTGAAGTCAATTGAAGTTTGTCATTATCAGATTACAATATAATTTTTCTTTTCCTTTAGGATTTTGTTAAGAAAATGTCTAATTGTCCTAGAGTCTGGATTGGTCTGAATGACAGAGATGTGGAGGGCAGATGGAAATGGGTAGATGGCAGCACACTGACCTCTGGGTGAGAAATCACTGAATTGAACTGATTTTATCTAATAATGATTCTCCCAGTCAGTATCATATCACACAAAAAGCAGAACTGAACATCTAATGCTGATCTGTACTTTCAGCTTCTGGTGGACTGGAGAGCCAAATGGATGTACAGGAGAGAACTGTGTTCTAACTTATACATCAGGATGGGCTGATTGTCCATGTGATGCTCATTATCAATGGATCTGTGAGAAAACCATTAAAAGTCATTAAATCACATACTTGTTTATGCTGTAAATTACAGACAGACATAAAGGTCTTTCTCTCTCTTTAAGACAATCTAAGGAAAATATATACACACATGGGTTTTCTTTCTCAATTAATTTATTTTTAAAGCCTTTATGTATAATGCATTATAAAGGTATTTATAATGTATGTTATAATGCATTATATCTTTTCATAAATAATTGTAAACAAAGTTAAAATGTGTTATAATAATTGTAGATTCCTTGTTACATCTGAAATTGTCTTGTTTGTCATGTGTTTTGTCATGTTTGAATGCATTATAAGGTGCATTACAAGGAATAATTAATGCATTAAAATACTTTTATATATAAAGGGTTTATGTAAAGTGTTACCAAATTTATATTCAATTAATCACTAGTGAAAATATAATAAATAAATGTTTATTTGTATTTGATTATTATTTTGTCCTGTGTTTGATTGTCTGTATATGATGTTGTCCATCAGTGTGTCTAATACAGAGGAAGTAGAATGCTTTGATTATTTAACATTTAATTCTTTAGAAGATGCTTTTGTCTGGAAGACCCTGTAAATTTGAGCAATTTTAGTCTACATAACACAAACTAGCACAAGTAAGTGTAAAAGAGCAAGTGTTGGAATAGTTTACAGGTGTTTGTCTGCATCTGTGTTACTGATGAGAGTATAGAGACTCATTCTGAACTTCATGTCTGTAATAACCAGGAAGTGATTCTGAAAGATGGTGCTGCACTCTATATGTCTCTCTTAATTCAGCCACTTCCTCCTGTAGCTGCTTCAGTATCTCCACCCACTCATCCTCTCTTTTAACATTTAACATTTTCTTTAGCCAGTGCTGTGTGGCTTTCTGTACCACTTATAACTTGATGCCATATTTATCTTGTCTATCAGGTCATCATCAGAAACATTTCAATCATCTAAGTAGCATTTCACCTCTCACAATTGTCCAAGACTTACTGATTTCCAAAAGTTTCTTTATTAACCCAAAACTATACTGCCCAGAATATCCGACTTTCCTTTAACTCCGCTGCCATGAACAGGAAGCTATGGAAGCTTGGATGATATTTCGACGTTGGCTGAGTCGGTCAGCGTCTTGAGCCTTTTGAACACTATCACTTGGGAATAAGGTCTTTAGTGTTCCCTAACTTGCTGCGCAGCAATAGCCGGACAGACTCCAGACTATGCCTTAGAATAAGCTTTAATCTGGCCGGAGGACCTCATACCAATCAGAGAATCCCACTAACAAAAAGAATACAACATTTTATATAGTATATTAGCATGGCAAAGCATTCTACAATATGATTGGTTCTTCATATCAAACCCTTCTGTTACTAGGTAAAGCAAGGTCTGCCCAAATCATGGTTTTATTAGTTCATCGATTACGCATGTCATGGGGCTATTATATTTAGATAGTTGTCTAGTTTCATTTCCCCTTTTCTTATATTTGGACATGATTCAGACACACACACACTGACTTTGGCCCAAGGTTTGAGGACATTTAGGTTTAAAAAGCATATAAATGTTATTAGTGCATGAAAAAGAAATGTTAGTTATGAATAATGTGTTTAGGAAGTGAGAAGATCAGAAGCTCCAGAGCCGCTCCAGTGTGTTTGGTGCTGCTGTGTGTTCTTCTGCTGACTGCAGTCATAGTGCCGAGTGTCCACATCCATATGAAGACCACAAACTACAACCTCACAGAAGATAAAGACCAGTTACTAACCAAGATTACCAGCCTCACAGAAGAGAGAGACCAGCTACAAATCACAATCAAAGCTTTCAGAACAGAGAAAGATCAGATAGTGATCGAGAACCAAATCCTGACAAATGAAATGGAAGAGTTATTATCCAAGTATGATGATCTAATAAAACGTCTTCATGAAATAGGTAATCGTGACCACAACTATACAATCATTCAACATTAACAACATAAAATACATAATCTTTGGGTACAAAAGATAGTGTGTAGTTGATGGGAATGAAGAGCTGATACTTTAACTGGTTGTGTTTACAGATGGATGGATTTACTATCAATCCAGTTTTTACTACATTTCCTCTGAGAAGGGGAATTTATCTAAGTGAGTTTAAGAAGGTCTGACCTGTAAGCCAAAACGTGCTGTTAGGAGGTGAGGGGTTTTTGAACAGGTGAAATGGAGAATAAATTGACAGAACATGCAGTGTGTGGGTCAGGATTTGCCTACACTAAAAGGACCAAAAGTCCTCACAAGGTTAAAACCTGAACACACATACCTACATAAACATATTACATAATGAAAATGTAAAAATGCAAGAAGTTTCAGTCAGGCATCTTTTTAAGGCCAAGTGACACCTTTGTGGATAGCAAGACTGTCTGTAATAATGGGTATAGTGCCATTTTAACGCTTTTACAAACATTGCACATCCAATAAAACAGTGGTTCTCAAAGTTTTTTTCTCCAAGGCTCCCCATTATCTACAAGTACAACCATATTTGAAGGCCTGGTGACTTTTCCTGTTGTTTATGAATTTACTGGATAAGGATTAAAGATTGTAGGATTTTTAAAAACTATTTGTATTTTCTACCTGATAAAATGACATTTTAAGATATTAACTTTCATGAGTTTCCAGGTCTAGAAATCATATATATATATATCAGTGTTAACGTATAAAATCATATATTTTCATTTTTAATATCAGATATGTTTTTTACTCAATTTGTATCTGATAAAATAAATATTTTATGGCATTTTAAGATTCAGTTTTATCTGTATTAATTTATCGGCAATAATTTACAAAACCTTACATGAACATTACATTTAATTTCACTTACTCTAAAATGTTTACTTTGCACTGACTCTCACTGGCTCTCTTTTCTTATTTGAGCCTAATGATCTAACAGCCATATCATTTGACTGATAATGACTGAAAAATTGCAGGAAGTCTTCATAACTCATAACATAAAAAGTTTTGGATAAAAACATTTCATAGATTGATATCAGATATAAAGTATAGACAAGTATATAAACAAATTTGGCTTCATTCAGAGTAATTAAAAAAACAAACCCCGACTCCCTGCAGTGCCGTGCTGAACCCCCCGAGGGCTCACTGATCTCTTGCTGAAGACCCCTGATAGAAGTGAATGCCAAAAACTTTGTATGTAATGGGTAAGTATTGTGTTTTGTTTAGCTTCATGACTCTGAATGAAGCCAAATTTGGATTTACACTTGTCCATACATTATACCTGATATCATTCTATGAGAGGTTTTTATCCAGACTTTATCCATTAATTACACTCAAGGGCACAGTTATGAAGACTTCCTGTGATTTTTCTATCATCATCAAATTACACAGCTGTTAGATCAATAGGCTCAAATAAAGAGAGTCAGGGAAGATAGGTTATAAAGTCTACAGTAGAAGGCAATTTCATTCCCAAGGAGTGTGTGAGAGAGAGAGAGACAGAGAGAGAGAAAGAGATGGTGTCTAAATAAGCGAAGAGTGATCAGCCTGTTTGTGACTCATGTCTGGTTTCTCATGTTCAGGTTGAGGTGGTGAAAATTGCTTTTTTGAGCCAAAATATGCAGTTGACGTGGAGAGATTAATTTTATTGATAAATCTGATGGACATGCTGGTGCCTTTATATGTAACAGTATAATGTGACAGCACCGTCCTTCAGCCTCTCTAACAGATTTACATACCGATACAGATTTTATATTGATGGAGAACACAGATATGAAGCAAGACATGGATGGTGGCAGCCAGAATAATTTTCTGGAGGAGTAAAGCAAATGGCTTCTAAGGTAAGTTTAGTGTTTGTGTACAACAGGAACCTTAGAGCAACCTGCTTCTTGCTTTTCATATAATATTCTAGAGGGATGTTGAAGATGATAATGGAGGGTATGAGGACTAGTGTTGGTTGTTGCAGGTTGATCGACTTGGAAATGGAGGTCATATATCTTGTGTATGTTCTGGTTGAATTGAAGGAGTGAGTTGTAAATACAGAAAGTCAGTGTTGTTTCAATAGTATATGTTTATTTTGTTGCTCCTATGTGCTGATAAAGAGTAGTATCTCTTTAGCAGGCACACTTAACCCAGCAATTCATCATTCAACCCGCTGAATGATGCTCAGCTGAGACTCTCTTGAATGGGATCAGACGTGACTCAAGCTCATCAGATGAACACATTGAGCAACCGTCCCTGAAAGATCAGTGCTGTAGAACAATGGACTGAAGATGTACAATAATTGCAGGATGGAGGACTCAATCTGGAGCAGTGCTGTTCACATACACTGACTGGGTTTCTTAACTGATTTCATTCATTGACAGTTTAAACCAGTGTTTTGCTGAACATGGTTTATCTAATTTGTAGTCAAATTGTCTCTAACTTTCCTTTCTTTCCTTCTTTCCTTTCTTTTGTTTCTTCTTTACAGTACATCAATCATCAATTTTTTTCTTCCCTTCCTTTCTTACTTACTTCCGTTCTTTCCCTCTTTACTTTTCTTCTTTCCTTCTTTTCCTCCTTCATTACACCATCCTTTCTTTTTTGTCCACCCCTTCTTTCCTCCCTTCATTTTATCCTCTTTTTTGCCTTATTCCTTCTTTCCTTCCTTGCATCTTTTTCTTACATCATTATATCCATCCATCATCCATCCTTCCTTCCTTACCTCTTTTCTCCTTCAATTACACAATAATTTATCTCTTTTATCTTCCCTCTTTCCCTCCTTCATTTATCCTTCTTTTCTACCTAATTCCTTCCTTTCTTACTTGCATCTTTTTTATTATGTTCGTCCATCCATCTATCCTTCTTTCCCTCATTACTTTTTACTCATTACTTCTCTCCTTTATTACACAATCCTTCCTTACTTTTAATCCTCTTTCTTTTCTTCCTTCATTTTATCCTCCTATTTTGCCTTATTCCTTCCTTCCTTCCTTCCTTCCATCTTTTTCTTACATCATTACATTTGTTTGTCCATCCTTCTTTCCCTCATTACTTTTTCCTCCTTCATTACACAATCCTCCCTTTCTTTCATTCCTTCATTTGATCCTCTTTTACCTTATCATTACACTACATTACACTACATTACATCATTACATTTGTCTGTCCATCCATCCATCTTTTACTCCTTACTTCATTTCTCATTTATTACTCAATCCTTTATTTCTTTTATCCTCTCTTTCGTTCTTTCCTTCATTTATCCTTCTTTTCTACTTAATTCCTTCCTTTCTTCTTTCCTTCATTCCTTCCTTGCATCTTTTTCTTACCTTTTTACGTTTGTCCATCCATCCTTCTTTCCCTCATTACTTTTTCCCTTCATTACACCACCCTTCCTTTCTTTTATCCCCCTTTCTTTCCTTCCTTCATTTTATCATTCTTTACCTCCCGATTCTTTCCTTTATTCTTCTTTACTTCCTTTCCTTTCTTGCATCTTTTTTTCATTACGTCCGTCAATCCTTCCTTTCCCTCAATTATTTTTTCCTTCATTACTCCATCCTTCCTTTTTAATTCTCCCTTTCTTTCCTTCTTTCATTTTATAATTTCTACCTTATTCTATCCTTACTTCCTAACTTTTCTTCTCTTTATTTGTTGAATTATTCATTCTTTCTTAATTCCATCCATCCATCCATCCATCCATTCCTTTTGTTCTTTTCTTTAGTAATTATTATCTATGCTCATTCCTTCCTTCGTTATTTTGCCTCTCACATCTCCCTTACTTTCCTCTTTTTCTCCACTGAGACTCAGGGTCATCTGTATCTGATATCTGAGTAATTTGCTTGTCAAACTCATTCAGCAGCATAAATCTGGGCTTCTGTGTTGTAGTGACTGTATGTGCATGACAAAATGAGAGAGAGAGCGACATGAAAAAAGAATGTATACAGAATCATGCTGATAACACTAAAGGGAAAATAATATCCCCTTAATTATCTCAGCCTTCCTTTAGATACAATTTAGCTCACAGGCCTCCTTTCTGCCCTTGCTCTTTCACTGCTAAATTGGCTTCTCTTTGTGTTTTATAGATTAAGGCTTTGACCCCGGCATTCCGCTTCGTCTGCTTTGTGTGTGTTCTGACCAGTGTAAAACAACTAAAGGTTAAATCCCCCGCTAAGGACTCCATTAATGCCCATCAGTTATCTGTCGACCATGACTTATGAAGCATTTATGAGCTCTAATTAACTGCTGTAGATTTGTGTGCTTGTGTGAATATGTGTGTGTGTGTGTAAATCACAACCTGACAGTCGATGCTTATCTTCAGCTTAATTAACCCCACATAAATGCCAGGGCCTTTTCTTCTCTTTAACAATCAGAGAATATTAGACACCACATAATTACCTTAATGAAGGGTTCCATCTCATATTTGTAGCAAGACATGGATATATAGTGCACACCTCCCATGTTACAATAGGTTATTCTGTTCCTGCTGTGCTTGCATGTGTTTAATGATAATGCTTGTCATTATAGTCCCAATCTAAGAAAAAAAAGTGAACCTTTTGTAATTATCATTGTAATGTTTAAACAGTTTGTTTAACAAAGATATGGCCATGTTATCTATCCTTTTTGTTAAATGAGATTTTTTGTGTGTGTGACGTAAATGAAGATCGAATGACCCATTAGAAGACCTGCAGGAATCCAGATAATTACAATTATTCACAAATTTTTTACTTGAATCTGCTTCCAGAATGATGTAAGAATAGTCCAAAGAGCCAGAATCGTATTTAAAGGGTTAGTTCACCCAAAAATGAAATTTCTGTCATTAATTACTCACCCTCATGTCCTTCCACACCCGTAAGACCTTTGTTCATCTTCGGAACACAAATTAAGATATTTTTGATGAAATGAATTTTTTAAATCTCCCATAGAAAGCAGCATAATTATTGTCATTCATGGTCCAGAAAAGTAGTAAAAACATTGTTAAAATGTATTTACTACTGAGTCGGCGTTCTGACGTAGAACTTGGAAGCGCTGGATGTAAACAGCGTATATATAATTTATTATTATTATCAATATTATTATTATATCATATTTATTAACATTATTATCCTGGTGGATGTGTCATAGGGTTTAGCCTGCAGGGCTTTGATGGTTTCCCTGTGATAGTCTGCAGGTCAAGACACAGTCGCTTGGACTTCCCGGTTTAGCCAGAGACTCCACTCTCATTTGACCCACTCCAGCACTCATCTCTCAGCCGATTGACCCAGTGTGACCCTTCCAGCGTGACTGGAGTACACAATAGGCTCTTTCTGCAGCAGCTTCCAGACAGGTGCTTTACGTCCGATAGTACAGACTGAGTCGGAGAAGGTTATCCTTGTTTAAATCAGCAACAGATACTTCTCATGTCTGTAAGCCAAGCTGGATAACGCTACTGGTCCCTCCCTCAGCAGTAATTTTCTGAAACTCATCAATTTCTATCCAAGCCTTTCTGTTTAAGACATCACAAATTTTTTGGGATGTGTTCAGTTTAAGATTACTGTCAATCCCTTAGGTCTGTGTGAACTGAGGAAAATCCTCTCATTGTTATTTTAGCAAATATTTATTAGTTTCATAAGCCTTGGAGAGTAGATTTCAAAATGGCAAATTGTTCAGTCCTATTCTATCAGTCATTTCAGGGTTTTTCCACAGATTTTTGGATGTGATTTTGAAATATTTTCACTGTGGACTACAAACTGTTCTGTCTACACAAACAAATATACCCGCTGAGGGGTTATATTTGCTAAAAAAATATTAAGCAGTGCAACTGTTTTCAACATTGATAATAATAAGAAATGTTTCTAAAGCACCAAATCATCATTAAAATGATTGCAGAAGGATCATGTAACACTGAAGACTGATGATGATGAAAATTCAGCTTTGCCATTACAGGAATAATATATGTAAAATATATTAAACTATGGAATAGTTGTTTTATATTGTCATTTTGGTTACACTGTATTTTAAGGTGTCCTTATTACAGTGTAATTATATATTTAAGTACTGAGTAATATTAATTAACAACATGCACTTACTATAGGATAGGGATAGGAGTAGGGTTTGGTTTAGGGTTAGTTGCATGTAACTATGCATAATTTACTGTTATTGCTCCAGTAAGTACATGTAACATATGTAACAAGGACACTAAAATAAAGTGTTACCGTAAATTATATATATAAAAAAAAGACTTTTTACTATATCTTTGATCAAACACAGGCAACCTACTTTCAAAAACATACGTATATGTGTACATACTGTATCTATGTACAGTCCCTGTGCCAGGACACATGACTGTCTATGAATGGATGGATGGATGGATAGATACAAATGTTTTAAATATATTTTTCTCCAGATTTGTCTTTCATCCCGCTTTTCTTCATATTCACACCCTCTGCTTTCCAGTGATGTTTTTTCATTTTGCCTCATTATGGAATAATTGACCTGGTTTGAAATGTATGCTTGGTAGTGCCACCCTCTTTCACACAGTGTATATAGAGGACAATAAACCATGCTGTTCAATCCCACAATCCATTTCAGCGCAAAAAGCTGACCATCAAAATGTAATAGGATAGGATGAGATTACTTTCTAATTGAGGTGTGATATCAGGGGATATCTTTCCACAGAATATGCTCTTATTTCTCCCACTCAGGCTTAAATCTGTGTGTGTGTGTGTGTGTGTGTGTGTGTGTGTGTGTGTGTGTGTGTTCACAGTCTTAAAAGAGTCTTTTTTATATATCAAGAGGCTTATCCAGGATTTCCTGGAAAACAGAGAAACAAAGTCTGAAGTAAGAAAACATTAATGACAGCAAGAGTGGCAGTGGGTACCGTGTACACCAGATTAGTGGTGATTGCTTTTGGGTTGGTGGATGGGATTATCACAGTGTTAAGATTTAATCCCAAATAGATGGCTATCTGTAGGTCGACATTAACCCACCAAAGGATGCCAAGGTTGTGCAATGGGAGAAGTGCCATTACACATGGTAATTTTTTTATGCAGAGTGTATGGATTGATGGGTGATATGCCAATATTTTCTAAAACTCTTCTTCTAAAACCAAGCCTTTTAAGCAGCACAACTGTTTTCAACCTTGAGCACAAAATCAGCTATTAGAATGATTTCTGAAGGATCGTGTGACTTTGAAGACTGATGTGTCTTCAAGTGATAAACTAATATCAGTGCTGGATCTAACATTGGAGGTGAGAAAAATCTTCTCTTCTGGCACAAATGAAGCATCGCTTTATAGAAAACCTGAGTTAGATAACACTGATGCTTGACACAGCAGATTGCGTGCTGCTGCTATTAAATATTGCATGCATGTAGGCATATGTTGTCCCTGTCATAACATTTTGTATCTCTACATGTGTTATCACAGTCGGATATGAGCTTTAATCCTGCTTGTTTTGTCTGCTCACATCCAGATTACTTGCCTGGGAACACGCACACAACAGCACCTGCTAAAGCTAAGAGCAAGGTGAGCATATATCTGCTCCTCCCATGTCAACAGGATAAACGTTCGTCCCAGATGCGGTAAATGAACTCCTCGCAGAGGAGAAATTAAATTATGGCTCTCGCTTTGACTGGAAAATGAGAGCTTAAGAACCTTATTGCAATACTGTGATAAATCAGGGAATTTTGAAAGGCCAGATGGATGAGTGTGATTAGGGGCCTGTATAGAGCCCAGCCAAGCATCACTCACCAAGGAACCTTTCTGTCGAGTACCGCCAACACAAAACATTCTTAATCACTCTTTCAAGATTACGGCCGGCCCCCGAGACTACATTTCCACTTTGTCCTGTAGTTAAAGGCTTTGGGTAAAATTGAGGCTGTTGCTCTCTTTGTGTTTCAACTCCAAATGGAACAAGGTTTTGTTTTGCTCATCTCTCAGGGTACTGGTTTGGGTCAGCATTTCCATTAAACTGCTTCGAAGTCAAATATCACCGTGAGTGTGTAACTGATACCTGTGAGGGAAACATGAGAATAAAAGAGAGTAGGAGATTTAACATGCATGGACAATATGCTCTAAATACCTCATAGTTTATTCCATAAATCCTGCAATAACATCCTTAAACAACCATGTCATAAATAATAGATATGATGGCAGTGTTTCACATGGACCTTCTCCTGGGTCATCTAGAGTTTACCGGGGAATATGTGCAGAAAAGAGACCAAAGCCTGAAACTGAAATAGGCTGTTAATTCATTAAGGCTATGTTCACACTGACAGTCTAAATCGGATTATTTGTGTATCCGATTATATTCTAAAATATTGACTGTCCACACTGTGTATCGCAACTGTTCGGATCTGATTTGTGTGTCCCGTGGTGTAAAAATTCGGCACAACACTGGTCTCAAAACATGTCGCCATTGTATTGTAATTTTCGGCACTTTGCAACAACACATGATGTTTCATTAACAAAGTTCGGGAGGAGCACGTTCAAATGATCTATCCAATCAACTCGTCATCAGCAATTACCACATCTATCCTATCAGCATGAGAGGAAGCCTATATATACTCTATATACAAAGTCGACTCACCAGCTTTCCTCGACAGGTTTTAGCATCCCTCTACCACCCCGACTTCCACAGCCAGGAATAAGAGAGGAGTACTTTGGGTTCGGGCCAAATGCAGAGCTCGGAGCCCTCTCCTCGGACAGCACGCCAAATACCCTGTTAAAAAAAACCAGCATATGCTGGTTAGGTATGTTTTGAAGCATGGAAGCTGGTTTGAACTGGTTTATGCTGGTCCTTAGCTGGTCATGAGCTGGTTTAAGATGGTCAAATGCTGGTCCTAAGCAACTAGCTCCAGCTCAGGACCAGCTTAGGACCAGCACTTGACCAGCTTAAACCAGCTCATGACCAGCTAAGGACCAGCATAAACCAGCTCAAACTTTTTAGGCTTAAGAATAAATTGCGCGTGATCATACTGTTTATTTACATGTGCTGGCGGGGCGGACCTGGGATGCCAGGTGTCGCTGTTGAGCCCTTTGGAGGTGTTGTGGGCCTATCAACGAAACACCAAGGAACCAAGGAAGGAGGGTGTCCACCTGATGACGCCAATGAAGTGATTACCCCTACCCCTCACTCAAGATGTCAAGAAAGTACCGATTATTCTAAGGGATTGTACTATCTAGCCCTATACGCTCAACTACACACTTTTTTTTTTCACGGAGTGTCTATTTACACTAAGTGCAAATAGCGTCCCTTGTTGGCAAACGTTATTTACACTAGATCCGCCCACCAGTGTCTGGTTGGGCCCAAGTTTTAAAAATGACGCATGGAATTCAACGTCTTCAGTGGTGCAGCAGTAGCAAGTAAGGCTTGCAAAACTGGCTTTTAACGCGATCGAGGTGGGTTCGAATCCACCTTTTGCCGTGCTCGCATTTATTTTCAATAAAAATTAAAATGTTCGAAAAGTGGAAATAAACTGCGAATGAGTGTTTAATAAAAACTAAAATTATTTATTGGGTAGGGTTATGGGAAGGTGTAGGGAGGGATTTTATTCTCCCAATTAGGCAGCATCCATTTAATAATTTTAATAAATATAATCATTTATACTCTATATTATTACATCCTGTTATTGTACAAAAATACTGAGGTGCAAATAGTATCTGCCAATATAAGGTATAGATAGCATCTAATTACTATTTACTCTTTTTTAAAAAAACTGATGCTTTTACATGGTGTAAATAGAATCTATCGCTATTTTCACCTAGTGTAAATAGCATATCACTAAGAAAATGCTGCTGTTGTCACTTAGTGTAAATAGCATCTATTGCTAAGAAAATATGCTATTTGCACTTAGTGCAGATAGCCACTGCCTTTTTTATTGTATGGCTTTTGTTACTTTGTTCACATTATGAAGATGTCCTGCTGCTGACATGGCTTTAAAAAATGTGCAAACATTTTCCCTTTGAATGAACTGCCCTAGTGACAAGCTGTTGTACACCTAAAGGTACAATTTTCGCACATTTGTTGGTTAAACCAGATTGTAGGTGGTAACAGAATAAGATGTGTTTTTCCTGAAATACTGCTTGAAAAAGTGGCAGAACTGTTTATGTGAATGTGTCTCAAATAGCTTCAAAAGAGTAGGCTGATGTCTGATTCAAAGCCTGACATAAAAAGGGCAGGAAGGAAGGTTCTGATAACCATTGTGAGAGACTGTCACTCAGACAGCCCAGCGTCTGAGCAGCAGAGAGTCAGCCCCACCATTCATTGCAACTAATTGAATGCATTTGCTCGTGGCCATCAAACAAATGAGAATTTGTGTCAGGCTGCCGTTGACATACTGAATTGTGATAGATGATGTTCAAGCATCTGACTCACATTTCATTCAGCTCCGTGAAATGAAATCAAAGCTACTAAAGGGAGGAAAAATCCATCTGTCACCAAATCTGATCGGCTTGTCCATTTGTCAGTGTACAACTGCATTGAATCGCGTGTCAAATGAGATTGAGACAGCATTTGTATTACAGTTTTGGAGATTAAACTCTATAGGAACATTTCAATTTTGAGTGGAAGGCACAGAAAAATAGTGTCGCCTTGTGTTTGTCCACTGGTGTTGTGAATAGAGCTTTCTCTCTGTCCGATCCAAAGGCATGACAAGGGCAGTGGCCACTCGAGAGCATGTCTGTGGAGGTACCCTTCTTCTCAGAAACACTTACAGCTGCAAAGGGATAGGTCACCCAAAAAATGAAATTACAATCATTGTTTATTCACCCTCATTTTGTTCCAAACCCTTTCTTTCCTCTGTAGAACACAAAAGGAGATGCTTTGATGAATGTTCACGCTGCTTTCTATAAAGTAAAAGTGTATGTGGACTAGATACTGTCAAGTTTGAAAAAGCACCCTAAAGCATTTTCGATTTTAAAAAAAAAAACCTATTGGAAAACTATTGCCTTTTTCTCTAGTTAGTTTAATATTCTAGAATGTTTACTAATGTTACTTATAGGGTCAGTTCACCCAAAAATGAAAATTATGTCATTAATTACTCATGCTCATGTTGTTCCACACCTGTAACACAAATTAAAGGATTAGTTCACTTTCATATAAAATTTTCCTGATAATTTACTCACCCCCATGTCATCCAAGATGTCCATGTCTTTCTTTCTTCAGTCAAAAAAGAAATTAAGGTTTTTGATGAAAACATTCCAGGATTATTCTCCTTATAATGGACTTCAGTGGCCTCCAAATGGTTGAAGGTGAAAATTATAGTTTCAGTGCAGCTTCAAAGGGCTTTAAACGATACCAGATGAGGAATAAGGGTCTTATCTAGCGTAACGATCGGTCATTTTCGAAAAAAGTGTAAATGTATATGCTTTATATAAACAAATGATCGCCTTCCAAGTGCTTCCGCCAAAACCATACTTTCGTATTCTTCAAAAAGCTTACGCTGTATGTCCTACGCCTTCCCTATTCAACTTACGGAACGAACGCAGCGGCAGTTACATTTTTTCCGTAAGTATAGTTTTTCCGCAATCGCGTTTTGGGGGGAGTTTGGCGAGTTTTCCTAATTTATGCTGAATTTAACTAACATAATTTAAACTCCGTTACACACACACACACACACACACACACATTATATATATATATATATATATATATATATATACACACACACATTTAAGGAGAGCCAAATAAATGTACACTGTACTAAGACACTTCTCCATGACTAAACTAAGACAGTCTAAAAATGAGCCAAAGCCTATTTTTGAATGAATGCATGCTTTGAGCAAGAATCATAAAGTATGCTCTGGCTCATGAGCTGTCTGTCCTGGTCTATTCTCTCAGGCCAGTTTAGCACTATTTCTGATTTAGCAGGCGATGGTCTCAGAGCAGAGAGCTGCTTTGGCACTATTGTGACAGCTCCACTCACGACTCAGCACCTATTCTTTTCTCCTCCTCTCTTGTGCTCCACTAATGATCATTGCAAGAGAAGAGGAGATAGAGAGAGGTGCTATTCTTTCATTTCAGTGCCCTTGCTAATGAGTGCCTGTCTCAGAGTGGGCCTAAATATTCCTGGAACCTTCAGCAAAGAGCCATGTAAGATTTATTTTAAGGACTTTATTTAAAAACAAACACCATTACATCATTTGCAACCAAATCTTTTGTATTTATAAATATCAAAAATTGCTTTTTGTCTCATTGTTAAAAACCCAGACATTGAATTAAAGCACAAAACTCTGAAAAGAAAATAAATTTAGATTCACAGTTTTTTTTTTTATCTTTATCTTTAAGAGATTTTGTCTTTCACTGTTACCACTCATTATGTTTCCTTTAACCTTCCTGAATCTGCAGGGTGGCTGAGATTGTGTGTCATCCATTCTGCATCATGAGGGGGCAGCCAATTTAACCATCTTCCTGTCTGGAGGAAGCTTGACCTCTCAGGACTTTTGAATGCAACTTGGACAGAGGGAATGCTGATTACAGTAACTGGAGTTTGGTGTTCAGGCTTGATGGATCTGAGCACACAAAAAAGGAGTAGGCCAAAGTATTATTTTATTTTATTTTATTTATTTATTTTATTTTCATTTTTTTTAATGTTTTGCATTGTATTGAAGCAGTTGCTAAGAGTTTTTTTTTTTTTTTAATTTTCTTTTTGTTTTTTACATGTCATTATGCAGCTGCTACAATGTTGCTAGAATGTTCTGAGTGGTTGCTTCCTGGGCCAAAGCTGCATTTAAGGCCCCCTTTACACTAGTGCGTTTTCATTTTAATATGGCGTTTAAAAATGAAAACGATTCTCATGTACACTAGCGTTTCCACAGCGTTTCAGAAACGATCTCAGTCTACACTACACGACTGAAAACGCATGTCACATGACCGTTCATGCACACTGGGTATGCGCGTACAAGTGTAAACAGTTGCCTCTTGCGCATGTAGGCAGCTGGAGTATTAAAAAAATGCAGAGTTTAACTGCACAATGGCTGCTAAAAATGACAACAAAGCCAGCAATGATTGCAGTTCAGTCTCCATGTTATTGTTTACACGGTCGTCAAGGATACGCAGAGTGAACATGGGCAGCCACGCCATCATTTTCAAAAGTCTCTGTTTTGGTCTGTTTACACTGAAACGCAACCCCGGTGTTTTCAAACTAAAATGGCTCTGCAGCGTTTTCAAAAGTCTCAGTTTTCGAGGGTTGAAAATAGCCAGAGTAGTGTAAATGACAGGCGTAACCGTAGCAAAAATTATGCGTTTTAAATCGAAAACGCACTAGTGTAAATGGGGCCTAAGTCCACCTCGTCCACTTGACAAAGTTGAACGCACTTCAAAATGGCGGTGGGAATTCCCCAGAAGAGAAGTGCCTAGGGAAGTTCACAAGTGTATGCTATGGCTGCGTTCCACTCCATTTTTAGACAAGCACTCGCAAACTTCCCTAAGCACTGCCCCTCGGGGGAATCCTTGGCGCCATTTTGAAGGAATTTGAATAAACCCCTAACACTGAGTACTAGTAATACTGATACTTGCCTTAGCAAACACCACCAACAAGTCTATAAAGAATACAGTAATCTGAAGTGTGCCCTCAGAGAACAGAGCTTGGAAATGCACAAGGCAGACCTGAATGACACTGTGTGAGACAGGATTTCCCCAGCGGCTGTTTCTCTCATTATCAGAGCCTTCATGTGCCCGGAGCTCTGAGACTACAAACTGTACTCATTAGAGGGGAAGAGAAGGCAAACCGAGCCCGCTGCGTCTGCCCTAAATCTCTGTAACGTCGACTTGCTGTCATTTTTATAGTGCTGATGGAGGCCTGGAGAGAGAGGACAATGGCCTTTTAAAAGATAACAATAAAAGCCTTCAGATGTGTCCCATGCTTCAAATGAGAGCTGACACAAATGTGACTGCCTCCTTTTTAAGGGCACCTTTTATACTGGCAGGAGGTCAAGTTTCTCACCTTGAGGTTTTCGAATACAAACACCACTCTGCCTGTAATGAAATCACTAATAAACTTATTTTGATGTTTATTACTCTTCAACTGTGAACCTGTTTCACTACTTAAACAGAAAAGCAACAAAAGCTGGCTGGGAAAAAAAATCTGACACCAGATGTGCCCTAAAAAATATTTGAGGACTCCTTTCATATGAATGAAATAAAATATGATCACCCTATTAAAACTTTACTTTAAAGCAGTTGATCTAACATGTACTACTAGTGATGTGTTTCATTTTAAATGCCAAAACCTTAAAATTATATGAGCAGTGTCGTTCCATTATCCTTAAAGGCCACTGTCCTGCTTTAACACTCGGCTTCATTTATCTTATGAATACACATTAAATTTCAGATAGCCATATGTTTCAGCTTTTGAACTTTATAGTTTGCTCTCCCATCATCTTAAATGATTCATTTATGGCCGTGTTAGGTCAGCATTAAAAGCTGAACTGTTTAATATGATGCTATATAACAGAAGCGAAATTCTTTTGTAAGGTCATTGAAAACCATTATGAAAATTGGATCAATTTTTCAGTTCATTACCTTAGGATGAATTAAACAGCCTTGTTGGCTGGTTTGGCCATTTTTTTTTTTTTTTAAATCGAGGCTGTGGAGAAAGGGATAAGTACATTATTTTTAAATTCATTATTTTTAGATAATACTAAAATGAATAACGGTTATGTTGTCATATCAGAAAATTGTCAGATATAATTGAAGTGACTTCTCATACTGATGCAGACTAAACTAAATGCAATATTACTGAAACTGAGTGAAAATGACCCATAAGAGTTAAACAACTGGCCATTAAACATTCATGCATAATGTCTTTGCACAGACATGGTTTTCATGGTGACCGCATTTGTATAGTGTTTTGTCCTTTGGTGTCGAATCACAGAAGTTATTCAAAATCCGATAACATCCAAATGCCAGCACAGGTTTAAGTCTATTACACTTTTTGTCTGCTTAAAAACACAAGGTTAGCATACTATGTTCATTTGTTTGAGTCTGTTTGTTACTCTAAATCACCCCCCCCCCACACACACACACACAAACAAACAATAAGGTTTCACTCCTTATTGTCAAAATGTCATCATGCAGTTGTAGATGTGCTATGCACCTTTATGTTTTTTTCTGGCTTAAACCCTCTCAAATGTTAGCCTGCATACATTATTCTGTCTGTTTCTTTGTTCTAAGAGAAAATTCTTTATTGGGTTCATCTTTCCTTTGCAGTAGTAACATCCTACTGTTTGTTGGACAGGACGTTAGGAGATGCTCACACACAGAGCCCTGACGCATGATGCAAGGGGAGCCAACAGTGAACGCAGAGATGTTAATGTGGTCACAAACAAGTGTTGTACTCTCACTCTTTCTGTCTCCCACACACATATACAGTCAACAGTAAACAGCTTTATTAGCATTCACAGTATATATTGCATTGAAATAGACAATAAAGTGACAATAAAGTGAAATATTTTTTATATTTTTTATTTTCATAAATTATTATTATAGAAATAGTAATATATTCAATATATATTTTAAAATAAAATAAACAATTATATACATTTACATAAAAATGGGAATATACAAAGTATGCAGGGTAATAAATTGGCCATTCAGCATTAACAGTGCCAAAGTGTATATTGTATCAAAATAGACCAATTTTTATTTTCATAAAGTTATTTATGAAATAATATAATTAATATATTTTTAATGAAATAAATATTTTATATAAAAATGTAAATTTAGGCATTTACAAAGTTCGATTGATTGATTGTTTGTTTGTTTGTCAGGGAACACGAGAATCAGAGAAAAAAAAAGGTTAAACCTGAACAGGGTATTTATTGACAGTGATAAATTTAACAGCAAGCAGCTGAGTAATGGAACAGTGAGAATAATGATGAACAGATAAGTATGAACTGTCTGTTTTCCTTTACCAGGGTGATAGCGGAGCAATGATGACTGGAGCAGCAGTTTAGAGAGAGCACACACCTCTTCACAGAAGTATGGTGAGTAGACAGGTACGTGTAATATTCCAAAGAGTAGCTTACAGGAGATCGCTGGGGAATCACAGGGAGATCCAGAAGGTAAGTAGAGTGGCTAAGTAGTATGTTGTCCGTAGGTGTGGGTGATGGCCAGGTGAGTGCAGGTGATAAACAGGAGGAATGCTGGGAAATGTAGTCTTTGACTAGGTGACTGGACTGTTGAAGATGAGTAGATGGAGAACATTTGTAACGGTATAGTCCTTCATCAGAATAATAAATTGGCCATTAAAATACATGTTCAGAACTGGTTCTTATTGACATGGTGTATTATTATTATTTTTTAAAAAAATATAATATATTTTTAATGTTAAACGTATATACATTTAAATAAAATAAAATTGGGTACATACAAAGTATAGACTCGTCAGAGTAATAAATTGGCCATTAAAATACATGTTAAAAATTGGTGCATATTGACATGGTATTGTGCTATCACTCTTCTGCTACACACACATACACAGATTTTCTTTTTCTCTCACACCCTCTCTCCATCTTCAGTGAAGCTCATTACAGTGGAGATGCAGCTGGGTTAGGGGGCACACACACTCTCACACAGAGAAACATGTGATGGTGTAAATGCGCTGAAAGGATAATTTGACACCCACTTGGCTATGATAGCCTGTAATTCTCTGACTCTTCCTGAACTCCTCCTCGGCACGCACACATAGAGTGCACTCTCGGTGAAAACTACTGCAGAAATGTGCCGGTCTTCTCTCCATTTTTTCCGGATGCAAAAATCCATCCCACTCTTGGATTTATGGCATGCATCAAAGCAATTCACAGCCGCAGCTCAGTCAAAGGTTTAGTGGAGGAAACCTGTGATTTCTGTCCACTCAATTCATTCAGAGCGACAGTGCAATTTGTTTCTCATTGTGATATGGGTGTTTTTTTTTCCTCAGACATGCAAGCAGGCAGCATCATTGCTCAAGGACAATAGGCCTGACAAGCCAATGACATAGACACACAATTTTCTGTGGAAAATTATTTACCTGCTGAAAATGATCAAGAATCAGGATGTCACTTCTTCCCTACAAGGTGCTTTGTTTATTCTTTTCTCTTATCGCTGTTTCAGTTTCCGTCTCTATTTATAGACAAGGAATGATAAAATAAAGCATATTGTTGGCTGCTGTGAGACATTAAAATGAAGAAATAATTGAATACTGTCTTTGTCCAGCACACATTAAAGTTGTTGTCAGGTAGGAAAATGATGCAGTGAGTTCAATTTCTACTTAAATATAGAAAATCCGAACCCTGTGATTTACTGCACTGCAAATAAATCATTTTTAATTCGTTTTTTTCATGTTTTCCAGGAAAATTATATATATTATATATATAATATATATATATATATTATATACATATAGTATATATATTCTGAAGCAATATTCTTATCAGTGTTTCATTCAAAAATGAGGCAGTTGCTTATGAATGGGTCATTGAATCTTTGACTCAACCGATTCATTCAAAACGCTGAATCATACAGTATGAAACACGTCTGAGTGTTTCTGTGAGATGATATGATTCTGCTGCAAAGCCTGGGATCTTTGTTTTTTGTATTTTCGCTGCTGAAATAGAACAAAACCGTCAATATTGCATCTAAAATGTAAGTGACATTAAAATCAACTATAGGCCCTGCTTGTTTATTGAACTGTCGTATGAAATCAGTGTCACATTTTCAGTGGTGATGTTATTTAGGAAAACAGCACTCTTGGTTGTGTGATGTTGCTTAGCTACTGTGCCATAAGTTATAAAACTACACATTTTGGATTTTTACTGCAGTATGTTAACTGAGTTTCTTTGTGTGCTGCGCTTGTGTGCTGCCACTTACACTAAATGTAATAAAATCAGAATCACTCCATAGTTATTGGTGATTCCCTAGATATTTTGTTGTTATTGACGTTTTAATCAGGCTAATTCTCTTTCACTTGTCCCTTCAAAAAATCCACTTGTCCCAGACAAGCGTTAATGTCGATATATTTATATTATGAAGCGACGCGAGTGCTTTGTTTGTGCAAAAAATTGGCACTTTATGTACAAAATATTAATCTCTAATGCTCGTTCACGGAGCAACGTCTGCCCTCGCGCCAACACAA
Organism: Mylopharyngodon piceus; assembly: GCA_039654765.1. NCBI lineage: Eukaryota > Metazoa > Chordata > Actinopteri > Cypriniformes > Xenocyprididae > Mylopharyngodon > Mylopharyngodon piceus. The sequence goes on from CM077438.1 coordinate 13,479,237, forward strand.
CATGTGATGCTCTCGTGAACGCGCGTTGGAGATTAATATTTTGTAAATAAAGTGGTAAATTCTGATTTTTTTTTTTTTTTTTTGGCGCAGACTGGGGCTTGAAACTGGTAGTTACATAGGCTGTCAATAGAGCTCTTAGATTTCATTAAAAAGTTCTTCATTTGTGATGTGATCTGCAAAAACCCATCACATGGTGAAATTTTACCTATCACGGGTTTCAATATCATATGAAAGCTGGATTCGAGCCCTTTCCAAATCTGTTTTTACTTCTTTCATAGATTATGGTTATCTGAAGTCGGCTGATCGCTCTGATTTTCAGGAACAAAAAACAGAGAAAAACAGTTTAAATAACTGTCACCCCCTTTTTTCGCACAGACATGAAAATGCACTATCCAAACTTAAATGGTTGTAATTCAAGAATGCTTTGGAATATAGACCTAAGATTGGTTTTGTTTTAAAGAAGGCACTAGTCAGATTATTGTAGAAGTGAAATAAATTATGAAAGTAAAATAAAAAAAAAAGTTGTAGAAGTTTAAGTTTATGAAAATGTAAAAATATAATTGTTTATATTTTATAATAATATATTACAAAGCATGTTTTACTCTTAAACTACAAGAAAATAAAAGCCAAAAATGTCAACATTTCAAATTTTAGGTTGAAGTATTTCAAAAATGAGCTTTCAGTAAGATTTTGTTTGGGCGCAGTACCAAACTTTTTCACTAGATGACACCCAAGCTCCATATCTGACCATTTAAAGGGTTAGTTCACCCAAAAATGAAAATAATGTCATTTATTACTCACCCTCATGCCGTTCCACACCCGTAAGACCTTCGTTCATCTTCGGAACACAAATTAAGATATTTTGGTTGAAATCCGATGGCTCAGTGAGGCCTCCATAGCCAGCAATGACATTTCCTCTCTTAAGATCCATTAATGCACTAAAAACATATTTAAATCAGTTCATGTGAGTACAGTGGTTCAATATTAATATTATAAAGCGACGAGAATATTTTTGGTCCGTCAAAAAAAACTAAATAACGACTTATATAGTAATGACCGATTTCAAAATACTGCTTCAGGAAGCTTCGGAGCATTATGAATCAGCGTGTCGAAACAGCGGTTCGGAGCGCCAAAGTCACGTGATTTCAGCAGTTTGGCTGTTTGACACGCGATCCGAATCATGATTCGATACGCTGATTCATAATGCTCCGAAGCTTCCTGAAGCAGTGTTTTGAAATCGGCAATCACTATATAAGTCGGTATTTTGTTTTTTTTGGCGCACCAAAAATATTCGCGTCGTTTTATAATATTAATATTGAACCACTGTACTCACATGAACTGATTTAAATATGTTTTTAGTACATTAATGGATCTTAAGAGAGGAAATGTCATTGCTGGCTATGGAGGCCTCACTGAGCCATCGGATTTCAACAAAAATATCTTGTGTTCCGAAGATGAACGAAGGTCTTACGGGTGTGGAACGCCATGAAGGTGAGTAATAAATGACAGAATTGTCATTTTTGGGTGAACTAACCCTTTAAGGGCGCCTCCATTTATTTGAGTGATCTGAACCATATATTTCCATATTTTCATACATTGTATGAAGTAGACATCCTATTCAGAAGTAGAATGGGCAGTTTGGCAGTATTTGATTTGAATTCAACCTCTAATAAACACATAATTAGAACATGTGTGTTCATTATAGCTCCGTTGTTCTCTTGTGCTCCGCCTTCTCACGACAACGTTGTATTAGAAAAAAAAAAAATCTTTGCGTGCCGTATTCTATACAGGACTGGCGGGAAATGTGCATTAACGTTCATTCGACATGTTATGTGGTTTATTTTGATAGGTGAACTGTCTTTGTAGTGTTAAAGGGCTAGTTCACCCAAAAATGAAAATAATGTCATTTATTACTCACCCTCATGTCGTTCTACACCCGTAAGGCCTTCATTCATCTTCGGAACACAAATTAAGATATTTTGATAAAATCCGATGGCTCAGTGAGGCCTGCATAGCCAGCAATGACACTTCCTCTCTCAAGATCCATAAAGGTACTAAAAACATATTTAAAACAGTTCATGTGAGTTCAGTGGTTCTATCTTAATATTATAAAGCGACGAGAATACTTTTTGTGCACCAAAAAAAAAAGAAAATAACGACTTTTCAACAATATAGTGATGGGCGATTTCAAAACACTGCTTCGGAGCTTTACGAATCGAATCAGTGATTCGGATCTCTTATCAAACAGCTAAACTGCTGAAATCACGTGACTTTGGCGCTCCGAGTCACTGATTCGATTCGTAAAGCTCCGAAGCAGTGTTTTGAAATCGCCCATCACGAGATATTGTTGAAAAGTCGTTATTTTGTTTTTTTGGTGCACAAAAAGTATTCTCGTCGCTTTATAATATTAAGGTAGAACCACTGAACTGCGCTCACATGAACTGTTTTAAATATGTTTTTAGTACCTTTATGGATCTTCAGAGAGGAAGTGTCGTTGCTGGCAATGCAGGCCTCACTGAGCCATCGGATTTATTCAAAATATCTTAATTTGTGTTCCGAAGATGAACGAAGGTCTTACGGGTGTAGAACAGCATGAGGGTGAGTAATAAATGACATTATTTTCATGTTTTGGTGAACTAAGAGAGGGAAAGCTATGGCGGTTTTTTTTTTTTTTTTTTTTAACCTCCGCTAGGTGTGTTCTTAAACAGTAACGTTAAAAACAGCCTTGCCACTGTAAATTGCTATTTTTCTGCACTTAACAGGCAAATATTGCCAATATATTTTCAGAGATGATAGACAAGATGTTATAGAATGATAATTTAATGAAAACCCAATTTTGACAAAAAAATTACATTCGACCTATTTTTTGACTTTACTGAAAACGTTCCATCGCAACATCCGACGGGTTTTCCCAGATCGCATCACATTTGTGTTCCGAAGATGAACGAAAGTCTAAAGCTGCTTATAGCTGAATTTAACTTGAATTGATTAACTTTATACATTATTGAACTAAACTGAATTAACACTGAACTGACTTAAGCTGAATAATGACACTATTTTCATTTTAGAGCTGCTTTACAGCAGAATTTGAATTTGTCATTGAATCGTTATTTTCCTGTTTATCATTTAAAGCTGCTTTGAAACAGTCTGGGCTGCGTTTCCCAAAAGCATTGTAAGCCTAAGTTGATCGTAGAACTATTGCCACAAATGGTCTCTACGATCAACTTAGGCTTATGATGCTTTTGGGAAACGCAGCCCTGTATTGTACAAAGGTGATTTGACTTATATCTTTCTTTAATATAAATGCTTCTTGGTTTGATTTTATTATCTAAAGAAATGACATTCATATATTTTGAACATGACTTAAGTATCCAAATACTTTTTGGGGACCAATGTACCTCTGTGGTTTTCTTAATTCCCCTAATGCCCTTCCATTTGTCACCCTGTAAGTTTTGTAAGTTTTTCTCTGTGTGTGTGTGTGTGTGTGTGTGTGTGTGTACTGCCACTGTGTGTAGGGACCACAGGCCTGGGAGGAAAAACAGAAGAGGCCCCTAATACTAATAAACGAGTGCGACTTTCTCTTTGCCTCTCTCGCGCTCCAGAGCTTGCCCTCTGGGATAGCAGAGAAAGGCTGAATAATTGGAAAATATCCCTGCCTCCTATTCCAGAGAGATCCCTCTATTTCTCTCTCTCTCTCCATCGTCTGCCTGCACAATGAGATACTGTTCTCATTTTGCCTCTTAAAAGGAACAATTAGCCTGGTTCGGGTACGTGTGTGCGCGTGCTTTCAAGATGGGGGCTGAGAGAATATGCCATATTTACATATCTCTATGTAAATTGTGTATTCAGATGGCTGAATGTCGCAGTGCCAGGGAAGAGGAATAGTTTTGGGCGGCTCATCTGTGTCTCTTTCAACTCGCCTGCGTGCGCACACCCCCCGACACATGCTTTGAGCTAATGGTCCTTCTGTTATTGGACATTCAGCAGACCCAGTGCAGCATGTACGACAGGAAGCAGAGTGTTGCGAACTTCCTTTCATGCCGTAAAACGGTGATAGAAAAACATAGCACTTCTACCTCTCTTCTACAATCCATCCTCTCCTCTCCCACTCCTCCCCCCTCCATTTATTCCTCCCAAAGCCCTGTGAGGAAAACCCTTAAACATGCATTTGAAGTAAAAGCTTTTTTGTAATCTTGACAAGAGGGTGCAGGAGGTAATGGAGCAGTGTTGATGTACTGAATGACAGCCTCACAGTAGGGTCACGGAATGTTTCACGTTCACCCTTGACACTGTTTTAGGGAAGCTGTTTTACCCATTTAACTTTTCATCTTTTACTCAATGTAAATGAAACAAAGGTAGGCTTTTTTAGATCACCCATCAACTCAATGCCAGAATTTTTGGTAACATACTTTAGACATTTTTTTTGATAGTCCACTTTAGACATTCTCCTAACTATATGTAACTTTGCAACTACATGTCAACTAATTCTCAATAGAGTAATAGTAGAGCATTAGTTAACTGTCTGCTCCCCCAACAGCCATTCTACTGACTATAAGTAACTTTGCAGCTACATGTCAACTTATTACACTAACCTGAACATCGGAGTTCCCCAAGATCGTCCGTCTGTCCATCCATCCATCCATCCATCCGTCCATTTGTCCATCCATCCGTCCGTCCTTCTGTCCGTCTGTCCATTTGTCTGTCCGTCCGTTCATTCGTCCATCCATCCGTCCGTCCGTCCATTTGTCCATCCGTCCGTCCATTTGTCCATCCGTCCGTCCATTTGTCCACCTGTCCGTCCATTTGTCTATTCATCCATCCGTCCGTGCATTTGTTCATTAATCCATCCGTCCGTCCATTTGTCCATCCGTCCATCCATTTGTCCTTCTGTCCGTCTGTCCATCCGTCCATTTGTCCATCCACCTCTCCGTCCATCCGTCCATCCATTTGTCCATCCATCCATCCATTTGTCCATCCGTCCATCCATTTGTCCATCTGTCCGTCCATTTTTCCATTTGAACATCCGTCCGTCCATTTGTCCGTCCGTCCATTTGTCCATTCATTCATCCATCCATCCATTTGTCCATCCATCTCTCCATTTGTTCATCCGTCCGTCCATTTGTCCGTTCATCCATCCATCCTTCCATCCATTTGTCCATTCATCCATCCATCCGTCCGTCCATCCATTTGTCCATCCATCCATCCGTCCGTCCATTTGTCCATCCATCCATCATTCACCCACCCATCCATCATCCATCCATCCGTCCGTCCGTCCATTTATCCATCCATCCATCTGTCCGTCCATTTATCCATCCATCCATCCATCCTCTCTGTCCGTTGTTCTCTAAATTATATATATTTTTTTTAATTAAAAACACTCAAAAATTTAAAACAAGGTTTTTGGCAAACAAGTATTGAAAATTTGATCCAGAACACTGTAGTAACCACATATCAATGCCCTGGAAACCACCCAGTTTTGATGAGTTTTGCATGGGCAAGCACTACTCACATTTTCTTAAAAAAAAAGAAAGAAAAAAAGTTAATTTTATGTACACTGCACTAAAAATAATTTGTCATGGCATTTTGCTGATTACAACAAACCATGCTCAGCATGCATATGTAATACATAGCTGTTTCTTTCATTCATGCTTGTATCTGTATCTGTGTGTGCTGGTATTCCACAGAATATACAGACAAAGACAACTCCAGACATAGTTGTTATTCATAGGAGTAACATTAGCAAAGAAGTTCAACTTGTTTATATGAAGGATGTAGTTTTACAATCTCATTTTGTTTGCTTAAATTTTTGATTTCATACAAACACGTTTGACGTCGGAAGATTTTGCACCTTTGTGCCACCTGTCACTAGTGAACCTAAAAGGGAGGTGTGATCCACATAAATAGCAATTTGTTGTCAGCACACTGAAAACTGTTTTTGAAAACTGTAAGAATAAATATTCTGGTGTTGATATGAATGCTACAATGATAGATTTTATCCTCACACTTCTCTACAGTACATATATACATGTATTTGTCACGGTGGATAGAATGACAAGGAATGACAGGGGAGTTATCAGAACCTCATCCCCTGAGTCAGAGACACAGATGGCTGTTAAAGTTGGTAATAATATGCTGGCAGAGGTCCATGTTTTACAGTGTGACTGTCAGCGCATGCAGGGAGCAGAACAAGAGGAACGAGTGGCATTTAAACCATAATGACAGATTTTAAAGGGTTAGTTTGGGTTTTAAACGACATGAGAGTGAGTAAATGATGACAGATTTTTTTTTTTTTGGATAAGGTTTTACAAGAGATGGGTTCTTCAAATTGCTTTTGAATGGTGCTGTTGTGTGTGTGTGGTAAACCTTTAATTGTCTGCAGTGTGATGTTTTCCTCTGGGCTAGAGAGACTTTAGCTGCACTGACAGTGTGTTTGATAGGTGTCTGGAAGATTCTGAGCCGAGGGAGAGAGTCACTAGGCCTACATCTTGAGGAATTTTATTTAGCTGCAGCTACTAGTAGTTTTACTACTAGTACGAGTAGTTTTTTTCTTTAGAGGATGGACATTTGTTTACTCTCTTTTATGGCTTTGGGTTCAGTTTTATTTCATTTTAGCGGTCTTTCCTGATCAATACTCTCCCTTGATTTACAAATGGTCCTTTTATTTGCTCCTGTTTTGGTAGCCTTTACCATAAGTCCATGTTTAAAAAGTTCTGTAAATGTCCTCCAATATTCTAGTAAGCAAGTAATTTTGTCTGTCAACAGTCGTCTGAAAGCAGGTGGCCTTGGATGTTATGGTCTGAGTGTAAATGGTCCATCAGTATTGTGTATTGTGAACTGCACTCAGCTTCCTGCTGCATATAAATATAAAGAAATGCTAACATTGCTTAAACATTATTGTTGCTTTGAGTATGAACCCTTTTGTCCATAGGGGCTGGGGAATAAATTACTTCGCTTTCACATACACTTGACTTGTTATGCTCTGCAGTTAAGACTGCATTAGGGCTAAAAATAAACAAGCTTTCCAAAGGCAAGCACTTCCACCGCTATATATAAACATGTTGATGCAGTATGTATATATATATATATATATATATATATGTGTATATATATATGAATAAATGTAAGGCTGAACACCGTTACTGACAATTGTCATTTTGGCTATGTGAGATTCTCCAGCTTTGTTGTTGTTGAGCAACAGAAGCACGAGCTGTTAAAGCTCTGCCCTCTTCTGGAAAGCGGGCTGGGAGCAGCAGCTCATTTGCATTTAAAGGGACACACACAAAAACGGCGTGTTTTTGCTCACCCACAATAGGGGCAAATTTGACAAGCTATAGTAAATGATCTGTGGGGCATTTTGAGCTGAAACTTCACAGACACATTCTGGGGACAACAGAGACTTATATTACATCTTGTAAAAGGGGCATTATAGGTCCCCTTTAATATATATATATATATATATATGTGTGTGTGTGTGTGTGTGTGTGTTATCAGTGCAGAAATATAAGCCTGTGTGTTTCCAATATGACAACAGCTCAATGGGAGGAAAAAAAAAATAGTAGCTGATCTGGACGTGCCAAAAAGTGAAAGGTGGACATATTTGAGAGGACATATTTGCTTTGCTTTCTGAAATGATATACACCCAGGGATTTTTGCCACATTTTTAGATATGATCAAGAAATTAGTTAATTCTGTAAAAGGTCAACATATTGCATGAAGTTACCTTCTGAAAGAATGCAAGTAGACAATTAGATGACAACTGTAATGCTAATGTAGTACCGCTGTAGGATTTTTTTTTTTTTTTTTTTTTTGCATATGTGTATTTTTACAGTAATTTGTTGTGTTGTGGCCAAAAATGACCTAGTCTACATTAATTTCACAGTACGCAATTCAGAATACAATATTTTATTTTATGGAATTTGTGTAAAATATTATAAAATCATGACAATTTTTTACAGTATAATAGAGCTGCACGTTTAATCGTTAAAATATTGTGATCTCAGTTCAAACACCCACGCAATCTAATTCCTAAATGACAATGATTCGACTGTCTATTAAACCAAGTACAATCACAGCGAACATACAAATCTGAGTCTTTTCAACAACACAGTTTCATTATTTCGGTGTTCCAATAATTCAAATTATCATAGAAGTACTGGGATAAAAGTTTATATTTCGGATATAAACCCTGATGTCTACCTAATAAAGATTTTATAAATTACACCGTTACGCCAGTAGGTGGTGACAAGTGACTTAATAAATTTATTTGTCATTGAATCATTCAAGAGATTCATTAAAAAATGTTAAATCATTGCATTCATGCATTCAAACTGATTTTTTTTTTTTTAATTATTAATTCAAAATTAAATTAATATTTTTAAAATATTAAAAATATATAATATCTCTATTTTTTTTAAAAAAAATTGATCCAGAATCATGCAGCTCTACAGTATACCCTTTTCCCTGTTTTTTTTTTTTTTTATTTATTTTTTTTTATTTTTGATAGTGATGCCACTTTACATCATATAATGAATAACTGCTGACAGAATCAAAATACTAAACCATTAGAAATGGATAAATATCTGAATATTTCACAGGATGATTTCCTTTTATCATCTGCTTTTTTCCCCATCAGCCTATTTAGAGTGTTTTACTGACTAATTAAAAACCCACAAATGGACGACAAAATCAGTCCCGCCCATCTGGTGTCAAGGAGACAGCTGTTACATCCCTTCTCTCCTGGGGAGCAGATAGAAGAGCTTGCTCTGTTATTTCAGACAACATCGATAAAAACACTATGGATACACAGCATGCAAATCGTTACAGTGCCTCTCCATCGGGTGCCAGAAAGAATGAAAAATCTTTATAGCTAATGAAAGTGCAAATGAGGCATTTGGTTAATGATGGGGTGAGGACAATATTGGCCTGATTGCACGAGAATGAATTAAGCAATGCGTGTTATGCTCTGAGACAATTGTTGCTTTAAAAATCAATTTTATAGAGATGCGGAATGCTGCGATTTTAAGTAGAAACGTTCTTTTTCCTCCCTTCTCGCACACATATTTTCTTGATACATTCGCATTATTATGCTTGAGTGTATTGGTATATTAATCACAGGCAGAGGAGCGTAGAGTCATAGATCTATACGCTATATAAATATGCCCGATATTGTACCGTCCCACTCTTTAGAACACACTGTATTAGCTGAATAAATTTCCAGGACTGCAGGACCTCTTGTAGAAAATCCATATCTTGATGCTTGACAGTTTACATTGTGGAAAGTGTTGCAGAGACATACTTGCTTGAAGTGCTGAATTTTGCTCTTTTTAATGAGGCATGAATGTGGCGTGAGTAAATGGTTATGTGTTTTCTATCAGGATGCGTAAAAGATGGGATTAAACACATCAAGTGGCCGTTCGCAAAGACCCGCCTCCTATAGTTACTGTTGCTATGTCCGACAAGCCATGCCGCTCTCACGCCACACGTTCTTACACAGTGAAAAATACATCGCGGAGCAAAGAGGACACTGACAACGCGTCGACAGACAAGACACAGCAGGTTACTTTTGATATGAAACAAAGTCTCAAATTTCACATTTTGTCATTTTTAAAGAAATTTAAACAATAAATGCCGTTTTGTGCCTCTTTAATGTGTCGTGACAGATCACTGTAGCGCCTCAGATCAAGCGGCTCATGAACCGATCATCTCTTCTTACTAGTTAATTTATATCATCAAATAAACATTAATGAACCACATTTCAACCACAGAAAGACGTCAGTACACATGATTTTTCAAGTTCAAGTCCACCAACGTTAATCTACTAACTCCCCTGACTGCTTTGTCGGACAAAATGGCGGATTCAGCATTATGATTGGTTAGATCGCCTGTCAATCAAACTCCTGGTGAAGGGTCAGTAGCTCCTACAGAGAATTTCATAATGTTTGTTTCTTAAAAAACTAAACTAAATCAGATATCAAAACTGCTTTTTCCAGCATTTTGCCTATCGGGTCCTTGTCCCTATAATATAACTGCATTGATTTTACAGTATGCAATTCAGAATGTTTTATTGTATTAAATTAGTGTATAACATTTTAAAATCATGACAATTTTTTATACTTTTTTTAAAATAGTGATGCCAATCCACATCCTATAATGAATAACTGCTGATGCAATCAAAATGTAAAACCATTATAAAACCATTAGAAATGGATAAATATCTAAATATAGCACAGAATGGTTTGCCTTGAGTATCATAAAGTCTCTCAGGGAGCATTTTTCTCCACCTAGCACCAGCTGTACCCCTCTTGACCGCACAAACATTTTGAATAAGTAAAGTTAGGATCTGGTTTCAGTGCGGTTTGATATGGTAGCAGGGGTGTGTTAGGTCACCCCTGGGTTGGCCTAAAGGGAAAACCTGTTCATGTTACATAATGAAAGCATATTAATAGTATAGAGGACTGAGTAACAACATATGGCTTATTCAGAATGCTTAAGCATAAATTATGTGTTTGAAGGCTTAATTGATTGTACATTTTGCCTAATAGCAATCACTAATTGTCAAATAACTGCATAGTGTTAGAGGCATAGAAAGCCATGCACAGCCTGAGGGCAATACAGTGGTAGTAGTAAACTGAAAATGTTAAAGGGGAACAAGTGTTTGATTATGAAGTGACTTTTGTTTTCATAGTATGTAAAACTCTTTGAAATGCCTTGTGTATTGATCAGATGTCATGATTCAAAAGAAACTTATGCTGTTCTTTAGCTGGATCAGAGTTCTGGTTGAAAACCCATTGTGTTGCCAAATGAAGATTTAATAGACTGTGCAATTACTAAGTCTGATTAGAAGCCAGTAAATTTAGGTGCTGTAAATTTCAGGATTGTTTTCACTGATTCATGGGTGCACATAAATCCTGAGTCATCACACTGTGGTTGGACAGATGGAAGAACATAAAGGGACAATGGGCCTTATAAACTACAGATAGGCTGCAAGGTTTCTCATTATGTCATTTTTTTTTTCTTTTCAACTTGTCTGTAAAGAAAGTGACTTGGTTTGACTTTGCAGTGATTCAGCGTGAAAAGTAGATTTAATTTTTGTCATGTCAGTGTATTGTAAGGCTAGAAGCAAATGTTCTTTGGAAATTAAGAGAATGTTCCCTGCTGCAAGTTTTAAAGCATCATGCATTTAATTGATCCACATTTAATGCATAAGTCAGTTAATCAGTGCAATACAATATACAGTGGTTTTCATTGTCATAATCTGTGCAAAAGGCAGTGTAATGGGAATGTTGAATAGATATAACTTTTGTGGTCTCTTAAACGTTTAGAACAATACTGTTCTCTATAGTATGTGTAGAATTAATAGCCTACTGAATTAAAACGTCTTACATACTTCTGCTTTAAGCCTTTAAATAGCGGGAGTCAAACACTCTAATTTGCACCCTAATTTAAGGCATCAATCAAGTAATCAGCGCCATACAGAATACAATGATTTTCATTATTTTGATAATCAACGCAGATGGCAATGTAATGGAAACGGATGGTATGTTAAATTACATTTAGTACATAAGATATAATCTCTGAAAGTAATGTCTCATGTATTTAAACCGAGTGCTCTGTAATAGAGAGCGCAGCACTATATGCGCTGAGGAAGCGGATCGCCTGTAAAGCGGCACTGCGGCAGTACTGTATCAATCCGCCCGGTCCCCGCTCGCTCTGGGATCCTGAAGCACGGACTCGCGGAGAGGAGAAGCGTCGCTTCCTTGCAGGATTTATTTGTTTGTGGAAAAATTTCTCTTTTGTTTTCCGTTCTAGAGCAACGCGCTTTCCGAATGTCGATGACTCGCTCGGACGGCCCTTCTCCACTCGCCAGGCTTTGCATGTGTTGCTTTTGTCCTGCAGGAGAAAAGGCAGGCTTTGTGTTTTGGTGGATCTAGAGCTGAAGGAGGCAGTGCCAGGCGCTGCTGCTGCTGCTGCTGTGGGCTGGACCGGCCACGGTGCGTGAGATTTACTGACGGAGAGAGAGAAAAAGAGAGAGAGACAAAAAGGACTCATGGAAGACAGCGAGAGTGAAGGGAGGGCTGGCAGGGAGTGTAAATTCATTAAAACCATTTATATATTTGGTGTGTGTGTGTGCGCGCGCGCTCGCGCGTGTGTGTGACAGGAGTGCCAGCACAGGGCATCATCAGGTTCAAGGGATATGTGATTGGGAATAGCTTTGTAATAATAGCCGACCTGGACTATTGACCATTGCTGTTGGTAAAATGTTACTGGAATGCATAATTAATTTGGAAAAAGTCAGATTGCAGTGCTGATATTCAGTGGATTTTTAAGGCAGATGAAGGTTGGTGGCTAGTGAAGTTTAAGTTGATGGATGTCTATGATGTCATAGTGTAGCTGCTGTAGATGTTCATGTCATCTTGTGAAGTTTAGCCTACATTGATGCTTGATTATGATGTCAGTATAGCTGTTGTCTAGTAAAGTTTACATTTATGGCTATTTGTGATATAACGTAGGTTTTTGTCATCTGATGATTTTTAAGTTGATGCTTGATTATGATGTCATAATGTAGCTGCTGATTTGATGAAGATGACGGATTATGATGTCAATGTCGCTACTGTAAGTGTTCATGTTATCTAGTAAAGTTTGGCTGATTACCATAAAGTAGGTGTATGTAATCTGATAATGTTTAAGTTGATGCTTGATTATGTCAGTGTAGCTGCAGATTTAGTGAAGTTGATGGATGATTATTGTATAATGTACAGTAGATGCTGTAGGCCTATGTGTTCTGTCATTTGTTGAAGTTGATAGCCGATTGTGATGTCATAATGTAGCTACTGAAGGTGTTAATGTCATCTGGTGAATTTGAAGATTGATGATCATGATGTGAATTTGACATCATGTATGACATCATACATTATATATTAAATTTTAGCCACAGCCTTTTGGTAGAAAAAGATGATTCTGCTAAAAAGCTTCATTAGTATAGAAAACAAACAAACAACTTAAGCAACTTTGTAATTTATTATGTTGAGCAAAGCCTTGTCTCTTTTTGAGATTAATGAAAAATAATGCTTAGAGAGAATCATTTCAGCTGCTGTGCAGACCTTGTTATTTATATAAAGAAGAACCCATGCTGCAGAACCTATAAACTTCTCTTTGACAACCCTGAATGTGGCAGATGTAGCTAGTTGTACTGAAGGTTTTTAGTGTTTTATCTATAGTTTGGTGACATTGAGAAATTAACAGAGGAACCCTTAGTAGAGATTATCAGTAAGGTGCTGAATGATTGTTTGTGGCTGTTGGTGTTTTAAGTACATACATAGATGTAACTCTATAGAGGAGATGACTAGAAAGTAAGCCATAAATGTTCTGTCAGTGTACTCAGTTGAACTAAAATTTGCTGTGAGAAAATGACAATTTTTTTCTCTTGATCTACAGCTCTGTTAAGAAAAATGAATAATTTTACTCCGCCTGTCTCCGGCTGTAGCAGTCTCAGAATAATGACTGTGCAGGAGGAGAAATATAAGCTCTTGAATATGTAATACAGGAGATCTAGACTCAGCTTTGTAAATGGCTCATTATATGATGTATTTAATCGGCAAGAACACATTCTGAATAATTTCCTACAATAGATTTTGTTTTCTTTCAAGAAACTGTAAGATCTAGGAAGATGGAAATGTGAAAGTGACTGTAGTCATTGTGGAATTAGATCAAAAGGAAAGCATCTTAAGATGATCTCTTGCAGAGAGTCCAATTGTATTGTGAAAATTGCTTTATTCATATGCCTGCATGATGTATTCCTATGTATAGCTAAGGGTGGGGATTCTGGGAAGGCTCTTATAGAGAACATTTCAAACATCTGCTCTCTATCTTTTTGACTTGTAGGATGGGAAGGTGTCAGACTGCACTTAAACAGAGTGTTGGGTCCGTGAGGACAGCCATGTGGGAGACCTGTTACAGCTCCGTTGGAAGACACTTCAAGTGATCTGCCAGTTTGTTTCCCTTAAACGTGGGCTGAATTTGGAAGTTTGGATACTTTCCAGTTTGGCAACCCTTAACAGGATTCTATTTTGGATTTCTGTGCTTGTGGATATATGCATTTATCCTTCTGGAATCTCATGTGCGTATTGCATTTCAAGCAAAGTCACATAACATCAGCCGGTTGTGGAATTTGGATAATAGCACATCTCTCAGTGGAGTTGAGTTATTAAGCTTTCAATTACAGGTGTTTGTTGGGAATCGTGCGAGTTCTGCATCCACATCTGAGCTTGAGCCGAGAACCTCCTTCTAGGAAGTGTTCGGTTGAGTGTGTCATCTGGTGAAATGGATGGCCCGCGGTGCAGCGGGATCCGGAAAAAGCGTAAGTCTCGGTCGGTGCGAAACCGGGAGCGCATGTCTAACGGGATCAGGAATAACCATGTCCGGGGCTCCGTGCTTCGATTCTCCTCGGATTCTGAGAGGGAAGACAGCACCAACCCCTCCTCCTCCTCACGACCCAGACCACCGAGGAGGAAGAGGAAGGAGTCTACCTCTGCTGAGGAGGACATCATTGACGGATTCTCAATATCGGGATTTATGACTTTGGAAGCTCTTGAGGTAAGAGACAAGGGTAGTTTTGTACTGCGGCCTCCGTGTGAATGTGTTTTTGACTGCTGTTTTTGGAAGTGCTTGTTTGGTTTGGCTGTGAAAAGCTCAGTGGCGGTATAATGACTGGTTTATTATTGTCTGTAGACTGCTTCTTTCTGGACTCTAATTGCCTGGGTCTGTTTGCACAGTATTGGATTTTCTGTTGTTCCTCTGTGAGTGTGTTTGTGATTCAAGCAGATGTGGCTTTATATGTCGTTTTCCTGCCAAAGACGTAAGGCACGTCCGAATTTGTGTACTTGTGCACTATTCTATGCCATTTTGTAGAGTGTTTAGAGTGTTCACACTGGAAATTCCAACAAGAAGTGCACTTCAAATACCTGGATGATGCACATATTTAACTAAAAAACAAACTGCGGAATGTGAGACACTTTATGCACTCAACTATTGCAGCTTTCCTTACGTAGAAGATGACGAGGGACTATCAGGCTCTGACACTGGATGACAAAATAAAGCAACCATATAAAATTCATAGACTTGACAGTTGAGTACATAGTGCATAGTGTGTCATTTGAGACACAACTGTAGTTGAGGATATCCCTGCTTTAAGATGCTGTTTTGAGAATATTGACGACTTGATGCTTGAATACTAAGAATCTAATATGGCTGTTCTTATATATAAATCATCATATATATATATATATATATATATATATATAGAAGAAGCAATGTTATAGTTAGCTCAAGGTGTTCATGTGTTCTGGTGAAGTTGAAGAAAGGTAATCATGATATCATAATGTAGCTATTGTAGATGTTTATGTCACCAGTGGGGAAACTCTGAAGTTGTGAAAGGTAAAGCGTGGAATACACTACATGACTTTTATCATCTGAACAGATTTTAAAACACTAGGCATCATACACGGTTACAGAGAAAAACTGGGCATTATACACTAAACAACTGAGGATTATACACTACCAGACTTTCAAGTTGTTCAGAACACAACAAACTCACAGAAACACTCGCCTCATTGCTAGGAGACGCATAACAGATGAAACAAATATGGATGTGCAGGAGATGAGCGCAGTAGCTGTTTTAGCGACTCTGTGTATTAAGTCAAAAAAGAAAAAATGAGCTAAGTGCATTTGGATGCAGTTTTGGGTGGGTAGACGCGGTCAGTATGGACTCTACATATTACAACATGTATTGTTGTTGTATATGTATTGTATTTTATTGCAACACTGGTAGATAGAGGACATCTTCGGTTTCAGTAGCTGGCGTCATACACTACGATATGTATTCTAAAATTAGCTCAAAATATCAAACATGTTTTGATATCTTCCGACTGGATGGAATCATAATCTGAAACTAAAAAGTCTGTACCCATCATACACTACTACATTTTCTGTGAAATCTGTCAACTCCAACTGCCCAAAATCTGCAGACTGGCACTGACTTTTGTCAACTATTGTCGACTCATCTGGACTGCAGATCGGGGCAAAAATCTGAGCAAAAGTCGTGTAGTGTATTCCAGCCTTAAGATGCTGGAATGTAAAGCAAGGGGTCACTTTTTGCTTGGGGTCCTGCTAACAGATATCTTTTTTCTGTGTATAAGAACTTCTTGGCAGGAAGCAGTAAATGGTCAATTTAAATTAACGTGCTGTATTTAAATAATATTATTTTAATTATTTAATATTTGTATTTATATTATTATTTATTAAATATTAATTTTGTCACATAGTAATTAATTAGTAATTAATTAATATAAAGCTAATAACTCATCCTTTGTAGTCTGCAAGTTTCATTATTTTTTTAGATGCTATGATACATAAATAAAACATTAGGTGTAAATGGTACAGATGTATTCACTTACATTTTTTTTTTTGCTTTCATTCACTGTTACTTCCATATTTTGTTTCTGATTTTTGATGTCATATCGTAGGTGCTTCTCAGGAGCACTTGAACGCAGCATTGGCCCTCGCCATTGTTTTATTTGTCAGTCTTGATAGGACATCTGTAGAGTGTCATCCTGACTTTAAGCGTCACTCTTGTTGTTAAAAGCCCAACAGTGTGACATGACAAAGCTTTGCACGCTTTACCCTCACATCCCCTACAGATGCTGTTGCATTGTGTTGGATGTTCACTACAATAATCTGTGAAAGGAGCCCGTCAGCAGCTTACACTGTCACGCTAGCGCTGTGAACCGCGGGAGCAGTTCTCCAGGGGTGACATCTCATTCACCGCTCTTCACTGTTCTGGGATCTGTGACTTATAGCCGTCCCCTGCATGCTCTCTCATCTTGCTTCATTTAGAAGCTCACAGACCGGGAGACCCTAGTCTAGATCCTGCATGTCAACGATCAGCTCCATTCTCATTCATGCAGCTCAGATGATCATGGGACTTAATGAGCCAGTGCAGCTAGCCAAATCTAATGCATGTTGGCCTATTCTAACTGTAAGTGTGTTTTTGCCATTATTTTTGATAGTGAATATAGAAAAAGGATTGTAAATGATAAGTAAGAAGGGGAACTGGATAGGCAAATGACACAACCTGGACTCACGTTTTCCACATGAGCACCAGAGCTCAATGCATCAGCGCAATCTGCTATGCCAAAGCACCAATTTTATGTGTTTTTTTCATATGTAATTATAACAGTAGGGGGATGTTTATGTCAGTTTTGCACTGATTGATTGCTGTTGTGATTTTGGCTCATAAATGTAGCAACAGTTTTTTTGTCTATACACTCTAGAAAATGCTGGGTTAAAAACAACCCTAGATGGGGTAAATATGGACTTTGGACAAACCCATTGATTGTGTTGTTTTGACCCACCAGTTGGGTTAAATATTTGACCAACCTGCTGGGTAGTTTTATTTAACTCAACTCTTGATTAAAAATTAATATATGGCTGGCTTAAAATCAACCCAAAATAGGTTGGAAATTAAAAATCAGACACATAATTACTAGGGGTGTGATGAGACAGTTAGCTCACGAGACGAAACGAGACACGAGATTGAGTTCATGAGAATGAGACAAGATTTTTACACATCCTCAATGATAAAATACATGACTAGAAAAATAGTCTGCAGGTGCATTTGAAATGTTTTAACTAATCATCTTGTAATGAATGTCATTTCAGTTCTACTTTCTTAGTATGAATACTCAAGCACTGTAAAAGGTTTTGTTTTTTCAATTTCGTGATCGTGTGTACTCTGTGAATAGGGAGCGGTGGTACTAAGTGCACATTCTACAAGATAAGACATCTGTCAGACACTTAGGCTCTGTTGTGCAACGAATCCTCTGCCATGGTCTTGTCAGTCATCGTCACTTACTCTCGTCATGTGATCAGTGAACTCTGATTCCTGCTGCGTTACGTACGACTGAATTAGATGGTTTTTATTTGTATAATAAGCAAAACGACAATGGAGGCGTAATGTAAACGTAGCAGTGGTATATTCTATCCTAATTTCACCCTCACACTCCGCCATGGCAATATCGCGAGACGGCTTTTCACCTCAACTAGAAAATGGCATGAGATTTCGCCACACCCCTAATAATTACAACAGTAATAATTCAAAGGCAACAGTAATAATTCAAAGGTGAACATTTATTAATAAGCAGTTTAATAAATGTTTATTATTTTATTGTTATTTATTAAACTTATTAATAAATGTTCACTTATTAAACATATTAATATATGTTAATTTCCAACCTATTTTGGGTTCATTTTAAGTAAGCAATATAATAATTTTTAAACAATAGTTGAGTTAAATAAAACTACCCTGCAAGTTGGGTCAAACATTTAAGCCAACCGCTGGGTTTGTCCATATTTAACCCAACTTGGGTTATTTTTAACCCAGCATTTTTTAGAGTGTATGAATCAACATTTACAAACGTCAGAGCCATCTTACTTTTATCCAATACACCTATTCTCTCTTTATCCCATTTCATTTAAACAGTCCCTCTCTCTCTTCCTCTTCCTCACTATTTCTATTCCTTGTCCTTCTTTTACAACAATCCCTTGATGGTTTCAATTTGAGCAGGAATTTGTCCTCAATTTGCCAGGAGGTGCTTGAAGAATTCGTACAGGTATTCCCAAATGACACATTGAAATCAAACTCGTTCCACACCAGTGGACAGACTCGCTCATATAGGAGTGAGCCATCAGCGCCGGGTGTTTATTAATGCTGCTTAGTGCTGGAACGACAGGCCTGAGAGGCAGTGTGTTACACCACTTTGAGAAATTACTAAATCATCAGGCCCGGGCCGCCTCGACAAACCTCCTCCCCCTTGGTCCCTAAGCACAAAGTTGCCACGTAATCGTTTCAACCTCCTCCCCCTTGCCTGCCTCTGCATCCCCAATTCAATATTACTTAATGCTTGCACCACTGGTGCCCTTAAACCACTTTATGTGATCATTGTGTTGTAAAGCTCCGAGCTCATTTGATTGAGAACAGCAGTCACCCTGTGTGCGTTCCCCACTCCATTGATCCACTTGTAAGAAAATGGTCAATGTAAATAATACTAATGTTCCAGCACGTGCTTTGCGCAAAACAAAGCGTTTGTTCTTCACAATGGCTTTTCTCTTTCAGCTGGCAATCAAAATGGCTTTTCTGATCTTAATGCGAGCGCATTGAGTGTTTCTTTTTTGTGTTTTCAACTCCATTGTGTTCTCTTCTTTAGCTAAATTGATGAGTGGCACGTTAATGATTTCAGACTGTGCTTTTATCATTTATAAATATTTACACAGCCTGCAATGACTCAAATGCAGCTCTAGAAAAAAAAAAGTCAGTTTTGACATCAGATTAGCATTTCAGAAAGAGACAGGGAAAAGACAGAGCAGGGACCCATCATGCCAGGCAGTAGATGGTTGAAAGAGGAAATTAGGTCATGGCCGGAGGAGGGGTTGGCATGAGGCCCAGAGGGGCACATCTTTCGTCTGTATTCGCCTAATGCCACAGCAAGACAAAAAGCATCCTGACAACTTGTAATTCATTTGATATGTGAATGAACTCTGTGTTATGCATTCATGAAGGGTTACAGTAAGGCAAATGTGTTGCATTAAGTGTAAAATGTCTTCATAATGTAAATTGTTTTGGATAAAAGGCATTAAAGGATTATTCAGTGTTCAGTTCAAGTTAAGCTCAGTTGACAGCTTTTTTTAATATAATGTTGGTTACAAAAAAAACCAAACAATTTCATCTTGTCTTTTGTTTTCTTTTTTGAAAAAAAAAAAAATCAATATTACAATAGGACTCTGACAATGGAAGTAAATAGGGCAAATTTTTGTAGGATTTAAAAGCAGTGAGCTAAGGGTGTGTGATATCACGATTTTTGATCGTGGATGATTAAATGTCTCCACAATCTGCTTTTCAAGAAACATAGTATCATGCTACAGTACACATATCAGTTGGAGTTCTAGCGCCTCCGTCCGAACATACTATCATACTAAACTACGCGACGTACATTTACATCAAGTTAACGCATAGGTAGGGTTACACTTACATGACATTGCAGTTATTCACAATCACAAAAGTTTATAATTTGTATGCGTTTTAAAGCCTTGCGGGTTAAACATTTTAATCACACGCTATTCTGACATGCGCTTTTCTGAGTGTGTACACCCAAAGCGCATGCACACTAAAAGCCTGTCGAACAGCGTGCGAGTACTGAACTATCTTTCGCGTCTCATTGCACTTAAAATACACATAAGGTTTACATAAACGCATTCGATTATGTCTTAAAGGATTAGTTCACTTTCAAATGAAAATTAGCCCAGGCTTTACTCGCCCTCAAGCCATCCTAGGTGTATATGACTTTCTTCTTTCTGATGAACTCAATCAGAAATATTTTAATAAATATCCTGACGCATCCGAGCTTTATAATGGCAGTGAACAGGGGTCACGAGTATGAGCTGAAGAAAGTGCTTCCATGCACATCCATCCATCATAAACGTACTCCACACGGCTCCGGGGGGGTTAATAAAGGCCTTCTGAAGTGAAGCGATGCGTTTGTGTAAAAAAAAAAAAAAAAAAAAAAATCCATATTTAACAAGTTATGAAGTAAAATATCTAGCTTCCGCCAGACTGCCTTCCGTATGCAACGTATGAATAAAGTGTAAAACTCGTGCAGTTCAAAAAGCTTACGTTACGTCATACGCCTTCCCTGTTCAACTTACGGAAAAAGTGTAACTGATGCAACGGCAGTTTACACTGTCTTCATAAGTTGAATACAAAAGGCGGTCTGGCGGAAATGCAAAAAGTGTTTATTCGGTCTACTGTGATGTAATCGTGTCAAAAGCACTATGACAGAAATGTCTTGGCAGAATTGCGACAGGCTATATAGATTTTCTGAGCTGTAGATGTCTCTTTGCTGTTTGAAACAGACGAATCAAAAGATGGAGAGAGAGAGACAGATAGAGAAATTGATTACACTCTTCATTGAGAAGAATATTGTTGCACTGAATCTATTGATATTGCATGTGTGCCTAGATAAAAAACACCCATACAAGGTCTGTCAAGAAGTATGTCGGAATAAAGAAAGAACACTTGTAAAATGCATAAAAACACTAATTTCTTTAGTGTCAAAAATTGCTGGTGATTTTCTTCAAGGCATGCTCTGAATATTTCTATGCATGATATGTGTCACTTTTTTTAAGCCGTCAATTAATTTCCTTCCTAACAGTGCTTATATCTACTCATGGCAGTGACAGCCGATATTCATTTAGACCTCATTTGAAACTGTCAGAATATGATGTGTGATATGCATTAATACAGTGCTGTAGGAGCCATGACTGACACATCAAATATACCGTCCTGTCACTCCAAGGCATGCTAAATGCAGCTGATGGATCAAGCTGTATACGCTTCTACATTCCTTTAGACTCCCACTTAGACAGTGTCCCTTTTGGATCACGATTTGGATCATAAGTCAAATGTGTAGCAATACTTTTGAAGTTGTAGGGTTATTAATGCATGATATGGGATTGAAAGTAAAGCTGCAGTGCAAAAAATCATTTATTAAAGATACAAAACATGCTGTGAGCAATTGAAGATCAGCTATATGTTGAATTACTGTAAGGCTGTGTCCTGATTACACTGTGCTGGTGATGGTAAAATGTTATACATTATATATAGGCCTAAATATTTTTTAAACATTAGTAACCACCTTTTTTTTGCAATGCAGACGAAAGCTATTTTCTGTGAATGTGTGAGACTTTTGATTCGTTAACTGCTATACTGTAGGTAAATAAGTAATTGAATAAAGTGCTGTAAAGGTTAAAACTGTTTGTACTACAAACCAATGTGTTCATGATTATGATAATAAATTAAAATAATATGATGATAAATGGCAATATCAATTTGCAATACATTTGCATTGTCAAGCAGCATAACGGACTGTTTATACAACTAAAATAACTGAAAGCGTATGATACCGGAAGCCTTGCACATTCAAATGAAAAATGGCCGCACCCTCTCTTATGTTAAAAATAAGGTGGATATACAAAACATTACGTTGTAGTATTGCTATCACGTTTCACGTTGAAAAATTGTGTCTTGGTAGTACCACTTTGTGTACTGCATTCTCATAGTATTAGCAATCAGACAAATTCCTAACCTTGATTAATTATTGTATTTGAAATGAATCATTGATTTATACATTTAAATATTTCTGTGGCAGTTTGTGAAAAGACAATCGTCCCAAATAGCATAAATGGATGCACACTTTAAAGATGCTGAAAAAAAGTATGTTATAGTATAGTGCTGGGCGGTTTGACCAAAAATCTCTATCACGGAGTACAGGGAATATATTATATAAACATTGTAAGGACAATTAAAAATGAATTGTAATCAAATCAGTTCATAAAGCTAACAATTTAGTTTAAAATGTAATCAAATAATTTAATAATTTAATTAAATTAATAATATTAATAAGTAGGCTACATTTTTACTGTGCAATTTCTGTCATTTCAATGAAGACCTTTGAGTTTGTGTTTTAATAAACGGTGTTTATTATTATTATTATTATTATTATTATTATTATCTCTATTAATTAAAGTATACTCGATTGTACAATAGTATATTTCTGTTATTTCAAGTTATACCGAACTTTTATTTTGACAGGGTCGTGAAGACCTTTGACTTCCTGTGTATATGATACAACAAATGTCGATTAGTTTTATCAAATTAAACGGTGAAATGTTCATAAAGTGACCCTAAGAGCAGCTCTGCAGATGAAGTTCATGTATAGTGAGTGAGACAGCAGACACTGAAATCATCGCGAGCGTCACGCGTGCTTCAGTATGTGTAGTAGTAGACGAAAATGCGGCGCTCATTCATACAGACTTCAAATTTCAATAGCAGTCTTTTTTAGCTTTAATATTCACAGACACTAGTCCGTATCGATATCTGATTCATTGTACAGCCCGACTTTTGATTTATTCATCCAAAAATTGCCAAATTCTGTGACGTTCAGCTTTATACAGTAAGTTCTATTTGTGACTGGATTCCGTGATTTCATCCGTGTTTTCTGCATCGTGGAAGGGTATGCAGTTAATAGAAGTCCGCTCTCTATACGCTCTACATAGCGCTTTATGGCCATTGAATAGAGACAGCAGCTGTTTCAGCTACACACCGGTATGGCGGTTTTTGAAAAATAGATATTGGTCTCCAAATTGAAAACGGTATACCATATGAACCGGTATACCGCCCAGCACTATTACAGTATCTAGGCACTGTCGATTTGTTATTTTTAACATAATATATGATATATATGTATATTTAACATAATATATGAAATATATGATTAAAGAGCATGTAACGTCTAATCTCTAATAGGGCTGCCCGATATATCGCGATTTATCACAAATATTATCGCACATGATTTGGCAAAGGCTGCGATTATTTTATGCGCAGCTTGTCAGAAAATTGAAACGCTTTGATTAAACATGACTATTAAACACACGACTGCCTTATTCTGTGTAAGAAGCCACACCATCTCACAGAACTGTCATTATGAAGTGAGTTTGGAGTAAAAACATATTAAATGTTGTCTTTTGTTGGACAAGATGTTAATAAATGCTTCTCATGTCAGAAAAGATGTTTGACGTGTGTTGCTTTTTCAAATGTACATTATAAGCGACTCAAACTCACAGTGCTTTCAGATGGATTAGCATTTGGAGCCATACTTCATTGACAAGCTGTGCATAAAAAAAACAATTGCAGCCTTTACGATTTCATAATCGCACTAAGAGTTGCATTTAAGAGCGTTTTCAATGTTATTTTTCATATCGCAGCCCTAATCTCTAATGCTATTTACAATAAATAGTATGTAAATTTGGATGTAGTATACATGTCAAATTCTGAATCAAATTCAAAGTCATCACCATGTGGCACTGATGTGAAAAACTCTCAAATTTTAAAATAGATCGTTGAGAGTATTGTTTGTAGACCCAGAACTCATTATATTGTCTAGAACTAATGCACAGGTGTCTACAATTAAACTACAATTAAACTCAAGCTAACATCAATTCTGAATAATCTATGGGTGCCCAGCAGGAGTTTGTCTGCTTACTGCATGATTAAAATAGTTCGAAATGGCTCATTAATTAGCAGTGTTGTTTGAACATGTTTTCTCTCATTTTGGCTCCATTAAAAGCAAGCATCCAATCACTGACAATATTAGCCATTAACCTGACATTTATTTGATCTTTAGAGGCATTTCGAAAAGAAAATAACGCTGTGTACTTGTTAAAGGAAAAACGAAAAACAAAGATGTGCTTGGTTGTGACAGGTAATTTGTTAAATGGTGTGACAAGTACAGGTGTGACAAAGGTTAATTGTTGTAAGAGCTTTAATCCAGTGCTGGCGCAAGTATCGGAGCAACAGCTGCACGTCATTTTGCCATCGACACATCCAGGTGGGATGCCCAACACGCATGCATATCGACTCGTACATACAGACAAACATATGTAAATCATCGTTTTATGGTTGTTTCCAGGTGCCATGACACACACACTTTAAAGCAGCAGCAGCTGTGGTAATAGCTGGGGTGTTGCAAGAGGGCTGTTAACCACAGTAAATGTTTGCTCTCATGTTTAAATGGTGTGGCAAGAATATCATTAATGACCCTGTGAGGGTGTGCAGAGGGGATAGTGCACTGTGTGTGTGTGTGTGTGTGTGTGTGTGTGAGAGAGAGAAAGAGTCGGCACTCAGCACTCCCTCCAAACTCTCCCAACATCTGTTCACTGATATGCACTGATGCCTTCGTAGCTTTTAATTAAAAAGAACAAAAATGTTTAAGATGTTAACAGTTTTGAAATTAAATGGTATATATTGGTTTCACTGTCTGCTGTTGTGTCTGTTAACAACCTGTGCTTCTGAAAAGAAAACTCACCAAACACAATGTTGGAGTTGATCCAACATTTTTTCTTTTTCCATATTTCCGAAACAGAGTTGCTGTGTACTGAAGTTTAATGGAAGTTAAAGGAAGTTTAACACAAGTTAAGCTCATTTGACATCATTAGTGACATTAGGTTGATTAGCACTTTTTTTTCTTAAAAACAAAAAAAAAAAATAGAAATCAAGGTTACGGTCAAGCACTTAAGAAAGTGGTGCCAATTTTTTTTGAGGATTTAAAAGCAGAAATATTAACATGAAAGAACTTAAATTAATTCTTCTGTTAGAACATGTTATTTGAGCTTTAAAGCTCTTTAAATCAGTTTTACAGTCATTTTAGAGTTTAAGGGTTGTGTTGTCATGGTGACAGAGTTGTAAAACTGGATATAAATGTACACAGTAAAGGCTAGTAAGCGTTTTTTTTTCCCCCACCCTAAATTCATGTTAACACATTGTTTACATCTTGTGGCTAATTGGCCCTATTCCCTTCCATTGTAAGTGCCTCAGTGTAACCCAGATTTTTGCTTTTATTATATATATAATGCCTCAAATGTTGCTTAAAGCTGCTGTCCATAATTTTTTGTGGTTAAAAATTATCTAAAATCAATTTTTGAGCAAGTATATAACCAGCCAGTGTTCAAAGCTATCTCCTTACCTTAGCCCGAATTCACAACAGTAAGCTTGTAATAATGTTTTATAATAAGAGCGGTACTGGTGGGTTTTTGAGGGAAATTCGAGCATGCGTCTTTGCGTCATTACGTCACGTCTGTAAACAGAAAGGAAGGAGTCCCAGCTAGTAGCTATATCATGTGAGGTTGTAGCGGATCATTTATAGCCTTTTCTCAAAGCAGCTGCAATAATTAAACGTATCATTTTGATAGCGAATTGTAATCCAGAAAGATCCAAATGACAATCATCAGTGACAACTGGAGATTCACCCGTAGTCAGAAGCAAAAGACGTCGCACTGCGGAGTAGCTACAGAAATTGAAATCTACAGGTTATGCTAATATACACTAAATACATGTAGTCACGCAATGCTGATATTGTTAACCTTAATAATTTGAGAACAAAGTATAACAGTAATAATAATTTGCACGGTTTGGCATTATCCGAGCTAAGCGATCGTTTGTTTTAATCACCATTGGCAGCGCGATTTATTGTAGGCCTAATGCTTTTTTCCTCAGTTGGTCAGAACAAAAGTGGCAGACATGTTACTTACTTGTTCAGATGACATTTTCCAGTGAAAATTCTTATTTTGGTCATATTTCCAAGACGTAGAATCTGTGTTTCCGAAGTACAGTATCCACACCGATGTGGTGACTGACAGCCAAACATTAGATTCATCTGCACAGAGTCGTGCCGATGCACAACGCACGTAACAATAATAATTCCGCATATAACTGCAATTGCAGGTTTCAAACAGAGATGGCGACAAAGAGGCAAAACTTCCGGACTGCAGCACAGTTTGCACAGATTGCACAGATTTCTATTAAAATGACTGGATTTCACCCATGAAAATTTGCAGAACAATGGTAAATGTGCCCACACCTAAACTTGTATACTGAACCCCAAACTATTCCTTTAAGGTTAGCATTTTCCCCCCAAAATGAGCAATAGTATAATGCTTGCCTTTGCGGAGACACGCTCAGAGAGCATACGCTCAGCTCTCTGCTTTTGTGTAGACGTAAATAATGTATCAAATAGCGGTGTTAAGTGTAGCCCGAAGTCTATCCCATATGCTTCTAGTGGTAAAAAACGCTAGTCTGTAAAGAGTAGATATGCTGCTCAAACTCACACTGCTAATGCTTAGGCAAACTACATTTTTATTCAAATATAACTGGCTTGCCTGAGTAGGTTTATAATAATACATCTGGCATGTCTGTGAGTTAGTATCTGGTGGGACACCACTCATTCTTTATCTCTGTTCTCTTGTGCAGAGGAATAGAACAAAAGTAAATTGTTTGCGAAAGCTGAATTTAAAATGGCATCAGTGAAGAGCAAACACTGAAAACAGCCCTCCGTTGATTTGCTCGCTCCTGTCTTTGGTTGTCGACAGCAGGGTTGTGAGGGGTTGAAGGCTCACAGAGACCTGGATGAAGTTAAAACTTCTGGCTCTCCGCCTGCCAACATCTGGCAGCAAGTGATCTCACTGCATTTCCAAAGCAGGTTTGTGTCAGAGCCCTCTTTCTCTTCTTATACCCTTCCTCTCAAATGTTTCATCCTCTGATTCACACGCACACACCCAAAAGCAACTCGATCTTTCTTCATGCGAGACAAAGTCAGGTTGAGACAGGACAAGTGGAGGTGAGGGGTGGGGAGATAGCTCTCTTTTTTTTTTCTCACTCCTTATCTCCAACAGGCTTAAATGTCCTTCAAGTTGTTCATTCTTTGAAAAAGGCACCCATGAGACAGTTTGATAAGGTGATTTGTAAAGTACTAAATATTAGAAATTGTTGACTTTAATCATTCTATTAGACAAAAAATGTGTGTAATAAATTTTGACATCTGTTAAGACTTTAATAGTTTAATACTATTAATAGGTAATAGTTTTAGAATTTAATTTGGCATTACAAAGCCTTGTGCTCATGACTGTGCCTCTTAGAGAATTCAGTACTGATATTTCTATAGACTTTCAATTTTAATAATCAGTTTTTTGCTGTACAAAATCATGGTAACAAGGTTGACATTTTAATATTGTCCCCTACTGACAAAATGAGATTTTAGCTGCATCCGAATATGCTTACTTCCGTACTATGTAATAGGTGAAAAACAGTATATGAGCTGAGTAGTATATCCGAATTCACAGTATTGATAAAACAGATGAAAAGTACCCCGATGACCTACTACTTCCGGAGAAATTCTGAAGTGCGCATTCGATGGACATTGTACTATCCCACGAGGCCACGGGAGAGGATTTGCGAATGGAAATTAAGCAACGCAATTGACGCCGTAGGTCACATGTCAATGACAACATGGCAGATGTAGTGCGACCAAATTTCATTAATACTACACACATTCATACTACATAAAACATACATTAACGGTTGCGAAGTAAGTTTCAAAACAAATGTAGTACCTAAACAGTATGCGATTTCGGACACAGCATTTGACTTGTCCTTAAAGAGTTCACTTCTTCAGTAGATGATGTAATAATGACAGTTATTTATGGACTTTTTTATTGCTTTAAAAAGAGAAAATATGCTTAACAGTACTCATTAGTAACAACCTGGAATTTTTAATAATACATCGTCATTCGTCAACAAAAATCTAAAATATAAATATGGATTAATGACAAAATGATAGCTTTTACTTGCATATTTTGTTTTCATAATGTGCATGTATGCTAATACAGAAAGGTAAAGTTGGAGAAAAAGACAAAAAAGACAAAAGGCAAACTCGTAAGAAGAAAGGGTAAAAAAAAATAGAACTAACATTACTGTTGATGTTTTTAGATAGTAATGTCTACATAGTAAAAGTTGGCATTGGTTATTCATTTATAAAGTAATTTTTCACAGCTATTTATATGAGGGATACAAAAGGCACCGTTTTGTATAATGAATGTCCCATATTGTAATTTCCTTCTTTTGGGTTGTGTGTTGTTGTTGGCCGAGATAGAGCTGTTTTTTTCCCCCTACACGCCATATGCAGGGACGACATTTGGCTTGATTTTATATCCTGGAGCTATTCATCAAGATCTTCAAACCAGTTTGCGTTCCTCAAAGTGGTGTTAAACCGTGAATCTCATTTCTGTGTGTGTCAGTGTCTAATTTCATAAAAGCCTAAAGAAAGAAAAAAAGTTCACCTGCCTCCAATAAATTACGGTTATAGATATCCTAGAATATATGATTTTAATTTTATCATTTTAATTACATTGCAGATTTAGATGTACAGACCCAGATTGTATTTTTTTTTCTATTTGTGTTGGCTGCATTCACTGGAAAAATGCATGATTGTGATCAAGGAGCCTAGACGTTAGATTTACATTTGCAGTTTGTTGGTTTTTTTGTACTTATATGGTGCATGAAATGGTGTGGGAAGAGTTACATGCTTAAGATTACTAGTTTTAAGTGCTTGTTCAAAATTCATAACCCTAAGAATGAGGAATAGTAATTCCCTAAGAATCAAAACCTGTAGGTGCAGATTGTTCTCATTGCTCAGTATAAACACATTTTAATCTGAAGTGAATTCAGATTATAAGCAGAATTTGTGGCCAAGGACTCAAAATCCCTCCATCTCCCACTTGAAAACCTACCTTCATGGTAATTAAAATTTAGCCTGTAAATGCTAAGCTAACTCGTACACATGCCAAGTAATTGTTTACATTGTTGTTGTTGGCACATGAGGGGAATGTGTAATTCCATTTCATGTCTCCTTTGTTTTCCCTGAAGTGACTGATTAGGTGTGTGTGGAACAGCTTGCTGGTCAGCGGAAGTGTTTGGGGTCACGAGTGTGTCCAACCAATGTCTGCAGACACAGGAGGACAATACAAGGGCATGTATTCACAGAGAAGGCTCTCGTAGTTCATTTGTACATTGTACTTGGCATTGTAGAAAAACCCTTTTGTAGTCAACCATTATTAATCTATTCTAGTCCTTGAAGAAAAAGTGCCCAATAATATAGACAGAGTTAAAGGGTTAGTTCACCCAAAAATGAAAATTCTGTCATTAATTACTCGCCCCCATGTCGTTCCACACCCGTAAGACCTTCGTTCATCTTCGGAACACAAATTAAGATATATTTGATAAAATCCGATGGCTCAGTTAGGTCTGCATTGACAGCAAGATAATTAACACTTTCAAATGCCCAGAAAGCTACTAAAGACATTTAAAACAGTTCATGTGACTACAGTGGTTCAACCTTAATGTTATGAAGAGACCAGAATACTCTTTGTGCGCCAAAAAAAATTATATAATTATAAATATTGTTTATTCAACAATATCTAGTGATGGGTGATTTCAAAACACTGCTTCATGAAGCTTCGAAGCTTTATGAATCTTTTGTTTCGAATCAGTGGTTCGGAGCATGTATCAAACTGCCAAAGTCGCGTGAACCATTGAAATTTCGAAACGTTTCGAAACACTTATGACGTAACAAAGCCTCATTTACTGAAATCACGTGACTTTGGCAGTTTGATATACGCTCCTGATTCGAAATCGAATTTGAAATCGCCCATCACTTTAGTAACTTTCTGGGCATTTGAAAGTGTGAATTATCTTGCTGTCAATGGAGGGGATTTTATCAAAAATATCTTAATTTGTGTTAAGGTCTTATGGGTGCGGAACGACATGAGGGTGAGTAATTAATGACAGAATTTTCATTTTTGGCTGAACTAACCCTTTAAGTAGTATTCAGCTGGTCATGTGATCTCAACATGTTGCTCTATGTAAAATGAAACAGCTTTGATTGGGCTACTGATACTGGAGTCTTCGTCTTATGTAAATGTACATGATTTTAATAAGGACAGAATTACTTACTACCATCACTGGATCTTCTTTTGGACAGAAAAAAACCCTTCCACTAAAACCACTGCTGAGAACATGTTAGCTGCTGTTTCTGTGTCTATTTTCTCTGATTCATTTCTGAATTAGCGTTTCGCATTTAGCCTCCTGTTTGTACCCGACCCTTGCTGTTCGATGCATAACAGCCATCCTGCCTAAATGCCATATTTGTGGCTGCTGAATTATGCATGAGGAGCAGTTTAGAGGCCCAGTGAGTTTGTGCTTGGTGGGAGAGTAATGAGGAAGCCTTGTTTCTAATGGCAGGATTTGGCTTGGCAAGATGTTTTATGTGCTAATTGAATCGTAGAACTGAGGAACATTTTGGAGTCATTTGAGATGACAAAAGTGATGTAGTGTTGTGACTAGAGATATGCGTGTGTGACTGAGAACATAAAAGGAGCCTGAAATGTAAAAGGATGTATTAAGGGTTTTTTATAATACATACAGCGTTCATCTACCTTTATATTACCAGTTCCTTCATCACACTAGTTTACACCTAGTATGTTACAGCTACTTATTACCAGTAATTAATTGTAAGCATTTTTTCCCACTCTCTTAACAAACATCATTTGTCCATTTCCAACTAGATCTGCCATAGAAGATCAAATCTATTCTTTAACTCTTGTGAATATGGATATACAATTGTTTTGTTTTGTTGTCCTCCTTGATCATCCTAATCAAGCTTAATGCAAATTGCTTGTCACGGTTTTCTTCCGTATTTGCTTATTTTGGCACACATCAATTCCCCACTCCATTGTTTGGGTGTTTGCTCCACTGAAATCTCTTAAGTGATTTTTTTTCTACCATGTCACAACATGCCACGCTTGCCTGCAGGCTGTCTGTCTGTCAGCAGAACCTCTGCTTTGGAGCTCTGGAACTCATCCCTGACCTCCTGTTGGCTCTCACTGGTGTTTTCAGTCCCGAATGATGTGGATC
This sequence comes from Mylopharyngodon piceus, assembly GCA_039654765.1. NCBI lineage: Eukaryota > Metazoa > Chordata > Actinopteri > Cypriniformes > Xenocyprididae > Mylopharyngodon > Mylopharyngodon piceus. The sequence continues at coordinate 13,510,645 of CM077438.1, forward strand.
AAATGGGATATGCACTCAGTTTTTTTCCCCCTGTCATGCAGCAAGAAATAAAGAACAGTATTGTTATTTAGTAGTTTAATTTATATTAAAATGAAAATTTAGTTTGCATTTACTGTAATTTTAGTTAAATACACTTCATGGACAGATGATGTTAGATTTAATAAACACAATTGTTAGAATGGATTTACACCATGTCTTTGTCATATCTGGTGTTCTGTGCATCCAACTGCAATACGGACACCAAAAACTATTCATGTATTCCAAGTTACAAATTTAAATTGATTGCTTTTATTCTATATACTGAAGGGATTGTTTCTAGGAAATCTTTTTGCATTTATGTGCTTTACCTAACAGTTGCTATGGGTACAGGGTAATCTATTACAAGAGGAGTGCTTGTGCTTTTGGATGGCTGGTGAATACAGGTCATTAGTTTGTAGGTAAGAGGGCTATAGAAGAGACATTTAAAACTACTGCAATCAGAGTTCAAGAGATGTCATTCAGAGACGCACAAACTCTGTCTCTGCCGTATGGCTCCCTGTAGAGCCTTATTTGTTCCATTAGATCTGTTTTTTCCCTCTTCGGCTTGAGTTCAGCGTTCTGTAGGAGGAAGAGTTTGCAGTGTGAGGTCAAATGTATCTAGCTGAGGTTAAGGCCTGCACTGATTGTAAGGAGTTATTTTCAGCTGTCTCTGTTTAGCAGTCTACACTGGATTCACAAGCTATTATGTGCCTGATATGGGTAGATACCATACAATTGTTGCTTTTAGACCAAAGCTTGACAGACTTCTTGCTGAGGAGGACTATGTAAACATAGTCAGTTTTGTCATATACATATGCTTACCAAGACTGCATTTATTTGATCCAAAAAATACAGTAAAATCAGTAATATTGTGAAATAGTATTACAATTTAAGATTTAAGATTTAGTTTTCTATTTTAATACATTTTAAAATGTACTTTATTCCTATTCCTATTTTTCAGCTTTGCCATTACTCCAGTCTTCAGTGTCACATGATCTTTTAGAAATCATTCTAATTTGCTGATTTGGTGCTCAAGAAACTTATTAATTTATATTATTATCAATGTTGAAAACAGTTGTGCTGCTTAATATTGATGATGAATTGAAGTACAAAAGAACAGCATTTATTTGAAACAGAATACTTTTGTAAGTTAATAAATGTCTTTACTGTCACTTTTGATCAATTTAATGCATCCTTGCTGAACAAAATTATTCATGAACAAAAATATCTCATGAACAAATCAAGTCATTTCAGTTTAATCTTTACAATGAATCAGTCTATTGGTTAGTTTACTGAAATCTAAGTATTGCGGCAATCCTAATAAATAAGTGTATTAAAGTCCCTCTGTAGTCAATAATTTTATTCCTTAAAACTCATCTTTGATCACCAAAATGACATATTTAAATGTTTTTCCCTGTGAAAAATTTCTTCATGCCTTAAAATAGCTTGAATGTAATTCTACACCCTTGCCTCATTTAGTATACACGGAACAATGAATATGCAAATTTGTCCCGCCTCCACTCACTCACGCCAGCTCAGAGATCCATTTGGTCAACTTACTGAGGTAAACGCTGCACAATGGTATCGCTCTTTACAACATCGGACACATGACGGTAATTAATATGATTATCCTTTTGCTTGACTGTTATCAAACAGCTAATAATGTGTTGCTAATGTTACATAAACCATGTTCCCGTTTGCCATATCAGAGTTAGACAGCTGCCTTCTAACAATCAGTATCCTTACAAACGCTTTGAACAACTCAGAACGTCGGTGGAGAAAGGCATATTCATCATAACATCGTAATATACATCATACACCCGCCATATTGCAAAATCTACACAACTTTTCATATCAACAGAAAAATATACCAGGATAAGCTGGCTTCTCTCGAGACTCCCCTGCTAGTTCGCTGTTAATGATATGCTAAAGCTCGGCGGCACGTTGACGTGATTGGTTACAAGGTAGTTTGTGACGTCACAGACACCAGCGATTTCAAACTGTGGGTGAAAATACTGCAATGGCGTTGACTTATGAATTTGCACATGGTTTGTCTTAAAGCATATTAAAAACACCACATAGACATATAAACAACATTAAAAACTTGATTTTCACCACAGGGGGTCTTTTAGTAAACATTTATGTTTGGTTTATTGTAAGTTTTGGCTTTTTCATTTCAGTTTTCATCCATGAGCCTGTCTCTAATACACTAGGGTTGTGTATTTCTGTATCTTTGTCGACAACAAAATGTGCTGTGATTGACACCCTCACATTAAATTAATCTGTTTTTCTAACTCTCAAGTGTGCCGGCAGACACTTACTAAACACACTTACACAATGTTTTCACGCGAGGCCGTAATGAAGTTTACTCACATTATAAAACGCACCCGCTCCATCTCCAGTTTGACAGTGATGGATTCAGTGGGAAGTGTTAACACACTCATACTTGATGTAGGAGGACACATGGAGGAGGCCTCTAGGGAAGAAGAGTAGAAATATAAACAACAGACCAGTCGAAAACTCTGTCACATGAGCAGACCAAACCGATTGATGAGAAGAAAACAAACCAGAAAGTGCCCAAACAGTATCACGGTATATTATGACACATTATAGAGTCATTTATCCCATGAACCATGGGGCTATGATGGGGTAAAGCCCTCTGTTAAGATTTTTAGGTTAGATTTGTGTGTGTACCACATAAATAGACTCTCAGTTTGTAAAGTTTGATGGAGAATTAAATTACAGTGGGAAAACACATTATCCTCCCCACTCACAGTGCTGCATTCACAATGCCATTTTATTCCAGCTCTTTCAATATTTGCCTCCATCACATGTAAACACACACACATTTTAGTCTTCGTTCTCTTCTCTCTGAAGACAGCATATTCGCTCTTTTAATGTTTATTTAATAAAGGTCTGACCGTCTCCAGCGCCCTCCCTGTTTTGATTTATCTGTAGTCGGTATGGGATTTTGAACATGATTCATGATAATGAATCAGAGTTGCTTGGCAGGCTGCCTATCCGAGCGGACACCTGCAAACATTTCCCAGATCATTTCAAGCTCGTTTGTATCATTAATCAATATACTTTTATATGACTCATGAATAGTCTGAAATGATCTGAACGTACATGCGTAATTGCTGAAATGATTCAGACTAAGTCTGTTCTTTTTGCAATGAAAAACACTTTTGATAAATATCTAAGAGCTGTTTTGTTGTGTGAAAGCATTTTGCCATAAATGTGTAATTAAGGCCTTGCCATCACTGTAATTATTGAATGCAAATTCAACCTTGCTGAATTCATAGTGTTGCTTTCAGTCATCAGTCTCTAGGTTACACTGTCATGATGTAAGACTGTGAAAGTCTTATCTCTATTCATTGAGATTTTTCTTTGGGCAAAGCACAGATAAGACCTCTCTATGGCTCTCGCTTTCTTCCTGTGTGTTTTTGTCATGCTGTGCGTTTAACACGACTTTGGCATGTCATATTGATTTCTCTGAGGCGGCAGCAGGTTGGATTTTGTTCAAGCTTGCTCTTAATTGAGGTGTTTATTTACTTGAGCTGTATTAGTATTCTTTTTTTTTTAGATTCTTTTCACGCCCTTCCTCCTCTGTAAGCCTTTCAGAATAAAAGTTATATAATATAATAGCTTCTTTTATACATCAACATTTTCCAGTGTTAAAAAGGTAGTTATGATTAGGTAAAGCGTTTGTTTGATTCATGTTTGAAGCATTATTTGCACAACTCACATCAATTGTTTCCCATGTTATTGTGTGAAATATACTCCTACAGTTCGCCTAATGAACTTCACACAGTCAATTTAATTGCCCATCAGTTTTATCTGGCAATATTAGAGATTTTGTTTTGCATTTAAAATGATTTATTTTATTTTTTTAGTGTTTTATTTTTATAATATTGGCCATGTATCGGTTATCAATTATTATTTATTGAAGATTGTGGGCCCTAAAGCCCAAAGTATACTTCGCTTTTTACGCATATGTGAGGGTCAGCATACAGTGAGCAACGTGAATTTCATCATCAGAAGAGAATGCACAGGTCGCACATGCGCATTTAAATTAGCTTATCCACAAGGTGGCAACCGTGCTTTGATTCACAACCTGCATAAACAGAACAGAACGGAACGCATGCAAGCTACAGCGACAATGGAGGCCTAAATAGACGACAGATTGTGACAGATTGTACCTTCATTTGTACAACTCTAGCATGAAAGAATACAAATGTATTTACATGGGTTGTAACTCGTGGCGAGAGATTGCTCAAAACTGTGCATGCGTTGAACGCTTGTGTATGCGTACGAGTCAAGTGAAGTATACTTTGCAAGGCTGTACGTTTGACTGTGTGCATAAAAAAACTAAGTATACCCTGGGCTTTATATTGCTGTAAAATCACGCCGTTTCAGTGATTTTATCACATTGAAGTGGGTTCTCCCACTCATAACACCCTGTTGCTCTTCTTTTGGCTTATTGCTTTAGTTAAACACTATTGAAGTGTGTTCAGCATACATATGTCACAACATTGCGCTTTCAGAGAGGCATGACGCGAGAATGGTGTTGGTGAGGTGTCAGCAGGCGGAGAGAGAGCCTGCAGCTGTGCTGAGATCAGATGCTTACCGTGGAGATGACAGCACAAGCTGCTATTAAGTATTGAGCATAAAAGTCTTTACCGCAGCGAGAGGAGGATCAGCAGCCGCTGACAAACATGTTCAGGAGAACCCGAGAGTCTCACACAAACCACATTAACCAACACCTAAAATCCATTCTGACAGGATTCAAAAGAGAACTTCTGTGGATTTAGAGCATCAGCTGCGGCTTTGCTATTCATGAAAAATGAGCTGTTTTAGAAACCTCAGATGAAGTCTGGAACTAAACTCGATAGGGATCAGGTAAGGAAATATATACAGCTGAATTCAAAGTGCTTATTACAGATGACCAAAAATATGCCCTCAGTTTTGAATGAGATTTGAAAGAACCATAAATCATTTAAGACAAGTTAAGTCATACACTTCAGCCTTTCTCAGTTTTGCAGAAGAATATTCCATATAATCTTTTCTGTCATAATGGCCCCAAAAATATTTCGACACTTAGTCTAAGCCACACTTAAAAATGTATTAATGTCACTGCATTAGATAACAAAAAATCAAGTTGAATGGCATTTATTTTAAAGAAAGTCACCACCAAAAAAAAAAAAAAAAAAAAAAAAAAAAAATATATATATATATATATATATATATAATATACATATATATATATATATATAATATATACCACCACCAATATATAATCTACACTTCGGAACCTTGCAAGTCGGATGCAAATAATCCGGCCATATTTTTTGCCTGCTGTTTTATGAATATTGCATATTCGGATATAGTACTCAGTACAGAATTTTGTTCTGCTATGTTATGTTCTATGTTCTTCGTTATGTTCTGACGTGGAAATTTTAAGTGTGCTGTAAACGTCACTACTTTTCGGGGCCACTGTACATGGTTGCAAATAGTGACAGATTGATTGCTTAGTCTCTGTTTCATGCTGAAAGATAAGCAAAAACAGTGTAGATGTGTTCAATTCAATTCATGTTTAAATGAGCGGAATAATGATTTAGCACTCTTTTCCTGTAGTATAATGTGTGACAAGCCAAATAACAGTGAACCATGGGCTGGATTTATATTTAAGAGCTTCTTTGGCATGCATGCATTTCTCAGAGCCAATAGATACACCCACACTGTTTTGTTTGACTGGAGTGAGTGTTGAAGGACTGTACGTGTGTAGGTTTGCATTTCTAATTTAATGGTTTGTGTTTAGAACGATAACACAAAAACATTTTTTCTTTTTTTCTCTCTTTCTCTCTGCAGCAAATGCAATCAATCTGAGGTCTATCCCATGACATCTTTATGACACGTGCTAATAGAAATAGTATATCTTCTGCCAGGGATCTCCGTAGGCCTTCCCACAACCAAACGTTGTTGTAAATGTGAGCCAACTGAAGTACCGAATCCCAGAGACGGCCTGTGCATGAAAGACTGTTCAGCCTCTGGCATCTGTGTTCTGGGAATAGCTTTGCTCATCATGCTGGTCTGCCGTAAATGAGAGTGGCACTGCGGTTTACAGGGCAGATCCTAAAGCTGAGATCTCTTGGGGCATGTGATATGATAAGACAGTTCTCTTTTCTTTGTCTTTCTAGTGCTATTGTTCAAATACATTTTTTTGACTTGTTAGTTCGCATCTTTGTGCTCTTATCTTTGTACACAAGTTAATGACTCATTCACACCTGAGTTAATGACTCTTCCTGTCACAGTCAGGAAGTGCTGATCTAGGATCAGGTTTCTGTCAGTCGTTTTTTTTTTTTTTTCAACATCAGATTGATTTAGGCACAGAGAGCTCTGCCAGGTTATCAGGCTTACTTTAAATGCAATATGCATCCACACTTTGTTTTTTGTTTTTTTTGGGAAAGAGAGATAAATTCTACACAATGGATGATTCATTAAGATCTACAGAATGGATTAAATATGTAAAATACACTTTTATTGGTGGCAAAAAAGGGCGAAATAAGCGTAAATATTTAATAAATGAACATGTTTTGATTTTTTTTTTTTGAACAAATCTGCAAATATTTACTGTCGGTTCTGATGGGGTATAGCTAGCTGATAATAATTGATTTTAGTGGATTTTTGGTTAAAATGTAAATGAAAATGTATATATTTTTTGCATGCTTTAACTGCTACTATTTCTCTTAAAGGGATAGTTCACCCAAAAATGAAAATTGTCATAATTATAAACATGTATAATTCTATTTTATAAATTTAAACTTTTATATTTTTATTTAATTTTAATGTAAATATATATAAATTTCGTAAATTTTTAAAAAAAAAATGTATTTCATTAAATGTTTATTTTTTTTCACAATTATCAGATCAAACATGGTACAGGTCTGACATCATTCAAGAACCAGTGAAGTCCTTACCATCCAACCTGTATCATAGGCACCATTTTAGGCACATTTTTGGGTGAAGTAGTCCTTTAAGTTTTTCATAATATTCAGCATTTCACCTACATTTTACGTGGTGCGACAGCTTTTTAAATTAAAGGTGCAATGTGTAAAATTTGGGAGGATCTATTGACAGAAATGCAATATAATATACATAACTATGTTTTCAGTGGTGCATAAAGACCTTACATAATGAATCGGTATGTTTTTATTACCTTAGAATGAGCCATTATATCTCATACACTGAGGGTCCCCCCTCCATGTCAAGTCGCTATTATGCTCCGGCATGTTTCTACAGCAGCCCTAAATGGACAAACACTCTACAGAGCACGTTTAGTCACTATGTTGTTGTTCTTCTAAATCGTTCGCAGTTTTAGAGGCAACTTGCATCGTCACTACGTTGAATACACACAAAGTAGTAGTAGTAGTAGTAGTAGTCGTCTGGTTTATTAGAAGCAAAGTTCGTTCTTTGTTAGAAGTAAGAAGAAACTTCATTGCTTCACACAGGCTACTCTCTGCTTTCTCAGACGACGACATGTCGGCCAGACGGCCACCATAGCTTTCTCCGAAAGGGAGGGGTGCGAGGGGTGTGCGCTGTTAGTTGCAGTTTGCAACCTCACCGCTAGATGCCACTAAAAATTTACACACTGCACCTTTAAATTTAATAATGTTACAACGGTAATAAAAATACTATACTATAACTAAACCATAGAATACTAACGATAATACAAGTATTAGAATAGTTTTGTTTAAGCTAGTTTTAGATAAAGAATGCTGCTTTCAATGTGAACTGCACAATCTGTGTAGGCCCACTGTCTAAAAGGTGTTGGTTGCATTTTCTACCACACCACCCTGATTTTACACTGGGTGGGAAGTGTTGTTTCTTGGTCTCTTTAGCTATGAAATGTGCTGTAATTAAAAGATCAGTATGTAGAATGTTCCCAGATCAGCTAGCAGCTTTTTACAGTGCACAGTGTGGTTTTACAGCACAGTGCTTTGGCAGCTTGTGTAAACAGAGTGGGAAAATGCCTTGCTGTCAGCGGCCCATCAGCTGCAGTCCTGGACCGTTCTGCTCCCATGGGCCCGTGACCACAGCACCGAGATTCTCTGCATGGAGAAATACTGCTGGCTCAGTCGAGTTCTCCGCATCTGTGTGGATCTTTCTCTCTGTTTTACTTGCCGTCTCTCCCTCCCCCATCGTTTCTCACCCAAGGGGATTCATATGAAATAGAACATTGATTGCATCAGCGTCTGCATGGAGCAATGCATAATATTACTGCACTATTTTAATGCCTCTCTCCCGAATGTGAGCAGAGGGATGAGAGGAGGAGGTGAAGGAGGAGGAGAGGAAATGACAGGCTCTGTGTGCTGGTAAGGCCTGCTTCGCCGGTTTAGGCCCAGTTCTGATTAGAGAGCTGAAAGCTGTCCCTGCCACTGTTGAATAATTGAACATCTCCATTTCCAGGTGTAATTTTAACCTCTGTGAAAACGGGAAACCTAGGGAAGGATTTGACGTGACTTTGATGTATTGTTTCGGATGGATAAAAGGCGAACGTTTTGCTTCTTTTTTGTGGTACAAAATTCATTTTAATGCCTGTCACTTTTTTTTTTAATATTAATTTCCTAAGATTATTTCTGAAAGACTGCATTGGATGGAGATGATACGATTAGAGAATACAAAGTAGCGTAAATCCTAGTTGATAAAGCATTAAGCATCTGAGATGTTCTCCATGCCCTGTTGGATGTGGATCTTTTGTATCGAGTTTGGCTTAGTGGGTAGTTAGATTAAAAACTCAGCTCTCGTTTTAACCTAAACATCAGTGTAATCCCTGAGTGTATCCTTACAATTGAGAAGAACATGCTGCACAATTAATCGTTTAAAGATCGCAATCTCGATTCAAACACACAGGCGATCTAATTCATAAATGACAACGATTCGGCTTTGTCTGACCTTTGACAAGTACGATCACAGTGAACATTCAAATCTGCGTTCGCGCTGCCGCTGAGCCAGAGAGAGCAGTTGTCATAGGAAACAGCTTCACAAACAGTCTTTTCAACCGCATAGTGTCATTATTTCTGTTACAATAATAATTATTACAGAAGCACTGGGATAAAAGTTTACAGTTCGGATATAAACACTGATGTCTACAGTAGCAATCAAAATAGAGTGAATGACCTTTTGAAAATAAATCAACGCATCAAATTAAGATTGTGTCAATTATATCGTTATGCCAGTAGGTGGTGACAAGTGACTGTTACAAAATTTATTTGTCATTGAATCATTCATTCAGGAGATTTGTTTAAACATGCTGATTCATCCAGTAATAAAACAAGTGAAGTCTTTATGAGTCAGTGAATCATTTATTCAAATCAATAAAAGAAAAAAAAATCTAATTATTTTAAAAATAGATTGCAGCAATTTAGAATCGTGGGAGAGTCGTGATCTCTATTTTACACAGACATACACACACACACACACACACACACACACAAAAAATCGTGATCTCAATTTATCCAGAATCATGCAGCTCTAGTGGAATGTAATCACAGCATTAAATGTACATTTATTAAGAAGGATGCAGCATGCATAATTAGAGCAAAAAAAAATGAAGGAATAATATTGTGTTGTAAAATGTTGGTTTATATATACGTATATGCTACATAACATATTGTATTTCACAGCATTTTAACCTTACAAATCAGAAACTGTCCAATGATTACAGTGGAGAAGTCAGATCATGGTGTTTTTACTTTATTGTTGTCAAGACCTCACCACATCAAGACCATTCAAAAGTTTGGGGTCAGTTTCTTATGCTCACTAACGCCGGTTTCACACTGCAAGCATAAGCAGCGCGTGAGCAGCGCGTATTTTTTCCGGCGTGCATGTTAATCAATGAGTGCATTCACACCGACAGCAGGAGCAGCGCGTAAGCGTCAAACAGGAGCGTCGCGTAAGCAGCAGTGAAGCGGGGGTTTCGGCGCCGAGTCTATTTTTGCTGCGCTGCTGACGCTCAATTAAAGTGAAAGTACACTTTTGATGGACAAAATAAATATAATTTCACACAAAAAGAGTTCAAAATGCACAGAATAAGCATGTCTAATGTGTTTTAACAAGAATTTGAGTATGACAGAAAAAATTAAGAATAAAAAATATTTATAGAAGATTTACCCATTTAAACTTGTTTTTAATTATTCAGTTTGGGTTAAAGTATGGTGTATTATAAAAAACTAAAGTAAACTAGCCAGAAAATATGATATATAAACATTCTTTTAGTTATTACACAGAGAGATATATAGGCTGCAGCATACCCAAATCAAACCCGAGTTTGCTGGCTTTTTTCGCTGAGTTTGCTGTCTTGTAACATGTGCACGCGGCAGATGATGTAAAACACAAAGCTTACCTCATTCATGTGCAGTAATGAATGACAAGAGGCTTTTATTTATTTATTTTAATTTTATATGCGAATGTTGTACACCTCCCCATGTTAACAAACTTTCAAGACTATCAAGTTTATAAATGACCAACTTATAAAAACAAATTTATAGCTGTCTTTGTAAAGAAATGCTCACTTTATATGTAGCTTCGAGCCACTGCTGTGACGCTGTACAAACGCTTCCAGTGTGAATACTTGCGCGTCTCTGCAGCTGCAGTGACGATGTAGTTACGCTCACGCGCTGCTCACGCGCTGCTCACGCGCCGCTTAAGCTTGCAGTGTGAAAAATTTAAATTTAAATTTGATCAAAATACAGTAAAGGCATATTGTGAAATATTACAATTTAAAAGAACTGTTTTCTGTTTGAATATATTTTAAAATATAATTTATTCCTGTGATGACAAAGCTGAGTTTTCAGCATTACTCCAGTCTTCAGTGTCACATGATTCTTCAGAAATCATTCTAATGCTGATTTGGTGCTCATGAAGTATCATTTCTTAGTATTATGTTGAAAACTGTTGTGCTGCTTAATATTTTTGTGGAAACCTTACCGTTTTTTCATGATTCTTTGTCGAAAGTTCAAAAGAACAACATTTATTTGAAATGGAAATCTGTTGTAACATTATAAATGTCTTTATTTTTGATCAATTTAATGAATTTTAATGAGCTTTTTTAAAAAAGAAAACTTACTGTTTTTGAACAGTAGTGTAAATGCATAAGAGAAGATGTATATTTTAAATCCTGTAATTAGTTACCTTTTGTTATATAGGGAAAAGTTCACTTTTCTCACCCTCATGTTGCTATATTCTCTATATTCCAAGTCTTCTGAAGCCATACGTTAGCTTTGTGTGAGGAACAGCCCAAATTAAGTTTATTATTCATTGAAAATCATGTCATCCACCCTAGCTCTCTTTGGCACTCTTATGAGATAAGTAACAAAGTCCAACTTGTGAATGAATCGTTCTTTTAGTCAGATCTTTTCAATGAATCACTTTATTTATCTCACAGATCTGGTCTGAATGATCCATTCACAAATCTTACTGACCTACTCTGATCTGGTCACTGGAATGGAAGATTATCAGCAAATTACATATAATTTATTTTAATGTTTTTGTTTTTTGCAGTTTATCTACAGTAAATAGTCCTGCGCTGCGGTACAATGGAGTTTTAAATTACAAACATTCCATGTATTCTCTCAATTTACATACAAATTGATGTTTTAGGTAAAGTACTGCACTGCTGTGTCATACTTACCAGTGAGTAATACTTTTGATTGTACTTGTTTAGTCTCTGCTTGTATACATTCGATGTGTGAGAGAGATAATCCAGCATGTGTGTGGGTGTAGTAGTTATAGGGGGGGACAAGCTTCTGGTGAAGCCCCTCACCGTGTGTTGTGTTCTGGCACTCAGCCACACTGGAGACGCAGCCTGTCACATCATCTCATCGCTCTGTCGCTGGATCATTCATCGCTGCTAATTAACAATATTCATTGCTGCTGGAAGCATCCACATGCTACAAAAATATTTACAGCGGGAGAATTAAGAGTTGTGCGTGTACTTCTATAGTGTGTGTGTGTGTGTGTGTGTGTGTATTTTTATGAGCATTTATTTGAAAATTGAAATGGCAAAAACAAAAAAAGAAAAACAAGTGATAGCACATAAATGATGAAAGCAGTGAAAACAAGGCAGGAGCAAAGATAATGTGAATTATGGAAAGCTGAAATGCTGTCATTGAGTCATTAAGTCAAAATGCCGATGTTCAGTATTCAGAAATAAACTGCTAATCCCAGGTCTCAACTTCAATTAGGTTAAAGACTTCACTTAGGTCTCCCGCAGGCAATTAGCTCTCAGCTAAGCTCAGGTAATTGATTTGGAGTGAGTAAGAAACTCTTTCATGAACTAAATGTGTTGGGCATACATTTTTCTATTTATGGGAAATTTGCTGGAACTGTTTGTTTTGAGCTATAAAGATTTGACTAAACCTAGTGTCTACACACACAGTGTATATATTGTACTGTAACTGTACTGTATGTTATGTTCTGGTGTCTAAATTCGCTTGTAGCATTTAAAAGGATTGATTTTGGTTTTGTATTTTATTTGTATTTAATTTATTTTTAATTTGTAGATGTGAATCATTCAAATCGGAACTTGTGATTTCATCCACAGTGTTCGCATTCTGGATATCTCACTGTTCTGAACTCCTTTTTCAAATTATTTTGGAAATGAATGAGTTTAAAACCAAAAAAGGTTTACATCTTGGTTGTAAAATGCGTAATAGTATATGCTTACATTCCGCGCTGTCTTTCAAGTATGCGTTGCTCTGTTTTCTGCCGCTTGTGAGTCTTTAAAGTTGACATTGTGAATGTCAAACCTACCAAAGCAGGAGCCTGAAAGCAAGAGATGTTGAATGTGTTCCTTGTCATCCTTCGCTCTTTCATCTGGCCTGCGGAGAGCTGCTTTGCAAGGGAAATGCAGTTGTCTTGGCAAGCAGATCTGTACTGCCTAATCAGGGCGCTGGCTGCTGGGGCTTTTTAGATTGCCTGCAGCCCGGATGGACACTGTCACTACTGTAAATATTTCTGCGGCGCACCATAAAGCAGTGTTTCTTCATGGTGTCCGATTATACTGATGACCATAGAGGTCTATCAGGACGTATACTGAATGTGACTGTAGCCTTGATGCTTTGAATATAATCAGTTTAAACATAAGGTGTTATAATGTTTTGTACTGGTTTTGTTTTACACTGTCAGCATGCAAATTAAGGCACCACCACTAGAAATCTAAACTTGCGCATCCCATACATGGATGCATGCATGTTTGTGTATGTCGGTGTGACTCAGGGTGAGGAGGTAATGGTAAATGATTCACAGAAATACTGGCGCACACGCCAGAAGAATATTTTCTAGGAGCCTGATTACGCCGTCACCCCGCAGGCACTGAATTGCCCACTCATGGCTCTATGCCTGCAATTGATTTATGAGTTTTACTGAAGTGCATTTAGTTGAGGCATCTTAAAAAAGATTGAGTGCATCTAACAGATTGACTTGTCTTGCAGTTTACTCTCACAGAAATGGCTCTGTGCTGCTGTGCTGAGAATTCTGATTATGGTTCCCCCCCCCTTCTCTGAGAAAATGTACTTTCAGCTGTGTTTCCTGAGAATGAGACACCAGAATAGGTTTATCTACGAGGAGAGAGGGTTTCTACAAGGTTAGGGAATGGAGAATGGATTACACGGATACAAATGCCAGGAATTCCAGCATGCCTATGTTTGATCTGTAGAGAGCTGTTGTGTGTTTTGTGTTGTTGTTTGTGTGTGTGTGTGAGATTGTGTATGTATTCTTTGCCTTTGGCCAATGGTTCTTAACTGATTTAGCTTCAGGACCCATAATTGACGTTGGATTGAAAGTCAGCATGAAATGAAAATTCACATTCTCTGTTTTTCAAATGCGTGTTATAGATCTTATTTTGAAGTGATTTATTAATTTATTTGTTTCATTATTTAGACCTTGTTTTGTTTAATCAAAATATCATAACTGGACCTTCCAGTGAAACAACAGACTTCTCTCTGGTGACATATGCCGGACTTCTTACCAATCTGTTTATTACCATGAACTGAATAATCCCCATCAATTTATTACCACCCATCAAGTTATTAACATAATAATATAATATGGGCTGAATTGGAAAATTGACGATTTTGTAAAGTTTTGTGTGTGTAAAACTGCAAAAGTGCCTATTCAAAACAATGGCGTAGCTTGATGACGCCGAGATTGAGCGTGGAATCATGGGAGTTGTCGTCTTCACCTCCCAGCCGGTTAAAAAGAATCCGACGGGACTCGGGCAGAAATCATGTTCATGAATGAGATTATTAACATTACTGTAGTATGAAGCAGAGCAGGGCCGATTGCTGTGAGAGCTGAATGAGGCCGCTGGAGCGATTGCTAATCAGAGATGAGCGCGACACACGACTTGAGAGCAGCGGAACATTTATTATGCCACAGTTGCCGCTTCCACTTCTTACGGTCAAGCGTATGTGGTAGCGCAGTGCTGTTTTATCATATTAGATACATTTGAGTGTGTTGAAAATGATGTTATAATGTTACTCTGTGCGTTCGCTCGGCGGCTGCTATGAGATACTTGTTGCACACTGCAGTAAGCTAGATCGATATTACAATATCATATTAATAAATACTAAATGGCTTGTGTTGCTAAATGGCATGCAATTAATTTTAAAACATGTTGTATGACAGAGAAAATGCTACATTACTGTTACTAAAAATAAAGCTGCAAACGATATATAACAGTGATTAGTTTTCTGTCCAGAAATGTATCCAAACAGTTGTTCCCTTGTCTAATAAAACCTAAAATATATTAAACTTCATTGGTGTTTCCATGGTTTCTACAAAATAAAATAAATAAAATCGGAAATCGAGGGTAACGCAGGTATTACGTCACTAATAGGCGATGCAATGACAAGGGACGGGTCACTAGCTAAAATTGCTTAATTCTCTGGATTTAAACAAAATGTATCTGTATCTAGCTAATGCTAACTGACAGGGATGTCAGGGATGTTTCCAGTTTAAGATGTTTAATTAACAAGATTTTTTTCTTTTCATACGTACATTTAATGTAAAAAAAGAAAATGTACAACCACTGTAGATTCGTCAGCTCTACTGAGCGGCACTCTGCTATAAAGTTCTCGCAATTACTCTGCCTTCACCCGGTGTACCTCAGGGCTCCCCTAAACACACCTTTTAGCATCTGTAATTGATATTGATGTGTGGATTCAGCAGCTCCTAAATCACTGTTTGAGAGGCGGGAGGCACTATGCTAGGCTAACGGCTGAGTTATGTATGAGTTAGCAGCTGTCGGCTTTAATGACGTGCTGTTTGCGAAGCACACAGTGCTAGCCTGCACGACAGCCTTGATGAATGGAGCCATCCTGAGCGTGTGAAGTTCAGCCACGGCTTGCCACGAGCATTCCGCCTCGTGCCTCTAATCTATGCGTAATCAGAAGCATGGCGTGCCTTCAGGCGGTTGAAGAGACGGGCTTTTGGTTCTGTAAGCTCAGCGTCAAGGTGAATGTCCTTTAACATCTAGTTTTGTGGTCTCAAGTAATATTTCAGCCTGTTCTGAGCACATTCACAAATTCCTTTTTTTGGGTGAATGTACAGTAAATGCAAAATGTTTTAGCCTTGGATTCAAAAGGTATTCGTTTATCCCTAGCTGGAAGTTCCTCTGAATGTAGAATCATGTTTGGTTTTTTTAATCCAGGAAAACAGCCAAAACCACACTCTCCATTGTCAGTTCACTGTTTGGTTGTTTATATTTCCTGAAAATGATTCAAGCCCACACCTCCTGGTGCGGTTGCAGTGATGCATCCGTGTTCTTGTGGTTTTTCGCAAACACTTGCCAGAAGCTCTTGTTCAACAATATGCTCATGCTCAACAACTCATCCAAATACCTCCAGTGGAAAAGAATGAAAAGGCAAATTAATTCATGCGCTCAGTGGTAGTCGATATCAACTTCCCCTGTTTTTCTCCTTCATTAGTGTTTAATCATTTCAACTCAGACTGGAAAACTGTCGTTGTGCCAAATTCATATTAGGCACTATGCTGTAGAGTTTTAGCCTGCTGAAATGACAAATCACGACGATTATTTTGTAAGAATGTGTTTGATTGTCGAGTGTGTGTAATTATATCAGGATCTTGGAGGCTGTGTCATCCAATCCATCTTTTTTTCTTTTTTGCTTTTTCTCAATTCGCAGACTTCTTCTGGTGATTTATATGTATGTATACATATATACACTACCGTTCATAAATTTGGGATCATTGCATTTTTTTATTTATTTATTTGCTTGTTTTTGAAAGAAGTGTCTTATGCTCACCAAGGCTAATTTTATTTGATAAAAATGCAGTAAAAAGAGTAATATTATGAAATATTATTACAATTTAAAATAACTTTTCTATTTTAATATATTTTAAAATGTAATTTATTCCTGTGATACAAAGCTGCATTTTCAGCAGCATTACTCCAGTCTTTAGTGTCACATGATCCTTCAGAAATCTTTCTAATATGCTGATTTGGTGCTCAAGAGACATTTCTTATTATTATCAATGTTGGAAACACAGTTGTGCTGCTTAATAATTTTTCTGATACTTTTTTTGGGATTCTTTAATGAATAGAAAGTTAAACAACATTTATTTGAAATAGAAATCTGTTATAATATTATACATTTCTACTTCAATAATAAAAGTATTAAAGGATTAGTTCACTTTCAAATGAAAATTAGTCCAAGCTTTACTCACCCTCAAGCCATCCTAGGTGTATATGACTTTCTTCTTTCTGATGAACACAATCTGAGATATTTTAATAAATATCCTGATGCATCTCAGCTTTATAATGGCAGTGAACAGGGGTCACAAGTATGAGCTGAAGAAAGTGCTTCCATCCACATCCATCCATCATAAACGTGTACTCCACACGGCTCCGGGGGGGTTAATAAAGGCCTTCTGAAGCGAAGCGATGCGTTTGTGTAAGAAAAATATCCATATTTAACAAGTTATGAAGTAAAATATCTAGCTTCTGCCAGACGCCTTCCATACGAAGAAAGTGTAAACTGGCGTCGCGTCAGTTACTTTTTCCGTAAGTAGAATAGGGAAGGTGTAGGACGTAGCTTAAGCTTTTTGAACTGCAAGAGTTTTACACTTTCTTTGTATGTTGAGTACGGAAGGCAGTCTGGCGGAAGCTAGATTGACTTGTTAAATATGGATATTTTTTTTTCACAAATGCATCGCTTCGCTTCAGAAGGCCTTTATTAACCCCCCGAAGCCATGTGTAGTACACGTTTATGATGGATGGATGTGGATGGAAGCACTTTCTTCAGCTCATACTCGTGACCCCTGTTCACTGCCATTATAAAGTTCGGATGCATCAGGATATTTATTAAAATATATCCGATTGTGTTCATCAGAAAGAAGAAAGTCATATAGACCTAGGATGGCTTAAGGGTGAGTAAAGCTTAGGCAAATTTAAAAAAAAAAAAAAAAATTCATATTGACCTCAAACTTTTGAATGATATAAATTTCACACACTCTAATGTACAGTCATACTATTCAAAGTATCTTGTTTCATGCTTGCGGATGCACTAATCTGGCATACTATATTGGTCAGCATGCATACTGGCATTCAGTTTTTTATATTGATGGGCCATTAAGAATATGTTGTTCATCAGCAGATAGATGGAATAATTTAGATATGACCCCTTAATAAATGGATGGATCTCATGTGCATCATTTAGTGCAAATAAACAATCTCACTTGCAGTCTGTAGCAGGATGGGAACCTCATTCAGGGCACAGCCCTCAACCTCAATTAATGGGGGCTGGGTTAATCGAATCACCTTTTAATCACCTCCAGGTAATAATCTCCACTTAATTGAAAGGATTGCTATAAAATGCTAAGGAAATGCTTCCCTGGAGGTCTGTGCTTATTCCAGACTGGCCCAAGACTGATTGGATTTTGGAAATTAATTGAATCACTGCCTAGAGTGACATGTGACAGGAGGAGGAGAGAAAGTGCTGATATATTTCCAAGTTGTTTGCATTGTGATGCTCTTTAAGGTTGTTGCGATTGAGAGAAAGTTTCTGAAATGTGATAAAGAAAATTTAATGTGTGTGTGTGTGTGTGTGTGTGTGTGTGTGAGTGACTGACTGTAAGAAACACAGAGCAAAGAAAGACACTGACTTTATTTGCCCTGTCAGATGAGCCCTTAGGGACAGGCTGAGTAGAGAAGAGAACACTGCTGTTTGTCTCCATTACCCACTCTGTGTGTGAGTGTGGCCTCTTATTTTTTTTGCAGTGGTTTTCATAGGCTTATTATGTCATAACATGTGTCAGTGAGCCCCTGCTGAATTACTTACAATTCTAAGAGCTCATGCTCCCCAGCTAGGAATAATTTCCCACTATTTCAAACAAATTGGTGACCGTTGGCGTAAATATATAAATGACAATTCGACTAAATGTTTGTAATTATGTCTAAGTTGGCATGATGGTTAGCAGTTAGCGCACATGCTTTTGAGACACGTCGAACAATTTTGTTATGACTAACTTTAGCATTATAAGTTGTTCTGATTAGGGATGCATATTATATTAAAATAGATAATAAAGATATTAACATAAGTTAAATATCGGTTGTCACCCATAATAATTATAAATGTAATATATTATAGGGATGCACCGATACCAATATCGGTATAGGGCCTGATACTGCACTCGTGTTCTTGTACTTGTACTTGTTAAAATGCTCCGATACCAACAACCGATACCCCGCAGCATGTACAGTACAGTGCTTGTGAAATTGAGTGTTGCGCTGAATGTTTCTCTATATGTTCTTGTTTATGCCAAGCTGATTAAGTTATTTGTTTCTCAGAGTTCATTTTTCAGTCTTACCAGTGTTGCTTTGATGCCTAAAAATCATTTTTGCACTTTCTCTTCTGATCCCTTGTTAAGGTCAAGATTTTCAAATGAGAATGTGATCTCAGAAAGGGCACCCTCTGCCCAGAGCCACTCTCACAGATGGAGCTCTGTTTCTCTGCCTCTGTATGCAGGCCACTCATGTTTCATCCTAGGCTGCTTTAGCCTGAGAGGCAAACGGTATGGTTTACAGTCACTGAGGGCTTTTATTGTGCTGGGTTCAGCTGACTGGGCTTGCTGGAGGGAGAACGTGGAGGGTAACCGAGAGATGAGGTGAAGGGTTTTTTTTTCTTTCGTGCTGCACCAGTCAGTTGAAGCGCCACACAAGAGGACACAAGGGCATTCGGGTCGACACTCGAGAGCAGATTGTTGTTTGAAATGTAAAACAGTGTCTTTCATAGTCAGTGATTTGATATCTCTTGAGTTTCAATGGGAATAGAAAAAGACAAGGCAAGTCACTGAATGTGGCTGAGGACACATGTCCTTGTCAGCTACGTCTTGTTCTTAGTCACAACCCTTTAAATATATGTAAAGTAATGCTGTTCAGTAGCCTTTGTATTGCTAAATAGAATCAGCTGGCTCAAATTCATTTGGCGTAAGTGTCCACTAGCTGAGTATATTGTGGGCTTAATTACCATCGTCAAGGCCTAGAAAGGTAGAATAGACATCGTTAAAATAGTCCATGTGACTACAGTGGTTCAACCTTAATTTTATGAAGCAACAAGAAGCAAAGTCGGCGTTCTGACGTAGAACCCGGGAGCGTTGCACTGTGTCTACTATGTAAACTGCATAGGAGACTGACAGGGAATAAATTGTTTAATAAATTCCTTATTCTTGTTTTGTTTTTGCGCCCAAAAAGTATTCTTGGCGCTTCATAAAATTAAAGTTGAACCACTTTATTACAGATATTTGCAAGCACCATATATTTGCATAAATGATATGTAACATTGTCGGTTATTTCTTTATGCCTTTTTTAACTCTTTTTGTATGTTGTGCAGTTTGCAAAGGTCTGTATTGTCGACTTTTGTATACCTGGTTTGGAATATGCCATTGTTTTTCGAAATGAAAGTAAAATGCGCACGGCCGCACGTGCATTCATAACGGTGCCTGTCCACTGCCGCAGAGCGAGCGTTTTCAATGTATTCCTATGAAAGCTCAACATATATGGGAATGAACTGAAAACGCTCGCTCTGCGCCAGTGGACACACACCATTATGAATGCATGTGCGGCCGGCCTTTTGAATTAGCGGCAATTCGGAGGCGGCAATTGCTTGAATGGTGGGTTCATTGTTATTCTTAATGAAAAAACACAACAACAAAACAGTACAATGACAAACACGCTTAAATAGGCACTTTTACATTTCACTTTGAAACCATCTTCCGCCATCATCTTGTCAGTCAAGAGTGAGGCGAGTGAGAAATCTGACTCCTGCTGCTGATCTGTGCTGCGACTCTTGTTCGGCTCACGCTGAATTGAGCGGATGCAGTCAGTTTTTCATTGTTGTGTGTTCTCTAACCGAACTAAATGATTTTTATTAATTTAAAATATTAAAACGACGGTGGGGGCAGTGCCGCAATGGGCAAGTGATGTAACCTTGCGTCTTTTGCAGCATCTCGCACTTGACACGGCATTCTACGTGGCGCTCTTAGTGAAAGAATTTTTTAAAAAACTTTTAAAAAATGCATCTCTAGACCTGCGTCTCAGGTTTTACTGATACATTATCTTCCCTGTATCCGAAATATTCCCAAACCACATTTCCTGTTTCTGTGGTTTTTTCCATGTCGTAACGGTAAACCCACTCTGTTCTGTCATTGTGCTAGATTGCATTCAGATTGCACACTGAGGGGGAAAATCGTGCTTTCTGCGGTTTAGAAATCGCACTTGCTCACATCGCGATTTATTACGATTTCGATTAATCGCACAGTCTGCTGTCTATGGAGGGGTCAGAGAGCTCTCAGATTTCATCAAAAATATCTTAATTTGTTTTACCAAAGATGAACGAAGGTCTTATGGGTTTGGAACGACATGAGGGTGAGTAATAAATGACAGAATTTTCATTTTTTGGATGAACTAACCCTTTAATTGTCATAGACTGATATAGTAATGGATAATAAACTTTATGAATTTTGAGTTGGGGCAGATGATATAGCAAAAAAATCATAGCACTTTTTTTTAGGCACGATCATGATCCACAGTCTTATTAAGTTTCTTTGTCATGTTGGTTTTTAAGACTATTTAGCAAGTTACTGAGAACTAAAACTAATTTACTTATTTAAAAATATAGTCCTACAAGGTAACAAAAGATAGAAGAGAAAATAATGACAGACCAATTTGAATGACTATTTTGTGAAAAAATGTTCATTTTACCTCAGCAATTTTGTATAGATCTAGTTTGTTGTGATTAAATTGTTGGCCAATAAGCCAATACAAGGTCATTAAAAAACATATCAACTGATCATTCTTATCATTTAGTATTGTAGAGCTGACTTGGATATGTAACAAAAGATGAACTATATTTGACTTATACCGTGTCTATAAATTGGCTAAATATGTCTGAGATTTTGTTCATAGACAAAGAATTTTAAAAAAATGCAGACAGAATGCAAGAATGTGTTCTTTGTAAATTCTTCAGTCAGTTAAGGGTTGTCAGCTAAGTGAAAAAAGCTGGTATTGGTAATTGTTAGTATGTTGGCTGCTCCATGTCCAAGGTCATCTGCTTTTGTTGAGTTTACCAGAAATTGGCTAGATGAGTACAGTATGCTGCTGTTGAATAAAGCTTTTTGAAAAGGCCCATACAGTGAAAACTATGCAAGAACAGTATGTGTTCATAGGTTATTATATTGTATGCTCTCCGAGGGATATGAGTTGCAGTTCAACTGTGATTTGCAGCAGGATTTTCACAGGTATACAGGTCTGCTTCTTTTCTTTCGTCCTGTTTGAGAAGCCCATTGTTCCTCTCAGATGATGAAGTAGGTTGTGTTTCCTGGCTTTTGTAGTTTTCTAGTTCAGATCATGACGCACAATAGAATCTGATGCTACCATATATATATTTTTTACAAAAAGGGCGTGATTAGTCACACACTTGTCGTGAAATTAAGCATTCACCATTTAACTTAACACATTCATTTTGTCATCATTTGCTATATCCAGCAACGTAAACCATCAGATTGTATGGTAAAACTGTATTTTCTGCAAGCTTTTTTCAAGGTAAATTTTGGTGTCTTTTTAAAAAAGGACACTTGAAGACTGCAAAAGGACACCAAATAACCAAATGATATAAGGAGTCCATATAATTTTCAGAATTCATAGTGTATAGTATGTTTACAGTGCAACAGCAAAGAGATTGTTTATACTTTAGACAAGTCATGTTGTGATACCGAACAGGACCATATGTTTCAATGTAACTTCTGTACATATGCATATGTGAATGACGTCACCACAATCATCTTTACCTTGAATTCCATCCCCGTCCATCAAAACTTCACTAGTGAGACGCTGGTTTGCTTTATCCAGCCGAGAAATGTAGTTTGCGTATCATCTGGCCATACAGCGGTGGGATGTTTGACGTTTCGTTCAGTCTGTATTTCACACAGCGCGATGCGTGAGGGCTCGCGCTCTTCAGAAATAACCACAGAATATGACAGAGCTCATGTTTTAAAGCGAAACACATCCTGGAATGAATGATTCAATGAAAACGCATTGTAAGTCTCTATTCTCTCTGCCATCTCTAATGTAATCAGTTTTCATTACTTTAGCTCTGTTTGAATGAATTCGCTTGCTGGATCATTGGAATGGAAACTTTCCAGGAGTTTAGCGGCTTAAAATGATCTGAACGCAAACAGAGAAGTGAAATCGGGTTAAAGGGTTAGAACAGTACTGTTTTGTCCGCCTACAAGGGTTACAGGTGCTTGCGCCAGTAAATATGCTCTCAACTTCTAAGATCACTTCAGTGTCACATGATCCTTCAGAAATCATTCTAATATGCTGATTTGCTGCTGAAGAAACAATTCTTATTATTTTTTAGTAATGTTGAAAACAGTTGTGCTGCTTGCCGTTTTTGTGGAAATGGTGATACATTTTTCAGGATTCTTTGATGAATAGAATGTTAAATGAACAGCATGTATTACATTTATTTATTAAATTTATTAAAGCATTTATTATGTCTTCACTGTCACTTTTGATCAATTTAATACATCCTTGATGAATAAAAGTATTACTTTCTCTCTTTGTTTTTTAACCTTACCACAAATGTGTGTGGTGTCATTGTTTCCACAAAAATGTTAAGCAGCAAAAACTGTTTTCAACATTAATAATAATAATAATAATAATAATAATAATGTTTAGTAATAAATAATAAATTAATAAATAATAAGTAATAAATTGCTATTATTATTATTATTATTATTATATGTGTAAAAGTCTAGTAATCTGGTCATCTAGTCAACTATCATGACCAGTCCCTAGTGAAGTTTTCATAAAATGCTGGTAATTCAATCGAGCCTCCTCCTCCTCTCAACATTTCATTACATCCCACTTCCTTCATCCGCAACATGTTTATTATTCTCTCTTTTTATTGTTTTTCTCCAATTTTAGATGTTCTTTTGCGCAAAATGTGCACCACAAAGGAAACAGGCTCAGCAGGGCGGCCATTCATCATAAGATAAATGAAACTCTGTCAGAAGTAAAAGAGTGGCCCTTTTTATCACCTCTCTTCTCTCCCTATATTACCAAAAAGAGAGAGAGATACACAGAGGGTGACAAGGAAATGGGAAAAAAAGAGAAGAAAAAAATTGGATTAGATGAGGGGGCTGTATTTATGTTGGAATATAACTTGTAGGGTTTGTAGGAACAAGCTGGTTTTTAGGCTGGAGCTTGTAAAAAGTCTCTTGGTAAGGCTATATCTTTAAATTCATCCCTGTTACAGCGCTGCTCTTGATTTTTGAAGATACTGTATATAGTTTTTTAAGTGTTCCTAGTGTGGGGTGTGTGTGTAAGAAGTGTAAAGAGTAAATTCTAAATGAATCCTTATGGGATCATAAGTGCAGCACACTATCAGCATATAATGAACTGATAATGATTGTGGATGATGATTATGTTTGCAGCTCTTCTCCTGCCGCTTCATCTAAACCTCACAGTCTGATGTGCTTACATTGCCTTTATTGCTTATGAGAATATTCACTTAAATGCTGTAAGTGCCCTCTTGATAGGGGGCACAATGTAATTTAAACTGTAATTGCAGTTTATTTACATTCTAATTCATTTTTGCCTTTCTAACTTTTTTTATATTGCTGTGTACTGCAGAATTCTCTCATACAGACATATGACACCAATATAATGAAATAAATGTTATGATACAGTGTGGCCTTGCCTAATAATTTTATTCTTCTCCCATACTTGAAAAAGAAACTGCTTGAAGTCACCATGAAATCAAAATTGGCAATTTTTTTTTTGGAATACTGCAGTATTATACAGGTGCTGGTCATATAATTAGAATATCATCAAAAAGTTGATTTATTTCACTAATTCCATTCAAAAAGTGAAACTCGTATATTATATTCATTCATTACACTCAGACTGATATATTTTAAATGTTTATTTCTTTTAATTTTGATGATTATAACTGACAACTAAGGAAAATCCCAAATTCAGTATCTCAGAAAATTAGAATATTGTGAAAAGGTTCAATATTGAAGACACCTGGTGCCACACTCTAATCAGCTAATTAACTCAAAACACCTGCAAAGGCCTTTAAATGGTCTCTCAGTCTAGTTCTGTAGGCTACACAATCATGGGGAAGACTGCTGACTTGACAGTTGTCCAAAAGACGACCATTGACACCTTGCACAAGGAGGGCAAGACACAAAAGGTCATTGCAAAAGAGGCTGGCTGTTCACAGAGCTCTGTGTCCAAGCACATTAATAGAGAGGCGAAGGGAAGGAAAAGATGTGGTAGAAAAAAGTGTACAAGCAATAGGGATAACCACACCCTGGAGAGGATTGTGAAACAAAACCCATTAAAAAATGTGGGGGAGATTCACAAAGAGTGGACTGCAGCTGGAGTCAGTGCTTCAAGAACCACTACGCACAGACGTATGCAAGACATGGGTTTCAGCTGTCGCATTCCTTGTGTCAAGCCACTCTTGAACAACAGACAGCGTCAGAAGCGTCTCGCCTGGGCTAAAGACAAAAAGGACTGGACTGCTGCTGAGTGGTCCAAAGTTATGTTCTCTGATGAAAGTAAATTTTGCATTTCCTTTGGAAATCAGGGTCCCAGAGTCTGGAGGAAGAGAGGAGAGGCACACAATCCACGTTGCTTGAGGTCCAGTGTAAAGTTTCCACAGTCAGTGATGGTTTGGGGTGCCATGTCATCTGCTGGTGTTGGTCCACTGTGTTTTCTGAGGTCCAAGGTCAACGCAGCCGTATACCAGGAAGTTTTAGAGCACTTCATGCTTCCTGCTGCTGACCAACTTTATGGAGATGCAGATTTCATTTTCCAACAGGACTTGGCACCTGCATACAGTGCCAAAGCTACCAGTACCTGGTTTAAGGACCATAGTATCCCTGTTCTTAATTGGCCAGCAAACTCGCCTGACCTTAACCCCATAGAAAATCTATGGGGTATTGTGAAGAGGAAGATGCAATATGCCAGACCCAACAATGCAGAAGAGCTGAAGGCCACTATCAGAGCAACCTGGGCTCTTATAACACCTGAGCAGTGCCACAGACTGACCGACTCCATGCCACGCCGCATTGCTGCAGTAATTCAGGCAAAAAGAGCCCCAACTAAGTATTGAGTGCTGTACATGCTCATACTTTTCATGTTCATACTTTTCAGTTGGCCAAGATTTCTAAAAATCCTTTCTTTGTATTGGTCTTAAGTAATATTCTAATTTTCTGAGATACTGAATTTGGGATTTTCCTTAGTTGTCAGTTATAATCATCAAAATTAAAAGAAATAAACATTTGAAATATATCAGTCTGTGTGTAATGAATGAATATAATATACAAGTTTCACTTTTTGAATGGAATTAGTGAAATAAATCAACTTTTTGATGATATTCTAATTATATGACCAGCACCTGTAAATGATTTATCCGTGCACATCATTATTTTTTCAGTTTATGTGCCCTCATAATCTTTAATCAAAATAACTTCCCATTCTTCTTACAATGACATTTTTCTCTTCTCTGACGTTTACTGGTGCAAGGGTAGGACAACCCATCACAGCAATAGCAAACCACAACCATTCAATCAATTCCCAATGGACAAAATCAAGTACCACCCTACATTTTTTTTTTTTGTTTGTTTGAGAAGCTGTTTTTATTTTATTTTATTTTATTTGAACAGTATGAAATTGATTGGGAGAAAAGTGACAAAATGAACTATTGTTATGCAAGTCTTCTGAGACATGATGTCTTCTTTCACCAGCAGGGCAAATAAATGACAATCATTAGTGTCAGCCATACAGAACTGGGTCATAAACCCATTGAAACCATCTTGTTGCTGTCAGCGTTTTCGCTCGCTCTCTTTTGGCTTCCATCAGAACTCATTGGCGAATGACTGACGCTGAGGGCTTCGGCCTTTGCCAAGATGGAGAGCACCCAAAAATCTCATAATGAATGGCCGCTTTGCATCGATATCCATCACCATGCCAGTCGATCTGTCATTGCAATGTGTCACTTAGGAATAAAGAACATGCTGTCTGATTAGAGGGCTGCTGTAGTGCCTGTGACAGTGATTTAAGTCTCTGGATCCTGATCAGAATGCAAACCTGTACTGGAGACAGAGAAAGTGATACATTAAATATGTTTGTGTAGGTTTATAGGATTAGAAATAAGAAGTTGGGACCATTTGACATCAGTCTCAGGTGATTCAATCGCAAGAACTGCCTAATTCAGGTATAAACGGGGAACAGTGTCTGTTTGGAAAAACATACAAGGTTGTCTAAAGATACAGGAATTTTCACTATTACTTACATGACTTGAATAAGTATGTCATTCTAGAGTTAGTGGGGTGACTTTTTTTTTTTTTTGGAGGGAAGTGCATCTGCAAGTATGAACATTTAAGTGTTCATACTTGTTTATTTTTCCCAAGAATGAACTCAAACCTCTTTCAATAACCATAAAGTTGAAAAAGAAAACAAAAAAAACTTTCCACTTAAACTTGAGTTTTCATAAGCCACATTCCCACTGTTTTTATTGTTATTATTAAGAAATATTGTAATAATACCACTGTACTGTAAAATAAGAGAGTAATAAAATTATTTTATGTTACTGTAAAATTACGGTACTAATACTTTTTCCTGTTGTGGCGGTTAGCAAACAGCTTTGTATTACCACGTGCGCCCCCTTCTGGATTGGAGCATGGATCGCCCGTGACTGAGTGATTGCATGCACCGAACATTGTTTCGGTACAATGAAAAATTGATGTATGTTGTCACATCTGATCACAAGTGGTCACAGGAGACGCATGTTAATACCAGGTGCAAACAGCAATCGGTCTCGGCCTGATCGTATCACCTGAGACGAATGTTAATACAGGCTGAAAAAACAGCCAGATTGAGGTGAGATATTTGAAGATAAGACCAGTCACAGATATATCAAACCCTGCTTTACTCCAAGCTATTGTCAGCAAATCTGATTTCCTTGCTGTTTGACTGCTAAGTGGTGCAGCAAACACTCAGAATTCCCAGAGGCCTCTGGGAGATGTGGCACATCTGCTGTGTGTGCAGTGGCCCTTTGATTGTGTTCCTCAGATATGTTTTTTTTTATGATTCAATCACCTTTTAACTATGCCAGGAATAGTCGCTTTGTTCATATGAAGTGTTTTCACTTTATCTTTCTTTCTAAAGAGAGCGAGAGAAAAGCTAGTCGTCCGCTGGCGGTGCCTCCTCAGTATTCAATTCACACTCTCTCAAGGACAGAGTTTTCTTGTCTCGTCACCAGCCGTCTGGACACACACACTTTATCTCTTTCTTTCCCTATTTCTGACAGTAAGCCAGAAGTGGAAATATGCAATAATTGCTGCTTTGATCGTTAAAAGCTCATAAACCTTCACAGCTTTTGCATTTGTGAGTGTGTGTGTGTGTGTGTGTGTGTGTGTGTGTGTGTGCGGCAGTGTTTATATGGTCTTTATTGAATTTTTGGTCAGTGTGTGGTTGCATGTTTGTGTATTTGTGTGGAAGGTGGTTAGATATGGTTATGTTTTCACAAACCTGTCATTAACTTTATTGCCCTCAGTGTCTTGATAATTAATTTTGAGGTGGAAAAGTTAATTCATGAGAACATTTGTAATCTAGAACGTTTCCCAGTCCACTCATTGAAGTTGCTATAAACTGTAAATCTTCCCCACTGCCAACCTCTTCAATCTCATCTGCACTTTTGCTCTATTCAAATTTAGTGTGTCAAGATGTTTTGTGCCAAGTTCTCATTTTGGGGATAAACAACTCTTTGAACATACTGTAAAACTCAAGGAGAAGAGCTGTGATGGTGAAAGAAATAATGTGCAATTTTATAGTTATGTGTGAAAACTCATACTAATACTAATGTGTGAAAACTCAACTAATATTCCAGATATGTGAATCCATATGCATAGTTTGTGTGTATTTCTAAATTTAGAAAGAAATTATAAGTGCAGACTTACTGAATTATGATTTCTGTGTGAATGTACACACAAATACATATGTATGAATGGTAGTAATAGGATTCAGTGCCTTTGAACTGATGTTTTTCTCCAAATTTTTAAAGCTGACTCTTTTGAATACCAAGAGGATGGATGTGGAGGCATGAAAAGGGTCTTCACAAACATAAGAGTTTATAAAGACTTTTAGATCACTGAAATATTAAAAATATTCAAAGGAGGTCCTTCATTTCATTGAGTCATTCTCATCTTTTGTAAGAATGTAAATAACAAATCCACCGTAGTGTCACAAGTTCACAACCTCTACATACTTGTGCACACAAATACACCCAGTCTGTACATGATATATGTGGTTCTGCCTTATTAATGTGTCATGAGATAAATTTTCTCTATCTAGCGTGTCATACAAGTAGTGTGCTGAAGGCGACACACTAACACCTGATACATGTACAATAATATTTCAGAGCTGTAGGGGTTTAGTATGACACTTTATCATATTTTTGCTTTTTTAAAGGTGCATTTTGTTCATTTTTTTCTGTTCCGCTAGACATATAGCAGTCATCCCCTTATACTGACACCTATTGGTGTGGATGAAGCAAAACGCAAAAACTGTAGTTTTAGTTACCAAAGTCATTATTGAAATGCATTATTGCTAGTTAGCCATGATTCATTTATTTAGCCAGTGAAAGTGTTTTGATAACTGGTTGGTTTTTAAGATAAAATGAGTATTTGGCTAGTCATGTGATTTTAATTTGGCTGCCTCCTTGAGGCCACCCACTCTATGTAAAATAAAACATGATTAGGCAAATCTCATGTGGGAAAAGTATTATTCATTTCTATGTATAAAACTTTTTTTCATAAGGACTGTGATAACAAATTGAGCTTAACTTGAATTGAAGCTTTAAAAAAAGCCTTTTCAGGGCAACTTGAGCAGGGATGGCCCGGTTCTTACAGACAAAACAGGTGGAGGCAGCAATCTGGGGCAGATAATCATGATAACCCTGTGAGAGATTGGACCGATCTCAGGGGAGAGAGGAGAGACTCTCCCTCCCCATCCCTCTTTCCCCTCTATTTCACTCCAGGCCTCATCCCTCTCTCTGCTCATGTCCTCTCTCATCCTTCTTTTCCATCTCCTCCTCTACAGAATGATCCCTCGCTCGACCAGAGCCTGATAACAGAAAGACGGGGTGGAAATATTCTGCCCTTTCTCTTTCTATTTCCATCTTGTCTTTATTTTATCTCCCTCCTGCCTCTTGCATTCCTCTTTGCCTCATTCTTCCTCCCTTGCTCTGTTTCCGTCCTTGATTTTTCAATCCCTTACCACTCCCATCTTCCTTCTCCTCCTCCAGTCACCTTCTTTACCCTTTGGCCATCACTCTGCCTGCTTTTTCTTCCTCCTCTCCTTTATTTCTTTGTTGTGACAGCCCAGCAGAACGCTATGTGATCAGCTTGTACAGCCACGGGCTGTTTATCATGTTTCACCTTTTCACATTACCGACTTTGAGTAAAGACTAGAAATCACACATTCATTTTGAATGCACCTTTCTGGGACAAAATGGGATGTATTTCTTTCTTTGTTTTTTCATTGCAAATATAAATCTAAATCTAAAGTCAGAGGACAGTGAGCAAGTATTCATTTTGAAATATCAACAAAAATAATAATAGAAAGTGTGTGTGTGTGTGTGTGTGTGTGTATATATATATATATATATATTTTTTTTTTTTTTTCTTTTCCTGGCTCAAAATGAGGCGGAGGTGGTAAAATCCTGATCACGGCAGAAAAAAACACTTTTACAAGCATGTATTTTAGGTATTTTTAATATGAAGAGAATTAGATTTGTATTTTGAGAACACTATCATATATACAGTGTTTCCCACAGGATTGTGTGTTTTCTGTGGTGGGGGTACCTCTGTCCCTATAGGGGGTCCGGGGGCATGCTCCCCTGTAAGAAATTTTCAACTCCCTTCAAACTTAAATTGTAACTGTTTCATTGCATCGTTGTTAAAAAAACACTCTTATCAGAATAATTTCTGTTAAGCTTGTGTATATTTTTAGTTAAAGCTGTTAAGTTTTTGAGCAAAATCTCATGTTTTCCTTTGTGTTTTATATAATGACCACTAGGAGGTGCTTTAGGCACGTTTTCCTTGATTGGTTTTCCCTGAATAGAAATGCGTTGTCGTTGAAAACGAAAGTAAAAGAGTGACGCACATTCCTTGCTTTTAACCAAATGAGAGTTCCGTGTCTTTATTAAAATCAACACATTAATGATTTATCTCTCATCCACCCGCGACCCACCCGCAATTACTTGGAATGTTATTTTGTATTACTTGGCCGGCCCAACCCAGCGGATTATCTGATGCAGATATAACCGCGATCCGCGCATCACTCTCGTGCGCTCCCGCAGAATGCCGAGGCCAGCAAGTTGTAGGGCCGGAGTGAAAGCGATCTTTTCGGCACGGAACCCCATTTTCTGCAGTGGGGATGGGCGGAACGGTTCGAAAATGGACACAGGCCGGGAAGCCGCAACAGAACTGTGGTAAAGGGGTATCTGAGCATGTGACTGCCTGTCTGACAGCCGGAGGCGGCACGAAATTTGACGGCGGCGGCCGCCTCGTAATTCTCTATGCAGGAAAAACCCTGTATGTGTGTGTGTATATATATATATATATATATATATATATAATATATAATATATATATATATATATATATATATAATATGTATATATACATGGGCAAAAAAGGTCTTTTGTGCAATCTGTGTATCTCCATCAAGTCATTTTCCAGTAATCATAAAAAACTGGAAAAGAGATAAATTGCGATGTTCCATGTAAAACAAAGGATATTGATCCATGTCCTACTTCTGTAAATCCATGTTCAGCTATAGTTCAAATATAATTTCAAGTCTCTGGATTCATGACGAATCCTTTGTCCTTTCAAATGATAATATTGATAACTATGTCATGGTGTAACTTGCTGTGAAATGAAATTATGACCTGCTTCTTTCCATCTGTCTGCATATTTCTTTAGAAGGAGGGAGGGTAGAGAAGGGGGTACGGGCGTCCAAGCTTTGGGATGATTAATGAGCTGTTGGCTTGGTCATGGAAACGGAGCAGAACATACATTAGAACATACAGACATTGCTCTTTTATGTGCACTACAGAGTATTACAAATACACACACAGACAATGGAAAAGGTGGAGAAGCCAGGCATCAGGAACTCTGTGTATATGTGTTTCTGTGTATGTTTGTAGCTTAGATTATTTTTAGAAGGGACTTATGGTGCTGATGTCCACTCAATCAGTTGATCTGGTTGTATTGCAGTCAGAGCTGTTCTGAGCTGTTTGATTCAGCATGAAGGTACTTGTGTGGTTTCAATAGGGATGCAAAGGGGTGGAAAATTTCCGGTAGGTTTCAGGCTTATAGATGATTTCTGTATTAAAATTCAACATTTTGATTTGTTGTTCAGCTTCTGAATTTTGATGGTGCTCCAGAAGCTGTTACAGTCACTATTTGCCTAGAGGAAAAATAAAGACTGAGGCTGTGAGGCACAGCAATTTAGAATGTAGTTTAGAATGTAATGTAATTTAATCTAATGTAATTAAGATGTTGTACCATGTGAGATTTTGAACAATAAGATTTTATGTTTGATTTTATGTTTGGAGGACTTTGGGATGTACTTAACAGTGTTTCTGTTTTTTTTTTTTTTTTTTTTTTTTTTTTGGGTTCATGTCTGTTCTGGTTCAAAAGTTTGGGGTTGGAATGTTTTTTTGAAAAGAATTAAGTCTCTTATTCTCACAAAGGCCTCATTTATTTAAAACTAAAATACAGTAAAAGCAGTAATATTGTGAAATATTATTACAATTTAAAAGTAAGGGTTTTCTATTTTAATATATTGTAAATGTAATTTATTTCTGTGATGGCAAAGTTGAATTTTCAGCATCATTACTCCTGTCTTCAGTGTCACATGATCCTTCAGAAATCATTCTAATATGCTGATGTGTAGCTTAAGAAAAAAAATCTTATCGATGTTGAATACAGTAGTTCTGCTTAATATTTTTATGGAATTGGTGATGCATTTTTTCCACGACTCTGAGTAGAAAGTTTAGATGAAGAGCGTTTACATGAGATAAAGTAGGGCTGTGTATTGCCAAGAATCTGGCGATGCGATACGTATCACGATACAGGGGTTACGATATGATATAATGTGATATATTGCGATACTGTAAGAAAGGCGCTATATTGCGATATTTCTTGTTTTTTTAGAAAAAGGATCTAATTTTAGAAAAAACGGTCATAAAGTACACACAACCATATGCACAAAACCTTACAAACAACTTTATTTTATTTAATCAATACAGTATCATTTGCATTTATATCACTAATCACTATGTTGTGCAATCTAAGGGAAAATAGTAAAGTGACTGCAGGATTCTTTAGGTCTATGTTTTAAAGGTTCACAGTATAGCAGTTTTTAATTTCTAAACTATTTACAACTAGTGCATAGTCCATTTCATGACAATGTCCGTTTGTTTTATATTTAATACTGTAAAGCTGCTTGCTTTAAAGCAGTCTATTTGTATAAAGTGCTATTTAAATAAACGTGCCTTAAGTGCTAAACTGCAGAGCTGGTGCAAACATATCCACACTGCTATTATCAGATGCTTTCTTTCTGCTGTCACCGCTGTCATTTTTGTTGTGTGTTTATTTTGTTACTGAGAGGAAAACGTGCAGTACATACTACATATTCTATCGAACAGCCGCGTGGATGGCATCGGCATATTCAATGCGTTTCCCGAGTTTTGGATTTTAACATGGCCTATTTTGCAAACAACTGACTCTTGTCGATCTCCTTAGTGGTTTCTTTATAGTTGAAGCCAAAATGAGTTCACACACTTCAGCTCTGTATACCGCGGGAGCGGAATAATTCTGTCGTCTTGTGAGCTGGGTTTGCTAATGCTAACGCTAGCGATGCACCTTGCACTTTTCCGGCAATGCGTCAGTTTACGTTCTGAGATAACGCTGACAACTAGTGGTTGGGTTTTATACAGTCTGTGGTTTAAACCGAACACAAAGCCACAAATCTTGGATGTAAATAAATAAATAAATAAATAAATAAATAAATATCGATACAGTGTTTTTGAGAATCGATACAGTATCGCCAAACATAATACACGATATTCATGTGTATCGATATTTTCTTACACCCCTAAAATAAAGATATATATATATATATATAATTTTTTAAAACAATGTTAAACAAAAAAGTCTTTACTGTCACTTTTGATCAATTTAATGCATCCTTCCTGAATATTGTTTTTGAACATTAGCGTAGATGCCAACATGGACATGTTGCGTGGCATGCTCTCACGATTAATAAAAATAATCATACATGAAAAAATGCATGAAAAAATGACACTACATTATCACTGTTAATAATTGTGCATATTGTTGTTTCTATGTAGTTCATAGTAATATTAATACATTTCTGTGTTTTGTTTTAAGATTTGTTTAGTTTTGTGTATATACAATGTATATACAGTGTGTGTGTGTGTGTATATATATATATATATGTATATATATATATATATATATATATATATATATATATACATTTTTTTTTTTTTTTTTTTTTTTAACATTGTTGGATCATTTGAGATTATAAAACCAGTTGAGACTGCATTGATGTTTAAGGGCTGTTCCATCTCTGGAGGTCACCAAGTCACTCGTGATGCTTCAAACCAGCCACTCTCATTGTAAATGAGTAGTTTTCAGTCACTCTATCATTTAAAACTGCAAAAGTGAAAGGTGTGATGTTTTAAGGATGAGATGAAGGGAATGAGGTAGTATAGTGAGGTGTGGAGGACAATGACTGATGATAATGTGGAGAATGTGTTTTCATGCATCCGCCAAAGTACTTTTCTAACACTTATCGCCTGTCACATCATTTGATCAGATTTTGACAGTCGTCTGGCAGCTGTAGTGCAGGTACCGTATCGTTTTCAGTACTTTAACTCTCTTCCCTTTGTTCATCATCTCTTTAT
Source organism: Mylopharyngodon piceus (assembly GCA_039654765.1). Taxonomy (NCBI): domain Eukaryota; kingdom Metazoa; phylum Chordata; class Actinopteri; order Cypriniformes; family Xenocyprididae; genus Mylopharyngodon; species Mylopharyngodon piceus. Next base: position 13,545,258 of record CM077438.1, read on the forward strand.
CTCTCAGTCACTTCAGGTTTTTTCTTGATTCTTATATTTGGTCTCTTATGTTGTAGTTCTGTCTCTGGTGGTGTGCTTTCTCTGCTGTTCTTTCTCGTGCTGTGATATATTGTGAAGCTTCCAGCAGAGCAGATTGATTTCCTTCAGTGTTAAGCTTTCTATTTGCCTGTCAGTGGAGCCGAACGTGTCTCTCGTCAGTCCATAAATGTGTTAAATTCCCTTCAGAGGAGATTGAGCTCTTGACTGTGAGTGTTTGAAGGATTTACGAGCCATTCTTAGAGAAGTGATAAGCTGCTGTTAAACAACAGAGATACTGCGGGTATTTATTTTTGGACTGTTAAGCTTAATTAATACATTGCAAACTTGGGGAAAATACCAGTGGTTGAAACTGTGAGCAGAGTTTATTAAAAGCTTGACTATTCAGATAGGGTTTATAATACATCTGAGTTTCATCAGTAATATGAAGAATATGAGGATTTTTCGCTCGGCTCATTATCTCAGGATGTCGGAGAGAGCATCTCTGGCTCTGTACCAGTGCTGTATGTGAGTAATGAGGGAGTAATGAGAGGCTTTGTGCATGTGTGTACAGTGTGTAAGTGACTGTGACTGTGCATGTGTATGTTTTTGTATTTTGTCATTCATCCACTCATTCAATCATTTCATGTTCATTATTTTGGAGCTTGCTTGTTTTATTGAGTCTCATTTAGGGTTGGATTGGTACCAGTGTGATTCCAGACTCTGGAATCTCTATGTTGTTACAGTAAATCAATAACTTAGGCAACAAATCTGCATTTATTAAATATAACAACTTTCCCCACACTTTAAGCATGTATTTAACATGTTTTTACTGTTGTCTTTTGGTTTTAAATGGTTGTACAAAAAAAAAACAACATTTCATACTAAAGCTTAATAATTAAATTCCACCATGCAAAGAGTGCAAATGACTTTACATTTGATTTATTTGATAGATGCAGTAAAAAGAAAATAATAATAATGATAAATAATAATAATTGTGTTTTATATATATTTTTTCTGAACTCTTTTGGACTGAATATAATCACATATTTACATCGTTGTTGTATTTAAATAAATAAATAAATAGTTTCATTCAATTAGATCAAGCCGGCCTTTACCAATTACAGTATTTCATATTCAAGGTGTGTGTCCTTGCTTTAGTATTGCTCTCATCATCTTGTGTTAGAACTGTGTGTTATACAGCAGAAATGAACACACACTCACACTCTCTCTCACACACACACACACACACACACACACACACACACACACACACACACACACACACTTTACAAGAGTAACTCTGCTAAACTGCTGAGCTGGGACTAAGGGAGGTTTGAGGAGGGTAGTGAGACATTAAGAGCTGTTTAAAAGGGGAGAGAGAGAGCGAGAGAAAGAAAGGAGGAGAGTTCGAGCTGAGGGAATATGGAGTCAGTGTGTGCTCTCTCTGATGCTCTCTGAGGGAGAAAGAGAGAGCTTACAGTCTTCTGACAGTCAGAGTGGCTCTATTTGGGCTGTTCTGACTGCAGGCTTTGATCCTATTGAGCTGCTGCGCTTTGCCATTGTGAGAGACTGCAGATGAGAGCGGCTTACAAAGTCCCTGTTAAACACTGTGCACCATCTGTATGTTGACAGCATCTGACATGGGCCTTCCATGAATAAAATTGTTAGCTGTGATTTCTAGCACTATTCTCCCTTTCATATTTATTTTTTACCTGTATGCCTCTTTTATTCAAAGTTGCAGTAGTAGAGAGAGACAGGAAATGATGTGGGGAAGGATATTGAGAGATGAGCTGGATTCAAACTCACACTGCCCAGTATGCTATCACACACACACACACACATACATATATATATATATATATATATATATATATATAATATATAAAATACGGTACACAGTGCACACCTTGGTCTTCGGGTGATGGTTTGATACAAGTTTGGTATAACAGGAAAAAGCAACAAATCCCCAATGCTATGTTACTTTTCATTTATTTTGAACAGACAGTAGTGCAAATTTCAGTTTGTTCCACCTAGCAGCCCCCCTGAGGTAGTTGGTACAGTAAGCCTCCTTTAGTGTACTAAGCACTAAACAGTAAACAGAATGCACTCTTGCATAGGTCATATTTTTTGTAGGGCTGATAAAAAACAAAAGGTATTTGGTCACAATCAGCTACAAAACTGAAAAGCATCTCTTGTGTTACAAAAGTACAAAGTAAATAAAACTTGTGCAGAGATTAGTTTTTGCACTCCTGTAGTCTTTCTCTGCCTAGCTCTGGTGATTGGCACACCTGGATGATGTCGTCTAATATGTGTTAGCATGTTGGTTGTATTTCCACTTACATTCCGTACAATGTCCATGACACAAATCGGCACAATGCCAAAGGATTCTGTCTCATTATAACAGCGGAAATGACTTAAAATACATTTATGGTCATACAGATAAAAGTAAGACATCATTCAAAACTGTAAAGGTTCCACTCACAATAAAAACAAAAGATTGTGCTTTTGTAAAATAAAGTAAATAAACACGATGCCCCTTTCTGCATCGTGTTTATTTACTTTACGATGCCCCTTTCTTTTTTTCCCTGTTGTGGCAACAGGAAAAAAGGTGGTACTGTATTCATCGTCTGACTATATGCACCGAACCATGACGTCTGTACTGTGACGGTTCGGGAAGAATATATGTACCGTTACACCCCTAATATATTTTGCTTATTCCTTTTTTTTAAAATTCTGAGCAGAAACCGGGTGACTTACAAACTTGATGACTTATTTCGGTTTAACACAAAAAGAGAAGTTTTGTACATTGTCCTGGATGCTCTTTTTCATGTAAGGAGCCCTTTAAAGGACATGGTGTTGGAAAAAATATGAGAAGGGAGGAAAAAAATTATTTCCGTTAGGTTATTTGCGTTCTCTCACAAAAGTTTTGCGAATGCAAAGTTTCTCAGGGGGGAAACAAAACTTTTGTGAGAGAACGCAAAAGCATTGAAATAAATTTTCTCCCCCCATCTCATATTTTTTCAATCACCATGTCTCTTTAGGGGCATTTACGATGCAATTACGATGGGGACTGGAGATTTCAAGGATGCAAAATCACCATAAATCTATCATAAAAGCAATCCAAATGACATTTGTGTGATATATGAACATTTTTCTGAAGCCATATGATAACTTTGTGTGATAAACAAACCAAAATGTTGCTTCTCAAAACTGCTGACTATGTAAAATTCCACTGCTGTCAGATTTTTAATCCACATGATTAACCTGTTTAATGTGAAAATGTTTTGCTACAAGCACAGCAAACCAATAAAAGCTGATATTTATTTACTGTGATTAAGTGTTTATATTTACACCCCTGGGTTTGGTGTTGAACATATGCATGTTTGTGAGTTTAGCATGAATCAAAGGAATACTCAGACTTGCCTTGAAGGGCCATATTTTCAACCCTGTTGCCAGTGAGAGCGTGTAGCAGCCTAACGCAGGTGCCCATCTCACCCTCTGTTTATTTTGAGCAGCCTCCTAAGCTCTGAGCTCTTCAGTGCAGTGTGAACGCCCCGGGCTCTTTTCCTCACACTGCTGCACACATAAACACATCCAGCAGAATTTTCTCTGATCATGTCCTGACAGACAACATCAGCTTCGGTTGCCGAGGAGCCGCACTGTACGTAGATCGCACTAAGAGTGGGTGGGACATATTCCAGCAGAGAAGTTAAACAAGATTTCTGTATAGATTTCTGTCACACTGAACATTTTTTACAGTGTGTTAAAGTTCCTGATGTCCATTTCTCTCCATTCCCAAATGGTTTGTTTAAGCTGCCGGGTGTGGACGATGAAAATGTTAGGAAATGTGTGTGTCCATGTGCGTTGGTCTGCAGTAAACCCAAGTGTTGTTTACTCAGCTGCGCATAATAGCACCAAATTAAGAAAAAACACAATATATTGACCCACGTTCTGTTTTCTATTATGCTCTGTGCACATTTGTGATGACGTAAAATGAACGCAAATGCACCAGTGTTTGATAAAATCAAGTTAAGTGTGAAACCAGACCAACGCTGCAGGGGGCACCGGGAACAATCGCCCTCGGAATCGGACCGCAGCAAATGTGTGCAGTGTAAAAACGCCCTTTAGTCCATTTTGCCTTCATATTCCAGTCGAACCGCACCAGATTTTGTTTAGAAGCATGAAAAGGTGGGTCTCGGTCTGCTTGTTTAATGCGCACCAGGATTCGGATGGCAGCATTCACACTTATTCAAATTAGCTGCATTAACAGAGCAATCGCACCAGAGTTCGTTTAAATCAAACCAAACCTGTACAAGTGTGAACACACCCTGAGAGTGAGAAAAGCATGTTTTAAAGGAGTTTAATATCTAAAACTCCACAGGGCTAAAAGTGCCCATAGTTGAATAAACACTTGTACGGATATTGAGCGAGAGAGTGAGACTGAAACAATATCACACTGAAATGAACATTTGTGTTCTTGGCAAACAGAAATGAAATGAAAACCCTATTGTTGTTGTTTTCTACTCTGAAAGCCAAATAGCACTTTCTTTGTCTCTGTCTGTCTCTCACACTCTCCCTCTGTCTCTCTCTGTTTCAGTGTGATACATTAGCATGACATGAAGTAACTGTAAATTTTTATTGCCAAATCAGTACCAGGTGAGACAGTAATCATACTAAAATACAAAATATGTGTGCAAAATAGTAATTTAAATAATAAATGAATAAAGTAAGAAAATGATCAAGTAAGAGCAGCAGTAAAATAGCAAACATCTGTTGCCTGTCAGGTGGTCTGTCTGTCTGTCTGTCTTGCTCGCTCTCTTTCTCGCTCTGTCTCTCTCTTTCCTGTACATTCCTGGAATTCCTCCCAGCTTGGCTTGGATTTAGGCTTTGTAGTGTGTGTGTGTGTGTTGCAGAGTGTGTGTGTGTAATCTGTCAGAATAATTGATTTAGTTTATTAACAGTCCTGAGAGAGGGAAAATGTGTCATGTAATGAAGAATGAGATTGCTTGTGTCTGGCATTAATGATATTTTCCTCATCTGTAGTATTTCATTAGTGATGCTAATTGAAAAGGAACCCATTTACTGGGATTCAGAACTGAAGCTTGTTTGTGTACGTGTGCATGGTTGTGTGAATATAAAGTATATTACATGTCTTTTAAAAAGTTGTAGACTGGCTTGAAATTGCTTACATTGGTAGTCAAATATGTGGACTTTCAAACTGTGTTCAAACATTTCTATCTGGAGTTTTTTGTCTGAATGCTGATGCCATGTGACTATTAACATTTTTTTTTCTGTTCACAACTGAAAATTAGGATCTGTTTTATACAGTAAATTGTGTTTTTCAGGGTCTTAAAGGATTAGTCCACTTTCAAATAAAAATTTTCCTGATAATTTACTCACCCCCATGTCATCCAAGATGTCCATGTCCTTCTTTCTTCAGTCGAAAAGAAATTAAGGTTTTTGATGAAAACATTCCAGGATTTTTCTCCTTATAGTGGACTTCAGTTGGCCCCAAACGGTTGAAGGTCAAAATGACAGTTTCAGTGCAGCTTCAAAGGGCTTTAAACGATACCAGACGAGGAATAAGGGTCTTATCTAGCGAAACGATCGGTCATTTTCTTAAAAAAAATGAAAATGTATATGCTTTATAGACACAAAATAATCGCATCACAAGTGCTTCCAGACCGCCATTAGTTTTACAAGTATTCTTCAAAAAGCTTACACTGTATGTCCTACACCTTCCCTATTCAACTTACGGAATGAACGCGGCGCCAGTTCCGTTTTTTTCCGTAAGTTTAATAGGGAAGGTGTAGGACATTCAGCGTAAGCTTTTTGAAGAATATGGAATCGCGGTCTGGCGGAATGACTGAGTTGTTATTTTAACACCAACCAATCAATTGGTTTCTGTACATTAAAAGGCAGTTTCCTGTAGAAAACTCTCAGACACTTTTCAATTCAATCTCTTTGTTCAGTGTTGAGAGACAGTTGCTATAAAGATGTCAAGTGCAGAGAGAACAGGGAGGAACAGCAAAGCATTAACGCTGACCCTGCAAAGAGAGACAAAGTGCTCAGGGAAAAGACAAAGTGAAGAGATCAGAGCCATTAATATAGGTCAGAACACATTGCCAGTATAGTGTTTCTGAACGTTTCTATGTATGTACCATACCGTCTTCATATGAGAAGGTGAAAAAGAATTTTATGTGATTATATAATTAGGGCTGTCAATTTAGCCAAATTTTTAGTTTCATTTTCATTTTTCTACCATACGTTTTACACTGTAATTAAATAAAATCAGTTCATTTTTCAAGTGTTCTCCATCTGTCTGCTCTGGTTACATGAGGAAGGCTTCCATTACCCCCCTTTATCATTGTGCGGAGAGTTTGTCTCCTCTAATGACACCTCCTGCCATCCTGTCCCCTTCCTACCTAATTATCCTCTATTTTACTTAACAGCCGGAGAAAGAGGAGGGTGGCCGCAGAGAAACGGGGGTCGGTCTGGGATATGAGGATCAGGGCTTGGATAATCATTGTTCTAATTGCTTGTGTTGCATATAAAGGCCTTTAAAAAAAAAACTCATTTAGAAAACAACTCAATTAGCATATTCAGATGTGAATCAAAGCGATTGGCTTGTAGACAGCTGGTGTAGGGAGTCGTGCATCAGACTGTTTTAAAAAACGGATTAAGTCAATTAACATTGATTTTATTCCTGTAATGTTGGCAATTATAGTTTTTTTTTCAGACTTTTATGCCTAGTCTCACTGCAGCGCTGAGGCTTTTTAGATGTGTTGCTTCTAGTTCCGTTTCAACAATGTGAATGGGCATTGTTAGTGCATTGCTAGGTGGTTGCTTACTGGCTTAAGTTAAAATGAGTCCTCTCCCAAGTCTATTTTGGCTCCTAGATATCCCTCAGGCCCCTCCCTTGATGTCAGTCTATGGGAGTTCAATAACTAACATAAACGTATAATGATGCGGTGCACCATATTTGGTCACGTCCTCAAGAAAGGGGTTAATTTGTGCAACATTTATGGCCATTAGCTGCTCAGCCGTGGCCCTGATTTCCCAGGCACTCTTTCTTTACTGCAGGTCTGAAAGGCGCCCCTTCATATGATATCTTAAATGACTCTATAATGGATCTAATGAGAAGAAATGTGATCTAGTCTGTTCACTCCGGTCTGATCTCATGATGTAAAGCGATGCAGGTGCTGTGTAATCATTTTATCAGGTGCCCACACAGAACCTCTGAAAAGATAAAATAATGGTGTCTGTGAGAGAGAGAGAGTGTTTTACTCTCACATATTAAGATGGGATTTGAACCCAGGTCCCCTAACAAGCTCAACAAAGACTGTTTCACTAGACTAACACATCCTACTCTAATATACTACTGGAAACTGAAGAAATACTTACCTGAAGGTTCAAAACAGGTTTTTCACAGCAGTGCCATAGAAGATTCATTTTTGGCTTCCCAAAGAACAGTGAACAAACAGTTCTTTAAAAAATATTTTTTTTTCATAGTGTAAATTCATAGTGAATGTCTTTAAAAATCTAAAGAAAAAAGATCTTTCTTTTTTTTTTTTTTTTACTATAAAGAACCTTTTGTGGAATGGAAAGTTTCCATGGATGTTAAAGGGTTAGTTCACCCAAAACTGAAATTCGGTACGGTATGGCTTGGTACGGCTCACTTTTTGGTGCTTTTCCACTGCATGGTACAGCTCGGTACGGCACGGTATGGCTCACTTAAATAGTACCACCTCAGTGGAGGTTCCAAGCCTGCCATACTGATACTAAATGTGACGTGTAAACACTGCAGATCACTGATTGGTCAGAGAGAATCGTCACTACCAGCGTCATTAGATTTGAAACACGAGACACCAAACCTGCTAGATTTAAATAGTCAGTAACAGCCACCGCAGTATCATTTGTTTGCGCGACTTTATTTAAACGACTTGCTTTAAACGACCGTCGCACGCAACTTGAAAAAAAAGAAATGGCTGTATCATGGTCCGTAGACGAGGTGCAGACTTGTTGGTAGCCAAAGAGCGGATCCACGGCAGTAGAGGCGGCGCAACTATATGGTCAGTTTATAATCCCACCCACTTTGAAGTGGTACTAAACTGCAGTGGAAAAGCAAACCGAAAGTAAAGCGAGTCGAGCCGAGTCGCACCATGCACTGGAAAAGCGCCAGAATTTTCAGCATAATTACTCCAGTCTTCAGTGTCACATGATCTTTCAGAAATCATTCTAATATGCTGATTTGCTGCTCAAGAAACAATTATTCTTATTATTATCAATGCTGCTTAATATATTTGTGTAAACATTTTTCAAGATTCTTGATGAATAGAAAGTTCAAAAGAGCGTTTATTTAAAATATAAATCTTTTTGTAACGTTATAAATGATTTTACTGTCACTTTTGCTGAAAAAGTATTAAAAAATACTGACTCCAAGCTTTGCATGATAGTGTATGAAGAAAGAGGAGAATAAGGTTTGGGAACCACTAGCCCAGACCACCAAGAGAGCCAGAACTGCAATTTGTGCCCTTCTCTCACAAAAATAAGTATACAAACACCCCTGTGTGTGTATGTGTGAGAGAGTGTGGGAAAAAATATAACACTTCAACACCGAAGTATCCATACTTCTGCTTCACTGGTTTGTAATTGATTCCCGGTGGCATGGTAGCAGTTTCCAGTCTGTCATTCAGTTTGTTTGACAGCTAGCAAAGGACAACATAGCCTACAGCATACTTTCTCCTTTTTCTGCTCATATCTTGCTAGTAATTTTTAGAGCACTCCTTCATAAATATCTGAGGCTGTGTTTTGTGCGCACCAAATTTTTTAGGTCTTATTTTCTGTGTCCGAAACCGAAGACAGCTGTCTGGAGTCAGTCAGCAGTAAGTGTTTATTGCCCTTAGAAGATTTAAACCTATTTTGATGTGTTACTACTGTACGCCTGTCTCATGCATTGCTCATATATCGCATCAGTTCAGGCTTAAATATCAACTTGCATAGAACAGGTGATCCTTACAAGAACTCTTGTTTTGATTGGTGTCGGTCACTGTTTTAATGACTCATAATGGCAGTTTCACACTTAGCCAAACATGCGGGCCTGCGCTTCTAATGGAAGAGCAGACAGATGGTCTATTACAGCCATCTAAAGGAGCAACTTCAACAGAAGAAGGCCACTCTCCAGTAGACAGGAGCCAATTAGCCGCTTGCAGATTACTTCACTGTGAAGTTCATCTAGTGCTGTTAAGAGCCATAATTGCTCTGGTGGACGGGAGAGAGAGAGAAACAGAGAGAGAGATGAAGGAGGTTGTCTGGAAACGTATTAATCAGACAACACTCTTTGGGGAGCGAGAGAAAGGTTAGATGGGTTTGTTTTTGTCACGGAAGGCTGACTTTACGGCATAACAACTGCTTGTTTCTGTCTTACGTGCTTCACAACCGTCTCTCAGCCGTGCCGTGTAAACACAACATGCTGTTGGTTTACTTACACATGATGTGTGGAAGAGAAGTGTGATTATAGATAGTACCTGAATGTTAATTGTTGAACTAAAACCTAATCAAACAATAACTAGCACACTTTAATTAGCCAAATAATAACCCTTTTACATGATTGACTGCGTGTGTGTGTGTATGTGTGTTTATGCCACTCACAACCTCTCTAAACCTCTCATTAGCCGTTATTGATTTGTCAGTGGCTGCAGATGTGGGTTTGACACCTTTCCAAACGCACCAGCTGGCTGTCTATCTTCCTGGATTCCAGCAGAGGCATGGATCTGAGCAGTCTGAAAAAAAAAAAAGAAAGAAAAAAAACCCTGCTACGTCATTATTTTTTAATTTTAGATGGTGTGAGATCACACACACAAGATTTAAGAAGGACAGCTGATAATTAAAACACATCTGAATTGTGTTCTTATAGTGCAGCTCGCTCTGTTCTGAAATCTGTGTGAGCTGCCTTTGCAGTTTCAGATATATCATGATGACCACATTCTACTTTCTAAAAGTCAGCATTGCATTATATGTATTTCGCCCAGTAAAAACAATGATGATTTAAAAATACAGTAATGTGCAAAAGTCTTAGGCCACCATTAGATGTTGTTTTAGCAATGGTATACTGACCTTATATAATTATTTCTCAGTCTCTTTATTAGAAAGAAAATACAGAAAATTTGTATGCAGTATTAAAAAAAAGAACAGGACCCCCCCCCTTGCTTCCCAAAGAACCCAGCGATAAGTGGAGCGATAAGTGGAGCTGAGAGATTTGTGCTCACGCATTACATTGATGCCCTCTTGATATTTGTTATTAAAATAACCATAGAAACCGCCTTATATTAACTATCAAAATAAGGATAAAGTTGCGTCTGTTAGTTGCAATCAATTTTTTATTAGTTAAAATGAATGGAGAATATCTTGTGTTTTCCGCGGCTGCTCGAGCCCTCAGGATCTGCGCTTATGGTTTTATAAACAAGGCCCCATTTGACGCTGGATTTACAGATCGTTTGAAACTGAAAGATGGAGCGGTCACAGCGGTAAAAGATCCTGGTCATGAGTCAGAACCGCAGGTGGTGAGTAAAAATGCATCAAATGTCTGTTTTGTTGGCAATAGGCGCCTAAGTGCATATAATGTAAACAACACGAACTTAGTAAATTCATAAATTCATTATTCATCATTCACTATACGCTATATTCATTATAGTGATTCAAAAGTTATCCAGGGATAATGCGATGGTGTATTGTGTGTTTAAATACATTTGTTTAGTTGACCATCGATAGCTTGCAGATATACGCTACACAAAAGCTGCGCGTGCTCGTCACTCTTTAGCTTCGCCCACAGCACGCCTCCAGGAGCTCTGATGTTTTCGGAAAGACTCGGTAAAGCGTATCTGTCTTTTATAAATCTGATAAAACTAAAGACTCTTCGGAGATATGAAGGATACTATACTACTCTATAGGTACTCAAGATTAACATGAGATTGGCAGAAACTGTGTGTGTTATATGCCTTTTAAAAATATTACATACATTTTTTTTTTTTGATGGATGGATGAAAGTCAAAGGGATTTTTTTCACCTGCTTTATTGTCTGTCAGGCAACAATTGTTTTGTTTGCTTCTGTAGTAAAGTAATATCTCACATCTCTTCACCAAGCCACATGATTTGAGGTTTCATTCATGTCCGTGGTATGGGACATTGTGTGCGAGTTACACACTCAGAAAAGACAAAAAAAGAGTGTCTGAGGGTAAAACTACTAGAGACAGATGTTGGAAAAATAAGTCCCATTTTCTATTCACTTTGATATGCAGTTTTGGACAAGACTGTTCTCTGTCTGTCAGTATGTTTAATGCAGTAGAGCCAAAGCTTTCACTTTGTATTTATCTAATCTCTTTGTGTTGAGCTGCTCTACATGTTTTGCTTCATTTGTTTGGATCAATTCGCTCAAAACAGTTATTTTTTATTTATTTATTTATTTATTTATTTTTTGGAAGAATTTGGCTCATGACGTGCGTATTTACCACAGTCATGGCAGGATTTCACAGAGTCTGTGTGCAGTCAGTGAGATTTTCAGAATGAATCTCTCAAATCTCGTTAGCTCACCTGAGGTAAGATGACAGAATATTTACGGAGCGTGTTTGTGTTAAATCTGCCGTCTCTTACTGGTGTGGTATTCTCTCGATTCAGGTCTAATTAGTGTAGAGGGAGAGTGAGAGGCTTCACGTTACATTGTTAGTTTAAAGCCCCTCAGGACTGCACTGGAGCAGGTGGCCTGTCACGGCCCTCGGGAAGCTTGGGGTTTGTGTGTGTCTGAGGTGGTTTATGTACGTTTAGTGGAAATGGAATGAAATAGAAGTTATAGAATCATCAGTCCATTAGCATGCAGCTGTTTTGAAATCGTAGAATTGGAACTGTAGGAACAGTTGGACTGAGAGGAGATTTGATCCAGCTGTCTGTAAAGAGCAGGCCTTGCAGTCAGGGTGGCTGCATGTCTTGATGGAAACAAGTTTTTTGTGACATGTTGAAGCTTTTGACGTCACTGACAGTTTGATGAGTCCCAGTTTAGAACATGCAGTTTGGTAAATACACCCATATGTAATGTCTGAACTTGTGCAGTGCATCTTTAACAGAATCGTTACCTATTAGACATTGTGTATATTACTTTTTAATTTTAGAATTATTTGACAGGAAGTTAAAATACCACAGTTCATGATATTACCAAAATGTATTTTTGCATAAATTAATAAATTGCATTTTTATAATAATTAAATACAATATAAATAATTAAATTATAATTAAGATTTAAATTGAGAATAAAATATTTATTATTATTATATATTTTTAATTGTCCTGCTTAAATATTTTTGGAAGTTTTTACTTTAGAACAATATGTACACTACCATTCACTAATTTGGACCTTCTGATTTTTTTTCTTTTTCACATTGTAGAATAATAGTAAAATCTTTTTTTTTTTTTTGGTTGTCTTTTTTTTTTTGTAAAGAAATGTATAGTATTCAAGAATTTAAAACTCAACCTTTAGTTCAGAAAGATTTTTAAGTGTGTCTAAACTTTAAATTAGTATTGTATAGCATTTTATTGAGCCAGATCTTTTTTTTTTCTTTATCTGAAAATGACAATATGGCCAGAGCAGGTGAAGCACATGTGTAAAAGAAAGAATTAAAAGAGCAGTTAATGGAACAGAACTGTGCAAAAAGTAGACAAATTAGAGAAGGACACAGTGTAAGATAATATGGACTATGAGATCTCTCGCTCTGTGGCTGTTGCTGGCTAGACTTCATCAGCAAAATTTAATGATCTGCTTTCTCTACCTTGTTGCTAGGCAACATTGCCTGTTCGACACAAGGTGCTCAAGCCATGGAATCCTGCTAGCGGACTGGCATGAGGTCACCAAAAAGGTGTACAGGCATATATTTGTGTTGTCGTGTGTGTGATGTGTTTTTCCATTATATATATTTCTTTCTTTTTTTCTGTTTCTCATATGAGTTTTTGAATAAAATGTACAACAACAAAAAAGGCAAGTTTTACATGTTAGCACACTGAGGTAATATTAGCACTAGTAACTGCTCTTTTGTAGGGCCTGCAGTTTTTTTTTAGATGTTATTGTGTAAACACAAACACAGGAGAATAGAACTGCAGCAGTTAGAATCCAAAAAACAAAAACAGTATGTGTTAAAAAGAGTGGGAAAGATAGAGGGGGAATTCATTATGAATGAATCGCTCCCACTAATAGTGCCGTTTATTCTACACTGTGCATCCAGTTAATATGCTCTTCTGTATCATTTGATTATATGACCAATAGAAAATAATCAGAGTCTCAGACATGCATCTCTTTATAATTAAATTTAGTTTACCAAGTGCTTTCCACAGCAAATCTATCATAAACCTAATTTACATAGAACAGATGTGTGTTTTTTACTGAAAATAATAACTTATTTGGCACAGTACTAGTGCATATAACATCTGGATTGCGGGTAGTTAGTAAATAAGAAGTAAGTCTCTGTGCTGAAATCTACATGCAAAAGAGACACAAATATCATGTGGCCCCTGAAGTTCTAAGTGATGACAGTTTGCTTTTATTGGGTTGAGGGTTGTGAATCATCTGAGGTGAGCTGCCTCCCTACACAGGATTTTGGACATCTTATGTACATTCACACCAGCCTGTAGCAACATCCGCATTTCCACCCAAATTACCCGGAACAATTTGTCCCAGGAAGCTTTTTCCCCCAGAACTTTTGCTGTCTGCATTTCCATTGTGGTCTAAAGTACCATGAAGATTAGGCAAATTAGTCTGGTGACGTAAGACTGCGTGCAACTTTCCAGTTCCCGCTGGATTTCGTCCTCCGCATATAAGCTTAATATAGCCTAAACCTCATTGTTGGTCGATCTGTCATATTTTTTAAACTCCGTTGTTGATTCGAATAGCAAACAACTCTTACTGCATGCACCGCAACAGACTTTTAAAAATGGTGGTTGAAATAAAATGCTGTGTGAAGTCAACTAATCAGAATGTTGCATGAACTCAACCAATCAGCATGTTCAGCGCCCAAGTCCCACCCCCGAAAGTTCCTGAACTTTGAAGAAGTACTACCTCATGAGCAGGGACTTTCTGAGGGGGAAATTTTTACCCGGAACTTCATTTAGACCCCTTGGGAAACAAACCCAGTACCACCCCAAAGTCCCTAGTTCCTGGGGAAAGTTCCTGCGGTGGAAACGCGGCCTATCTTTCCATCCACACGCGAATTTAACCTGAAATTTAAACCTGAAAAAAAAACAAAAAACAAACAAACAAAAAAAAAAACACATTTGTGAATAAAGCACCGTTTCCATGCTATGTGAAATCGTCACTTCCTGGAAAACTGGTGCAAAATATCTGTAATAAAAATGTAAGTTGCTGCATTCAGGAAAGCCATTGCATTCGGAGGCAGATTCCTGGTGTTTGGAAATTCGGTTGTGTGAGACTGTTATGGGAGGTAATTATATCCAACTAGTTTGTTGTCAGACTTTGGCTCAGACATTTTAGCTCAGACATTTTAGAAGGACCAAACCAACATTTGAGATGCTGTTCAATGAAATTGCTCTGCTGGTTAGTCCAAATTATCCAATCACATCCTCTGTTGAGGCAAATTCGTGTTGTTGTACATCGAGGGATTTATTCGGTAAATGTGTTTCCTTCATAGTTATGAGCATTCGGATTATCTTATTGGATAGTTATCCACCTCAATTAAGCGCATCTTAGTGTTTCCATCCAGCGTTTATTTATACAATATTTGAAGGTTTGCATGAAAATAGGTGGATGGAAACATAGTTTGTGATGCCAAAAACATCAGGTTTTGAAACATTTCCAGATGTCAGCATCCAGACAACACTGAGACTTTTCTGGAGAAGAAGAGAAAACCAGTGAGAGTAAACAATGATCATAGCATGAACCAGTGATGGAGAGTATCGAACACTTTGGGCTTCCTTTTTTTTTTTTAGTCTAAGCTATTAATTTGACATCAGCATAAAAAACACAATCTTAAAAAGGCCTGCAGGATCTAGTGTGTTTAGTGGAGTGTTTGAATGTGTAATGAACCTCAGCACTCCTGAGGCGTAAGTGTGGATTACTGCCTATGAGTCACTGCTGCTAGAGAGAAAGAGAGAGAAAGCCGTAGGTTAAAAGGGTAAACTGATAGAGAGTGTGTAATAAGTGGGGAGCAGAGCTCTTCTTTAGAAGCTTTTGTAACACTGTGTGTGTGTGTGTGTGTGTGTGTGTGTGTGTGTGTGAGAGTGTGAGTGTGTGTGTGTGCACGGGTGTATTAGCCTGTGGGTGAAGAATCAGGTCATGTGTCACAGTGAATGGACAAGCCCTCAGTGAGCACATTGTTCATACTGCAGCCTTACTCAGCACTAGAATACACCACTAACATGCTCTCTACAACACACGCTCTGTTCACCAACAATACAGAGTCTGCTACATTACTATAGTATAAATCTATTGCTCAATGTATACTGTCACTCTATACCACAGCCCACTTACCCTACTTCATAGACTACAATACATTACAAATGACTGCACCACACACTACTAAGGCTGTCAATGTAACGCTTTAATATAGTACAAAAGAGCAAAGCATTAAAATTAGATACTATTTCTTATATATACTGTTTATATATATATATATATATATATATATATATACACACACTATACTATGAATCAGTGTTTATCAACAAATCGCTTGAGTGAATGATTCAGTGACTTACACAGTGTCTACACTGGACATGACCGTTGTCGGGTTGCCCCACACTGCAACAGCTTGAGGCTGTCTACACTGGACGCGACAAAGTGACCGTTGAAAATCCATTTGTCGTGTCATGTCACGTCGCACACATCCAGTGTAGGTACATTCACTGATTAAAATAGGTTCTGTTGTACAGTTGCTTATTTATTGTAAGAACCAGTGTTTTTGTAACAAATCGATTGAGTGAATGATTAATTGACTCACTGTTAAATGAATGATTCACTTCACATTCACTTATAAAGACATGCAGTTGTTGCCACCTACAGGCATAACAATGTAACCTGGAGACCAGTGTGTCAGTAATATTTAATGATTTATTTATTTTTTAAAAGAAACTAATACTTTTATTCAGGAAGTGTCCATTAAAATGATCAAAATGGACAGTAAAGACCTTTATAACGTTGAAAAAGATGTATTTTTCAAATAAATGCTGTTCTTTTGAACATTTTATACATCAAAGAATACTGAAAAAGGAGATCAAGGTGTTTTCACAAAAATTGTGTGCCAGAGCACCAGATCAGCATATTAGAATAATTTTTGAAGGGTCATGCGACTGGAGTAATGACTGCTGAAAATTCATATTTGCCATCACAGTAATGATTTACATTTTAAAATATATTAAAATTGAAAACCATTATTTTAAATTGTAATAATCTTTCACAATATTACAGTTTATACTGTATTTTTTGATCAAATAAATGTAGCCATAGTGAGCATAAGAGACGTTAAAAAATCTTACCCACCCCAAACTTTTGAATGGCAGTGTAGTCTAGTGTATCTAAAGCTGTGTCAATATATTGAAACATATCATGGCTGTGTGAAAGCACACAGCGTGGCTTTATTGCTGTTATAATGCATTTGGTATCATAATGAACTGTGATAGTGTGGACTTTCTTTTGACCTATTTAACTAAATGTAACTTAACATAACCGTTTTATGTGAAGCTTTGTGATTAAAGGCATTAAAACACTGGAATAGGCCTCATGTGAACTCACTGCAGTGCCTAGCATAGGTTGGGGATCAAACATGAAAGCTGTGAATAATTATTCATATCATTTTGTACTCATCAGTTATAAAGCTATTACATTTTTAATAATTACCCCCAGAGCCCTTTTTGAGTTTTCCCTTATTTTTCATTCTGATGTTGAAAAACTGGATGAAGCCAGCTGTTGGAAAAGTGTTTTATCCCATGGAATTAAATGACTATTATAATCATGTTAATTGCCTGGGCTAAATCCAGACGTTGCTCTCGGACCAATTGATTCTTTTGTTTCGTGTGAATTTAATTAAAAGACTTTGCCCTCTCATAACATAAAAGGCAACTATCATGAAGCAACCTGTTGTGTGGCCTTTGATGTGCTCTTGAGTTGCTCTTTGATGCTTCTTATGTTGCGGTGTGATCATATTGCTTAGAACCGTAGTAGAGCACTTTGCTAATCATTTAGTACACTAAACAACCACGATCAACAAACTCCAGTCTAGGGATGGGCATTTTTGGCAATTTTTCATTTCGACCATCGATAGGTTTCGATGCCTAAGTTTAGGCCGTCATGAAGATAATGAAAATATCTGAAGACTGTTAGGAAAATTAATGTTAAAAATAAAAATATGACATGAAAACCTGTCTATGAAAACATGAAAACGTGATTAGAACACTGTTAGATTATGATTATGATGCAGCAATGTTATTAATAAGAAAACATCTAAAAGGAATAGGTGAAGAGTGTCTTTATGCCAATAAACTGAAGCCCGTTCTATGACACATCCTATGATATTAATCAGATAACTTAGATACATAATATAGACGTGACATTACAATTTGTATCTGCACAAAAGAATGCAAATGCCAGTGAACTAAGTTACGCGCTATAGCGAGAGAGAAAGAGAGAGAGAGAGAGCTTGCGCCATGATGCCCTTTCATGACAGCGCGCTAAAACACGCACTGAATTTACTATAGATTTCTATAATGTTCTCATTATAATGCTATGTTTATGGCAGATTTGTGCTATATTTTCATCTACATTAAGTGATTCCATAAATCGCCTGCGTGTTTTTGAAGCCATACGAATTATACGAATTATCCCATTGAACAAATATGATGAAAAAAGCACTGCTGCATTATAACATCAGTATTTTTATTTTTTTTAAAAGAAACATCTAAAAGCAATATGACCGTCTCAAATAACTCAGTCAATATCAGGCATTGCGTTTGAGCATGAAACTAAACACTGATATGCAGCGCATTCAGCATGTTAATAAATGTTGATATCCCGACCCAACGCATCCTGTATTAGATTAATCAGCTATTACAACTTTCATCTGCAAAAGGTTTGCGAATGCAAACGTGAGCTTGACCAAAAGTGTAACTCCGATTGCGCTTTAAAAACACAGCCAACAAAACGAAAGCACAACAAATTCACATTCTATTAGGCTACATTACTGTCACTATTGTAATTTTTTTATTTATTCTAATATTTCAGCAATATTTTGGATCCAATTTGCACTTTCTGATGAACCAAAATGTTATTTTACAGTATGAAAATCACTGATGATTATTGCTAAATTAATTATGAATAGAATTTAAAGGATATTTTCAGCACAAGAAGCTTGGCGCTGCACAGCTTGCATTGAACTGTATTTTCATCTATCTTGTCAAAGTGAAGCCAGACGTCACTACGTGACTTCGAGGACATTCTCTCTCTTCTCACGTCTTTTGACGCATGCTGTGGCAATCTAAACAATCAGAGCTCAGGGCGCCACCCAAAGTGCTTCTATAACCAATCAGGGAAAACAAAAAAAACAAACAAAAAAAAACATTTCGATCATCGTTTACATGATCGATCGTCGCTGTCACGGTCGAGTACTCGAGTACTCGATCGCTGTTGCACATCCCTACTCCAGTCTGCTTGTTGTTTAGTTTTAGAATCATCTGCTACAGTATTACTGATTTATAATAACACTGAGACATTTTTCAAACTATTCTTTTTTGTTCTACAGAAGATAGTCATACATGTTTGCAACGACATGAGTGTGAGTAAATGACAGAATTTTCATTTTTGGGTGTACTATCCCCTTAAGTCTTAAAGGCATAGTTCACCCAAAAATGAAAATTTATGCAGGTTTGGAACAACTTGAAGGGGAGTAAATGATGACAGAATTTTCATTTTTGGGTGAACTATCCCTTTAAAGTGCCACTATTATGCTTTTTCAGATATTACCTTTCATATAATGTGTGATATAGCTGTTTGTGAATGTAAAAAAAATCTGCAAAGTTTCAAAGACCAAAGTGCATGATAAATGGAGTTATTGTCTGCCAAAAAAAGAGAAGCGAACTGCATTAAATAAGTCGTGAGTAATTCCAGTCTTATTTCCTGCACGAACCTTCGTAGGTTTGTATAACAAATTTGAATAATGCCAGCTAGTGTTGTCAAAAGTACTAGTACTTTGGTACCAAGTCGGTACTGAAATTTTGAAAATGTGACGATACCAGCATTTCTGTAGTACCGGAAGTACCGAGTATCCGGGTATATTCGGTACCCACTTTATGTGAATATGACACGAGTGAAGCACAAAGCTTTGTTTATAGAAGAAATAGGCTAATAGGTTAGCAATTAAATGTGACATCGCAGCCATGGAAACATTTTGGTTCATGCCGAATGAGAGAGGTACGTCGTACATTTAAGGTTTGTCGGCTTTGTATTCTGTTTTGCGAATCACGATCTGGTCACCCGATTAGCAGAGAATTTAACAATATTCCATGAGTAATTCCACTGAACATGGAATCTCTGTTTCTTTCCCCAAATCGTCACTCACGCAGGGGATTATAAACGTTTCTTCCTTTGGTTCGCTTTTAATTAGGCCTATTATATTCGCATTCTTTACTGTGGTAAAGTAGAAAAAACACCGTAGGACAGAAACCTTTTTGCTTGCACGTCAGTTTCTATTTAACGCAGTTTGTGCTTGTTATTAGACTTTATAAGGCACGTCAAGTTTATTTGTATAACGCGTTTCACGCACCGGTGATTTTTAGTTTCACTTTCTCTGGCAGCGCAAAATCAAACATAGCCTGAATGTCTGAAGATAAACTAGCTCTTCAGACCTTTTACAACAAGTGTCAGTTGCTTCAGGAGATCACATGAAGATATTATTAAAGAGAAATGGTCTCTTTCCTGCTCGTCTCCCACATCCCTCTCAAAGCGCAGAGCGCCAGGCTGTATGACGCATCTTTGTGTGGAAATAAAAAATGAATGTTTTTTAGAATAATACTTCACTTTCTTATTATTTAGGTTACCATTATTTACTGATATTTATTTCATAGTTTTACAGGCTGTAGTGTGTCATTTCACTGAAGGAATAGCTAAAATAAACACACACGTCTGTTTCAAAATGGATGTTTGAGCATTTGTTTAGGCCTATTTATTTTTTTATATTTCAAAATTGATTTCATTGAGGTATATATACACACACAAACATACACGCACACGCTCCAAATATTTATATGTATGATTACCATCATATTTAACCCTCTGGGGTCTGAGGATTTTTGGGACCCTGAGAAGTTTCGACATGTCCTGACATTTGTGCTTTTTTCAGTTGTTCATAAACATATTAATGACAAAAGTGTCATTACACTGTATTCAGCACGAACTTGGCTACCATATTATGTGAGCAACATGTATGTACATGTTTGTTTTTTGAAGGAATAACGTTTATGCGTGGTTATTGAAAAAACAAAAAACTTAAGTCACTGAAATAAGGCCAAAAAAAATATATTAAATCTGTGTTTAGAGATTTCTGAGTATTGGAGGTTGTAGACTAGAGTTTTTGCTTCAGAATTATGTAAAAATTATCCTGCCTACTCGTTCATATAAAACAATATATTGATTTACATTTTGTAAGACACTTTTTGTCAAGAAACACAGTATGCGTGGAGGCGTGAATCATCATGAATAATGCTGTGATTCACACCTGAGAAGACAAAAGATTTGCATAATGACCTGTAATGACCTGCATATTAGTGAGCTCTTTCAGTCAGGTAGGCTGTGAAAAAACCCTCTGTGATCATGCTGATAACAGGATTAATGTCCACTCTTGACAAAAAAAACATGATTTTTGTGATCTCATGCATGCACGTATTATTGCACATCATGTGAAGAAAATTTTGTATAGGCCTATGTTAAATTACAGTACCAGTCAAAAGATTGGACGCATTACTAATGTTTTTAAAAGAAGTCTCAAGTCTCTAACCAAATAATGGTTTTCTATTTTAATATACTTTAAAATATAATGTATTTCTGTGATGCAAAGCGTCTGAACATTCCTACCTCTATGGCATTTCATATAGGCTACTATATTTGTTATAATATATAGCCTAAATGTTAATGTGCATTTGACAAACTATACATCATTAAAAAGATCTAAGACTCAAGCTTCACATTTTGACCTCCGTTTTACTCATAAAATCTTATATTGACCGTAATTTCTTAATATGCTTAAAAGCATGCACATTTGGAGAAATATTAATGGATTCTCATATGTTTATGTCAATTTTCTATACAGAGGAGTAATATTTATTCAATATTTATTGTCATCACTATGAGCGCTGGATACTGTGTTTTCAATTCATACTTGCAGCCGGAGGGTGCTCTGTGCACCTTTAGTCCACAAATTACTCTAAAGAAGAACAGGCCATGTGACATTCCAGGAACTAACAGAGGCTTCCAGAGATCGCTAACCATGGCTATAACATGCAGATAGACACTTTTGAAGATAATAAATACACGATTGCGACAATGTATATATTTATTGCCTCAGAATTTGCGTCTGAATAGCGCTAGCTCCGTGGGCATGGCCGCATTAGCGGATAATGAGCTGAATCACGGGCGTCTGACATGTCTCTTTTCATACAGATTACATAAACAGAGATTTTTTTGTTTTTGATTTGACTTTCACGATTTAAAACCTGACATTTCAATGTTTCTTTAGACATAAGTCTAATTTTTTTGTGATTAGTATTCACTAAGTTACACTTCATTTTCTGAGAACTATCAGATTGGACTTCGTTCAGAGGGAGACGAGAGATCACGCATCATGTTAGTTTTCTTTATTTTGTAAAAAGCACAACATTTTGTTTTTACTCTGAGTGTACACAAATAAAAGAAGATATTCCACAGATTAAAATGGTGTATAACTCTTAATTGTATGTGCAACATTGACAGAGTATTTTGAGTCTCTTTCACACTGGTAAGAAAAAAACCGAGGTGCTATTGCCGGCGATACCTCCGACTCGAGGGAGGTAATATGTTTTTAAAAATAGGCTAGTTAAATAAAATAGTAAAATAGTTCCAACAGATTTTCCTATGGTACCGAAGTTGGTACCGAGAACCGTAAATTTTTACTGGTATTGGTACCGACTACTGGAATTTTGGTACCGTGACAACACTAATGCCAGCCTATTGTCTTTATTGGCTGCCTGCGAACAAAGTCTAATTTGACCCCCTCTTAAACACCGTAGTTGAAGCTGAGGCCTGGAAGAGTTTGGTTTTTTGTTTTCGACATGTTGAGAAGACGCCATTTTCTGCACTGTGAATGCGAATCCACTTTGCATGTACTTGTAAAGGATGAGGACTCAGGCTCGAATTGATACGGTAAAGCAACGCCATCGTTACTGTTAATATTACTGTGTATTTCCTTTCCACCATGCGCTGTAAGTGGTAGACCAATCACAACAGACTGGGCCATCTGCCCAATCAGAGCAGAGAATCCTTGATCGAACTGTTTAAGACACTGTGAGAAAAGAGGTGATGCTGCAAAGTATATTATGAGAAACAGGCATTTTTTTGGCCTTGGATACATGTAAACCTATTGTAGGAGACCTCAAAACTAAATTAGGAGCCTTTAAAATAGCCCAATTGGGGCATTTTAAGTTAAGATCACAGATGTTAAGGATCACAGAGGGTTACTAAACAGATAGGATAGGATTCTGGGTTAGGATGTTTCTGTAATACGGCCCCTGAAAGAAAAAAAAAGAAGCTATTTCTAAAATGTTCTAGAATGTGAAGAAAATACTGTTCAGCCCAGATCTCTGCTATTACAGGAACGGCTTTGTTACAGTGAATCTGTACAAACTGCCCAAGCGTGAATGACCTACTTCCCCCCCATGGACACAGACTGCTTCATTCGTTCATTCGTTTATGCGTTCCCTCGCTTCCCCCCGCCGCTCCCTCCATCTGTCAGCGATTGAGCTCCATTACTTGGGAGGAAGGAGGCAGAGGGCTTCAAAGCACAAGCCCCTCTCCCTTCCTGTCATGCTGATTGATTTCAGAACAAGATGTTTGCCTTTCATGCCGTCCATGCATGACCTCTTCGGTCTGTATGGGGTCTTTATTTCCCTTTCCCTCTAAGGATTCACACTCTTAGATAGGCCTGGCCTTTAATTAGATACATCTTTAAACTGGCTCTTATCACTCTTCGAATTGCTTATTGAGTTGAGCTAATGAAATATTCTCTTTGATGAGTGCCGGATGGTGGAGGGTGGTTGACCTTTGTTGTAATAGAGTTGATGTCTTTTAACCTGATGGCTTCTTCCCACCCTGCTGTTACTAAAGCAACAAGTCACTAGAGCCCATGATACAATCAATGTAATGCACAGCCTTCAGTGGCTTAAAGGGTTAGTTCACCCAAAAATGAAATTTCTGTCATTAAGTACTCGCCCTCATGTCGTTCCAAACCCGTAAGACCTTTGTTCAACTTCAGAACACAAATTAAGATATTTTTGATGAAATACAAGAGGTTTGTTTATCCCCCATAGAAAGCAATGTAATTACCATCATTCAAGGTCCAGAAAAGTAGTAAATACATCGTTAAAATAGTCCACGTGACTACAGTGGTTCAACCTTAATGTTATGAAGTGACGAGAATACTTTTTGTGTGCAAATACAAAACAAAAATAACGACTTTAATCAACAAATTCGTCTCTCTCCTGTCATTCTCCTACACTGTTTACGTTCAGAACTTTAATGTGCTACGTTAGAACACCGGCTCAGTATTGGCCAGCTCAGAAATCATTCTAATATGCTGATTTGGTGCTCAAGAAATTTCTTATTTCTTCTTTTTATTATTACATTATATTATTATGTTGAAAATAGTTGTTCTGCTTCTTATTTTTGTGGACACCATGATACATTTTTCAGGATTCCTCGATTCCTATCTTCCTATCCTATTTTCCAGTGTACATATATAAACATCATTAAAACTTAAATTTAAGCAAATGTGCTTTAAGTAATAAAAGTTCTTTTCAGAGAATGTCTTTTCATTCTTATTTTAAGCATAAATCTAACAGAATTTAAGGTTAAAACAAGTTTCCCGATGGAGTAAAAAATACACTTAAATGTGCAGTATGATGTTTTGCAAAAAAATAAAGCGAAGATGATGAACGAACAACAAGGAAGCACAAAAAATGAACATACAGTACACAAGACTATATACAGTGTTAGTTGCCAGCAGCACACCAGCTCCAGACATGACACTCACATATGGAGCAGAAACAAAGCAACCTCTGCGTCCGTTTTCAGGCCCTTCCACTTAGGTCTCTGAAGCACTGGAAAGCTTTTCTAATATATAAAGTTCTTGCCTGATCATAGCCATTATTTTTCCAGTGATATCCCTCTGAGCTTTTCTCTTTTGTAATGTCTCACACTGTAAAACCCAATAAGTTCAGAGTACTCAAAATTATTGTAGACACTGATTACCTCAAAAAACTTAAGTAAAGCAACTCAAATCTTTTAAGTAAAGAATAATTATAAATAACAATCAAGTCAAACTGAATTTTTTAAATTTTAGTTTTATTTAATGTTTAAGTCCACTGTACTTAAAACTATTGTTTACCATACGTAATGTTTCTTATTTTTCAATTATTTTGGTGCAGTGGTTGTAAAACCCAATAAGTTCAGAATACTCAAAGCATTTAAGTAAACAACTCAAAGATTATTTTATACTACCCAAATTCAATAATTACAATTTAATTGAAATATTGAATAAACTAACACCTAATCTTTACAGTTAAGTGTTAGTTAGCAACAGCGCATCAGCATGCACTAATGTAACCATCAACGAGACTATCATTATTTACTTGCATGAACTGTTAATCAACATGCAGTGTATATAGCCTTGATGTTTCACAGCCAATGCTCGACCTAACCACAGGCACTACTCTTCACCACAATGGTAACCCTGTAAAACTTCACATTACATTATTCTGTTCTTCAACAGAACATTGAACAATAACACATCTTCCCCTGTATTAATCTTGTGCAAAAACACACAAAATAACATTCAATTCCAACATTTATTCCCCCTTACAGAGTGTGACGCAAAGCATGCTGGGAACTTGAAATCTGCTGCAACTCGTTTTAATGTTGAATGGACTCTTCTGATAACGTCGGTAACATCGGCATCGATGTGACATGGATGATGTCACTTTATATTGCTCAGTAAACTTAAAAATAATAATTTAAGTATAAGGGTTGAGCTACACAAAAATGTTGAGCTACACAAAAATAAAACTAAACTCCTCGTTCAGAAAATGTAATTGTTTTAAAGTTGCATCAATGATTTAACAGACTTTAATTGCAGCGTACTCAATCTTTATAAGTTAGTAGTACTATCCGGGTTTACAGTGCAGTCTTCTTTCTTTCTAAAGTCTTTCTTCAAATCTCCCTCTTGCACAGCTCACTCTCTCTCCTCTTCCATCATGAGTTGACACGCTGCTGATTGGTTACAAGTTTGTTGTGGTGCTCGGTCTGATTCACTTTCAACAGCGTTTTTCAAAAATCGCCTACTGCACCTTTAATTCAAGAGTCTTGTTCCTAAGTCTTATTCCTATATTGCACTATTTACACCAGAATATTAATTTATTTGTCTGAAGAACAAAACAAAAACTTGATAAAGCATGTTTTTGCAGTGTAGAGACTCAGTGGGAAGACAGATGAACGTATGGTGTTTACTCACTCATGTGGAGGGCACAGGTCCCTCTCCCTTCTCATTTCATTTACTTCACCCCCTCCATCCATCTTTGGAAGGGAACTAAATTGCTGTGTTATGTTTTCTAAATCGGTGCTTGCTTGGTCACAAATGCCTATTGCTTCTTGCAGCGTCTCAAAGCAACCATTTATGTAGTGTGCTTACCTCTTAGTGCTTTTTTTTGTTTTTTTTGTTTTTTTTTGCTAAAGAAGTAATATCTTCCCTCAGGGCAACAGATAAGACTAATAAAACAGAGAGGCCATGGACAGAATCTCTCTCTCCATCTCACAAAAGCCTGTGTAGTTACGCTTGGCGGGGGAACTGATCCCTGGAGTGGCTCTGCTGTAGAACAGGGGTGTAATCACGGAATAGGATCGAAGTGCAGGTCTCCCATGCTGTTCTCTTTCTGTCTCTCTCATTTACTGCTGGGTAAAGGGAGTGGGAGTTTTCCTGGTTGCCTCGTCAGCATCCCCTGCATCTGTAGGATAGTGTGCACATCCCTCGTATGTGTCACTAATGGATCAGGAGGAGGTTTTAGCAGCGCAGTGCAGAGGAAAACGTACGCTAGATTATCACGATTTGAGAAACGGCACGTTATTGAACAGATAGTCTGTCACATACTGTTTTGTGTTGTCTTTGGCAGTCTTAGGCTTTTAGTAGTTCATTATATAAATTATGTTCTATATGATAATGATGATTAAATATAATTTTTTTTACATTAATTACCTATGTTAACGTTATTTATGTATTCATTACAATAGCCTAATAGAATATTGTTTGTCCATAATGCATTAACTAATGACAACATATACTGGTAACCAGGGCTGGTCCAAGCCTTTATGGGGCCTAGTGTTGTCAAAAGTACCGACTTCGATACCAATTTTAAAAATGTGATGCTTTTGAGTGGATTTGTAAACACCTCTGCTTTGCCATTGAGTTCACGCGTTCATCAGATTTGTCTGTGATTGGCTACAATGATCAACGCACTGGAGCGTTTGAAAGCACACAAAAGTGTTTGAATTTGAAAGTGTTGTGAAAGCAGGAGCATTTGAAAGCAGGCAACTACCAGCGGACCGATCCTTTCAGACGCCTGCTTTCAAACGCTCCTGTGTGTATCTGTGTAAGCGCCTGGTGAAGAGCGTCATTGATGTCTATTTTCAACATGTTTTTGAAGCGTTGATCATTGTAGCCAATCACAGTCATATCTGATGAGCGTGTGAACACAGTGGCCAATCAGAGGTGTTTACGAATCTGCTCAACAGCGCTCAAAGCGTCACAAAATTTCAGTACCAAAATAACTGGCAAGGTTTTAAAGCACATGCAAATAATGAACTTTTGTGATTGCATATAAGCATATGTCCTGTGAGTGTAACTGTACCGCTGCATTAACACGTGATGCGAATGTACGTCGAGTTGTACAATATTGGGACGGATGGAGGCGCCCGAACTGCAACTTATAGAGTGTGCGCTGTAAAAATCAAGCTGTCATTTCGTGTGCTCTTGGGGTGCCCCTGGTGGCCACGGGGGCCCTAAGCAGCCGCTTAGTTCGCTTATGCCTTGGGCCGGCTCTGCTGGTAACAACAACTTTGGTAACACTTTACAATAAGGTCTCATTTGTTAAAGGGATAGTTTACACAAAAAATGAAAATTATCCCATGATTTACTTGCCCTCAAGCCATCCTAGGTGTATATGACTATCTTCTTTGAGACGAACACAGTCAGAGATATATTTAAAAATATCCTTAGTCCTCCAAGGTTTATAATGGCTGTGAATGGGGGGGCCGCATTTTGAATCCAAAAATAATGCATCCATCCATTAAAAAAGTAATCCTTATGAGTCCAGTGGGTTAATAAAGGCCTTCTGAAGCGAAGCGATGCGTTTTTGTAAGAAAAATATCCATATTTAAAACTTTATAAATTCAAATAACTAGCTTCCGGAGGTCGACCGTATGACTAGGCATTAACTAATGTACGACTTATGTGATGTAATTTGAATCAATTTACTTTAGTTTTATTCTTGCATTCAAAAAAGTTGCATTCGGAATCCACTTGGCTCATAAATCTGAGAAGGCACGTCTGTGCATTTGGATGTCTATCTGTCTGTTGTCTGAATGTGTCTTTCTTTCTGTTCAGACATCATTACATTTTCGTGGTGAAGCAGATAAAAGATAAAACCTGTGTAGACTGTAAAAACCTACTTTGCACTTGAAAGCTGCTGCCTTTGAGTGATGGTGTGTGTGTGAGAGAGAGTACAGAAGTGTTTTTAAGTCCCCACAGCAAAAGAAGAACTTCTAGAAAGCAAGGCAGCAAAGTGAACTCTAGGAAGCTTGTGTGTTATGTGTATTTGTGGGTAGATGCAGGGCTGTTCTTGTATCCAGAGTTTACCTCGCTAAATCTCCTGGGAAATGGCGAAAAAGTATACAAACAAAACAACAAAATGAAAACAGTTTTTCTTTGAAATGGAAGACACTCTTTGTCTTAACATAAAGCAGAATAAAAAAAAAAAGATTTTCTCTTTATTTTAAGCTATTTTTGCTATCGTTCTGAATGTTAGAATGATAAACACGTTATTAGCATGTGCTACACAATAAGAATGCAGATAGATAAAGAGACGAAAGTTTGAACTAAAATGCACTGAAAGACAAAGACTTCTTGAATAGAGAACAGAGATTATTACCAAAAAAGTAGGTCTTGATGTTTTTCCAAGGATAGACTAGAGAAGTATAGATGAGCAAACCCAATCAAATATATTGTCATATTTTTTCCCAGAGTGTACTTCTAGTGTTTCCTCTGCCAGCTTTAGAGCATCACATGTTGTTATACCTAATTCACACTGAAAGATGCACATTAGGGCCAGATGTGCTTGCAGATGGATTAATGAAGTTTGCCATGTTGTCAAAAGATCATTGTAGTTCCCGCAGAAGAAAAGCCCATAAAATTAGGCCCATCCGTTGAATTATGTGTCCCAGACCCTACCTTGGCTCTAGTTCAGCACATACTCGAGCGCTAGTGATCATGGAAGTGATTGCTGTGGAAAAGCCATTCAGGTTCACGCTCAGTATACTTGACAAACTCAGTTTCCATATCCTCAATAATCTCTTGCACTTTTCTGTCATTCCAGCCAGTTTCCAGACCGCCTTAGATTTCACCATTCTCTAAAGTCTCCCTTCATACAGCATTGCTTATTGTATGCTCTTATGGCTCGTTTGATTAAAATCTGATGTTTTTTGAAAAAAATAAAAGAAGGATAATCTGAATTATTGACTTAGATACTTAAGGGATGGATACTACTGTTCAGAATATACTGTCTACTGCATACTATTTTTTTTAAAAATCAATTTAATTATAAATGCCATTATAATGGTTTCAAATATGGCTGCACAATGTATCGTTTTAGCATAGATATCGTGATTTGCACATCCGCGATAGTCACATCGCAGGATGTACGATGTAAAGTATAAGGATCTTAGTTGATCAGTGATCCGTACGGACCAGGCCTCACTGTTCGAAACGCGTGTGATTCGTGGAATAATTAGAAAGTTTATCCATCATAGAGTGCAAGTTGATCATTTCCACGTGTTTTAGGTCCTGTTAGTTTAAACATTCAAGTGATTTTAAACCATTCAAGTGCTTGAAGACGCGAAAGAGAACTTAATTCGGACCTTGCACGCTGTTTTCTGTGCGCACATAGAGCCGAGCTCTATTCTCTTTCATGTCTATTTGTGCTTGAAAGGACACATACACGCAAAATTATGTCAAAATGCCAGTCTCGTCGATTATCCTTGTAAACGCAGTCTCTTATGTCTTAAGTGAACATAAACAACTAAAACAGATGCTTATTAGTGGATTTGTGCATTCAGTCTTAAAGTAACAGCAGCCTAATAAACCTGCTGCTGTTTGTCTCGTTAATTTTAATCAAACAACAAAATACAAAGAGAAAATCACTTTTTTGTAGCTTTAACAAAGATTAATTATATTTAATTTATACAGTGAAGACTGCAGTGTTAATTTACATTTGATTATTCAATTTCTTTTCCTGAATGCTGTTAGACTTACCTGAAAAACATAAAGCACTGTTTATTTCATTATCTTTTTGTAATATTTTCAAACTATATGTAAAAATAAAAGTTTCTAATTATTGTTAATTTTGTCATATTTCTAATGCAATTTTTGTGTGATATCTTAACCTATGGCAGTTTGAGTCATTCATCACATTAAAAGTGGTCAAGTGCATTGTCAAATCATCTGTTCATTTGAGTTTCCAATACCCAAATTCTACTTCCTTTCAAAGATAACAAGTATGTCTGAGCACAGTCTTAGTCTCGTCTAGATGTCGTTTAAGAAGAGCTTCTCCTCTCAAGCAGCGGAAATGAATCAAGCCCAGCTTGATTTTTTTGAGTCTGAATGATTCTGATCGCTGAATAGAGAGATATGGAATGAATAGAGGTTGTCCCTCAGCACAAATACCCAGAGTGCTCTATCAGAGCTGAAGAGTTGATGGCTGGTTATCAGCCTGTTGTATCTTGCAGTCCTGACATGCTCCATCTGCTCTGCCGAGAGTTCTTTTGATGTCTCTGACTTCAAGTACATGAACAAGGCTATTAAACATGTAATGTCTCTGAAGCATGTAATCTGATTTAGTACATAAGTTTAACATGATGGATCAGCCCCGCAGGCGGATGAGGGCTGATGATGTATCTGCTCACAAACACACACACACACACACTTGCACAGTAGAAGGTTTCTACAGTACATGCAGTTTGCATCAGATACATAAAACTATAGGGCTGTCAATAGTTAATTTTTTTTTTAATCGCGATTAATCGCACACTTATCCTGAAATTAAGCATACACCATTTATCTTGTTTAACATGTCCATTTTGCCATCATTGCCTATATCCAGCAAAGTAAACCATCAGATTGAAGTGTGATTTTCACAAAACTGTATTTTTCAGCTTTTTTCAAGGTAAATTTAGATGTCTTTCCAAAAAAGGACACCAAATAACCAAATGATATGATTTCATATAATTCATATATTTATGTACACCAAAGCACCCATAAAAAAATCACAGCAAAAAACAAACAAACAAACAAACGTTTCAGAATTCACAATGTATGGTATGTGCAACAGCAAAGAGCTTGTTTACATTTTAGACAAGTCAAGTTGCGATACTGAACAGGACCACATGAGATGCCAAAAAAACCTAAACCAACCGCCTTGACCTGCATATATACTAAAGTACACAGCAACATACAAAGGACAAATCCAAACATTATCCTGAATGTGTGTGAAAACAACGTGAATTTACTGAAACGTGTCTGTGCATAAATACAATGTGCGATCAGTGCGTCGAGAGTGCACATACACGATTTGTTTGCCCATCAATATAACGGACTCACGCATGCTTCTGTACGTCACCGCAATCGTCTTTACTTTGATTGCAATCCTCATCCATCAAAACTTTCATAGCAAGAAGCTGGTTTGCTTTATCCAGCCAAGAAACATAGTTTTCATATCATCTGGCCATACAGCGGTGGGACGTTTAGACGTTCCGTTCAGACGGGAACAGCGCGATGCGGGAGGGTTCGCGCTCTTCAGATTCAGTGACAGAATATGACAGAGAGTTCATGTTTTTTATGACGCAATTTCACATGCTTCTGTAATTTTTTCGCGTTAAATGCATCAAATGATTTTAACGCGTTAAAGATTTTGAATTAATTGCATGCGTTAATGCGTTAACGTTGACAGCCCTAATAAAAACACATTGCTTTACATTTGAGAAACGGTGGATTTAATCACCTGGAGTCTTGGAGTATAAACTTTGTATATAAGCAATATTTGCTAATTTTACTGGACTGGTCTTTGCAGACATCTGCTGATAAAACTGAAGGATTTTTAAGCGAAGAAACTTTGGTGAGAGCCATTACTCATTTTATCACACACTAACATTATTTTACACACACACACACACACACACACACACACACACAGACACAGAGCTTAAAATGAAGAGCGTTAAAGGAGCTGTCATTTTAGAAAAAAAAAAGCGAAGCTCTTGAAAATGAGATGAAAAAAGACAGTCTTCTACATCTCTGAAGTAAGATATGAAAACTTTGGCCCTGTGGAGAGCCATATGATCATTATTTTTACATTAAAAACAGCACTCTGCTCCCATCGTTTTTTAACTGGTCTGCTCCCTCTTGTAATTTTTTGGACAAAGATTGTAATGCATTTTTTTATTTTGCCATTGCGATTTTTAAAGAATGCATAATTAGAATAGTTTTGCAATCCCTCCTTATGACGTATGAAAGTGTTAAGGCAGAGTTTTAAACTACAGTAGCAAAAATTATATTAGAATAGATTCGTTTTTTTTAATCGTTTCAAACTGTTAGCTTCAGTGTATCGATTCAAAGCTCAGATTCAGTGATTCATTTGGTTCATCACTCAGAATTGTTCACGGAATGTTTAGTAAGAAAATGTATACACTAAGATAAATATATATACACTACTGTTCAGAAGTTTGCAAATCAGTAAAAATGTTTTTGAAAAGTCCCTTATGCTCACCAAGGCTGCATTTATTCAATCAAAAATACAGTAAAACAGCAATTTTGTGAATTATCGTTATACATTGTAAAAAATAAAATCGGAAAATGTACTGGTAATGTTCTGCCAGGACATTATCCAGTAATTTTACTGAAATTTCTGTTAACCCTAAAACGCAACGCAATGCATAATTCAAAATACAGCTAAAACAAAATACAGCTGTAAAAAAACAATACAGGAAACTCCTTCATATTTATACAGTATATTTGCTCTACTTTTACAGAATTTATTTAAAATAACTTTCTATTTGAATATGTTTTAAAATGTAATTTATTGCTGTGATGGCAAAGTTGAATTTTCGGCATCATTACTCCAATCTTCTGTGCTACATGATCCTTCAGAAATCATTCTAATATGCTGATTTGGTG
The DNA here is from genome assembly GCA_039654765.1 of Mylopharyngodon piceus. Taxonomy (NCBI): domain Eukaryota; kingdom Metazoa; phylum Chordata; class Actinopteri; order Cypriniformes; family Xenocyprididae; genus Mylopharyngodon; species Mylopharyngodon piceus. Next base: position 13,578,056 of record CM077438.1, read on the forward strand.
AAAGACTATACATATTTATATGTATGTTTTTGTTTTCATCGTGCATTGAATGTTCTAAATCTAAGCCCTGTTCACAGTGATATCGCTACAAGTTGCCAAATCACTGTGCTGTTTCTAGTAGGCTTTCCAACTCTGAACTGTATCGAATGTCTCATTTTTCCTTCCTTTAGTGTACTGTTTTCAGCGCGGGAAGTATCTATCTCTCCGTAGCTGGAGTATAATAATGTAATTGATTCGTTCTGTAAGCAGAGATATGTTGCGATACACAGCTCCCCTGCTTTGTCATATTGAATATTGATCTTCCTGTCTAGAGTCCTCAGTGGATGAGAAAGTTCTGTGTCAGACCGGAGCGCTGCGCCTCTGCTTCCTTTGCTGATCTTCAGACTCCTTTTATCAGAACGCTTGTTTTTCTGTGGGGTAAAGATTATTTTATTTAGCAGCTTGGCAGAACAATGTTTGCTGGAGGTAGACAAGCAAACGCCTACTGGAGTGTGTACTGCTTATGTTGTGTAATGTCTTTTAGCACAAACAATATATCCAGTCTATAGCAGGAATGGTCTTCATGCTGTTTATTAATGGTCCTGAAAGACATGAAACAGCATTTGCATCTCATTTACATCACACTCATTTCCATAATGTTACATATTTTAGAGTGAAACAGAATATACACATTTTTAAATGTTTTTTGAAAGAAGTCTTTTATGCTCACCATTTATTTGATCAAAAATACAGTAAAAACAGTAATATTGTGAAATATTATTTATATTGAAAATAACTGTTTTCTATTTGAATATTTATGCTGAATTTTCAGCAAGCATTACTTCTTGAGTGTCACATGATCCATCAGAAATCATTCTAATATGCTGATTTGCTACTCAAGAAACATTTCAAGAAAAGGTTGTGCTGCTTAATTTTTTTGGAAACCACTTTTTTCCCCAGAATTCTTTGATAAATAGAAATTCAAAAGAACAGCATTTATTTGAAATAGAAATCTTTTGTAACATTATTAATATCTTTACTGTCACTTTTGATCAATGTAATGTGTCCTTGCTGAATAAAAAAAAAAAAAAAAAAAGAAAAAAAAAAGTTTTTTAAAATTCTTACTTTGACCCCAAACTTTTGATTGGTAGTGTATAGTAAGAAATACTGTCCAGCAAGGCTGGATTTTATTTACTGAGATTTGATTGGATTGTAAAGTACTTTTACAATTGAAAATTTTTTGTTTTCACCAACCAGCCTTAGTTAAAAGGACAGTTCACCCAAAAATGAAAATGATCCCATGATTTACTCACCCTCAAACCATCCTTGGTGTATATGACTATCTTCTTTCAGACGAACACAATCAGAGTTATATTAAAGAATATCCTGACCCTTCCAAGCTTTATGTAGTAGTGAATGGTGCTGCTGAAGTCCAAAAAAGTGCATCCATCCATCATAACAGTAATCATGACGCAATGACGAATGCGGAAGCGCAGAGGATAGAGCAAAACAAAACATCGGTCACTAATTAGAACTCTAAAACGAGAAATGTTGGAGGATTTCGATATAAGAGAAGAGGAGCTTGAGTTTGTTGCCCAGCCCTGTTTGTTTGAACCACAACATACTGCAAGTCGACTTGTGCAGTATGTGTACGGTCTTCTGCCGGACGCTAGTTATTTTAGTTTATAAAGTTTTAAATATGAATATTTTTCTTACAAAAACCCATCGTTTTGCTTCAGAAGGCCTTTATCAACCCAATGGAGTTGTGTTGATTACTCTTATGATGGATGGATGCACTTTTTTGACTTCAAAATCAGGAGCGCCATTCACTATCATTCACTCTGATTGTGTTTGCCTGAAAGAAGATAGTCATATACACCTATGATGGCTTGAGGGTGAGTAAATCATGGGATAATTTTCATTTTTGGGTGAACTGTCCCTTAAAGTCGGTAATCAGAAAAGCCATTTTAGATTCTTAAAAAGTGTGTGCACCATAAGATGTATTATACAAAGGAAAAAGATTCAATTTTGATTGCATGTCGCTTTTAATGGGTCAAAAATGTTTAATCCAAAAATTTTATACTCATATCTCATATTTTTTCTGGCAGAAGGACATGACCCTGAAGCCCCATGAGCGGAGGCAGAACCAGGCAGGACCGCTGCGCAAGAAGAAGCCTGGCCGTGTGCCGAACGGACTGAGCTTGGACCTACACAAGGACCGACTCAACCACAACAACCACCAGCACCACCACTCAGACCAGGAGAACAACCCTCGCCTGGCCCATACACACAGCAAGAAGAAGAAACACCTGCAGAAGAAACACCGACCTGTGAGTCTAACTTTATCTCACTATGTGTCCAGAAATCATGAATGTTATCTTTTCAAACAGGAACTGGGAGCATTGATGTATTTGATCAATTTTGTTGCTAGGCCTTTAGTTTATAGGCTTGAAAGGATTGATCTATTGATTTCCCACAAGTGCATGAGCTTCAGCATTTGGTTGGAGTAAAATCAGACGGAGTTGCATAATGGTTTTATCATGATAAGAAACCAGTCTAGATGATCTCATTGTTACCCATTATTCTGGTGCAGTGTTTACATACTATTATAGTTTAAAGTAATATTTTGCATTGACTTTTATTTTTATATTTTCAGTTTTCATTTTAGTTATATCTAATAGTCAAAGATAATAACCCTCTTCTGGATGAGCTTCTGTCTGTGTTCATTTTGCACCTAATTACAGTTTAGCTCAATAAGGCACTGCTTTGTTTCAGTGTTTTTTATGAATATCTTTACATAATTAAATCATGATTAGATTGTGTACTGAGATGATGCAAACCTACAGTCATGTTAATTTCTCAAAGCCGTGTATAATGTCAGTCTGTCTTCACTGAGAATGACTGAACAACGGAAGAGGTGCACCAATCTGACTCCATTAAGGCGGAGCTCATTTGAATCAAGTAATTGTCGATGATCATTAGCCGTCTCTGTAGCAGAGTAAGAGTTATTACTGATCTAATCGGAGGAGGTAATTAATATGCCACCAGGTTTTACAGGCAGACTGGTGGTTTGTTGGATCTTCCAGACATTACACAATGACAAAAGTGTGGACTGATTTACAAAAGTGCCAAAGCGGAGAGAGAGAGAGAGAGAATAATAGAGATTGTGTCCTCTAAGATTAGATGTGTGAAGACACTGCTGATTAACTCTGTCATTAAGGATGAACAAGAAGCGGACGGGCTCCGGCTTTTTTGGACTTGTTTTATGGTGCTAATTAAATTAGTCACTCTTGTTATTGTTGCTGCGAGGTGTTGCTCTCTTGCTCTTTGTGTTTGTGTGTGTTTGTGACATCCTCTTGTTTTTACTAATGAGTATTTATGGCATGTTTACACAGAGGAATTGCCACTACAGAGCAAGCAATCAGATGGCCACACACGCTACATTGAACACACACACATGTATGCTTAAAGGAACAGTTCACCCAATGATTTTTGAAGTTGACAACCTATGTTTCAGTCTGTTCCTCACACAATGCCACAGTATGACTTCAGGAAACCTTTATGGTGCATTTGAATCGTTTTTGAAGCTTTCCCATTCATTGTTATTGGATGTGGTTAGTACGTTCTTTAAAATGCTCAGTCATATATGGGTTTGGAACCTATGGAAGCATGTTTCTGCCACTTAATAAAAAATAAAAAAGGTAATTGCGACTTTTTATCTCAGAATTCTGACTTTTTTCCTCACAATTGCAAGTTTACATCTCAGAAATTGTGAGATATAAACTCGCAATTACGAGTTATAATATCAGAATTGCAAGATATAAACTCACAAATGTGAGAAATAAAGTCAGAATTGCGAGTTATAAATAAACATTTGTGTGTTATAAACTCACAATTGCGAGAGCTAAACTTGCAATGGTGAATTATAAAGTCCAATTCTGAGGGAAAAAAGACTGACTTTTTCTCAGAATTTTCTCATAATTGCAAGTTTATTTCACAATTTGGATTTTGGACTTTAAAACTCACAATTCTGACTTTATAACTTACAATTGCATGTTATAAAGTCAAAATTGCGAGATATTAACTCACAATGCTGAGAATTCTTGTGAGATATAAAGAATTCTTGTGTGATATAAACTCAATTTCGAGTTTTAAAGTCAGAATTGTGAGTTATAAAGTCAGAATTGCGTGATATAAAGTCGCAATTGTGTGTTATGAAGTCAGAATTGCAAGATATGTTTCTATCTCGCAGTTCTGACTTTTTTCTCAGAATTGCGAGTTTATATCTCGCAATTCTGACTTCATAACACGCAATTGCGACTTTATATCATGCATTTCTGACGTTATAACTCACAATTCTGACTTTAAAACTCGCAATTGAATTGTGATATAAACTCGCAATTCTGAGAAAAAATCAGAATTGCAAGTTTATACCTCTCAATTCTGACTTTATAACTTGCAATTGTGAGTTTATATCACACAATTCTGAGATAAAAAGTCGCAATTATATATTTTTTTATTTTTTATTCAGTGGCGGAAACAAGCTTACATAGGAATCATATGCGTAAATGATGACATAATTTCTTTTTTGGTGGGTGAAATATACCTTTAAACACATTTTCATAGGCATGCACACACTTTCCCCATAGATAGAAGCTGTAGACAGGGAGGGTACAGGTACCATTTGTCCTTGTTAGAAAGAAAGAGAAAGAGAGAGCACAGCTCTCTCATTCATCATGTGTATTCTGCCCATGGCTGAATTAAGAGCAGACAAATCCATCTCTCATGGAGCAGGCTGAGGGAAGTGATGGCTAGGACACTTTAAGCTTTTATCAAACACAGAGGCAATGGCCATAAACTTGAGTTACGCTGGATGGCGGGGAATTAAATTCCTTTTCTTCACTGTTTCATCCTCTTTCTCCCTCACCCTTTTTTTTTCTGCCCATATTGTGCTGCACAGGTGTGAGTTTGACTTCTAGGGCATGTGTCAAACATACACACGTTTCATGGCTACATTCAGCTTGATTCTAGCAAACAGTTGATGATAAATATGTAAACAATGGATGAATACGTATTCTGTTAAACATTGTGGTTTGTTAACCACAGTTTCATAATTGGTTTATGCATGTATGTACACTACCGTTCAAATGTTTGAGATTTCTTCATGTTTTGAAAGAAGTGTCTTATGCTCATTGAGGCTGCATTTAATTGATTGAACATACAGTAAAAACAGTAATGTTAATATTATTACAATTTGAAATAACAGTTTTCTGTTTAAATATATATATATATATTTTTTTTTTTTTTTTTTTTTTTTTTTTTTTCCCTGTGATGGCAAAGCTGAATTTTCAGCATCATTACTCCAGTCTTCAGTGTCACATGATCCTTCAGAAATCATTCTAATATGCTGATTGGGTGCTCAAGAAACATTTATTATTAATATTATTATTATTAATGTTGAAAACAGTTGTTCTGCTTAATATTTAGTGGAAAGAAACCTGTGTGTTTTATACTACTATATTTTGATTTCTAGTTTAAAATCTGATTTCTCTTAGGTTTTTTTTTTTCTAGGCCAGATGAGCCCATCTTACATTTTTTGCTTGTCTGTGTGATTGTGCGAATGAGAGAGCCTGTTCACAGTTGTGTGTGTGTGTGCGTGCGTTTGTGTGTGTCTGTCTGTATGTGGGTTTGAAGTTCCAGCAGATGGGTCTCAATGTTTCCTGGTGAGTTGACTCAGTTGACAGCTCTGACTCACCTTTATATTGCTGTCACACAAAATATTGTTCACAGTCTTGGCTTCAGAACCCTTGGCTGCCCTCTCCTGAGCCCTGAACAGCTGTCCATTACAGTGCCTGTGTGAAGAGCACTGATTTAGAAAAACGGGGAATCTGGCGGGCGACCCTGGGGAAGGTTGATAGAATCCAGAGGAGCACTCATATCACATACGGCCAGGAAAACGGGATTATCCATCCATCCGTTTTCCAAACTGCTTGTTCTATGTAAGGTCGTGGGGATGCTGGAGTCTGTCTGTCTATCTATCTATCTATCTATCTATCTATCTATCTATCTATCTATCTAATCATGAGGTGACAAGGTGGGCCTTATACCCTACACATGTGGTAAAAGGCTCACCAGCATGGGGCAAAAGGCACACATTGATACAAATATACCTAGGCACTCTCCTCTGTTTGCAGTAAATCCCAGATTCACAAACAGCAGCCATATATAAACATAAACCCAGCGGCAGACTCAGACGCCTGACGTATTACCTCCTCCTGAAAAGACCCTGCAGTCAGGGAAAAGAAAACACTCAGCGGTACTCTCTACATCCACCTCTTTGTCAAGCTCCTTTAGGCATGTATGACAGAGATATATGAACATGCGTCTCTCGTAACACAGTGGTAATTAGAGGCTGCAGGAATGTGACATGTTTAGAAATATTCATTATGAGAGCTGTCACAACTATGTATGGTTACGGTACGGTTTAAAGGGCCTGTCTCTAATTTGTAGTCTTGATTTGATAATGAAGTTATAATCTGTTGTGCTGTTATTGACTTCTCTGACACATTCTAAAAATATTGACATATTATATTGATATGGGTAGCTGATAAAGGACAGGAAATGATTTGAGCTGGGCGATATATTGCAGCAATTTTAATGCAATATTATTTGACCATTACTTATTTGGTCACACTTTCCTAAAGAGTGTGTCAATCTGTCTCTATTTCAATTGTGTCTCTGATTTTAACTTCATTAGCGAAATGAATAGCATTCATTAGCATACAATAGTTCAGACTGTCTGTTTCAATGAAGCAGTTTGATACTTTGTGATTCATTCATTAAAAATGTGATGTATTCTCCAGCATTTTTAATTTTAAAACTTTTTTTTTTTTTTTTTTTGTAAAACTATGCACTATATATAATGTTAAAAAAGAAAAAGCTGTTCGTTCTGTTCATCAAAGAATGATAGGAGGAAATGTGTCACGGTTTCCACACAAATATTGCATAACTTTAATTATACATTTTTAAAAAATATTAGTACTTGTTCATAATTAATTACATTATACATTTAATTGGTTACAATGGCTGTTTGACATTGAATATTGACAAAAATAGCCATGTTGTTTAGCCCTACCATGGAGAGCACATGTGGGTGTCTGCGTTCATTCACTAATCACAGGGCCATGCTCAGACGAGGTTAGCATGGTTGTCATCTGCCTGGGAGGTTGTGTGTGTGTGTGCAAGACTGTTTATGAGTCAGTGTTTGTGTGTGAATGTGAAGAGTTGTTTTTGTGTCAGAATATGTGTGTGTGTGTGACAGCAGTGGCATGCTGAGAGGCCCATCTGGCCAGACACAAACACACATTCTCTGGCCTTGCCGCTGGGAGCTGTGTTCAGTTGTTTGTGTGAGAAATGTACACAGTGTGACACTGCCGAAGAGGACACAGGGCCGATGTTGTCCTGATCAGTATGTTCTCTTATTTACACACAGCCCTGAAGGCTGAAGTATGTGTGAGTGGCCAGTGCCTTGATCAGAGTAAATGTCTGCAGGAGCCTTGTATACATGGTCCAAGATTAATTCGGACTATAGAAGACTCAAGAGGTGAACTAATCATTTCTGTTTCCTTCAGGTTAATGGCTTTTAAAGTTAAACCCCATTTAAGTGATGATCAAATCGCCGTTATCCAGCATTATTAGCTAGATTTGCTAGTAGACGATAGCATAATACTCACCCTTAAAGTTGTCGGTGTTTATTGCCCTTCTCCAGTTTACTGGACGGTGTGACAGCTGACAGCTTACAATGCAATAGACATATTTACAGTAATCCGGGGAAGTTTTTGTAAGCAGTGACACTAAAAAGTCATCTTCTCCTCAGTCATTTTGACAGCTCTAGGTAAGGAACAATGGCTTACGGCGCAGCACCGAATGTAAATATGCGCCCTGAGGAAAAATGAAAAAAAAAATTAAACGCAAAACCGGAAAAAAAATGCTATTCACAAGTGCGTTGAACCGTGGATGTCGTACCGAACGGTTCAATATTATATTGAGAATTGTAGCATCCCTAGTAGACATGAAAACTATGTTGCATTATTATATTATATACATTTTATTATATTAGTGCTGTCAATCGTTAAAAAAAAACAATTGTGATTTATTGCATTAATATTTGTAATATATTTTTATATTTTTTTCCTTATTTCTACATTAAATCTCCAAATTAATGTAGAAACAACATCAAGACTGTATATTTTAATTATTTTATTACATTACAGTATAATTGAAAGCCATAATTTTTAACATTTAATAGGCTTAAAAATATCTAACTTTTAATTTAAGTAAACTTAAAGGGTTAGTTCACCCAAAAATGAAAATTCTGTCATTAATTACTCACCCTCATATCATCCCACACCCGTAAGACCTTCGTTCATCTTCAGAACACAAATTAAGATATTTTTGATCAAATTCGATGGCTCAGTGAGGCCTGCATCGCCAGCAATAACACTCCCTTTTTCAATGCCCAGAAAGGTACTAAAAACATATTTAAAACAGTTCATGTGACTATAGAGGTTCAACCTTAATGTTATAAAGCGACGAGAATACTTTTTGTGTGCCAGAAATAACAAAATAGCAACTTTATTCAAAAATATCTGGTGAAGCGTCGATTCATTATGAATCTTTTGTTTCGAATCAGCGGTTCGGAGCACCAAACTCACATGCTTTTAATAAACGCGACATCGTTACATCATAAGTCTTTTGAAATTTCAGTGGTTCACGTGACTTTGGTAGTTTGATTCACGCTCCGAACCGCTGATTCGAAACAAAAGATTCATAAAGCATCCAAGCTTCATGAATCAGTGTTCTGAGATCGCCTTTCACTAGATATTGTTGAAAAAGTCGTTATTTTGTTTTGTTTTTGCGCACAAAAAGTATTCTTGTCGCTTTATAATATTAATATTGAACCACCGTAGTCACGCTGACCATTTAATCGATGTCTTTTAATACCCTTCTGGACCTCAAAAGATGCAGTGTCATTGCTGCTTGTGTGTGGATTAGATACCCTCGGATTTCATCTAAAATATCTTAATTTGTGTTCTGAGGACAAACGAAGGTCTTACGGGTTTGAGGGTTTGAGGGACAACATGAGGGTGAGTAATTAATGACAGAAATTTCATTTTTGGGTGAACTAACCCTTTAATACAATGTTTACATAAACCCATTTTAATAAACACATTTTGCTCTGCCTTTATTATAATGAGTTGTTTATAGAAATATAGTGATGTTTCTGTCTGTCAGTATCAGCTCTCTCTATTTGAATGAGAGCTGTTAGTTTATTCCACATTTGGTATCAATATATATATATATATTTTTTTACTATGCATCGTCAGTATCACAGGTACTTTCACTTATTCCGTACTTACAGCTGCGTGTCTTAATCATTGAGACGTACGTTAGCCAGACTGAGCTTGAAATAAGTGAACGTCCTGTGGGTCTTGCACATTGCGTCCATCGACCTCCCAAAGAGAAGCACATTGAGGTGAGTGCTGCTGATCACAGCATAGGCCTACATGCAGACTATCCTCGGTCGACCGCTCTCTCTCGCTGCGCAGAGCTGATGAGCGGAACCCAGATAGTGTGATCATTTACTGTAACGCTAGCCAAAGGATGTGTGGACACATTAACATAGCTACTGTGTTAATGTGGTGGTCCCTCACATTACTATCGGCATATTTGGGGATCCTTGGCATCTAAATATTTTGTCCTAGGCCCATGTGAATTTAAGCAGCACCTATTAGTCACTTAAAACTCCTTACTTTCTCTCTCTCTCTCTTTCTCTCTCAGTTTTCTTTATTTTTGGAAAAGAAATTTGCCCTAATGTTGTCTTTGTGACAGTTACTCATACACACAGCCAGTGATAATGGTGCTAATGTAATGGTTATGCTACTTCCTGTCAGCCCCTAGCGTTTCCTTTTCCTCTGAGTCTTAATGCTGTTTGACAAGACTAGGCCATGATGTCCCCCATCACAGTGCGGTTCTAATTTCTCCCCCTTGCTCATCTCTCTCTCTCTCTCTCTCTCTCTCTCTCTCTCTCTCTCCCTGTATTGAAGGGATGGAATTAGCTCTTTTTCCACTTGCCATGTATTACAACGTCTCGGCTTGACAGGATTGGGTGAAGCGTTAACCTCGCAGACAAGCTTGTTAAGCATTGTTGCGGTGGTGACTGGGCTAAAGACAGGATAATAGACACCCCGCCTGCCGCCTGTCCGTCAAGTTGAGGGTGGGCAGTCCATCTGTTGAAATTAAGCGAGAGCAGTTTACGTGTTTGGATTGTAATACCTCGGACAGTTGCTGTCAGTTGGACCACTTGTGTAACCAGTATTAATTGCACCTCACTACAGAACTTAAAGAGCAGCATTGCTAAAACTGCATGCCAATCAAACCAACCCACTTAGCTGACATCAAAAACTAATGGCCCTTCAGAAAGAGCTGCATACTCTCTCTCTCTCTCTCTCTCTCTCTCTCTCTCTCTCTCACACACACACACACACACACACACACACTTTCTTCTTAATAGGAACAATGTAAGATCCTTAAATACCATCTTGCTAAGTCACAGACAGAGGAAATGACACATAACCATTGTAGAGACTTTGTATAATACTTTTTTAAGACTTTTTTCTGTTTACACCCGGTATTAAGGTGTTTTTTGGTCAATCTGATCACAAGTAGACAAGGGAGACCCATACGTGTTTACACCTGGTATTTTTAATCTGTCTCTTTTTTGCATTTTCAACCACTTTTGTCCTGATTTCTTCAAAAGAAGGGTCTATGGGTGGGTAAAATATATGGGTTTTTTCAGATCTTTCGATCTAATGGACAAAATAAGCTTGTGCAATTTGCATATGAACGCTCCAGGAGATGGCGGAAAAACATACGGACAGCATCACCTTTTGTTTCTGCTCTGATAGCCACAAGACGACGTCGAACGCGATAAGTGTGTGTTGGAAATCAGGAATGGTGCAAGAACGTTGTGCTTGGTATGTTTTTCTTCTTAAAACCAAACTTGGGTCAACAAAATTTTTATCCTGTCTGGCTAGCGCGCTTCCTATAATGTTTATGCATTAAGTCAGTAGGTGGAAAGAAGGTGGTCCTTTGTGGCTGTTCGAACGCATTCCACCACATGACCGCATTCTACACTACGAAAGCAATAAGGTTTAATGTGTTTTCGACTACCTGTGGAAGTTCAAATCGTTTTAGACCGAGTTTACACCTGTATTTAGCGTTGTCCACTTGTGATCCGATCAACCAAAACGCATCTTAACGGGTTAGTTCAGCCAAAAATGAAATTTCTGTCAACAAGTACTCACACTCACCCTCATGTCGTTCCAAACCCGTAAGACCTTCGTTCATCTTTAGAACACAAATTAAGATATTTTTGATGAAATCCGAGTTTTTTTTTTTGTATCTCCCATAGAAAGCAATGAAATTACCACATTCAAGGTCCAGAAAAGTAGTAAAGACATCGTTAAAATAGTCCACGTGACTACAGTGGTTCAACCTTAATGTTATGAAGCGACGAGAATGTGCTTTAAAACAAAACAAAACAAAACAAAAATAACGACTTTATTCAACAATTTCCTCTCTACCCTGTCATTCTCATGTGCAGTTTACGTTGAAGACACATTGCAGAGCTTCCGCGTTCTATGCAGAATGCCGACTCTCTATTGGCCAGCTTCTGCATCAGCATCAAACGCATGTGTCGTGGTGCTCACGTGAACAGCGTCGGCAATGCTAAGGCGGCATTCAGACATAAACACGGAATCGCTGCACTGCGTCAACTGCGTAGGAGACTGACAGGGTAGAAAAGAAATTGTTAAATAAAGTCATTATTTTTGTTTTGTTTTTGCGCACAAAAAGTATTCTCGTCGCTTCATAACATTAAGGTTGAACGACTGTAGACTGTATTTTTAATGATGTCTTTACTATTTCTCTGGACCTTGAATGTGGTAATTTCATTGCTTTCTATGGGAGATTAAAAAAAAACTGTTCTGAAGATGAACGAAGGTCTTACGGGTTTGGAACGACATGAGGGTGAGTAATTAATGAAAGAAATTTAATTTTTGGGTGAACTAACCCATTAATACCAGGTGTAAACAGGGCCTTAGTGAATGTAAAAAGCTTCCTGTGGTTGTTTGTAGTACTCTAAAAAAAAAAAAAAAAAATGGTGTAGGAACAATTTTCACACAGAAATTGATAGTAAATCTCACCAAAAGTTGCAAATGACATATTAAATTAAATTTGAAATTTTCAAGTAGAAAAACTGAAATAGTATTTTCTTGTACTTCAGTAATCTTTGTTTTATTTACAGTGTATAACCCTTAGATTGCTTCCTCCACTTGTCATAATGGGACCATTTTGTCAAATGGAGGAACCATCAAGAGTAGTTCTAATTTAGTGCCAGATCTGAACAAGTATCGAGTCATTACTGTCTCAAAAAAAAAAAGAAAAAAGAAAAAAGGGTTGTGAATACACAAATACATTTTTTGAATTGTCTTCTTTAGCCAATCAGATGAGTCATCCAGCCAGTCATACTACAGCTATGTTCAACTCTATGACTTATACCTCCAGTTTCACAGACAAGGCTTAAGCTAGTCCCAGACTAAAATGCATGTTTGAGCAGTTTTAACTGGAAGCAACTTGCACTGATATCTTAAAATATGTCAGTGCTATTGTTTTGTCTCAAGATGCACACCAGTAATGTGTTTTTCTAAGGCACTTTTATAAAAGCTACTTAAATATCCTAATTGAACGAAGGCCTTATCTTGGCTTAGTCTAAGCCTTGTCTGTGAAACCAGGCCTTATTATCATAGTGTCTTTTCTGCAATGTGCATTTTATGTAAAAGAGTCATGTGACGTTCAAGTGTAATAATTATTCAGGAACTGAGTTAAATACAGTACTCATGACATCACTGTTCATTTGTGACCAGCCAGTTTGTGGTCAAAATCTCATCTTAGCAGGCTCAGGCTGGTTTAGATATTTGATTAGCCATGGTTGTCCTGGTCGACCATCATGGTCAAGATGTTTAGGCCTTGTAAACTGCCTTTGACCAGTAACTAAGCATCTACTGTATTCCCGAAAAACAACTTGACCACCTAAAATGTTTCTTTTTTCAGAAGGGTTGAGACAAATCTGGATCATAAGAAGATATGTAGCTAGTTATGGCTTTAGCTGTGATTTGTAGATGTTGGTTTCCATAGTGTTAAATAAGGTCTATAAACACCTCAAGCTTTGTTTGTTTGCATGTCTTACCTTTCTTCTGATCAATTCTTGCATTCTTCGCATATTTTTGGATGCATTTTTCCATGATTATATTGTATAAGACTTTTTTCTGTTTTTATTGCTTGCATTCTTAGAAACTTCAGTGGAGATGTGAGTCAATGGAGAAGTTGGTAGTTCTCGGAGTTTGTGTTTGTTTTTCCAGTGGTCTGGCCAAGGTTTCCAGAACGAGGGTCTTGATCATCTCATAGAGATGGAATTCAGCTCTCCATGGATCAACTGTTACATCTGGACTGGAGCTGAAGACTGGTGTTTTAGAATCTAACTTTACATTTATGTAGGCTCCTTGTGGAAACCTAGACCATGCTTAACACCCTATAGTGATATTATCAAAAGGTCCTTCCCTCATAGTTCACCTAAAATTGTAAATTATCGTTATCTCATCAAACCTGACAGTATATTTCATAGGTCTTTTAACTCTTTTGGGATGTTTTATGGAAAGCAATCAACCTTATCAGAGTTTTACCTTTACTGTTATTAAAACCACAGTCAAGAAAATGGAAAATAATTTTTTCAAAGACAGTTCTGCCTGTCCTCTTCAGTCACTACTCATTCTCCATGATAACATAATTTCCCCCTCTCTTCTCCAGAGTATAACTTCCAGATCAAACTGATTTGACTGTAATTCCTCTGTATAACCTCTACATTCATAGTTGAATTGCTTTTGAAGCATAAAATTGACTGGAACAATAGGAGAAGAACGTGATCACATTCAAGTAATGTGTGTATAGTAGCTCACAGATAATTGCTTGTAATGCAGTTCCTTCCTTCTGCATTGGTAGCTGGTTATCACGACTTGTTGGACATGAGGGATGCAACATGCTTCATGGTAAACAGGCCATTTCTTTGCATTATTGCATATCATTTTCACGGTTCTTCGGTTGTGCAATCTATAATCCACAATGCCTAATCAGTAATCTTGATTATTCGATATTGTAAACGATATTGATTTGTTTGTTTCAAGACAGTTGCTTTAATATGGATTCACTCTGGGTTCATCTCTAATGCCTGCTAGTTGCTACGATGCAGTTGGATGGCATCAGCCTTGAGATTGATATTGTTATTGGACATAACATGTTGTATTTGTGTCTGGGTGTTTATATTAGACAATTGAAGAAGATAGAGTAAATCATATATCTCTCTTAGTGTCCATCAAACACCACAGAGTGCTTTTGATAGTAGTTTCTTCCTGCAGAGGGATTTTACAGAGTATATTATGGCCCTGTCCCAAATGGCACCCTAAACACTCATGGTCTTCCTACAAGTCTGCACTTTCGTGGCTTTGAATGTCAGGAAGAAGTCTGCTGCGAAGCTCGTTTCAGTGCGGGCTCGCGAGCACCCTTCTGAAACCTAAAATGACAAATGGGACACCCTACCATGGACTTAATAGACATGCGCACGCGGCAGCCATTGCAAGTCCACAAGACTGAGAGTTCATATGAAGTGTGCCATTTGGGACAGGGCCTATCTTTAGATTCCAGAGTGGAGGAATCTCTCACAATATTTGTAATGTGATATGGCATAGAAACCAGGATTTTCCTGTAATCCTGTGGGTATATTCAATAAGGATATCATGGTCTGAGTAAGCAAGCATGTTACAAGAAGTTACTGCATGACATGACACTCAGTCATTTAGAAGATATTTGTTGATTAATGAACAGTTTTGAGGAGGGATACTGTGGGCCAATGAGATTTCATGATGAACAAGGCTACCAAGCGATTAGGTTTTGTAGTGTTCTGTCTGCTTAGTATATGATGTAACATTCTGGATGAAACTTAAACTAAAACACCAAGCTTAACAAAAACCAGCAGAGACTTTGGAACTGCGATTGAATTTACTCAAGAGTATTACTTTTTATCTTTGAAACTAAGGGAGTGCTAGAAATCATAGGAAGTAAATTGCGTCACCCTTAGGCTTTTACCTGTGAAAGCACCAGGAGGTATTCAGCTCCAGGTGGACCTGTAAAGACACTATTGATCAGGTAACCGTGCAGGGGTTCTTTAAGGCAATGGAAAAGTGAGAGCAGAGAGAGGAGATGGAGAAGCATGCTGGGCAAGTTCCGAATGATAAAGGAAGGAGGAGGTAGTGGAAAGAGAGAAGTGCACAGAGCTTTTATGGTAAGAACAGATGGGGTGATATTTCATGTCCACTACGCATAGCACACAGAGAAACATAAATTCCAGCCTGCATTGAATACAGAGCCTCCTGCAGGGAAGCCGTTCAGAGGTTCAGGCCCTTTCTGTGCTTGTTTTGAATAGCTCCCGGGAGAGATTCTATTCTAGCGATGATCAAGGAACTGCTCTCAACACTGAAATCCTGACTTCTCGTATGATAAGGGCAACTGGACTATGACAAGAAAAACTGGTTTCCACTCAGCGGTGAAGAGCAACTTTAGCTGAGTATTTTCTGGATGAATAAACAAGCAAGTTCTCACTATGGCCTAGATAAGTGCAGCTGAGTTTGGAGGTACTAAAGACACTATACATGAATAGGTGGCTAAAGAAACTGTGTGAGTGGAGGTTGAAATACAATCTGTTAGTGAAGGTTTTTTTTTGTGAGAGGTATAGAGTGAATTAATGATCTGGGTGTGTTCTGATATAGCTCAACAAATTGGCCATAAAGTGAATTGAATTTAATAAATAAAATCTAATTATGGCCACATGACCACCAGTGAGCCACAGTCCACATCTCTCTGTCTGCCCGTGTCTGGTCTTTGTTCAGCTGGGACGGGTTATAAATCTAGTAAAGTTACTCAACAAGCAGCCCAGTTGATAATGATGATGATGATTTTGATGATGGTGGTAATAATAATAATAATAATAATAATAATAATATATCACTGTAAATACTGTATCATTACATCTGAATTTGAGTATTACAACAATGGCAGCACTTTATTTTACAGTCCTGTTTTGCATGTACATACAATTATTGTAGTAATAAGACACTAACTGGATAATAACTAGGTACTAACCCTAAACCTAACCTTAACCCATGTTGTGACCTTACATGTTTTCGTCAGTAAGTACACTGTAAGTACATTGAAAGTGCATGTACTGTAAAATAAAGTGTAACCACAACAACAATAAATAACAACAACAACAATAAAAATAAGGTTACGCTTTATTTTAAGTTGATGTAGTTACATTGTAATTACTCAAATAAGTACTGATTAATATTAATTAACTACATGTACTTACTATAGAGTTATGGTTAGGGTTTGGTTTAGGGTTAGTTACTTGTAGTTGTGCATAATTTACTGTTATTAGAATAGCAGTTATTCTGAATAAGCAAGCATGTTACAAGAAGTTACTGCATGACATGACACTCACAGTCATTTAGAAGATATTTGTTGATTAATGGACAGTTTTGATGAGGGATATTGTGGACCAATGAGATTTCATGATGAGCAAGGCTACCAAGTGATTAGGTTTTGTAGTGTTATGTCTGGTTAGTATATGATGTAACATTCTGGACGAAACTTAAATTGAAACACCAAGCTTAACAAAAACCAGCAGACTTTGGAACTGCGATTAAATTTACTCAAGACTGAGTATTACTTTTTATCTTTGAAACTAACATTGCTAACATAATCAGCATTGTAATTACTCAAATAAGTACTGAGTAATATTAATTAACTACTTGTACTTACTATAGAGTTATGGTTAGTTACTTGTAATTATGTATAATTTACTGTTATTACTATAGTAAGTACATGTAGTGTAACTAACTACGTGTAACTACGTCACCTTAAAATAAAGTGTTACCAAAATTAACACTATTATTATTGTTGTTGTTGTATCACTGTAAATATTATTACATTTGAATTTGAGAACTTAAATTAACTAAACTAATCAAGTTTTAGTTACAGTTTGATTGATTTGTTGTGGACATATCAGAATCCAGTAAGAAAGTAGGTGTGGCGGCGGGGCGTATCCTATGAAAGTAATGATGATAGGTTCATAGTGATGGATGAGTAGGAGCTACCATTTAGTAGGATACTCAAAACTCAATGATAAGAAGTATTTGTTGAATTGGATGTTTTTTACCTGTCATTAGATGCTCACGCAATTTACTCTAAGGTAATACTAATACTGCCATTATTAGACTCGGAAACTGTGACATTAGATGCAAATATTCTGAGCAACTCTTTTCAGCTGTGTAACTGCTTCTTTAGGGGGGCTCAAATGAAGGTAACACATAACTGCCAAGCCCAGAAAAAGGTTGGCGGTGGTGAACGGAACAGCAAACCGTTCATCTTACTGCTGCTAGAAGCCGACTGCCTTGAGAGCTCGTGCTGACATGCGCTTGTCACCGTCCCTCCTCCACATCGCTGCAGCGCTTCATTAGCATTCGTGTCGAGTGAGTAAACTATTTGTCAGAAGTGTGACGGAGACAGAGATATCATAAATGATGTTAAAGGGTTAGTTCACCCAGAAATGAAAATAATGTCATTAATTACTCACCCTCATGTCATTCTACAGCTGCAAGACCTTCGTTCATCTTCAGAACACAAATTAAGATATTGTTGATGAAATCCGATGGCTCAGTGAGGCCTCCATAGACAGCAATGCCATTCAAACTCTCAAGGTCCATTAGGGTACTAAAAACATATTTTAAAACGTTCATGTGAGTTCAGTGGTTCTATCTTAATATTATAAAGCGACAAGAATACTTTTTGTGTGCCAAAAAAAAAAACAAATAAAGACTTTTCAACAATATCTATATGGGCCGATTTTAAAACACTGCTTCAGAGCTTTACAAATCAAATCAGTGAAATGGAGCGCCAAAGTCACATGATTTCAGCAGTTTAGCCATTTGATAGGAGATCACTGAATCACTAATTCGAAACAAAAGATTCATAAAGCTCAGAAGCTTCATGAAGCAATATTTTGAAATCGGCCCATCTATTATACTGTTGAAAAGTAGTTATTTTGTTTTTTTGGCGTACAAAAAGTATTCTTGTCGCTTTATAATATTAAGATAGAACCACTGAACTCACATGAACGGTTTCAAATATGCTTTTAGTACCTTTATGGACCTTGAGAGTTTGAATGGCTTTGCTCTCAATAGAGGCCTCATTGAGCCATCGGATTTCATCAACAATATCTTAATTTGTGTTCTGAAGATGAACGAAGGTCTTACGGGTGTGGAGTGACATGAGGGTGAGTAATAAATGACATTATTTTCATTTTTGGGTGAACTAACCCTTTAATAGAATCCTAAATAACCCCGTAGGAGATGTTTGATCATGGTTTTACTGTTGTTTATTAATGTGGAGTGGAGCACTAAATGTTTTCTCCAGTGCTTAAATGCCACATAGCGTATTTCATGAATTAATCGGCCTGCCGATTAAAAGCTATAATCTGTTTTTATATATATATAAAGGTCCGTTATTCACTGTTATGTACACAGAGGTGGTTTTGCATGGAATGGACATGCAGTCTGCAGCGTGAAAATTACTTTCGGTTCAAAGATAAACACATACTGTTGAGCTGTGAATATGAAATCCTTAATTACATATAATTAATCCTTAATTTCATATGATTACATAATAGACACAGTAGATGCAAATACTTGTAAATATGTATTTTAAGAGTCCAAAGGCCGTAACTTGTGTCTGTGGGAGCAGGCTGTTGAAGATGGCTTGAGTAGAGCATGTGTAAATCTCACTCTGTACACTTGCTGCCTATAGCCACCCTCAGGCAGTCTGAGAGCTTTTGGCCACTCGCAATCGATTCTGATTTATTTCCGTTTATTTTTTTTTCTTGCTGGCCTGTATCTCTCTTAAATGTGTTTACAATACTGTTTCACTCTCAACTGTCTCTGGGATGTGTAGGGATTGTTCTGTTTTACTGCCAAAATTACTCTTAAACTGAGAATACAAAGAATACAGCAAGTGGTATCTAAGAAATGTGCCTATAAACACAAGGGCAGACACACACTTGTGCATGCATGGACACACACACACACACACACACACACACACACACACACACGCTAGACTGGAGAGCCAGACATAGAGGTGGGAATATCTTCATTATCTTGAGTGTTCTGTTGACAGAAAGGACAGAAACATCTCCAAACAGATGTTTAGTACTTCCACTTTGACCTCCTGCTGAACTGAATTAGAGGATCGGGTTTATTGTGCTGACAAATGTGTGTGCTAAAACAGAAAGGTGATGCTTTGGCACCCTCTGGTGTCCTGAGTGAAGAATGTGTTCAGCAGTTTTGTTTAGGTTTTTAGAAAAGGGTCTATCTATCTATCTATCGTCTGTCTCTATCTATCTATCTATCTATCTATCTATCTATTGTCTGTCTCTGTCTATCTATCTATCTATCTATCTATCTATCTATCTATCTGTCTATCTATCTATCTGTCTGTCTGTCTGTCTGTCGTCTGTCTGTCTATCTGTTGTCTGTTTGTCTGTCTACTGTCTTATCAATCTGTCTATCATCTGTCTGTCTGTCTATCTATCGATCTATTGTCTGTCTGTCTGTCTGTCTATTTGTCGTCTGTGTCTCTATCTATTGTCTGTCTGTCTGTCATCTATCTGTCTGTCTATTTGTCGCCTGTCTATCTATCATCTGTCTATCTATCGATCTATCAATCTATCGATCTATTGTCTATCTGTCTCATCTGTCTGTCTGTCTGTCTGTCTATCGTCTGTCTGTCTGTCTGTCTGTCTATCGTCTGTCTGTCTATCGACCTATTGTCTGTCTATCTATCTATTTATCTATCTATCTATCTATCTATCTATCTATCTATCTGTCTGTCATCATTCATTTGTCCTTTTTTTCTTTCTTTTCTGTTACTTCATTCGTTCCTTGCTTTTTTCCACTTCTTTGTCCTTCCTTCTCTCGCTCTATTCTTATTTTCCTTCATTTCATTCCCTTTTCTGCCTTCTCTCCATCAGTCTTCTTAGTCTTTGAAGGTAAGGTGCGGCTGTAGTCTCTCTCTGTAACGATTGCCTTCCTTTAAATAAGTTCTCTCAATTAGTCAGCTCTCAGCTACAGACTGCTATTGCTGCTGGTGTTCACAGAGAGAACAGCAGCTAATTTATATAGTTAAAAAACAAACAAATATTTTGCTCCTCTATTGTTGACTTTTTTAAAAATTTTGTTTTGTATTTTGTTTGTAAAAATTGGTATTAGTGAGCTCTTCAAATGGGTTGACTACTGTCATATATCCACTGATGCTTGGTTGAGTGCAGATAGCAGTCTATATCTGTGTCTTATTCTTCCCCGAGAGACAGACTCTTCCCTGCAGCTAAACAATGCACATGTCAGAAGTGCCTCAAAAAGACAGGCAGCCTGACAGCAGGGAGTAGTGTGTGTGTATGTGTGGTTTAGTGAGGGTGTTTATACTGGAGCGACCAGGCAAGTATCTTATAGACACAAGAGCTCTGTAGCACTTTTCTTTCTCTTCATCTCTTTCAACCTTTTTTAGCACCTCTCCCCCACACGGCCTGCGGCATCCCTCCCTGCTCCATCCCCCTTCCTCCATCTTCCTTTTGCTCTCCCTGATGCATTCACCCTGTCGATACAGCACATGTAGTTCACAGGTCCGCATCGATTGCTCTGTGATAGAGGCCAGCCCTGCTCAGGCTGTTTTGCAGTGATTGCAATTGCTAAGGTCTCGTGTAATGACATGCACTCTGTCTCTCGGAAGGATGGTGTTTTTAATGCAGCATCCGAAGATGGTTTCTTCCTCCAGAATAAATTTGTGTTAAAGGAAGTAATATTTGGATGAATTATTTAGCAGTATGATTGATTGCTTGATTGATGTGTTATTAGTTTTTTTAGTGTTGTCTGCTACTATTGCACACACACACACACACACACACACGCGCGCACACACACACGTTTGTTTTTGTAAATTGTTGGGACATTCCATAGGCGTAATGGTTTTTATATTGTACAAACCGTATTTTCTATCCCCCTACACTACCCCTACCCCTAAACCTACCCATCACAGAAAACTGTGCACATTTTTACTTTCTCAAAAAAAAAAAAAACTAATTCTGTATGATTTATAAGCCTTTTGAAAAATGGGGACATGGGGTAATGTCCTCATAAGTCACCCTCTCCTTGTAATACCTATGTCATACCCATGTCATTATACAAATTTGTGTCCTGATATGTCACAAAAAAACACACACACGCACACACACACACACACACACACACACACACACACACACACACACACACACACAATTTTAAATATTAAACTTGCATAACTTAAGACTTGCGGACAAAAACAGTCTAACATTCCCTTAGTCAGCACTGAAGGAGGGACCCAAGCCATGTTTAGAGACCATACTATTATAGAGACTTGAGAGTGGGCTCTTTTGGGGCAAATTCCAATTGGAAGTGAGCATCTCTATACTCCTTCTGAAAGGCAGAGCCCTTGATGTGGGGAGCAGGCACTTGTGTGTCATAATGAAGACATTTAAAAAACAAAACAAAAAAAAAACGTAATTTCCTTATTCGCTTCACATGGAATTTCACCACCACAAAGCTAGGCAGCCACAACAGGAATATCTTATTATTGCTGTTAATATGATACAAATAAATGTACATCTAACCCTTTCAAGCGTGAGTTTAAAATATTCTAACTGACCCCCCAGAGTGAGTTTTTTTAAGGCGACCGTTATTTTAGAACGTTTGCCCTTATTGTTTCCATGGCGACGCGTCTTGCGTGTCACGAGCGCTGAACGCAGCCACAATAACACTGTATGACAGATGGATCGCTATTATTTTGTTTTTCCTTTTTTATTTAAAATATTCGCAAAATTGCGTACCATGTCATCAACTATATGATATTCTGATTCTCAAATATGTGTAAGTGAGTGTGTTTTGTCGTTTTAAAACCTTTATAAATTATCTTTATCTTGATCTATAATGCAAGATGGGCGCCGCCATCTTAGTTTGCGCTGCAGTTCAGAGTCCTGTCAGTCGGATTTACAGCAGGTGAATTCATCAGTTTCTCCCGAAATATATGCAAGTGGCTGGTGAACTTTATTGTTACTTAGGCCCATTATGTGTGTCTGATATGAATAAATGTCGGCAAATTATATTTGAATGGATTGTTATTGCTGCTTCTACTGATGTCTGACATCAGTGTGTATTTTATAAACTCTAAATGTATTGTTTTACTAGTGCTTATGCGTATTTAAATGTCTGAAACCTTAAAAAAAACATTATGTGGCTGAAAACACTGCATAGCTGTGATATATGACAAGAGCTGAGCGCGTCCGTCTCGCAGCCAAAGCGCGAAAGCACAGTTTGAATCTGGCAGTTATGTGACGTCGCTGAACGTTCGAAATCCCATATGTGGGACCGTACGCCCAGGGACACAGAAATAAAAATCCCATATGTGGGACCGTACCGCTCAAAGGGTTAAAATAAAGTTTTAAAAAATGCTTTAAATGTGTGTGTGTGTGTGTGTGTTAGATTTGATAAAATCTAAAACTTAAAGGTGCAGTAAGTGGTATTTGAACTATGCTGTTGGACATTGTTGTTATTTGAAATCAACCCAAACAAACACACCCCTCTCTCCATTGCTCCGCCTCCAAAACTCACACTCCAATCCTAACCACCCTGCTCTGAGTCGGTCTCGAACCGCTGCTCGATCGCTGCTGGCATGCGAGGCGAATGCACTACCAATGATGCTAAGCACCTCATTTTCTAGCGGCCGTCAGTGCGCAGTGGTTTACCTGCACAACTCTCACTATCTGGCCACTGTTGCACACGCAATGCGAGTGGATGTCTGTTTATCACAGCTGTGCACAGACAGGCAACAAAATGCTTCACGAAAAATAAAGCGCAGTTCATGAACGAATGACAAGGAAGCACAAAAAATGAAGATACAGTACACACGAGTAAATACAAAGTGTTCGTTATTAGTCGCAAACAGCACAGCAGCTCCAGACAATCAAAACCCAGTGTACTCACATGAGAAGCGGGATCAAAGCAGTTTTCAGGCCTTCCCTCTTAGCTCTCTCCAGTGCTGGAAAGCTTTTCTAATATAAACCGGGTCGTAAAGCGCTTGCCCAGCCATAAACCTTCATTCCAGTGATATTCTTTTGAGCTCTTTTGTATTGTGTCCTATTTCTCGTTCTGCAGTTTTTTTTCAAATCTCCCTCTTGTTCTTTCTCTTTCCTAGACCGTCATACGCCCCCTGATGCTGATTGGTTAGATGTTTGTTGTTGGACTCGGCCCGACTAACTTCCAAACAGTGAAATATCACTGAGTCCCCCTTTAAGAGGTTAAGTTCGTTACAACAGTGGTTTATAAATTTCAGCCTATATGCAGCCAATTGAGTACTATAGCTATATAGTGGCTATTGAATTTTTGCTATTTTGATATTTTTATACCATCATATGTCACCAGATGTCACCAGATTTTTAGGTTTTGGCTGTCCAAGTTATTAAAAGAGTTATTAAATATAACATAAAAATAAGCATATTTTCCATAAAAATATGGTACTTTTAGAGGTAAATAAATTCAAAAATACCCTAAAAATCACAAAAAAATTGGATAAATTGATAGTTTTTATTTTATCGAAGATAGTGATATGACATTTATTTAAAAAAAAAAATGGGGATCACACCTGAGACCTTAGTGCCCAAATTTGTCCACGAAGGACCAGTTAAGGGCTGCTATACGAAGGATGCTAGAGGGTTAAAATGAATCGCAAGGACTTGCCACCCTGGGTCACATGACCATGAATGAGTAAATTACTTACTTAAAGTGACCATCGCATGTTCTCTTTGCTAACGGACTTGTGGAAGGGCCCTACGTGAAGGGATTCAGTTGTTCACTTTCGTTTGGAACGCCCCTACAAATGGCGTCCCCTTCCCGAAATGCTGCCAATCCACAATCTGACTTCTGACTTGTTACGCAGCCTGGGCCTGGTTTCTCCCAAGGTTATTCATAATACTTTTACATTTTTACATTTTACATTTTGTGTGCAATATTGATGTATATTTTGTGTTTTTGCAAATGTATTAGAGATTTACAATTACATGATTCTGAATTAGTTTCACTGGATGAAGTTCAATGTGCAGTTTAAAATTGTAGTTCATAATACAGTATGTTCAAAATGAAGTTCTTAAAAGGGACCTCTTCCTGGTGCAGCGCTTTCCTGCAGAATCTATAAATATTGTCTTAGGTTTGGCCACTCTGCACAGTAAGGCTCTTTTTCTCCCCTCAGCTAGTTTTGGACAGCAGACATATTACTTTGCGCTTAGCCCTGGCAAACAAATCCCATAATATGTGGGCAGGCCAGAATTGTGGCCCGGGTCAATGCGCTGTAAGAGCTCTGTGGTTTTGGACTAAGGTTGACTGAAGTTTTCTTTGCCTTTTGTCTCTTTTGACTCTCTAAGGGGGTTGTTATTATTGCTCATGTGCTTCTTGGTCTTTTGGCTCTATTGACAGACAGTTCACTCTGTGAATTGGTTACTTTACATGTAATTTACTTGGCTGCTCGGACTCTGGATCTGATCCCGAACTGTTGGCCATAGCCGCACAGCTGGCTTCACAAGTGGCCAGCTCCTTTAGCTCAAATTGTTTAGACTGAACTGACAAACTGCCTTGTTGTGTTGTGGTGAACAGGTTTTTATGTTTATCACTATTTTCATCTTTTCAAGTTGATGTAGCCTTGTTCCTCAAAATTAATTCTAGTTTAACTGTTTTATATAAATTAAAAATATCACAGAACAATATTTCAATATGGGATTGGTAATTCCATGTGGAATATGTTGATGTAGATTGCTGTTATCATGCAGTTATTTGCATCGTTGTAAATGCCAAGGGAAATATTTGCTTACATGTTAGTTTATCAAAACTTAGTTTCATCCTCTTGAGTGACATACAAATAAAAGCATAAAACCTTTTGATCAGTCATGAAGAGTTACAGTTTTCATGCTTTTACCCATTCAACTATATATATTCTTTATATTTAAATTATATACATTTTAAATCCATTTTGTATACATACTGTAAACACGTATATGTTTGTTTTTTGTGTGTTTGTGTCCCATAGGAACTTTTATTGAGTTGGAGTTTGTTTGTGAGGTTTTCGAGACCTGTGGCAAACACGCAACCCTCTTACCTCTTCTGGTTCAGGTCCTCTCCACTTTCCACTCTGTTCCATTGTGCTTCTCGTCATCTGCCAGCAATTACACTCGTTTATCTCCCTTTCCTCTCTTTCATCTGATCCCTCGCTTGCTAAAGACTCACCAGCTGGGCTGTAGCAGAGGGCGGGAGGTGTGCGTGCGAAGCCCGGGCCGTGGAGCCCCGTTTCGTGTTAGGACAAATGAAGAGCGCAATCTGTGGAGAGGGTTTGGCAGTGGCCCCTACGTCTGAAAGTCATTGGATGGTGGAATTGTTCCTTCATCTCTGTCTCTCTAGGGCGGTCTTATCTCCATCCAAGTCTCCCGCTGCCTGGAGAGCAGAAATGAGCTCCACACGCGGACCTGTCACTGCTCATAAAGCCCACAGTACATTAAACCCGTTGTGTGTCTCTAACGACTGGTAACAGCCGTCAAACGTTTGCCTAACCTCTCTGAGAGCTGTGCTTAACATATCCCTACAGATGATGGGACAGAGTCTCCCAAATCTGCACATCTTGTTCTTCAGTGTCTTTTGAAAGGCCTTCTTAGCCTTGTTGTGAATTAGATCTCCCTCACACTGGTATGCCATAATATTTTGTCGTTCTCAAAGTAAAAAGGTTATTTTACGTCTGAAGGGTTATTTTGTGTTGATGTTTTGTGGGCCGACGCAGATAGTAACCTTGGATTAAAGGGGACATTTCTGATATGTTTTTTTTTATGTGACTTTTATCATTACTTTTATCTTTGACACATCAAAACTAGCGATGGACCGAAATTAATTTTTTACTGAAACACTTTAGCCGAAAACCGGAACTGAAAATAAATAAAAAAACAAATTTCTTTAATAATCAACACTGTTGTACAAGCTGTTTTTTTTGTCATCTTTCCATGGTTTTAATTTAATTTAGCGATTACACAAGACTTGATACATTGCAGTAATTTGTACTTGTTCTTTGTTGCATACCTTCTGATGCTCAGTTATGTTTATTTCATGCTATAACAAGTAGTAAAGAGGGAAAGATGATTAGGAAGAGCTGCTGCTTTAAGGCGGCTACATTAACAAGCATCAAAACATTTTTATTTGAAATTTAATGTTTGAATTTTGTTATAAAATTGACAATCTGAAAGCTGAGACTTTTTTTCATATCAGAATTAACAAAGCACAAAGCTTATTGGAAGTTTTATTCACGTATCAACTAATACAGCATAGACTAAAAAAATATTGGTTCATCAAAATGAACATAAGATTAAAATTTTTGAAATTAAACATCACTGTTTTGGTCAGTGATTTCGGCCCTCCACAATTCATCTTTAGGTTTCATCCGAAACCGAAAATTAATTTTCGGCAGAATATTTTCGGTTGCCGAAATTTCAGTGCATCGTTAATCAGAATCCATGCTAATGTTAGTGTTTCAAATGCAAATTGTACATCAGTGGTGCTTTATAAGTATTAAACTTTGGCATGTAAATGATCTCCCTGCTACGGACATGAATAGAAAAAATGTCATAGGTTTTTATTAAAGTAACTGCCTGAGTCACATCTAATGACCAACTGGCAACTTTCTTCTCTCTGTCTTTTCTCTCACTCTTTTCTTCTCTTTCATTTATATAATGTAAGTTCTCTTTCATTTGAAACATAAAATCTTAAATGATTGAATGAAGCACTGAAAATATTTGTGGAAGTGGAGACTTTCTCTGTCTGTGGTTCTCTCTCAGCGTCTGGCATCTGGTTAAGTGGATAATTTGCAAGATTTAGACGGGCTGTAGGGGTGTAGCTCAGGAGTGCCTGGGGAGCTGCGGTGGGATGGCCTGTCATTCTGTTAGCATGCCCAGGGCAGGGCCTTGGGGTCAGGCAGGCTGTCTCTCACAGGCACCCAGAGCTGTTGACTACTGGAGCTGTGGCAGTGAGCTCACAGCTGAGGATGTGGCTTCTTGCTGGTCCGCCAAGCCTGAGGCGCTTACCCTCAAGCACAAAAGATACTCTGTACTGTATGTGTGTATTGCTGTGCAGATGTACATGTGTCCATGTGTCTCTGGAAGAGTGTAAACATTTTGCTTTCCTCTACATGTTGCTATCTTAAAAGGAGAACTTGGGTCACTGTTTGTGTTTGCACACTTGAGACCGTTTATCCTAATCATACTATCGAGTATTTGAATTCTACAGTATGATCATTTTCAAATGAACTAGCATGACCCATTGCTGTAAAAAAATGTGTGACTGACTTATTTTTAAGTTAGTGCACATTATGAGTGTCGCATCGGCCAGCGAAACAGCTAAACATTTATTAGTGTACCAATAATACTTAATAATATTATGTTAACTAGCCTCTGTGCACGAGCGTAGTTATGTCATAGCGGTTCCAGGTGGCACTTGCACTTGGATTTTGCAGCCATATAGTACATTAAACTCTTTTATTTCAAAAAAGCATGAAAAAGCCATAATATGAATTTGCAAAGTTATTGTGGTCATTTTAAAGCATGAGCTTGTTGCACTTCCTCACAGTCACTGATTTCAGGCTTGCATTAGGTCATTTTATGTATTTTATGCTTTTTAACAGGACAACAATAGCTGTTGACAGGACAAAAGACAATAATATTATAAAAATGTTAACAAGATGAGTGCTTCCAGAGTCTTGGTAGACAACAGGCACATCTTGTGTAATTATTTTGTCCTTGCTGTGTTTATTTCTCTTTCGTTCTCTGCTTTAGTCTCGGATGCCTGTGTGTCTCTTTCTAATGGGCACCAGAACATCTCTCTAATCTTATTTATTTACTGTTTTTCTCTGTCTTTTCGTGTTTTGTCCATGGGGTGCACAGTGAAGTGGAGCGTGTATGTGTTTGTGGGTGTTGATGTGAGCATGCAGATGCCCTGTCACTAAGTATTACCATGGCGATGGGTCTCAGTGCACAACATGATATGGATCAACAGCTAAAACAGCCCTGGGGCTCGTGGGTGTCCTAAATCTGCTATTAATTTCTCCCTGTTTGTCGCTACATCTTCAGATGATGACCCTAGACTACCTTTCTTATTTTCGGCGAAATAGACAGGACAAAAAACAGTCCACACTGACAAACCATTTTATTTTAATTTTATTTTAGTTTAGGGTTAGCATTTAAATCTGGTTTAAGAAATTTATTTAGCGAGTAGGACTGTTGAGTAGTGTTGTTAAAAATACCGACTTCGATACCAAGTCGGTACTGAAATTTAAAAAATGTGACGTGGATTCGTAAACACCTCTGATTGGCCATTGTGTTCATGCACTCAACATATATGTCTGTGATTGGCTACAATGATTAATGCACAGGAGCACTTGAAAGCACACAGGTGTTTGAATTTGAAAGCCGGAGCATTTGAAAGCAGGCGTCTATCAGCTGACCGGTCTGCTGATAGACGCCAGCTTTCAAACGTTCCTGTGTGTATCTGTGTAATCGCTCGGTGAAGAGCATCAATGATGTCTATTTACAACATGTTTTTGAAGCGTTGATCATTGCAGCCAATCACAGACATATTTGTTTAGCATGTGAACACAGTGGCCAATTAGAGGTGTTTACAAATCTGCTCAACAGCGCTCAAAGCGTCACATTTTTAAAATTTCAGTACCAACTTGGTACCGAAGTCGGTACTTTTGACAACACTACTGTTGAGGTTTTTGTCTGTATTTGTGTGTGTATTTCCTTTTGTTATCCATTCATAAGTTGATTTCACTGAAAATTGTGCCTTTGTGACACTTCAGAACATTATAATAGTTTTAAATAAATGTCAGTCATGTTTGATTGGCTTTTTTATTTGAAGCAGTAGTGGATTTGGCAGCATGTGTGAGATTGAGATATGATTATCTGCCAAATTTAGTTCGTTCTGTTTATTCTGGTTGGCATGTGTTTAGGTTCAAATGTGCTGTTGGAAAAACATAATTATTACATTTTGTGTAATTGTGTGTGTGTATGTGTTGCTTAGTTTAGATATAAAAGTTTCTTTACAGTTAAACATGATGTGTGAACTGTGTTTTTATAAAATATTTCAGTGAATGCTGCTCACATTTTGGTAATGAAAATCACACATAAACAGAAAAGATTGGATTATTTGTTTTGTAGTTCATGTAATTAAGTTTTTTTTTGTGGTTTGATGGTTGTTTCAGGATAGACATATGCTGTATATATAATTAAATGAAGTCATTTGCTAAATAGATATGGATGATGTGATGTAACATTTTTCCAACAAATGGCACAGTTGCTGAGTCACATTGTTGGTGTGGTTAATTCTTGTGACCCTGCATCTGGATTTGTTTCGTTTATCTTTATGTTTGATGTGAAGTGGATTGGAGTATATCAGGAGAGTAGATCTGCCAGATGTGTTCAAATTAGTCTAGCTGGAGCTTAAAGAGGTCATACAATATTTCAATTTTTGTCTTTTTTTTTTGCAATACAAGTTTGATTTACTATGTTGGCACTAACATCTCTACTCCCTTTCACCCAGATCATTTATAAAAGCTAAGCTGCAAAAATAGATCATTTAGAAACAGTGGTATTGATGTTGCAATCATGAACATATTGACATATGACCATCCACGTTTATATATCAAAACTATTTAGTATTCAGCAATTTTGTGATGATGGCATTTAGCCAATCATAACAGAGGTCATTTACATACAGAAATGTGGATACAACACCTAGCAGCTCCACACCAGCACAGTGACTCAACATCTGTGCCTTTTACTGGAAAATGTTACATTACATCATTCACATTTATTTAGCGAATGACTTCATTTAAATGTATACAAGTTTGAGCAAAACCTGATGATCATCTTGTCCAGTGTGATTTGAGAATGCTACAAAAAGCATCTTGTGCTTCATTGGAAAAAAAGAAATCTGACACTTAAAAGTGTCATAAATTTTCCTATTTGATTAATGACATATATAGTACAGAATCTGAAATATTTCTTATTCATTTTGTTTTTTTTTGTTGTTGTTTTGATTTCAATTTTTTACTAATCTGTGTATTTTCAGGTTTAAATAAGCTTTGAATACCAGATTTTCATTGTAGTCTCAAGACATCTGGACCCCACTAAACATTATAGGTAGACAAGTAGCATTACTGAATGCTTATAGTGATACATCTGTGGAAATTGTCTACTGAGAGAAGACACAGAGAGATAGACAGATGGGTGGAAGATGCCAGAAGATAAAAGGTGGATGAGTGTGATATTGCTATGAATGATATGGCTGGCTTAGGAAAAAAAAAAAGCCCAAACACAGATTGAAAGAAAGTACAGTAGCCGAATACGGCAGTAAAGTAACCGAATGAATCATTCAGAGACTTTTAGTCTTATATTTTTTTAGAGGATTGTCAAGCTGTCATAAAACCTTAAAGGACAGAAAACAGATTGTGGGAAGCATAAAGCAGGGAATGAGAGACTGAAGAGAGATAGGCTGGATATCCTCTGGCTCTCTGGCATGTGCCATCGCCGATGAACACAGCTGAAACGTATTTGAATAGCTGGGCTGACATCCTGCCAAGAGAATGAGAGAGAGAGGCACAAGCAGAAAGCAAAGCGAGTGAGGAAGAGAGAGCGAGGCAGAGAGCGGGACAGAAAGAAGCACAAGCAGACTGAGGGATTGAGCTCTGGTGAAGCAGACCGACCGCATTCAGATCTCCATCCTCTGGCATTTTGCACTGATACCGGACCTCTCGCCCTGTCTGACCTGTACCGCTGCCCTCAGGCACACTACACGCTCCGGGCCAAAAGCCGACACCATGATTAAGTCCAGCTGGTTCTATGTCAAGTTCAAATATAACGAGAAGGTGAGTCAGTACAGTGTCTGTTGCCCTTTTCTATTTTTTCGATTTTTCCTCGTTCAGTCTTCGGTCTGGTGTTTAACTGGGTTCACAGCCCTCTGTCTTCCCGAGACATGCTGGTCCTGTAATCCTAAGCCTGTCATTGATCTGTTGATAGCAGTGATGGTGGTATATTGATAGCTGAGTGTGTGTGTATGTGTGTGATGGTCTGAAATCCCTCTCATGCATTTTGTAATAATCATGCCTGCGTTTTGAAGTATTGAATATTTAACTGAGCTTGTCTCTGCCACCAAGGGCCAAGGTTTAAATTTTCATTTAAACACGTTTTCCACTTTTAAGAGCTGCCTTTATGCACCTCATGTTCTCGATATGAAAGATCTTCTTTGACATCACTATTGCTGTTATTTTTGGTATTAACAGAAATCTGCTGAGACTGAGCCAGATGGTAACATTCATGCAGATGTGATTTGTCTGTGTATATATGTGTATGTCTGCGTGTGTCTCAATGAGGTCATGCCCCTGTCCTGTCCTGTCCTGTCAGCTGTGTTAAACTTTAATGGAGGCTGATATTCTATTCTTCAGAGAGGGAGAGAAAGTGATAGATGGTGTTACTGTGAAAAATAAGATGTGGACCTGGTTTGCATGTTTTGTCAGTTACTTAAATGGTCAATGTGAAAAAAGAAAACATCCGTCCATCTGTCATTCTGTTATTGGATTGTAGCTCATAAAATCTCTTAGATTGCAAAACCTTATCAAAGGTCACATGTCCATATGATCAGCACTGTGAAATATGAACTTGATCCAGTTACCCACAGACCTGATGCATTACACTGGACTGAAGGTCAAACAGGAATGATGGTACCTAATGGTTAAGGAACTCAGTTGTCTACACAAAGGTTGCAGGGGCAATCTAGAAGCTGGTGAACTGGGACAGGAATCACTCACCTTCCTGATTGTTCTAGGGGGAATATTTCTGTACTTTATTTTCTGTAAAATTTCAAGAATATGTGCTCAATTAAATACCTCAGTTTTATTGAGTGAGTGAGTGAGAAATGTGATTGGTGATCTTAGCCGATTATTTTTAGTTCTAGATAATACACATTTCCTGTTTTCAAATATTTGTATATAAATTTTGAATATTGACTTTTGTTAGTTTCTAATTTGATGAAATGATCTTGCTAAAGTAGAAGTAAAAGTTCGATCTTGCAAAAGTAGCATTGTATTATCAACTACCTTGCACTCTAAATATCTGCATTCAAAAACAACAACAAAAAAATAGTCAAACTTTATTTAGAGCACATTTAACACAACCAAAGTTGTGCTTTACAATAATATAATGGAGGTGTGGTAATTTGTATTAAATAATTGAAGGATAAATAATTCTTCATTTGGAGTTGTTCAATTGATGGATTTAAACCTTGTAAACTAACTTTTAACATAAATGTGAATAATTAGGGGCTTTCGCACCGGAGGAACGTTTTCATAGTTCCTATTGGCAGAAGTACCCACTTTTTGGCGCGTTGGCACCACAGGAACTGGGAGAGAATTTAGTTTTAGGAACGCTTTTTGAGGGGACTAAATTAACTCATACTTATAGGCTGGTTTCACAGACAGGGCTTAGACTAAGCCAGGATTAGGCCTTAGTTCAATTAGGGCATTTAAGTAGCTTTTATAAACGTGCCCTAGAAAAAAATACATTACTGGTGTGCATCAACAAAACAATGACACTGACATATTTTAAGATATGTCAGTGTAAGTTGCTTTCAGTTAAAACGGCTACAATGTGCATTTTAGTCTAGGACTAACTTAAGCCTTGTCTGTGAAACCATGGGATAGGGTCTAACCCAGCACAATAGGACATACCAGTGTCGTAAGTGTACGTTGATTGGCCGAACGCATGCCATATGAAACACCGGTACCCACCATTTTTAAAAAGCTGTGTAAACACAGTTTACATATACTTACTCCACAAACATGGAAAACAGTGATAAGACATAAATAGGGCTAGACATTTCAAGTTTCCTATAGATGTATTTCTCATGTCTGAGAGGCAAGTAGTTTCGGTTCATTTTTGTGATCGCGCCGGCGCCACCATGTCATGCTGTAAGCACGCTATACTTTAGCTTCCACACTCTGCACAAACACTTGGATATGTGCCTAATAATAGTGCACATCTATGTAGGTTAACATTAGAACGACCAAGTTACTTGCATGTTTCAAATGATAAGCCATATTTGAGGTCGATGAATGATAGGTGAACGTTTGGATTTCCTGCCCGACATACTGTAATTACCACAAGGGCCCACCGTTAACGATCTGTCACTCAAGGACTGCGTGACTTTGAGTTTTTTTTTTCTGCGACTAACCGACTAATACAATTTTGTTCGACTAAGCCTCTTCTCTTTGACTAACATTTAGTCGACTATTAGGAGGCAGCCCTAAAGATAAAGAAAGCAATTGTTAACAGCATTTACCTGTCACTTATCTTGTGTTCTTTTCACAGCCTAGATGCAAGTTATCATAGGAGATTTAGTCTCTTAGGGTGCGTTCACACTTGGCATGTTTGGTTCGATTAAAACAAACCCTGGTGCGATTGCTCTGTTAGTGCGGTTCATTTGAGCATGTGTGAACGCTGCCATCCGAACCCTGGTGCGCACCAAACAAGCGGACCGAGAACGCTGAAAAGATGGGTCTCGGTCCGCTTCCAAACGAACTCTGGCGCGGTTCGAATGATATATGAACACAACACGGACCAAAGACATGTAAACGAACCAAAAACAGGAAGATGAGACCCTAAAAAGGACAGAATCCTCACGCATATCGATTTTTTTTTTTCTCGTCATAGTCGCAAGTTTGCCCATCACAGGCATCAGACGTGCGTCTCCACGCAGCAGATTGTTTGTGTGTGTGACGGATGGATTCCTGCCGCAGTTTTGACTCCTTTACACATTTTATAAGCTCTTCACGAGTTCCCAGCTGGCCAAAATACCATCAAATGCAGGCTACACACATACAACGAGCGCATTTACCTCAGTACACAGCATTGTTTTGGATGTTCGGTAAGTTCCGTCTCAAAATAGGCAATACGTCATACAATCTGACCAATCAGGTTATGAATGTATTCCTATGCCTTTAGGTTCGGTATCTTTTGGTTCTGTGATAAAATTGCCAGTCGGCAATGATAAAAACGCTAATCGGACCAGGACTAAATGTTTTTTTTTTCTTTTTTGGTCCGGACCAAATGAACCAAACAAACCGAACTACAAGTGTGAACGCACCCTTAGATCTCTTTTTTTGCTCTTTCAATCGCATAACTTATACACCTACATTCCATCTCTGTTATCGCAAAACCCACAACAAACATTTAAATGACGTCGCTGTCGGCCGGCTTACAGCGCTTCAGAGTTCCTTCTGGTGGTGAGAATGCAACCAGGAAAATGGCCTTTGAGGAAAATTTAGATCTCAGAGGACCGCACTGCTGGCTAGTTCCTATAACTAAGTTCGTATAACTAGACGTTGCAAAAGCCCCTTTTGCAAATCATGGGAGCTGTAATCAAAGTGAATAGGTGTGAATATTAAGGGGTGGATGTATCTGTCTGACATGACGGTAAACTGTGAAAAGTGCAACCTGTGAGCATGTCTGTGAGAAATACTGTTTGCTGTCTGTTTTATTTGACAGTGTCAGCCACATATTGCTCTGTTCAAGACACTGTTATTCACAAAGGCTGTCCATTTTATGTGAAGCCTGTATTTCTCTCTCTCTTTCTCCAGCTCTTGTGTTTCTGTGCTCCTCTCATTCTAATGCCCAAGTGTGCTTATATGACATGTGAACTGCTATAATTTAACACGGCACCTAACAGTGCTCATAACTCAGTGTGTGTGAGTGCTAGACAGACAGGGAGAAGAGAGGGTTTGAAATGAAAGAGAGATGGGGTTCATACTCTGGACAGGAGAGCGGATGAGAGAAGGGAACCATGACAACCGCCTGACTGCTCTGCTCCCTGGTGTGTGAAAGTAGAGATTGAGAGAACACTTTTGATTCAGGCCATGAAACAAGCGCAAGAGGGTGAAGAGTAAAAATATTCACTTCACAGCCGATTAACAGAGCAATGGATGAGGACTGAGAGAGATGAACTGAGAAATGTGGGTAGCAGACCAGTGAATGACTAATTGAGCTTTGAACAAGTTAGAGATGTGCGGGTTCCGTGTCTCAAAGTAGGCTGATACTGTGCTTTCAGGTGTTGAAACATCTCAGAAATTTGTCTTGTCTTTTGGATTTGTCAAAATTGTCTACATACTGTTGAAATCTAAAAATATAAAGTGCCTGTTATACTAGGGGTTAGGGGTGGGTGATATGACCAAAATCCAGTGTTGGGGGTAACGCATTACAAGTAACTTGAGTTACGTAATCAGATTACATTTTTCAAGTAACTAGTAAAGTATCGCAGGTTACTTTTTCACATTTATTGACCGACTGCTCTTCTGTCTCCATGTTGAGAGAAATAAAGTGCAGAGGTGTTGTGTGCACTGAGTGAACATGATGGTTATTGTAGTTCTAGACTAAATGTGAACATGCATTTACTCATCTCACTTGCACAAAAATATTCAGTATTCCTCAAAATGAATAAAAACCATGAAATGCAGTCTCAGAATTTTATGCAAGCCTGTAATAATTAAATATATTAAATTACACAAATATTCTTTATGTATTTAATCTCACTTTATTAACCAATGTCTTTGCTGCTGACCTTCAATGGTCCAATTCTACCATACTAATAAGCAAAAATTACTTTATACTAGATTTAGAAATAATAGTGTTGAACTTCCATTTCCTGTATCCTATTCTTTTTTAATCCAGAAAGGCAGCACAGCTGAAAGGTTTGTTTGAGCTGCGCCCTCTACTGTACAGGCATAAATATGCATTTCCTTCAGCCTGAGGCTTATACATTTCACTTTTGGTGTGAAAAGTCTTTAACATTTGCCAAAAATAGAACTTTTTTGTTGTTATTAAAAAAACAAACAAGCAAGCCCAGCCCAGGTGAGAAAAAGTAATGCAAAAGTAATGTAATGCATTACTTTTCATAAAAAATAACTAAGTAACGCAATTGGTTACTTTTCTTTACAGAGTAACGCAATATTGTAATGCATTACTTTTAAAAGTAACTTTCCCCAACACTGCCAAAATCTTATTGCGCGGTATGAGAAAATTTATTTCACGATAACGATATATATCTCGATATAGCTATTTTTATTTTATTTTTCTTATTAAAAATAAGAACAAAGAAGCAAATTACAAATAGTAGCACAAATACAATAGAAAAAATATACAAATTGAATAAAATTTGTTGTTCAGCTACAGTAAGTTTATTTAACATGTAGTAAGAAATACTACAGAAATTGAATAATCAAGTGTATAACTAAAACACTGCATAGTCTTCACTGTATGAATCAAATATGAACAGATTCGTATTAAAGATACAAAAGTGATTCAGTGAAGAGCAGAGTGATTTTCTCTGTTAAGACAAACAGCAGTTTAAGACTGAATGGATGGATCCAATTTTCTGACACACATCCGGTTTTCACCCAACTGTTTACATTCATTTAAGATAACCAACTATGTTTACGTGAATACACCACACGACGGGCATTTTGACATTATTGTGCATCTATCTGACCATTCAAGTGCAATAAGACGTGAAAGATAACTAAATTCATGATCGCATGCTATCTGAGAGAGGTGGCTTTCTGTGCATGCGTTTCGGGTGTATGTCAGTCAGCGCGAGCACCAACTGCATACTGAGTACTGAGTTCTGTTTCACAGCTTATTGCGCTTAATAACTTTATTAAATGTCACATGCGTTCCGAATTTGTGATTGCATGCTGTCTAAGAGAGGCAGCTTTCTGTGCGCGCGCTTCAGCTGTGTGTCAGTCAGCGCGAGCGCCAATCGCATTGAGTTCTTTTTCACAGCTTATTGCGCTCAACATCAAGCACATCCCACTCTTTATTTTCTCATTTTTGCATGTTTCTTTATCACTCTGTGTAAATAACTTAGTATGTAGGACTGTGCTACGCAGATATATTTGCATACCGCAAAATAAACGATATAGTAAATATTCTAAAGATAGACACTTTATACCATGGTCACGATATTTACCGTCATACCACCCAGCCCTACTAGGGGTGCAGGTGACATTTACAAATCATTGTATTGACATCTCTCCGAGGTTGAAACACTGCTTGAGCAATTACATGAGACATGATACATTTAAGTAAGTTGTACTGTTTATTTCAACAGCCCTTCTGATATTCATTAATGTTTATTTCTTGCTATAACTAGTAGTAAAGAGGGAAAAGTTGATCGGTTCAGATGCGCTGTGAATGGGTGAACTTCATTACCCTTTCACCACTGTCTAGATCAAAGTGGTTTGACTGACGGCAGGCGTCCAAGTGTTGTTCTAAAAGCAGAGTATCTCAGAGCCGCAGGTTCAGCCCTGTTGACCAGAAGGCCACTGATTTACCCCTCTTCTGACATGTGTGGGCTAAAGACAGGCTCCCTTATGCAAAAGAGAGGACTGGAACAATCCACCCTCCTTTAAACAAGTATAAAAACAAACAGGGAAAATAAGATATTGTGAATTTCTCATGGGTTGTGCCCTGCACTATGTTTTGGTTTAATTGCATCAGAATGCTTCTGTTGTTTTAGTTGCGGGCTGGAAAATGGTGAATTGTAAACGGCTCTCACAGAGAAGCATGCAGAGATAATTTTAGTGATTATGGGCTGCTTTTATTCTACCCCAGCTCTATGAACAGTTCATTGCTCTGCTGTTGATGGAAGCCATGTTAGGCTGGTTCAATCGAGATGGGTGGTCTGCTTCTAATGGTCATGATTTCTGTCCGGGTGGTAGCTTGGATTTGTAGGCCACACCCTGTGAATACATAATTCTTATAGCTCCAAAAGGGAAGGGAAAGAAAAAAAACAAACAAAAAAAAACATTATCTTCATTGATAAACTGACAATTTAAATAATTAATTTCTTCAAAAAATGATCAATTTAGATTGATAAAAATGCAGCATATCTGTAGAGCCCATATTAAATAATTTATTCTTAGAGTCTGAAGTGGTACAAAGTGGTTTACAGGCTTCCTAACCCTTTTTTGACTGAGGCTAAACATAGGCTTTGAGGCCCAAACAATGTCATTGTGACTAATTCATCGGCTCTGTTTGGGGTATTGCAGTGGATAGATGACAAATCCCCAACACTACTGCTGTTTCAGAGCTTTTAATCATAGCAATGCTATGAAAAGCAGTATGAAAAGGCTGAGGCAAAAAGCTTCTAAGAAGGTAGTCTCAGCCTCAGACATCACGCCCACGGACTGTTGGCTGAACGTCTGATGCATATGGCACACTTAACTGGAAACACTTCAGGATTTTTGAAGTCATCAAATGTGATGTAAGGCTAATGTACCTGTACTTGTCGAATTCACTCACTGCATTTCCACAGAAAAATGTTACAAGAACAAATGCTCTGTTTTTATGTCACATACTGTAAACAATTCCATGTTTACAGTACCTTTAGTTGCCACTGTTAAACTGAGGTATCTTGTTCCTTTTCATAATGAAACAAAACGTCTTGATTCAGATGTGTAGCGAATAACAAACGAAAAACAAATTACTAACATAATTGATTATAATGGAAGCTTTGAATTTATACACACTTTTGTGGCATACAGTGCAAAACATTACTGATTTGTTTGGTGAAGCTTCAAAATCATTCTCGCAATTGACAAAACCTAATCTTTAGCTCTTTCTCACACTGGTCCCAGGCCATCTTTATTGTTGAGCTCTTTGTTCTAGCAGTAATGTTCTTTTGGTTGAATATAACATTCTGTAACTCTTTAGGAAAGTTAGTGTCAGATGAAGAGATGAAGGGAAAGTTGAACAGAGAGAGAGAGAGAGAGAGTTTGTATCAAAGAGAAGCAGCCATCTGTGTTAGTAAGCAGCAAACAGCTGGTCGAAGGGATGCAAGATGTCTGTACCAAGACTGACAAGATTGGGGATGACAGGAAACAGATTTCCTCCCGCTTTTTCCCACTCTCTGAGCAAGGCAAGTGGGCCGCCCGTGTGCTGTGATGCCTCCCCAGCCTCCAGATGCTGCTGTCCTCCTGCGTGTGTGTGTTTATCTCAAAAATATGACACACTTTCACCCGCACATCCACAGAAACTCACACTCATTTACATTATCATCATTTCATGTTTATGTTTTCAGAATTTTTGTCTGTTTTATACATTGTGCAGTTATTATTTTCATTTTCTTTTCAATGCTTTTCATTTTCCACTTTCTACAAGTTTGCCTGGTTTCAGAAATAATAGACATTATTTTCAGATTTCAGATTATTTGTTTCAGATTTCATGTCTGAAAAGGGTCACACTGACCTAGAATCGTGATCTAGCCTGCTACAAATCAGATTCGTTTTAGAGGATCAGTTCATTTGGATAGTTCATTTCAGTTCTTTGTGATTTTCTTCAGCCAAGTTCATATTTTTCATGAAATATTTTGCTAATTTTGTTGTTTATACAGTTGTTGGGTTTTTTTTTTGTGTAAATTTAATTGTTTTAGTTAGATTTTCTTTGGTTAGTCCAACATTTTACTCACCTCACTTACTTACTCCCCAAAAAGTTCATAAAGTTGAGTGATTAACAAACACTTTTCACTTAATTATATCTAATAGAGTCTAAAAACAGTTTTGCAATAGTGAGAGATTGTAGCGTACTCTATTTTTTTATGGAGTTCAATTTCGACCAAATCATTCAAAAGAACTTTTCATCATTAACTGGTGTAAAATCTTGGTTAGTAGTATTATAAAGAGTGCACTCTTAATCTTAGCCATTTTAACATGTCTTTTTGACTGTGTTTCAGAACCTAGTAGGCTGCCTTCCTAGAAAGCATTTTTGGACATCATAGGCCCAAAAATGTTGCTTGGCTTTTGAAACAGCCTGAGACCAGCACAGAATCTTCCCCCTCAGGGAGCACCACTTCCTTTTCCCCCTTCATTTCTTTTTTTCCCCCTCTTCTCTCGCTCTCGACGTGATGAGAGGAAGATGCCTGGCAGCTGCTGAGGCAATGAAAGGTCACCCTGTCGTCGCGGCAACACGATAGCGAATGGGAGAAGCTGTCATCTCTCTGGCATTTTGATTGACAGGCTGCCTGGGTGACTTAAACTCTGTGGAGAAAAGGCCTGACAAGGCAGAGCTGTCACTTTATTGGGTGCACAGAGCCTGTGCTGTGTGTGTGGATAAATGAGAATAGAGGAAACCGTGTAAGAGGGAAATTAAATTAGATGGACGGAAGAGAATATAGATTATGCATGTGCACTGAAAAAAATGGTGTAGGTTTTGCTTTGAAACAGTTTTCAATCAGAAATTGCTAGTACATTTCACAAACAGTTACAAAGAAACGGCAAGTAACACATTGAATGAAATGTGAAATTTTAAAGTAGAAAGACTGAAATAGTATTAGTATTTTCTCAGAAAATGTACTCCAATGTTGTGTTAACCTAAACTTTTCATTTGCCAAATTTGAAAAACATTTCAGAATAAAAAAAGAAGGTGTCTGGTCTATTGCGTCTCCCTACTTTAGGAACTTTCCCACTAGGAGTGTTGGGTGACACTCCTAATAAATGTTAGTATCCAACATACTTTGGGTTCATTTTAAGCAAGCAATACAGTAATTTTTAACACTAGAACTGCCACTGGGTAAATTTTACCTGTGGCTGTTTTTCATATGTACATAACAGGTTTTCAATAAAACATTCAATCTCCCAGTCATTGACTTTTACTAAAATTGTGTAATTTACAATCCCTTGGTGTTAAAAATTGTTTAGATAAAACCAGATCAAAAAACGGGGCATTTATACCTATAAGCGCCACGGGGGTCAAATTTACCCGCTATATAATGCCTGTAATTTTCGCGCTGTCATTTTCATGCCCCTTATGTTTAAACATTGTACATTGCTAGGCAACGCCTTTCACTCACTGAATTAGCGGTTATCGGTTTCATAAATAAAGTCACAATGAGTAAAGGGTGGCGATTTATGGATGCCGAAGAGGTATTAGAAGCCCTAAATGCCATGAGTGATGGAGAGTCTGATGGTGGTGAGATCAGTGATGCGTCCTGGGTCGGCTCAGCATCTGACGGCTCATCTGATGTACTGAATAAAAACATTTTTTGATTACCTGAAGTTTACTGGTGTTGTTCTCTTATTCAAATTATAAATCATATAACTAAACAAATTAATAATTAATTAGATGAAGCTGTGTGCTTGAATTTGTTATCGCATCATACATCCTGCAGTGTGGTGAATTATTATTGTTCATTATTGTCTATAGGCTATTTTAGTAATTTAAATAACATGGGTTATCTTAATATATGGTTAATTATAATATTACACCACCCAAATATGTATTTACTTCCTTCTAATTCTCGTTGTCAGCGCAGACTTGTTTAGCTTATATTGACTGTTATGAAAAGTGATTAGTGTAGCCTGCATTAAAAAAAGCCTTGAACATAAAACAGGACAACAATATAGTTGATGACTAGACATAATCATTTCATGACTCTAGACACTTCTTTGTGAAGACAGTGACATAATACAGTGAAATAATATGTTCTTTAGCCATATAAAAACAGGTGTAATGTGCACGGGTAAAATTGACCCGCATGGCGGTTTTAGGTATACAGCGACCCCTGGCTGTTCTAGTGTTAAACAATAGTTGAGTTAAATAAAACTACCCAGCAGGTTGGGCAAACATTTAACCCAATTGCTGGGTTTGTCCATTTTCAACCCAACTTGGGTTGTTTTTAATTTTAATTTTCTAGAGTGTAGCCTAATAATAATAATAATTTAATACATTAATTGCAAATGCCAAATCTACTTAATATCGCTGATAGTTGATGGTTTTGACAAAATCTCTGGCTATCATCGATACATGATATCATCGTCTATTGGCACACAATTGCTTGCAATTTTACGTAGTGTAAAATTACCCTTGTTTTAGACCTTATATCTTGAAATAGCCTCA
Organism: Mylopharyngodon piceus; assembly: GCA_039654765.1. Classification (NCBI taxonomy): domain Eukaryota; kingdom Metazoa; phylum Chordata; class Actinopteri; order Cypriniformes; family Xenocyprididae; genus Mylopharyngodon; species Mylopharyngodon piceus. The sequence goes on from CM077438.1 coordinate 13,620,369, forward strand.
CTTTTACATTTCTATACTTTACCAGACTGCTGTTTCCTTTCTTAAATGAGTTAATCAGCCAAATTTATTGGTTGATTATTCAATATGCTTTTTTCAATAGTAATTAAAGTGCAACCACCAATTTTCAACCCGCTTTGTATTGTTACAATGTAAGTGGTATATTTAAATGAACAATGTTTACTCGTTCTCCGTGTTACCTGAACCGAGATATTCATGTTTATTTGTCAGCAGAAGTCTGCCGAATGACACAAAATCAGTGTTTATCACTGATATCACTGACAATTGTATCGTACTATCTCTACTCTTCAAACAGCATTATGGTAAAAATGGAACACTATGGCAACAGGTTTCTTACCTGTACACTTTGGGGGGTTGCATGGGCAGAACTGACAGAACGGCAGTTTCTTTCAATTTTTCCCCTCCATTTGGCCTAAAACACTGTGTTCATGGTCATCCAGTTTGAAATGTTGACTACAAACACAGAGGTTTTTTAGATTTTCCGTTGCAGCGTTCTCTCCGTATTTTAGATTCTTTGCAGCCTTTAGTCACTGCCTACAACACACTGGATCCTTCACTGGAAACCGAGAGTAACTCACTCCCGCTAAACATTTATTCTTTGAATTCGACATCATTATGACTAAAAGTTTGCTAAGAAGTATTTCCTACTAAAGCAAGGTGGTGTTTGACTCTGGTAAGCAAATCCATAGCAGATTGGTGGGAGTGGCCTTGGACGGCAACATACCCAGTGCATTATGGGTGTTACCTATTTGGCAAAGAGGAAGATAGCAGCCTTTTTCTCTGTTTTCTCTTGTCAGGTATCACCAATTTCAAACATTTTTTCTCCTTTCTACTATGTAGACAGCCAAGTTTTATTGAAAGCTCATTTTGCCAGTGAAGAACCCCTTTAACTTGTTTAGAAATTGTTTATCAAATCAACTTGTGAATCAACAATTTGAGAAGCACTAGACCACACTGACGTCTCTATTGACCCGCTCATACATGCAACCACTTAACAGACAACATAAACTCTCTTTATGTATGTGCACTTGGAAAAAACTAAAGGGTGTCAGTCTTCGTAGTGTACATGTTTTATTAATCATGGGAGCTGAAAGACCCTCAGTCTCCCTGTGATCATTAATGCATGCACCAGATAACGTATTTACATGTTCTCATGAATTATTCATGTCCAGAGAGGAAGAGTAAGAAGAAGAGTCTGGTTGAGGAGGACCCTCTGCCCACAGGCTCTTGTACTCTGTGTGTGTGTGTGTGTGTGTGTGTGTGAATACAGTACCTGCTGTAACGTTGTGCATGGCTTAGTCTTAAGAATAGTGCAGGCCGATTTCATGTTTTAGTAGGAGCTGTTTTTCCCTAATATAATTTATCCATATTATTTTCACACCTAGCAGAGCATTTACTGATTAATAAGGATAAATGTACACAGTTTGCCTCAAAAGATTTGCTTTATTTTTCAACTAATACCTGCACCCTGTCCTGTTTTTTCTTCTATCTCTCTGTATTAAGTCTGCTCTGCAATTTATCTGATTTTTCAGATCTGGAAATGAGACTGCTCATGCGTCTCATTTGCCTTCCCTGATGAACTTTTCAGGATTAGTACAGCTGAATTAATTCAAGTTTGATTCACTGATAGATGATATCTTATGGGATTTATGACTTTTTGGAAAATCAGCCTCATCATAGTGTTTTTTTAATGTTTCTATCCCATCTTTAAAGCTGAAATTAGATATAGCTTAAATAATACATGTGCTCTCTCTATTTGCTCTCTTTCAGTTTGTCTACAGGATCAGAGTTTTCTTCAGTTTGCCAGCAGTGTGCAGTCATTTCTGTGTTAGTGCAATGTGATTTGCTGTAATAATGAGGTCCTAATTGCAGAGATCCCCTGAATACTGGCACAGACCCCCACTCCCAAAATGAGTTATTAGTATTGCTTTGGTTACAATTTAAATTAATCACTATTATTTAAGCACAAGTGCTGTTCAACCTATGGAAACTCATGCTTCTATCTTTTAGTTTGTGTAAGTGGGTGTATCCCAGTTCACATACTGTCATACAATATAGTATTTGATTAATGCATCCCAAGCCATAGTAAATGGAAAGTAGGATGCTATGACCACATGGTATACTCATTTTGATGAGTTGATGAAATGTGCATCTGTGGATGATTTTTGTACACAACCACAACCACACTGCAGAAGAGAATTTTCGAAATTTCTAGTCATAGAATACTGGTAAGAAAATTTAAAGCTGCTGTCCGTAACTTTTTTTGGTTAAAAATTATCCAAAATCAATTTTTGAACATGTACATAACCAGCCAGTGTTCAAAACTATCTCCTTACCTTAGCCCGATTCACAATGGTAAGCTTGTAATTTTGTTTTATATTTCGGGTGGTACTGGTGGGTTTTCGCGGGAAATTCGAGCATGTCGCCGTTTGTCTTTGTGTCATTGCGTCACATCTGTTTACATAAAGAACGAGTCCCAGCTAGTAGGCTATATGGCATGTGAGGCAGATCATTTATAGCCTTTTCTCACAGCAGCTGCAATAATTAAACTTATTTTGATGCCGGATTGTATGGTATGACAAATTAACATTAGTGATTAGACTGTACAGTAATTGAAATCTACAGGTAACGCTAATACACACTAAATACACATAGTCACACAATGCTGATGTTGTTAACATTAACAATTTGAGAACAAAGTATAGCAATAATAATAATTTGCACGGTTTGATGTGATCCGAGCTAAGCGATCCTTAGATTTAATCACCATTGGCAGCGCGATTTACTGTAATGTTTTTTTTTCCTCAGTTGGTCAGAACAAAAGTGGCTTACTTGTTACTTACTTGTTCAGATGACATTTTCCGGTGAAAATTCTTATTTTGGTCATACTTCAAGACTACAATCTGTGATTCTGAAGTACAGTATCCACACCGGTGCAGTGACTGACAGCAAACATTAGATTCATCCGCACTGAGGAGCCGTGCCAAGGCACAACGCATGTAAAGATAATAATTCTGCAAACAACTGCAATTGCACGTTTCAAACAGAGATGGCGACAAAGAGGCAAAATTACGGACTGCAGCTTTAAAAAAAAATTTTTTTTTATTCCATTTGATGACACTAGCGATGTGTAGATTTGAAGCCATTTGAAGCTAAATGCAGACGTTTAATTGCAAGCCATTAAACGGACGGACTGGACTGATGAAACCTGTGATGATTAGTCTACTATTAAAGTATGAATTTGATTGAAGCAATAGGTCTACATAATATTCACATGCAGTTCATCAAGGGCATAATGTATTAGCCCTACAGTTACAGCATTAAATATTTAAACCTATAACATTTTTATCTCCCAATTCTGACTTTTTTTCTCGCAATTGCGAGTTTATATCTCCCAGTTTATATCTCTCTCTGACTTTATAACTCGCAATTCTCACAATTCTGAAGAAAAAAAATCGTAATTGCGGTATATAAAATTGCAATTCTGAGGGGGAAAAAAAGACAATAACAAGTTTATATCTTGCAATTCTGATTTTTCTTCTCAGAATTGTGAGATTTAAACTGAATTGGGAGAAAAAAACTTATTCTGTCTTTTTTCTCGCTATTTCAAGTTCAACACTTTTTTTTCAATTACCTTTTTTATTTTTTTATTCTGTGGCTTCCATAGATTGCTATTGCAGAACTGTAATTTCTGCCACCAGAAAGGCTCCGCCCACAAAACGTGTAGTATAATTTTATGAATTACATACTTTTAGTGCATATAGCATACACTACCGTTCAAAAGTTTGGAGCTGGTAAGATTTTTTTAATGTGCTTGAAAGACGTCTCTTAGGCTCACCAGAGCTGCATTTCTTTGATCAAAAATACAGTAACATAGTAATACTGTGAAATATTAAAATTTTTAACAAGTTTTTCTATTTGAATATATTTTAAAATGTAATTTATTTATGTGATGGCAAAGATGAATTTTCACATGATCCTTCAGAAATTGAAGGGAAAAAAATAATATAAAAAAATAAAATAAATAAATACATTTAATTAATTAATTATTGGTAGTGTATATAAACCTGGATGCAACCCCTTCACATTTGTATGTGAGAAAAGAATATGTTGGTGTGTGAGTAGCTGTCTGTGTGGTCATTGAAATAAAGCTTTGAAGTTTTGGACACTAAGAAACCTGGAGAGCTGATCTGCATTTCTGTAGAGCAGATGACCGAGTGTCTGTCTGTGATATAGCCAACTTATGCTGTGTGTGGTGCTGTACAGTTGTCTGTATGTACATCGCATCCATTCTGCATTTGTGTTTGTTTTGAAGTGTAACGGTGTGTGCGAGCTCCCCGTCTGTTCGTCTCTCTCTTATAACACGCTCCAGCAACACAGGGCAAAACAAAGGAAATGCTTTGCGTGATGCTGGGCCTTGATTGGCGCTCTCAGTGTAAGCAGACCCCTCCCCCTGGGGAATTATCTGCCAAAGCGTCCACGCTGCTCTGGTTTTAATAATAATTATCTAAAATCGCACCAATTAGCCTGCAGCTATACAAGGAACTGGGGAGACGAAGGGGAGAGAGAGAGAAAGGGAAGCAGAGAATAAGGACTGTAAGGTTGCTCTTCTTATCTTTATGTTCATTTAATATCACTAATGAACCTAGAATGGATCTTTTTGTGGTTTAAAAGTCTTTGATTTGTAATATCTCTGCACACCTTATAAATCGCTGAGCATTAAGGTCAAATGTTTCTGTTCTGACAGAATGGGCATTTTTATTCTGAAGAATCTAGTTTTATTACTCCTCCATGCTACAGTTATATATTCTTTTAATCAGATATGTTTGTGTGATTTTAGTGGTGTATGTTGGTTTTAAGGCATGTCTATATTAAAAGTGCTGTGTTGCATTCTCTGTCTCTATCTCTTATTCTTTTCTTCTTTTTTCTTTTTTTCCCCCTGTTTTCTCAGCCTCTTGTCACCTTATCATTAATACCTTTAGGGCTCAACAATAAGGATTGCTTGAGCCCAATGTGAGACTTTGGGTCAGCTTACAGGACTGAGTCTTGCCTTATCAGGCTAGTGTTGAGTTGTCATTCTGTCTTATGTGTGTTGGTCATGTAGTTTTAAAGGGTTAGTTCAGCCAAAAATTAAAATAATGTCATTTATTACTCACCCTCATGTCGTTCCACACCCGTAAGACTTTCGTTCATCTTCAAAACACAAATTAAGATATTTTTGATAAAATCCGATGGCTCAGTGAGGCCTCCATTGACAGCAAGATAATTAACACTTTCAATGCCCAGAAAGGTACTAAAGACATATTTAAAATAGTTCATGTGACTGCAGTGGTTCAACCTTAATGTTATGAAGCTACGAGAATACTTTTTGTGCGGCAAAAAAATATATAAATAAAAAATAACGACTTTATTCAACAATATCTAGTGATGTGTCAAACTGCCAAAGTCACGTGAACCATTGAAATTTCGAAATGTTTCGAAACACTTATGACGTAACGAAGCCTCGTTTACTGAAATCATGTGACTTTGGCAGTTTGATACACACTCCGAACCACTGATTCGAAACAAAAGATTCGTAAAGCTTCGAAGCTTCATGAAGCAGTATTTTGAAATCACCCATCACTAGATATTGTTGAATAAACTTATTTTGTTTTTTTTGGCGCACAAAAAGTGTTCTCGTCGCTTCATAAAATTAAGGTTGAACCACTGTAGTCACATGAACTGTTTTAAATATGTCTTTAGTACCTTTCTGGGCATTTGAAAGTGTTAATTATCTTGCTGTCAATGGAGGCCTCACTGAGCCATCGGATTTTATCAAAAATATCTTAATTTGTGTTCCGAAGATGAACAAAAGTCTTACGGGTGTGGAACGACATGAGGGTGAGTAATTCTATCATCTATCATCTTAGGTGTTGTATTTATTGTTGTAAATCGGTTGTTTTTAATAGTGCTATATAAATTTGATTTGACATATTTCATTATATTTTTCAAATAATTAATGTAATTATAATTTAAATATTATATAATATGTCATTTTTATTTATTTATTGTTCATTGCAAATAAAAATGTTGGCAGGGCAAGTAAAAGTCTGAACTACCTCAGCAGCAGAATAAAATCCTTTTAGTTGAGTCTTAACCTTACATTTTGACCCCGGTTTGAATGTTATCTTGTATGACAACACTTTGTATGCAGTGTCACACCTTGTGTGTAATCTCCTCACCTCTTGTCCTTCCTCTCTGTCTCTCTGTCTGCCTCACAGACACATTTATATCTATGCATGCTCTAAGAGAATAGAAATAACTCATGAGACTGTCTTGCATTTTTTTTCTTTCTGTTTGTATTTTATAGTCCTTCCTGTGTGTGTTTCTGTTTCTGTGTTCTATTCCACCCTGCCTCATCCTCCTCTGCCTCACCCTGATCTGATCAGTGATCATGTAGCACCACCTGCAGGTCAACAGAGAGGTAACACCCTCTTCACAGGTACATGATGTCCACGTACACAGACTACAGACACATGCGATTATTTTGCTGTCTGTTATGGAGGCAAGTTTGAGAGGATCAACAGAATCGATTCTATAATGCTCTGTGTGTTCATGGCATCAATATTAAATCACAATGTGAGCTTGTAAAGTAGAACATTATTATTGTGCACACTATTATATGCACACCAACTGTATCAACTGTAACAGATTTTTTTTCTTATAAGAAAGTTAAATGTCACCCACCTCTCAAAGCTTGCATGCACCTTAGAGTTTGTACCTCATATTTCCTTCAATTGCTTTTTTTTTTTTTTTTTTTTTTAAATCCCCCTTTGTGGCTCTAGGCTTTAAAATAAATCCTGTGTGTCCTGCATTTGCATTCTGCATGCTTCTGCATTATTCATACAACAATTGGCTTTCATTTTCTTCTAGTGCAAGCCCAGGGCAGAGGCTGTGGTGTGTAATCCTCACATGTGTGTTGAATGCTGCTGCTTCTTTTTTTTTTCTTTTTTTTTTTTTAAATATTGAGGAAATTAAGTTCATATTTTACTCTCTATTCATCTCTAATAGTCATTTAAATATATTGCAAATGCAATTTTAATATGATATGGTTCAGGTTTCAAGACGGTTTCATTGGTTAACATTAGTTAACTACTTTAGTTAACATGAACTAAGAATGAACAATACTTCTACAGCATTTAGTAATCTTAGTTAGTTAATTTCAACATTTACTAATACATTATTAAAATCATACAGTGTATTGTATTTGTTAAAATTAGATAATGCACTGTGAACTAACATGAACAAACAATGAACAGCTGGATTTTTTATTAACTAATGTTAACAAAGATTAACAAATACTGTAACAAATGTATTGTGCATTGTTAGTTCATGTTAGTTAATACATTAACTAATGTTAACAAATGAATCTTTTTTGTGGAGTAATACCACGATATGAAATAATGTTTTATATAAAGTGTGATTTAGAGTTAATATAGATGTGAAATCCAAATGTACCCTCTTTACTTTATTTAAAATATGTCCCTAATGTTGCATGACATTGAGTCTTCATAATTTATAATCTTACATTAAAATAAAACTTTATCTAGAATGGATATTTTTCACCCCTGAAATAACTATTGACATAATGAAATAACTGCTGACGTAAGCAAAACTACATGGGAGGAAACAAATACAATTGTAGCCTAATATATCCCATTTATTATTATTATTATTATTATTACTATTAAAAAAAAATCTTATTTTATATTTATATAATGCATACAAATATAAAATATGCACTATTTGACTTTTTTTGTTGTTGTTGTTGTTGTTGTGTGTATATATACAGGTGCATCGCAATAAATTAGAATATCATGAAAAAGTTTTTTTTTCTTCTGTAATTTAATTCAAAAAGTAAAACTTAAATATATTCTAGATTTATTAGACATAAAGTAAAATATTTCCAGACTTTTTTGTTTTCATTTTGATGATTACAGCTTGCTGCTCATCAAAATCAAAAAATCAGTATCTCAAATTATTAGAATATTTAATTTCAAATTCTATTAAATTACCATTCTCAGGGTATAAATATTGGGTTTAGGTCAGTAATCCCAACAGCAGTCATGGGAAATATGGGGAAGTCTGCTGACTTGACAGTTGTCCAGAAGACGATCATCAAGACCCTCTACAATGAGGGTAAGCCACAGAGGGTCATTGCTGAAAGAGCTGGCTGTTTGCAGAGTGCTGTGCCAAAGCATATTCATGGAAAGTTGACTGGAAGGAAAAGGTGTAGTAGGAAAAGGTGTACAAGTGAAAGGAATGACCGCAGGCTTGAGAAGATTGTCAGGCGAAGCCCATTTAAGAACTTAGGAGAGCTTCAAAAGGAGTGGACTGAAGCTGGAGTCAGTGCATCAAGAGCCACCGCACACAGACGTCTTCAGGAAATGGGCTACAACTGTCACATTTCACGCACCAAGCCACTTCTGAACCAAAGACAACGTCAGAAGCGTCTTACCTGGGTTAAGGAGAAAAAGAACTGGACTGTTGCTCAGTGGTCCAAAGTCCTCTTTTCAGATGAAAGTAAATTTTGCATTTCATTTGGAAATCAAGATCCCAGAGTCTGGAGGAAGAGTGGAGAGGCACAGAAACCATGTTGCTTGAAGTCCAGTGTGAAGTTTCCACAGTCAGTGATGATTTGGGCTGCCATGTCATCTGCTGGTGTTGGTCCACTGTGTTTTCTGAAGTCCACAGTCAATGCAGCCATCTACCAGGAAATTTTAGAGCACTTCATGCTTCCTTCTGCTGACAAGCTTTATGGAGATGCTGATTTCATTTTCCAGCAGGATTTGGCACCTGCCCACACTGCCAAAGGTACCAAAAGCTGGTTCAATGACCATGGTGTTACTGTGCTTGACTGGCCATCAAACTCACCAGACCTGAACCCCATAGAGAATCTATGGGGTATTGTCAAGAGGAAGATGAGAGACACCAGACCCAACAATGCAGATGACCTGAAGGCCGCTATCAAAGCAACCTGGGCTTCCATTACACCTGAGCAGTGCCACAGGCTGATTGCCTCCATGCCACACCGCATTGTTGCAGTAATTCATGCAAAAGGAGGCCCAACCAAGTATTGAGTGCATAGAAATGAACATACATTTCAGAGGCCTGACATTTCTGTTTAAAATATCCTATTTTTTTATTGATCTTATGAAGTATTCTAATTTTTTGAGATAGTGAATTGGTGGGTTTTTGTTAAATGTGAGCCAAAATCATCACAATTAAAAGAACCAAAGACTTAAATTACTTAAGTCTGTGTGCATTGAATTTGAGTTGAATTACTAAAATAAATGAACTTTTCCACGACATTCTAATTTATTGAGATGCACCTGTGTGTGTGTGTGTGTATATATATATATATATATATATATATATATATATATATATATATGTATATGAAAAGTTCAGATGCAAAAGCCGCTAAACACCACCTCCGTCAAAATTGAGATAATGATATTGAGCGAATGCTCTCCGCACATAGTATACGCTCATCAAATAGTTTCACTTCAAATCCACTAAATCCCAGCTTTAGCCCATTCAGAAATACCGGTTCATTGGCAGAAACCCCTAAACGCCACTTCAATTTGTCAGCAAAAGCCTCTAAGTCCACAGAAGACCCAATCGGAAGACGCGAATCGAATCATGTGATTTCAAGATGAATAATGATGTTTATATGAGCCGCTTTCAATTGCTGAGCTGCAAGTTTTTATCATGTTTTGTCCATCGTTACAATGACAATGACAGGATTCCACGAGTAACAAGTAAACACAACGGTTTTCCTTTTGCTTCTGTAAAACTGACAGAAACTATGTCTTGTTGTCCAAAGAGGTGGACTTAGAGGTTTTTGCGAAAAAATAAACACGTACTTAACTGGTTTTGCAGCGAAAGACTGCAAATTTGTTTAATACCAATGAAAATAAGGCATTTCAATAACTGACTAACAACCTTTTCATTGCCATTAAAGTAAAATTATTGAACTTAAACATAGGAGCCTGGTAAAAAATGCTCATTTAAAAGAAAAAATGTCAGGTGGACTTAGAGGCCCTTGTTTAATTTTGTAAATAGTGTCATAATGCAGTAAATCCTAAAGAGTTATTGTGAGGAGCTGTAAATCATTTTTTAGCACAGCCATCTGCAGCTTATCACAGACACCTCTTTAAGTGTGCAGAGACGATATGATAAGAGATTCAGGCCTCTGAATACAAGCAGCAAACATCTTAAACGCATAACTCTTAACCATACACACACCCACACACAGTATATCCTCTTCCCTGATGTTTGCAGAGCATGTCATGCTGATATCAGTCACTTGCGGGGCAGTCAATCTTATCAGCCTCGGCCAAGGTCCAGAGACATGCATGATGTGTTTGTTTTCACCCCTCATTAAATGTAACAAAGCTTAATTAAGCCTCACTTATCTCTCAGGCATGCATTCACAGACGTGCCATTGATGGAGGCGGGAAACATGTGCTTATTTTTCAACTCCGATATCTACCTGACTGCCTCTATGGAGGATGTTTGTACAAGACTCATCCTGGAATAACATTGCCGAAGAGGTCAAACAAACTGTTATTTAACTGACAAAAGGAAAGTGTCATCATGCCACATTCAAATTCTGTGTTTGAGTTCTTTTTGTTTGCAAAGTGTCATGTTGATATAACAAGGAAAGACTTTTGAATGCTCTTTTGACAAAGTCGAATTATCTGGGCATCTCAAATGACAGCAAAACCCAATTTTCTCATGCAGACTCACAAAACCGTTTTGATTGGTGCGTTTCCCATCTTTGTATTCCTTCACCAAATTGCCGCTCGCAGGGTTGCAAAACTCATTTGCTGTGTTTACTGAGAGGAAATGTGCTTGCGTCCTGCTCCGTCCCTCTGCAGGGCAGCGAACGCTTAGTGAACATACCGCAGAGACAAATGATTTGCCATTGGCCGTGATTTCCTAGATAGCGCAGTGGGGGGAGCCAGGAAGTGGGGCGGCAGGAGGGGAAGTTGCGCCCAGGCAGGGGAATAGACGGCCTGCTGGGAAGGAGATGGCTTTCTCTGACACAATCCGCCGGGAAGCCGTGAGGTCTTGAAATTGGGGGGGGGGAAAGCGGGAGGAGGCATTGCCTGCTCTGAATTTGTTCTGTCTGTTTCGTCCTTTCTCACTTACATCCCTCCCGCCATCTCTTTACTTTCCGTGGTGAGGGGTGGTTCTGAATGACAAGGCAAAGCTTCCTTCCCTCAAGGAAAAAAAAAAAAAAAGAATTATTTGTGTGTGTGAGAGAGAGAGTGAGTGCGTTTGGATATGCATATGAATTTGTGAATAGCTTATGAAAACAGTGTTAGTCTGGAGTATTGCTCACAGCCTTGAGTTTTTTGCTCCTAGGGTATGTTTGTGTGTGTAAGTGTGTGTATTTTTTATGCTGCTGTGTGTGTGGGATGTGTTTGAGCCTGTCTCGTATTGTTTTACAGGCAAGGTTATTGAGTCAGTGATAAGACTGTGAGTCTCAGAGGCCGGTTAGTCAGTCTGACCTTGCAGTGTGAGCTGAGGATATGCAGACTGGCAGGCTAGGGGTCAGTGCATCCCACAATCCCTTGGTAGCCTGTCTTTGGATTTAGAAAAGCAAGAGGAGTTCATTCTGCTCTCACTCTTCTGGAGCTCAGAATGTGAAACATGCATGACACACACACACACACACACACACACACACACACACACACACACACACACACACACACACACACACACACACACACACACACACACATGTACACACACACACACAAAAATCCAGCTGCCTAAAAATGTCTGCAAAGAATAAAAGATTAATAATATCATTGCTTTTGTATGTTTCTTTATTTGTTTGTTGTTTTGTTTTGTTTTGACAATCATGTCTCTCTCTCTCTCTCTCTCTCTCTCTGTATATGTATGTGTGTGTGTATATATATATATATATATATATATACAGTCAAACCATAATGTATTCAGACACCTTGAACATTTCATTCATTATTACAGTTTATTCACTATAGTTTAAAAAAATAGTAATAAAATATGACAAGATCTCAGAGTTAAACTGTGTCAGAAAAAAATTTATCTTAATTATGTCAGATAACACTTAAAACATGGTCAGGTCAAAGTGTTTGAATAATTTTTGGTTCCAAATTTGTATCAATTTTACTGGTAGTCCACTGTATGAAGAATTTTTGGGTATAATATGTCACAGTTTACTTTATTTTGCTATCCTCACTTACATAAATAAACTATAGTCCTGCACCCACTTGTAAAAATATCTCAAAAATGTCTGAATAATTTTTGGTTTGACTGTATATATATATATATATATATATATATATATATATATATAGATAGATAGATAGTACCAGTCAAAAATGTATTTAATCAAAAATACAGTAAGAACAGTAATATTGTGAAATACTACTACTATTATTGTTATTATTATTATAATTATTATTATTATTATTATTTTAATTTAATACATTTAAAAATGTCATTTATTCCTGTGTTGGTAAAGCTGAATTTTCAGCATCATTAAAATAATTAAAATTAATTAAAATAATACTTTTATTCATCAAGGATGTATTAAATTGATCAAAAATGACAGTGAAGATTTCTATTTAATAAATGCTTTAATAAATTTAATAAATAAATGTAATAAATGCAAATAAATTATGTTCATTGAACTTTTCATTCATCAAAGGATCCTGAAAAAGGTATCACCATTTCCACAAAAATGTTAAGAATTATTATTATTGCAGATTTTTTAAATTCTCTTGTTGTGTGTGTGTGAGAGAGAGAGAAAGAGAGAGAAAGAAATCAATTTTAACATTATTATTATTATTATTATTATTATTATAGTACAGTCATTTTGTGGAGAGGGAACAGTAAATGGTGAGAAGAAGTGGGTGGAATGCGACTGACATTCCCATTCATCTTGGCCCCATGATCTGCAATTAATGGTCAGACCTAGATCTGACATCCCTCTGTGCAGTAAATACAGAATGTTCAGCCTCTAGATGGGTGGATCTCCATGTTCAGACAAAGAAGAATTTAGTGTGCAGTGTGGGTGGAGCAGAATTTGCTGTAGGTGGAGCTCTTGTGTCGGAGTTCGATGTCAGAATGTTTTCCACCTGCTGGTAGAGGACAGGACAGCTGCCTTTGTGTGAGTGTGTTTGAGTGTGTTAAATTGTGCGCTTCTCAGAGACGGCAGGTGAGAAACGAGCGTATAGGAGCTTTTTTTAGTCCAGGGATGCATTTAGAGTGTGTAACCTCAATTAAAGCACTAGTAGCACATGTTATAAGATTAATTAAATTGCATTTAGGTGTAGTTGACTTTATATTTAATGGTAAACTGATTAACCGCCCTAATTTAGATGTATTTTACTATACAGTCTTGTTGTACATGCATCGTTTCTGTTGCATATTATATAGAAATCATCCTGCACATCCACAAATTACTTCAGACGCGGTTCATCATAATATGACAGTGCAGCATACTCTCCGTCAAGCACGAGAGCAAGCGTTTCTCCTCGCAATATCTCTGGTTTGGCTTTCAATTCCTTTCTCCTTTCCACTGCTCTCTCTCTCTCTCTCCTTCCCTCTCTCCCTCCCTCCTGCAGTCTACCGCAGGCCCTCCATCTCTGTGGTCTGTCAGCATGCTTTTTCATTTGGCTTGTTGCTACAGGGGGCTTGGCGCTGGCAGATTACAACTCGCCAGCCAGTCATTTTCGATTTATCTGAGCTCTCCGCGCCCCCACCTCCCTCCCCCGCGCCTCGCTCTCGCCCCGGTCGGCATCAATCCGCACGCACACACATACAGCCATTTGTCAGACCCTCCTTCCATTTCTCTCCTCCTCCACCTCCTCCCTCCCATCCTCCCTTTTTCGATTGGGCACGAAAATTTAGCTCGCAAGCTCAGAGACAAAAAAGAAATATTGTGTCAGGGGAAGCGTTTAAGTTGGAGGAGGCAGCCAGGGTTGTGTTATTACTTAGGGCTCTGTCACCACCGATGACCCCAGAGAGTGGAGAGTATCGATCGCTTGTCACTCAAAGCATTCAGCAGATTGCATTGACAAAGCTTGTCGAGGCCTTTAATAGCAAGGTTAGCAGCCTTGGCGGAGGCCCAGGAGAAAAGTCTAACTGAGCCCCATTACATGGTGGCTTTTAACCAGTCCCCCGGCCCACAGAGTGGATTGATAACAGTAAGGAAGTAATTTTAGTCTCATAATTGCCTTCCTCTGGTTGACATTTGTGGCCCTAAGAGCCTGTAAAGAAAAAAAGAAAAGCCCATCATGGCCAGACAGAGACGATGAAGGTTGCCGTAGTCTGGCGACAAAGCAACAGAAGCGCTTGGCTGGAAAATTGAGGAAATTAGCTAGATTTTCGAAATGTATCCTGACAGAGGTAGACTATAGGTTTGCACAATTTACGTTTTTAAAATCAACTATTAAATGACTAGTCCACTAATTGCTAGATATTATGAAAAGATACTTTATATTGGGCTGGTTTCGGGTTCGCTTGACCCTGGTTGGGCGTGTTTATTATGGGGTGTTTATATAAGACACAATTATATTATATAATATGTACACTACTGTTCAAAAGTTGGGGGTAAATTTTTTTTTTTAATGTTTTAAAATATGTCTCATGTTCACAAAGGCTGTATTTATTTGAACAAAAAATACAGTAAGACAGTAATATTGTGAAATATTACAATTTAAAATAACTGTTTCTATCCTAATGTATTTTAAAATGTAATTTATAATCTGAATTTTCAGCATCATTACTCCAGTCTTCAGTATCACATGATCCTTCAGAAATCATTCTAATATCCTGATTTGGTGCTCAAGAAACATTTCTTATTATTATCAATGTTGAAAACAGTTTTCTGGCTAATATTTTTGTGGAAATTGTGGTGTTTTTTTCAGGTTGTTTTTTGTTTTGTTTTTTTGAATGAATAGAAGGTTCAAAAGAACTGCATGGAAATCATTTTTATAATATATTTTGTGTCACGTTTAATCAATTTAATGTATTCTTGCTGAATAAAAGCATTAATTTAAAAAATGAACTTTTAAATGATACTGTATGTGTAACTAAAATAAAAAATATATATATATAAATAAAAAAGTCAACTTATTTTAATTCAGCTAGTTGCCAAGGCAACATTTCTCATTTTTGTTTAGTTTAAGGTAGTTTAAGGTTAGTCTAAAATAACTCTAAATAAACTAAAACTAAAAAAAAACCTAAAACTTAAAAACTGTATAGACGTTTACAAAAAACCTAATAAAACATGACAAAAACACATAACAAAATTACTAAAACTTTAAAATTAAAATGTAAACAGAAAATCAAATCAAATATATATACAGTAGGAAAATATGTGTGTGTCGGAAAAAAAATGAGAGAAATTAATCAACTACTCGACTATCGTGACCCATGCCTAGATTGGGCGCATGAGACTGTAAAAAGCATATGACTGTGATTTATGCTCTGAAGGAAGTCCATTACTTGCTAAAGGAAGTGCAAACCTAAACACAAACAGAGAGATGCTGTGCATGGCTGAGAAGGTCAAGCAGCCTTACGCCGCTTAAAAAGATAGGCGATGTTTAAGATAAACTTGTGCCAGAGGCTGAACAAATAAAAAAGTTGTTATCTTTCAATCTGGTTATAATTTCACAATTGACACGAAATAGCAGCATCAGTATGAAGCAAGAAGAAATGGGGCCAAGGCAAGAACTTCTCCTGGGAATGCTGTAATTTGTGGCTGACACAGGTGGGACAGTTTGTCCCCAGCCCAGGTTTTCTCTCCCATGTGATGTAGGTGGTGACAGGTCTATGAGAGCAGGAAGCTATTTTAAACACAGTGTAAATCGTATACTCTGAAACGCACACTGATCACCCGTGTCCCGCATTCCCAGAATGGCCCACCCAGAGCCTTGGCGTCATGAAGAGAGTAATAACTTATAACCTTATCTTTACGGGCAACTCTGAAAAATGAAGACCAACACCTGAATAAACTAATGCTGTGTATGACGCTTAGAGAATTTTTCATCAAAACAGATCAGGGCCTCATGCATAACTTACATTTATGCATGTTTTCCCATAATAAAGTCTGCACAAACCACAGAAACTGCACGCAAAGGTTTATAAATAGTATCATGATATGACGTTGTTTTTAAATCTAATCTTTTGTTTAAACAATGGAAGAATGATGGGAAAGGAAATCACATGACATTAGTGTTTGTTTTCATAACCTTTCATCAAAATGTATTAACATTTGATGCTGCTTAAACTTAGGTTGTGTAACTAAGGTCACATGGTTTGGCCACTTTGATGATTCAGTTGGATCTTTGACTTGAAAAGCTGTAACATGACAAGTTAAATGCGATGCAAATGAGGTTAATATCATCCTTACACCCAGAGAAAAATAGCTGGCGTTTGTTTTGCCCTATCATAGCAGCGTCTCACATAGCTTCCGCTATCAGTATGAATATGTTTTCATGTCGTTGGTTAATGTACTTAACCTGTGGTTTTACACATCACACACCTACATTTACTATCAGACCAGTTACTCTTGTCTTGTTTCTTGGCACTGTGATTGTATATGTGAATGTTATTGTGTCAGTCAAACATGGAATTTTGGATCTCTGTCAACACAACTCACTGCGCAGTCTCTGCTACAACCCAAATTCCGGAAATGTTGGGACGTTTTTTAAATTTGAATAAAATGAAAACTAAAAGACTTTCAAATCACATGAGCCAATATTTTATTCACAATAGAACATAGATAACATAAATGTTTAAACTGAGAAATTTTACAATTTTATGCACAAAATGAGCTCATTTCAAATTTGATGCCTGCTACAGGTCTCAAAATAGTTGGGACGGGGGCATGTTTACCATAGTGTAGCTCTTCTTCTTTTCAAAACAGTTTGAAGATGTCTGGGCATCGAGGTTATGAGTTTCTGGAGTTTTGGAGTTGGAATTTGGTCCCATTCTTGCCTTATATAGGTTTCCAGCTGCTGAACAGTTCGTGGTCGTCTTTGACGTATTTTTTGTTTAATGATGCGCCAAATGTTCTCTATAGGTGAAAGATCTGGACTGCAGGCAGGCCATTTCAGCACCTGGACTCTTCTATGACAAAGCCATGCTGTTGTAATTGCTGCAGTATGGGATTTTGCATTGTCCTGCTGAAATACACCAGGCCTTCCCTGAAATAGACGTCGTCTGGAGGGAAGCATATGTTGCTCTAAAACCTTTATATACCTTTCAGCATTCATAGTGCCTTCCAAAACATGCAAGCTGCCCATCCCGTATGCACTTATGCACCCCCATACCATCAGAGATGCTGGCTTTTGAACTGAACGCTGATAACACACTGGAAGGTCTCTCTCTTCTTTAGCCCTCTAGTGATGGAATGATGGAGGGAAACAGTATTCATATTCAGCTCCCAATCACTAGGTCAGCAGTAGGATACTTTAATGCAACATGACTTGTGTAATAAATCGCCATTTTGTTTCAAGCTGTGTCATGTTCTGTTTGTTGCCTGTGTGATAATGGAGTGGAAACACTTAAAGTCTCGGTTAGCCATTTCCACTGTTTTGTTTAGCATGCTAATGTTCAGTTAGAGATTTTTACACATCTGCATGGGCTGTAAGGTGACACTCCGGTCCTGACCTGTTTACATCCACAGATGTAAATAGGCCATAAAAATGTATAAATAAACCAACCAACAAATAAACAGCATTCCACACCATTGCTGTGCATTCTCCCTGTCACTTTTATCATAGACAGGAGGACAAAAAATAAAAGTGGTCTCTACCACACTAGATACCCCTGTTTATCATATTACCGCCACACATGAGCCGCGCGCATGGCTTGACCCGGTGTTAAGTTTCCGCACTAAATTTCATTGCTTCCATCTACTGGAAGGCTTGCCAATATACTGGCAGTGAATTCCTAGAGGAAAATAAATGGCAATAAAAAAGAGAAATGAGAGCCCCTGCAAGCTGAGAAGAGAGGGGATTTTTTTTTTTCGTTCCCTTTCATTGAGGCTGGCTGGTGTTGGGGGATGTGACTTGGCACCGTGAGCGAGGCTTAGTGAGATGGCGAGCTCTGAAAGCCGATAGCCGAGTAACAACTACGGCCGGATCGCGGAGGCCTGGGAATGTAATTAATTGCACACAAATTTCTTTGATGAAATGTTATGTAGTGATAAGCACTTGGCCCGCTAGCTTAAATTTTCTGGCTTCTCTGTGACAGCCTGCCCTCTACGCATCTGCTGCATTCTGGGAAATATCTGCTTAGCTTCCAAAACCTCGTTCACTTGCTTCATATCAACCAAGTTTTATTTATCTCTTGAGTGTCATTCTGTTAGGGATGGGTCAAGATAGTCATCTAGTTGTCCACCAACTGACTAGATTTATTTATTTATTTATTTATTATTTTTAATTAATTTATTTATTCTTAATTTTCCGTTTTTTTTTTCTTATTTTTTATTTAAATTATTTTATTATTATTATTACATTAAATTATTTTTTCTCATTTTATCTTTATACTGAAATTTTACTATTTATTCATTTTATATTAGTTTTTTTGTTTTATCTATGTATTTTATATAGTTTTGATATTTACGTTGGCGCTTTAAAGGTTCAGTGTGTAAATTTTAGCGGCATCTAGCGGTGAGGTTGCGAATTGCAACCAATGGCTCAGTCCACCGCTCACCCCTCCATTTCGAAGCACATAGAGAAGCTACGGTGGCCGACACAGGACAAAGATGTCGTCATCTTAGGCCTCGTTTACACTAGTGCATTTTTGTTTTAAAACGCATAAGTTTTGCTACGGTTATGCCTGTCGTTTACACTACGCCGGCGTTTACGAACCTCGAAAACGGAGACTTTCGAAAATGCTGCAGAGCCCGTTTTAAAACGCCAGGGTTGCATTTCAGTGTAAACGTACCAAAACGGAGACTTTTGAAAACGATGGCGTGGCTGCCCACATTCGCTCTGCGTATCCTTGACGACCGTGTAATGGCTGCCCACGTTCGCTCTTGCGTATCCTTGACGACCGTGTAAACAATAACATGGAGACTGAACTGCAATCTTTGCTGGCTTTGTTGTCATTTTTAGCAGCCATTGTGCAGTTAAACTTTGCATTTTTTTAATACTGCAGCCGTCTACATGCAAGAGGCAACTGTTTACACTTGTACGCGCATACCCAGTGTGCATGAACGGTCATGTGACATGCGTTTTCGGTCATGTAGTGTAGACGGAGATCGTTTCTGAAAGGCTGTGGAAACACCAGTGTAGACGAGCACTAGTGTAAACGGGGCCTTAGACAGCAGAAAGTAGCCAGTCAAGCAAATGCACTCTGTAGAGCAGTTTGTCCATTTAGGGCTACTGTAGAAACATGGTGGCGCAAAATGGCGACTTCGATGTAAGGGGACCCGCAGTGTGTAGATAGAAATGGCTCATTCTAAGGTAAAATAATAACATACCGGTTCATTACGTAAGGTCTTTATACACCACTAAAAACATAGTTATGTACATTATATTGCAGTTCTGTCAATAGATCCTCCTAAATATTACACACTGAATCTTTATTTAGCATGCTGAAAGTATTGTGTGTTATAATTGCTAGACAGTTTGCATAGTAAAAACACATCTTACTGTATGTAAACACTTCCCAATAAATGGTCCAATCGGGGTCAGGTAAACCGATTGCTTGGCTAGTCGTGTCTGTCCTGTATATGTGTGGTGTTCACAGCCTGACTACCTCATCTTTTATTGTCATTCTGTGCACCATAACTAGCTGTTCAGATATGATCTAAGAGAATTGAAGTCTCCGGTCGCTCGTAATATCTCACTTCCCTCCTCTGCTCTTCAGTTCATTATTAAATCTGGGAATTGTCCCCATATATCAGTATGCAGGAACAGCACATTATAGAGCCATTTGTAGGAGTGGAAGTAGAGTAGTGCTGAGCACAAGCAGAGGATGGATGTTAAAAGCATATTGATTTGTCTATAATGTCATTGTACATCACTAAGTTTTATATCCATATAAATGCGTCCTCAGGTTTGTCCTCGAGGCAGCAGCTGAAGTGAGTAAACGCGGCTCTTTGTTTGAGTTATGAGGTTTAAACTGCACTCTGCACTGTTTTTACTCCCTGTCCACCTCTACCTCTCTTTTGTCTTTCCCTTTTTTTCCTTCCTTCAAGGTTCATTTACCCTCAGGCCTCTGTTGAGAGACGCAGCCTCTCTTTTGCTTCCTAAAAACGTCGCATTCTCACACAGGTGGAATAAAAGGCAGGTTAAAGCTAATGGTAATCGTCAGTTAAGATCCCTTGTGCCATCATGACAGCAGCTCCTGACAAGGTCACCGAAGGTCGTTGCATGTCACTTGAGCTTAGCAACCGCAAAGAGGGGGGCCCGCAGCGTATCCATGGCAATCGTACCTTGGGGAACAAGAGACGCTGATGAAAGCTGCAATATTCCTGCAAAATTGTTTCTGCTGACATTTAGGATGTGATGTCACCTACAGAATTGAGGCTTTGGGGAATGTAGATGTCGATTGGAGCGCTGACGGAGAAAGGCGGCGACTATAACCCAGTCTTTGCGAGGACAGGGTCATCTAGTTTAAGCGTGACAATGTGCGAGCGGAAGCACGCTGCAGTACGTACTCAGGCGTAATGTTAGCCTAAATAAACAGCCACGCAGGCCTTTTAGCCTGACCCGAGCTCTGATCTCTGTTGACAGGCTGCTACTTTAGATCGGATGCGATACAGGCAGCTTGTCTGCGGCGGTTAAGAGCACTGGCCCTCAGAGCTGAGGAGGTCATAGCGGGGCCAATCAGGTTGGCGGGGTGACACAGTGGCTGTCCAAGCAATGACGGAACATTTGCAGCCATGCCGCACCAGCTATGATGGCCCCTGCATCCTTCTGTCAAGCGCTGTTGTCGCTGGGGTAAGCTCACTCAGGTTAACTGCTCACAGCAGTATCCAACTACTGCCGGCTGCCAGAAAACCAGAACGCTCAGATGGAGGTCCAGGGAGCTCATGCAGGGCCTTTTAATTCACTAATTGGGAACAGAGTCAAGACCTCTGTGTTTTCTGACCTATATACACAGCATGTTTTATGCAGCAATACGTCATGAGAGTAGGGAATTGCGATTGTTCTGATTAAAAATAGCGATTTTAAATGTGATCAAAATAATAAAAAAATTGTAATATCCTTATTTATTTTTTTAATATATTAATAATAATAGTAATAATAATAATCATTATATTTGACAGTACAACTAAAGTTACAATATTAGTATTTTTGGCTGTCTTAATTTAATTTAAGTTTTTATTCTGGCAGAAAATTGCTGGGAGATTACAAGTTTGGGAAGAATGTTGGCACGTTGCCTTCCCAAATGCATATGCGACCCAAACTCAAAGCAGATGCAATGATGAATTTGTGTGGAGAAGCATTTACTGCAAATCCCTTCTGCTCTGAGACACTGAAAATGCTGGATCATGAGCTGCTCACGTGTAAAAGAACACAGGGCCTTGCTTCACTCTGAAACATGCAGCACATGTGTTTATTTAATTAAATTACAGCTTTTGCAATTTGATAATCGCACTCAGTCATATTGTGATTTCAGTTTTATCTCAATTAATTGTGCCCCAAAAATACAAGAGGGGCTACAGTTATTTCATCACAGCTGATGGGTAAACCGGATAGATAAAATTTGATAAAAGCAATTTATCCAATCGAGCCATTCGATATTAGTAGTGGTGCAATGGATCACAAAACTCATGGTTCGGATCATATTACGGGTTTTGAGTCACGGATCAGATAATTTTTGTAACTTTGGGGTTGTAACTTTTCATTCATTACTAACAATATTAACAGTACTATTCAGCTACAGAAATGCAATCATTGAAGGGGTCCTTGATTATGATTTCACTTTTTTAACTTTAGTTAGTGTGTAATGTTGCTGTTTGAGCATAAACAACATCTGCAATGTTACGACGCTCAAAGTTCAATGCAAAGGGACATATTTTCTTTTACAGAAATTGCTTTTTAGGGACTACAACAAATAGCTGGTAGGGACTACATCGAGCTTCTTCCCAGGTTGGTGACATCACAAACCCCAAAATTTACATAAACCCTGCCCCCAGGAACACGCAACAAAGGGTGTGAGGCCATGTTTGGCTGCTTAAGAGAAGAGGAAGAGTTATTACAGTAGAGTGTTGTTGCCATGCCATAATTTTACGCCGGACTGCTTCACAAACGAGGGTCAATTTAACGCTGGATTTGCACAAAAGATTAACATGACAGCACATGCTAGTCGATGAGTTAAATCAACTCCACTGCAACTGCTTAAATTTATCCACTAACCATTCAGAAACATCCAGTTGCATTCTAAAAGTTGTAACTTCTTCCTGAGTCTCTCCATCAGTGTCCGACTCCGGTTTGAACAATGTAAGGCTGAACACCGTTACTGACAATCATCATTTTGGCTGCGTGAGATTCTCCAGCTTTGTTGTCATTGTACAACCGAAGCGTGAGCTGTTAAAGCTCCGCCCTCTTCTGAAAAGGGGGCTGGGTGCAGCAGCTTATTTGCATTTAAAGGGACACACACAAAAATGGCGTGTTTTTGCTCACACCCAAATAGGATCAAATTTGACAAACTATAATAAATGATCTGTGGGGTATTTTGAGCTGAAACTTCACAGACACATTCTGGGGACACCAGAGACTTATATTACATCTTGTAGATCCCCTTTAAATAAAATGTATTAATGATGATTTCACAACACATTCCCAATCCAGTCAAGCCATTCAATATTAGGTATTTAATTCTTTTGAAACATTCTTCAGAATATCTACTTTTGTGTTCCACAGAAGAAAGTAAATCATATAGGTTTGGAATGACATGAGGGTGAGTAAATGATGACAGAATTTTCATTTTTGGGTAAACTATCCCTTTAACTTGTCAGCCAATCAGGGAGACCGGCATTATTATGGTGGGTACAGTGTTAAGCATTGTCTACAGAATATAAGCCAACGTTTATTCATATAGGCCAGACCCTCCTCACCTCCACATGTAACAGTATAATTCTCCCTCTACGGGCCGCCGTCTGCTCCAGTGTTAAAACAGGCGTTATATTGCACTGAAAAGACAGCAGAGAGGGAGATATTTAAAGTGTAGTCATTGGAAACTGAGGGATTTGACTCTGCAGCAGGAAATAGACAATTTATTATAAGCAGCCTAGCACACTAGTGGATTATCTATAAAACTTTCATGGCTGTCCCTCAGTGGCAGGCAGCCATAAAACTTCCCGAATGAGGGACTTGTTAATTTACTTGTTAAAGCAAATTAAAAATTTATAAGCGCTTTTAGGTAAATGAGATCCTCTTTCATTGGCGCTCTAGTGGGATTCTCACTCTCTCTTTCGGCTCCTTGGAGGACAGGTTAGCTGTGCTGAAACGCCACAGAAGAACAATAAAAGCTGGTAAATTGTTCCAGGTTTTATTACTGTCGAGCTGCACAGCTGCTGTAGTGCGTAACTAAGGAA
This sequence comes from Mylopharyngodon piceus, assembly GCA_039654765.1. Classification (NCBI taxonomy): domain Eukaryota; kingdom Metazoa; phylum Chordata; class Actinopteri; order Cypriniformes; family Xenocyprididae; genus Mylopharyngodon; species Mylopharyngodon piceus. Next base: position 13,643,998 of record CM077438.1, read on the forward strand.
GAACAGAAGCCGATAGCAACAGAATCCCATGGGCTTCCATTGGAAGCGAAGGGTCAGCCGAGCTGTTCAAAGCAGGGTTTTAGATGAAAAGAGTATTGGGGTTTGCGAACGGCGCCGTTTAAAAGGCCAATGTGGCGGAGTCGGTCTTTTTGTTTGACTGCATCAGGGTTGTGGGCCGAGCCTGTGGGAATAGTTCAATAGACTTGTAAAATTTTATCATAACACCGGCAAGCACTTTTCAGCAAGTGGGCAAAGGAAATAATTGACTACATGTGCTAACGATAATCCTGTAAAAGCTTCAAAAGCCATTTTAAGAGTCTGGTCAGAGCGTTTCAAAGGATGCTTATCCCATAACTTGAGCTTTGTTTCTACCTCTAAGGAACCGTCAGTGAATTTCTACCAAAACTGTACTGTTTTGTTTTTCCAATGGGCTCTAGAATGTGCATAGCAAAACACACCGTCTTATACCATCACGCTGTTGATAACTTTGAATGCATGCTCATCTAAGCTCTCGCCTTGAACTGCACTGCTCTTCTCTTTACAAGTGCTCCCATCTCACTATAAACTAATATGGCTTTTACAAGGAAGCTCTTAATGTATGTCAGTATTATTTCAGATTAAGGCACCATTCTCCAGGAGTGCCATTGAAATCCACCGCTCCCACTTTCACATTTAAAGGGCCATTAAAACTGTCTGTTATATGGAAACTCAAAGCTATTGTGTGCTATGTCTTTGAGACAGTCCCTATAAAATACATTTAGGCTTATGGACTGTTGTAACGGTGCTTGTAATGGATGCATAGTTTTGATGCGGGCGCCAAGGCGAAATCGCAGTAAATTCAAAATAAAAAGTCTTGTCGTATTGCCGAAGTTGTTCACAAAGAGCTGGTGTGAATTAATGTGACTTTCTATCAGTATAATGCAGTCAAAAGCTGTTACGCTTGGCCTCCGTATGCCCTGTTGGAAACAAACTACCTTCATGGAGGTTTTCTCGCAGATGAACTCGCTAAGTGCAATGTGATTACAGCGCTATAAAACTGTGCTATCTATAAAACGACCATTGAAGGCTGACTTTCTTTTTGCGTGCGATCGCAAGAGCCAGGTTAACGTGCACGTCTCTTTGACCTTTTTATGAGGAAGGCAAAACGAGAAGCTCTTTCCATTACTGCCTCACATCAAAGCCTTGGCAGCATAAATTAATCTTTAATAGCGTGGAGGCTTTTGTGCCAGGGAATCATGCTGACTGCTTATTGAAAACAGTTGTTAATTCTATACTTCAGTAAACTCAGACAGGGGGGAGGGAGAAATCAGCCCTAACAGGGAACAGATTGAGGCAAAACAAGAACTTACTGTGTTGAAATTAATGGCAGATGCACTTACTGGTAGTTTAAATGTTTCATTAGATGCTAATGTCTTACTGTGTTTTTAATTGTTGAGGAATTAGTTGCTGGAATATGAAAACCATCTGTTTGTTATCTTCCTGGAGGGGGAATCTTTACCCAGGCTCTGCTCTCAGGGTTGTTAAAGGAGTTTATCCTTATGGTGCAACCTGGTGGAACTGTCAGTCTTCGTTAACGTCATTATGATTGCACAAGCAAGACTGTGAAAACCCACAGACGCCCGTATGCACACATACACACTCATAAACAACATTTTTATGTACACACTCACAGGCGTGTACATATGGGAGATGCTTGCTTTCCAAAGAACGATCATTTTTACAAGAAACTGCATTAAGTTTGTTATGACAGTTAATCTAGCGAGCAGCAGTAGGTAACGATCATATGCCAAAACCGAGCTGAGTAGTGCCAGAAAGAGCATAGGAACAATAAAAACGAACAGAATAGATATCATACTTTATGTGTCTAGAGTTCAGACTAATTTTAGAGTTAGTGAGATGCCCTATTAAACCTTAAAAGTGGAGTAATGAACAATGTGTGGACATAGAGGTTTATAGACAGGACTGCTCCAGCTTTCTGATTTATCGACTGTGGGTGGAAACCCGATTTGCACTGAACTTTTTGATGATGGTAATTTATCGTGGCTACCAGCATTACACTTTTTTTTGTTTAACGCCTATATTAATCAAATCTCTTAAAAAAAAATTACTCTGAGAACTCATAAGAAATGACCCGCATGCCTTCAGGAAAAAGTACTTCATTTTTCAAAGGCTATTTAAGAGGCATTAAGTGGAATTGAGTGGGGAAACCTAATAACAAATCTCCACATCGCCTTTCAGTTCTCATAATTCTGGTAAAATATGTACCTGCTTAACTGGTTTAAGGTAGTTGTACTATCTGGGTTTGATATCTTTGTTAATATTTGATTATAAACACAACTAAAGTACAAAGTAAATATGCACCATCTTTTTATACAGATATTTACATTACTTACATGGAGAATAACACAACTGCTTCCTCATAGTAATTTATTTAGTGGTGTTTTTTCCCCCTCAGAACCCTTAACCCTCAGTATGAAACTTCTTGTAACATGTCCTGCCCTATGCTATGGAAATGACTGAGTGACCTGCATAAAAATGTCTACACATGCATGTTGAACATTTCTGCAGGCTGATAGAGCCATATAATGAATGGCATTACTATAGAAGCACAGGGTTTTTTACTGTCAGTATCTGTTAGGAATTGCTTGTCATCTGAACTAGGCAATACTGATCTAAAACCTGTTTATTTAAATTTTTATCTGGAGTTCTAAACCAGTGTAAGCCCTCTGTCCAGAGTCACTTCTTGAAAAGTTATAACAGCTGTTGCAAGTTTTTGTTGGTTAGTTGGATAAAAGACAATTAAATAAGTACAAAAATACTCACTGTAAAACTAACATTTTTAATAAGTATAATAAAAACAAGTAGTCTTAAACAAAATGTCCATATTAGGATGCGTTGGCTGACTGCCTTAATAGCGTAATGTGGAATTGATATTAAATACAGTTGTTTTACAATAGAATACAATACTGCAATCTTTTATTTATCCATGCTTATTTCATGTGTTACTGTAATTATCATTAATTGTCCTTTTATTATTTTCCAGTTTATTATTGAATGAGTTTGTTTATTTTGTCTTTATTTTTTGAATACTGCATATTATCTCCCTTTCCCTTTCTCTTTTTTAAGTTTCCCTTGTGCTTAAATGAGCAGTTGAGAAGTTAATAGGAACATCTCACAGTGTGTCTTTTTCAGGGTTTGTTGAGAGTCCACTGAGTGACTCAAAGGATGATTATTGGCTGAATTTGATAAGTCCAACTGGCTTTATTATAGCTGTACTTGGCCTCTGTCTGCTATCCTCAGACTGATGTTTTCTCTAAGCATTTGGTGATGTGAAAGAGGTTTGGCCAGTGCCATTGTAGATCAGAAGTGGGATTGAGTCAATTTAGGACATCTAAGGCCCTGTTTACACCTGGTATTAAGATGTGTTTTGGTCGATCGAAACGTTTTGAGCTTTCGACCACTTCCAGAGGTAGTCGAAAACTCATTCAACCAGATTTCTTTCTTAGTGTAGACGCTCATGTGGTTAATTGTGTTCGAACAGTCACTAAAGACTGTCTACTTTCCACCTATACTGACTTAACGCGTAAACAATATGGGAAGTGCGTTAGCCAGAAGGTAACTTTGTTGGCTGGAGACCCAAGTTTGTTTGGAAGACAAAAAACTTACCAAGCACAATGTTCTCTCACCATTCCTGATTTCTAACACACACTCATAGACCCTCCCTTCGAAGAAATCAGGGCAGAAGTGGTTGAAAGTCGACAAAAGGTTAAAAGGTTAAAATACCAGGTGTAAACTGGTATGTGTCTCCCTCATCTACTTGTGATCCGATCGACCAAAACGCATCTTAATACCAGGTATAAACAGGGCTTAAATGAAGACCCAACAGTATTTGACCTTGACTAGGTGATACACCTCTCCTGAGGTAGAAGTTTAAATTAAGTTTATAAGGTGCATATGAGAAAAAAGTTATTTAGTACAAGGCTTCACATTCTGTACAACACACATACATAAAAATGCACCTAGTTTGACCTGTCTATCCTCCCTCAACTTCAGACTTTACAGTTCCTTGTCCTCCTTTTTGTTACTGCCAACTCTCACTCAGTCTCTTTCTCTCTCTCTTATCACGGTGGCCTGCTGGTAGAGGCAAGCGTCTCTGCCTGGAGTCACTGAGCTCTCCCTCTGAGAGAGATCCTTTCACATAGCTAATGGCTACAGAAAGGGAACAGTTTCATTTTAATTATGTGCTTTACTCAAGGGCCCTCTTCCCTGCAGTCCCTTATCCCGCCTGTGCGCCTTTAACAACCCACAGCCTGCACCAGTGAAAAGAGATATTCTCCAACCCTCATCTTCTTCCCTCCCCCGTCCCGCTGCCTTTGTCAAGAACTATTGCAAAGAATCTGTTTTTATTCTCCTTCGTGATGGGGAAGTATGAAAGAGCGAGTGAGACAGAGAAAGAAGGAATGTCTGGGAAGGAAAGATAGGAAAAGAAATGAGCGGCCGATCTATCTCTCCATCTTGGTAAACAACCCCCCAGTGCGCCGTAGCCTACTCTGCTTTTTCCATTAAGTGACACTGCAGTCATTTACAGCTCATCTCGACTCATAAAACTGGGTTTTTATGTGCTGAGAGATGAAGGCGGCGGGTTTTGGCAGGGCGAGGGGTACGGAAACAGCCCGTCTGAATGGCGAAGCTTCAGAAGACGTAAATTGCAGACCTTGACGACAGTTGCCGGGTCCCAGGAGTATGCCATTGTTCTCCAGATTTTACTGAGGCTCAGATGTTTTTGGATTTCATGTCCTCCTCCCGTTTTCCCCCTCGTCCTTCTCCTCTATGCTCTGCTCTTGTTCTTTATGATTTCTAGTCTGCTGAAGGACACCTGCTGTGAATTTCTGGTTCTTGCATGGGGAGAGTGGCTTACTGAATGGCAAGCTGCTTTTGATGTAGTTTGGTGGGTTTTTATTTCTCTTTCTCACAGGTTTGATATGAAGTCAGGCTTCTCCAAATAAAGGCACATAGATGTCAGTGGTCAGAGCCAAACAGGATGATGATGTCATAGAAAAGACATTTCCTTATGATGCATTTGATGCATTTCTTCCTTTCTTTCTTACAACAAAACAAAAGGAAAGTGGCAGCCCCTCACGGACGACTGTCAAATAAACTAAAACAAAACAACAACAACATAAAGTTAAGGCTTGGTCCTCTCTCATCTTGCACTGTCGTCACTCCTCCTTTTATCCTTCCAGAGCTCCTCCCTGGGACTCGAGACCGGTGTGGTGCGCAGGTGACACTCATTAACACTCGCTCCATCGGCCTCGCTCTGTTCCCATGGCTCTTGGCCCCGCCCTGCTTGATGCAGTATTCATAGATAAAGCGATGAAATTACATGAAATGATAGTGACAGAATCTTGAGATGTCCTGATCCAAATTAGCATCTCCCAAATGATCACTAATGGCTATGTTCATACAACAGAAAAATACTGTATGGTTGTCAGTTTGTATTCTGCTGATTTGCACAGTAAGATCAGTAAGACTTAAGTTTTATTTTTTTATTTATTTATTTTTTTTTTTTTAAAGAAGTTAATACTTTTTCAGCAAGGACACATTCAGTTGATTAAAAGTGACAGTTTATAATGTTACAAAAGATTTCGATTTAAAAAATGCTGTTCTTTTGAACTTTCTATTCAAGAATCCTGAAAGAAATGTATCACGATTTCCACAAAAATATTAAGTAATTGATAATAATAATTATTGTTTATTGAGAACCAAATCAGCATATTAGAATGATTTCTGAAAGATCATGTGACACTGAAGACTGGAGTATTGACTACAGAAAATTCAGCTTTGCATCACAGGATTAAATTACATTTTGAAATATATTAAAATAGAAAAGAGTTCTTTTAAATTGTAATAATATTTCACAATATTTCTGTTTTTACTGTATTTTTGATCAAATAAATGCAGTCTTGGTGATCATAAGAGACTTTTAAACGGCATTGTACATCCAATAGCTGCCTTTTTCCAGAGCTGCTTCCATGTTTTTTTTGTTTTTTTTTTTTGGTCTGTGCTTTATCCAAATTTAATCTATTTAGTTACATAGTTCAAATATGTTATTGTATTCAAATAATGTGATGCCCAGTATTGTTTCTTCTGTAGCCTACTCTATAGCAACAGTGTGTTTAACTTACTTTAGTGCTTTTTTTCTTCTTGCTGTATCTTATTGTTCCTTTTTGCTGTCTTTGTGTTTTCCAGTTGAAGCCGGGCCAGAACAACTGCAAAGACAGTGACAGTGAGAGCGTCAGTGGAGAATCCAAACCCTCCATCCGGAGCAGCTCCAGAGACAGACTGACAGACGTGAGTGACCAATCAAAACTGTGCATCACTCACCATACCAACAAGAAACAACACTCAGTCAACACCCCTGCAATTTTTCATTATTATTTTTTATAATCCTCATTTATAGGGTTTTCATGGATTTTGTTTTTATTATGTTTTCGATGACTGGAAAAGTCATGGTAGATAATGATAATTTCTATATATACATTTTTCTAGTTATGCTCTGCTTTAAAATATCAGCTAAATATTGCTTCAGGAGAGAAAAGTTTGTTTGCAAGCCATTCTTTTGAGTCCTTCTTTTCAGTGAATCCATCTGTGTGGGAACTCACAAATAGTATGCAAAATGTATCAGAACTGGCATTTATTATAGAATTCTACCATTGCTATTGTTTTTAGATGCTGCATAAAAGTTTGTGCAACCAGAAAAAAAAGTTTAATACCCGAGTTAAGGTAGGTCTGGTCCCCTACAAAAACTGTCTTGACACCTTATTGTTATCAATCAGTTGGTGCCTCGTTCTTATGAACAACAAGGTTCAATATTTAAACAATATTTTACAAATTCTCTTATCCACTCCATTGGTCTAAACTGACAAGGCCCTGTGCCAACAGGAACAATAGGAGTGTTTTAAGAGCCGAGCTGTTCTTGAGCTCAGTGTGTGTGCTTGTGTTGTCAGGGTGTGAGGTAGAGTAGCGCGGAGGCTGTCTGCACCCTCAGGCCTGCAGGCTCTGGTATGTGTTTGTGCTCGGGTGGTGATAAGAACATCCTATTTACTCAGCTGGCAGCTTCGGTGGAGACTTAGGCTGAAGCGCGACTGTGCTTATATACCGTAGAAGTGAAGACGACAGGAAGTAACACAGTGAAAAATGTACCAGTGACCATGCTTGGACATCAGTGATGTACCTTAAAAACACATATATAAAGTATTATTTTAAGTGCTCTTTGTGTATCCAGTCATATTCAATCTATTTATACAATTAGTCAATATATATATATGTATTTGGCCCGGCCCAAAAAAAGTCGGTGTTTGGATTTTAATATGCAAATACCTTAGAGTCTATGGATGGATCATTATTACTATGATTATTATGTTTCTACCATGTTATATGTTTGGCAGTGGTTCTTTTAACCCTAAAAGATGGAGTGTGTAGCTTTATTCCAGGATGACAATGTCAAGATTCATCAGGCTCAAATTGTGAAAGAATGTTTGGGAGGGAGCTTGTATTGACAATGCACTCTGTAAAGTCTCCTCCAGCACATCCCAAAGACTTACACTGAGGTTAAGGTCAGGACTCAGAGGTGCCAATTCATGTGTGACAATGATTTTAACTCTGATGAATATTGGCATTGTATATATATTTATACTTATATTGTAATAAATATTGGCCATTTTGTGGTTATCGGCCATTAAATAAAAAGAAAAATTATGAGCTTATCAGCATCGGCCAGAATCGGTTCATCCCTTAGATTGCACTGAAAGTTATGTTATCCTTGCATACGGGTCTTATACACAGGCTCGTGTGGAAACTCAGGCAGTCTGGCATAGGCCCTCTTCAAACCTCAAGCCTTGGCTCCCGCAGTGGAGATGTGAGTCTGTGAGTGTGTGCCGGCACTATCAGATATCGGGCATAATTAGAGCTGTCAGCTGGAGGGCGAGGCGAGTCGTCGGAACAGACACGGCAGAACGAGTTGAGCGCGACCGCTCCTGCGTGTAGCTATAGGATGCTTGGCCAGGCATGAAATGAAATAAGTAATTTGATGTTGACATCAGAAATTGAAATGATACCTGCAGCCCCTCGTCAGGGAAGAGAGAGAAGACCGAAGAGATAAAGCGTGAGAGGGGGGCGAGGAGAAGGAAAGGGAGATAGGAAAAGAAGAAATGCAAGTAGAAATGGGGGAAATAGATAGAGTTAGAGATGAAACACGAGATTGATTATTGGACAGGTAAAAACAACCCGCAAAGATAGTTTGATTATTGGACCGGTAAAAACAACCCGCAAAGATACGCAGAAGGTGTTGTGTATGATGGGTTTTAACTTGAGTCAGTTTATCTACTCAATTTACATCCTTCCAAACCTGCAAGCTGTTATTCTACAGTAGAACTCAAAAGTTTTGTTTCGGTGGAACACGAAGGAATTTGTTTGTGAAAGAAATCTAGATGCAGGCTAGCCATGAGCTCCAGTAGAGATGAAGATTAGAAAATAATGATAGAATCCCTTTAAGACTCAAGTTTACGGCAAGATAAATAGATAAATATATACATTATATAATTAGTATTTATTTATTTGTGTGTAAACTTTCATGAAGTCAATGAGACATAATCATGAATTATTTTATTATATATTTTATTATCTTAATTATAACTTTAATATTAGCCAAAGAATAAGGCGAACACCTCTGCAGGCTGTGAGGGATTGAAGTATAGTCTTTTCAGCCTCATTAATGATTTTTTTGACAAAAACATTTCATGACAAAACATGAAAAAATGTCTTTACACAAACTTGAAGTAGACAAAAAGTCCAGAAAACCTGGGTGGTGATAATTACATTATACTTTAAACCTATACTTCCCAGCCTAATTTTCATTCACATCAAATTATTGTGCTGTCTACTCAAAGTTCATTGGCAAGTTGTCTGTCACTGAATGTTTTGAACCCCTTGAGTATTCTAAACAGGAGGTGCTGAAAGGTGCTGGAGATTTTTTGCTTGAGCAGTTTCTCAGGGTCACACTCAAAGTAGAGCATCCTAGTCCTGAGGGGATGTTGGAAGCAGCTTATTCACAGTCACACCATAAAAAAGCCACTTCATACCAGCGTAGAGGGACTAGATAACAGAGACGGAGAGCAGGGCCTGAATTTTCGGCATGGGTTTGCAGGGATTGTGCCTAATTTTACTCATTTCCACTTGTAATGTGGGAAATTCCTGCAAACATTTATTTTAAATAGCATATAGTTTGAATGAGTAAATTAATCCACACAGGTGATCAGAAAAAAAAAAATCTGTAATCCACTTTGGGACTGATAACAGAGCTCTTTGGAATGTAATACAAAAAATTCAGTCATTGCCTTGGTAACGCAATATTTACTGATGATATGAGATGTAAATATTGACCACGTTATGGAGGATGATCAGATATTTCTTTTAATTTTATTATTAATTTGTGTTTACGTCACTCAAATAGAGTGCTTAGCCAGGCACAGAGAATCTGGTAGGCAAGCAACAAACAAGTGACCAATCCTTCACGGATTCTACCAGCATGATTCAGCATGATTAGACAACCATGCCAAGAATTCTGGGCCAAGAACGGTTTGTAATTGTGCCATGCCGTACCAGGCTCCAGTGGAAACACAACTGGAACCGTTCCTTACCATTCTAAGAATCGTTCAGCCCAACAGTGGAAAAGCGGCTTCTGTCTGGCCAGTTTAATTTTTAAAGCCAGTTAAACTCAATTCAAATTTTAAAATCCAACTTCCTTGTGCCCTATTGTACAACAAGAATGACTCTATGCCAAATTGTATGTCTTCCTAACAATATTAATATGATTTAGCACATAATTTCATCAGTTGTAAAAGCACAAATACATTGAATGAGCAAACATTTTGATGAGATAATTAAAAAAAATATGTAAAATATGACCCACTTCCCCCCACCTCCTGCCTCAAAATAGACAATTCTCCCATAAGAGTCACCCCCATTTTCTGTAATGAAATGCAGGCCCTGGAGAGGCAGGAAGAGAAAAAATATTTTTGACATATAAAAGTGTTCATTGTTTGTATATATTTATGATTGCATATGCACACCATTTTCCTAAAAGTGAAACAAAAGCGGAGGGAAAGCTTGAGTTGGGGTTATGAGGAGTAATTCTAGCTCTCGTTATAGACTGTTTGGCAGTGTTCTAATGATGTCTCCTCTCTCTTACTCCTATCCACTGCACTGATGAAAAAAACGAGAGAGAGAGCCTGGTGTTGATCTTCGCTTGACAGAGAGGAAGCTGGGGTCAAAAGAGGTCATATAGGACATCTTGCTCTCTTTCCCCCCTTCTTTTCCTCTTTTTTTCTCACCCTCTCTCTTCCCTCTCCCTCTCTCCCTCTCTCCCCCTGCCCCCATGCGCTGCCAGCTCATTAAGCTACAAATGGTGCATCAGCCTTGTTCTCGCCAGCGGTAACCCCAAACCTTGGATAAATTGGCAGGCTTGCTGTATTTGCTCCGAAGCCCCGGGTCCCCTTTCAGCCGCGTTTGAAGCCAGCATGGCGGCACGGTTTCCCCAGGCAGGGTGGCTGGAGGCCAGGGCAAAGGGAAGAGGAGAGAAGGGGATGTGTGGTAGAGACGGGGCGAATCAAACACACATGTGTTTAGTCTCTGCGGCAGGAGTGAAATGCCATCATTATCCGGCTGCCTATCAAATAAATTGGCAATTACAGGGCGCCGGATTCCAGTAAACAGCACATTAATGCTTTTCTTTTGGTGTGTGTGTGTGTGTTTGCCGAGAGGAATGGGGGACGGACGTACGTGCCCCCTGAGCATTTGGTGCCTTTGCCTACCCGTCACCATCTTGCTGATGAGAGACAAAGCAGGAGACGATAATGAGGTCAGTCCAAGCCGTGAACAAAACCCAACTAAAAGGCTTAAATATGACAGTTAATTTAACATCATCGTAACTGCAGTGTCCCTCCTATAGGGGAACCATCCTAAATGGCTCTTTAACTCTCCTTACAGCATGCTAATCTGACACAGAGAGGCACAGACAGACAGTGTAAGAGACCGAAGGACTCAGAGAAACTGATGACATTGCCTGCTCTTTGGTCGCCATAGAGACTGTACTTTGGGATTTCTGGGTAACACGTTTTATTGCTCATTCATCATTCAGTGCGGTCTTAACGGAGGCAGAGCAATGAAATATTTACATTGAGGGTCAGGTGGCAATTTGGCCTGTTTAGTGGTCTGTCATGTGTGGGGGTCGGGTGTGTAGTGTAAAGAGACGTGCTCTCGACACACACCCACACATGCCTGATCGGGATCTGCATGACCAATGCTGTCGGCAGTGTATCAGAGTGGATGAGTTAAATCTGCAGATTTTTAGAGTGAAGAATTCTGATTTAGAATTTACATTTGAATGTATATACAGAATTCCGATTCATTATGTCACCAGTTCTATTCAGAATAGATGAAACAAACCTGATTTTGAGGTTGAAGGAACAGAATTCAGATTTATAATTCAGTTTGAGTACAGAATTCAGATTAATCATCACAGCAGTGCTATTCAGAATAGATGAGTCAAACCTGATTTTGAGGGTGAATGAACAGAATCAGAATTCAGATTCAGAATTCAGTTAGGATACAGAATTCAGATATAAATTCCGATTCATAATCTCAGCAGTGCTATTCAGAATAGATGAGTCAAACCCTGTTTTAAAGGTTAATTAACAGAATCAGGATTCAGTTTGAATACAGAATTCAGATATAAATTCCGATTCATAATCTCACCAGTGCTATCATAGATGAGACAAACCAAAAATTCAGATTTAGAATTTACATTTAGAATTCATGTACAGAATTCAGATTCATTATATCAGCAGTTCTGTTCAGAATAGATGAAACAAACCTGATTTTGAGGTTAAAGGAACAGAAGCAAAATTCAGAATTCAGTTAGGATACAGAATTCCAATATAAATTCTGATACATAATCTCAGCAGTGCTATTCATAATAGATGAAACAAACCTGATTTTGAGGTTGAATGAACAGAATCAGAATTTAGATTCAGAATTCAAGCTTTGAATTCAAGGTAGTTAACTGCATTGTTAACATGAATCCTCAGCACTGTGAAATAGCATTGGACTATCCATGTGAATATAAGGATAATACTCACTATAAAATAGAGCTGCACCATTAATGGTCAATAGATTGCGATCTCGATTCACAGACCCACGTGATCTTATTCCTAAATGACAACAATTCGGCTATGTCTATGAAAACTTTGACAAGTACAATCACAGCTGAACATTCAAATCTACGTTGGCGATTTAACATTGTGTCTAGATTAAATTACGTTATTTTGTTTAGTTGTCTATTCAGAATCATAGGAGAATCATGATCTCTATTTTAAACACACAAAAAAAGATGATTCTCAAAAACAAAGTGATTCTCAATTTCTCCAGAATTGTGCAACTCTACTATAAACACATTGCAGCTAGTTTAGTTATGTATGCGTTTCCAGTACTTCATCTAAATGTTCTCTAAATGCAACGTTATGAAAAATCATTCTTTCTCTTGGTCCCCTGAGTGTCCGCTTTGGAACTCTCTTTTTGAGTGGTTTGCAAGGATTTGTAGCCCTCTTGCCGTTTTGCAGTGAACATATTTGAATCCAGCGTCGTGGTTAGTGGCTGTAGATTATTAGTTCTGCCTGTGCTAGGGGATTCTTTCGCTATGTGGTAAAACAATCTCCACCCTGTAATTATGGCCACTGGAGCAGATTTATGTCATATAATATAGATGTTGTTCTTAATGATTACTGTTATTATTTGATTTCGCCGGGACGTGGAAAGAGTCCACAGCATTTTGCGGAGAGGTCATGTTTCTGCTGAAGCTTTTGACCTGCGGATATTGCTCTCTGGTGGCTAAAGTCAAAACAGATTACATTAGAGTCAAACTTTCCGCTCTCTGTTTGTCACGGATCCTCAAACCTCGCTGCTAATTTTGATTATTCCTCTACACAGTCGTTATAATGAGGTCAGGGGCCCTTACATGCTGAGAAATGCCGACCAATTTGCTCCGACATGGAAGTTGTAATTGCTCGCATCAATTATCTAGTAGTTCTTTTGCCGTCTCCATTCGTCACTCCCGTTCTCTCTCTCTTCTTCTCCCACTCACTCGCTTGTTCTCTAATTTGAAATGTTCCTTATTAGAGACATGCATTTAGATATGGCAGTTGCACCGCACCTATAATTAGCTGATTATCATGGCAGGAGTTAAAGTGTTTGAACAGGAGTTTAGAATGTGTGTCTGTGTGTGTGGCAGAAAAATGTATTTGTTTGTGCATTTGTGCTAGTGTGCCAGCATTTGAGGAGGTTGTTTTTGCCTTTCTGGATAACAGTGTGTTTATAACTGTCAGTTTGTTGTGTGAGTGTGGAAAGGAATATGGAGTGTGTCTGAAGAACAGTAGTGGTTATGATTGCTTTATAGCTTAACAGCACTGCTCTAAATCAGCTGTCAGTCACTCTGACCTGAAACACAGCTGGTGACAGCACCTCAATAAACCTGCCACTCCTCCCTCTCTGCTTTGCTGTTATGCCTGAACTGGCCAGCGCTACACTCAAACACACACTCAAACACAAACACACACACACACACACACACACACACACACACACACACACACTTATCTATATGGATAGCACTCTTCCTTTAGATGCCACAGCAGGGGGTCTATATTAGGGGTGTAACAGTACACGTATTCGTCCCGAACCATCACGGTACAGATGACGAATACAGTCAGTCACAGGCAATTCACACTATAATCCAGAAGGGGGCGTGCGCAGCAATGCAACTCTGTTTGTTAACTGCCACAAAAGGAAAAAGCACAGAAGAAAAAGAACAATGCATAGATATGTTTACGTGTAATCTCTCAGCCAGTGTTTCCACCGTGGAAAGCTAATATCTCACGTAGCATTACAATCACCTCAGGCAAGTCATTTAGTGTCCACAGCATGTTAGTTCACTGGAGAAATTTCACTAATTATATGCACTATATTAGCTTATATATTCATTATATTTACTTTACTTGTTAGTAATGTCTTAATTATTTAATGTGTGTTTAAATAAATTTGTCATGAAAACAAGTCATGACAGTAAATGTGTAAATGATCGTATTTCAAAAATGAATTGGAGTATAAAAATAATTGAAAATATTATTATATCTAAAAAATAAATAGCAACTAAATTTAATAGTTTGTTCTTTGTTGTTAATTGTATCCTTTAATAGTATAGTAATGTGCAAGAAAGGGCTCCTTGTATATTTACAGCATTAGCTGAGATAGATTTTTTTTTTTTTTTATCCTTAGGAAATGTTAATTATAATTGAATGTATTTAAAGAAAGAGAGACACTTTGTTCAATAAACCACTGTTTAATAAAAAAGAAGAAAAAAGAAGCAATTGTATGTTTAGTTTTCTCACCCCTGCTGTACAGAACCTGCATCGAGCCGTGACTTCAATACCGAGGTACATACTGAACCATCATGTTTGTGAAGTGTTACACCCACAATTTTAAATATATATATATATATATATATATATATATATATATTTTTTTTTTTTTTTAAGAACTAGATATATGTATATTAACTTTTTCACTCTTTTGTCCCTCGAAATGATCTGTTTTGTGAAAAGCGCTATTAAATAAAATTGACTTGACTTTTTTTGTTAATTTAATTTAAGCATTTCAAAGGTCCAGATGTGAGTAAAAATTGACTTGAATTGAATGAAGAATGCTGAAGAAAACATCTTTTTAGAGTCTCATGGCTGCTAAGACATTTTTATTGTCTTAAATCTTCCTCAGTTCATTCACTGTTGGCAGGTGTGGGCTGAGTTGACCCTGAGAGTGTTTTTGTGTGAATGTGGCAACAGATTTTGACACACAGTGACAGGGTGGTCTGCTTTCATCACAGCCTGTCTGTATGGGGCTGTCATTATCTAATAGCTAACTGTCCATCATGGGCAATGGGAGAGAGACAATACAAATGAACATATCTACACATGCAGCCAGCACTTACCCATCAAGTTGGGAATCATATTGAGGCTCTAAAGCATCAGGTGCAAGTTTTCTAACCTCTAGAGTGTCAAGTCAACCGTGGCTTGTGTAAAAATAGTAGTATGAATTCCATGTGCTACATTTTTTCCCCCCCTAGATTTTTTCTCCTCATAGATTTTCACTTTATTTTATTAGATTTTTTTTTACATTTTATTTTGTACAATTTTATTCATATAATTTATATTGTAAAGTTTTAAATATATATTCATTTATTTTTTTTTAGATTAATTTGGTTTGGTTTTTGGTTGGACTGTAGAACATTGAGCATGAAATGACTAATGAACACAGTCGGAGACTTACTTTAAACTTACATGATCTCAATTGCTCAGTGTGTTGGAGCATGTGCGTTTTCAGTCTGTTTTACAGAAGTCTGATTGTTTTTTTTTTCTTTTCTTTCTCTTATGCCAAATTTTGTGTCTGATTATATTTGTTTGATCTGGTTTACAGCATGTCTGAACCAGAGCCAGTTACCAGCTCAGTATCCTTAAATCCAGTCCTCTTTAACAGCATCCAGTCATTCACCAGCTAACCTTGTTCCATTTTTCTCCAAATTCCTCTTCTTTTCACCCACAGACAGTGAAAGGAAGGGAGTGAGAGAGAGGCAGACAAAAAGTGCTGGCAGAGACTGGGTTGTCTCTTTCTCTTTGTCTTCTTTTCAGATCAGAGTGCATATTGTAATGCCATTTAAATGCCCGTCGTTTCCTCATTTATTTATTTTTCCAGATAAAGACGGATAGCTTGGAGGAATCTCTCTCTTGCTGTCGTTCTCTCTCTGTTTCCCTTTAGTGTTAAGGTCAGTTCATCATAGTGAGTTGAATAAGTGGAGCCTGAGGGAATCTTAACAAAGGTCTTGTTCTGATTGGATAATGACAGCACGGGGCCCAAGGAGCAAGAGAAATCGCTAGTTGCCATAGCAATAAGAGACCAATGTGGGTACCATATTCTGAATGTGCGAGAATGCGGCAGAGAAAGAGGGGGGAAAAAAAGACTTTTGACTCTGAGGCTGTATAGAAATCATGTCTGTGTCCTCACTGTACGACATACAGTACACACAGTGTACGGGTGAAATGCTTCAACACCCCTCACCCTCTGTGGAGCAAGCATCACTTGAGGAAAGTTGTCAAATACATTGCTTTTACAGAAAATAACTTGACTATGAACTAAAATAAATGCAACCTTGCCCACCAGGATACAGGCATCAGTCGCTTTCATAAACACCAGCACAAGCTCACATCTCCCGGGCCTACAAATCACCCTGACCTGGAACCTCTGTGTGTGTGTTCAACTGAGCTGCCATGACCCTATTCCCCAAGCCTATGTTGTAAATATACCAGACTTCTTTCTCTTCCTGCCATTTTTTCTCCCCGCTTGCTTGGCTTCCTCAGAGGCGACTTGTGTTTTCAGTCCTTAATGATCCTTCCTTATGATGGATAGAGACAGCCTTGTCCAGGCCAAGTAGCACTGCCGTATCTTCAGCAAACCCAGGTGCTGACGGAAAGGCTGTGTGAGGTTCTCCAGGGATGAGAGAAAGTGGGAGGAGAAGTTGGAAAGGTCTCGTATTGTGAGGTTGTACGCCTGGTTACTCTCCATTTCTCCTCGCAAAGCGTGGCCGAAACTGTTCAGCACTGCAAATCAAATCTCTCACTGTTGTGCTGGATTCGCTACATTGACTTGTGGCTGCCATAGAATACGGGGAATGATTTTACCACAGTTAAGTGGTGTTGTTTGGTGCATTGTGACGTCCTGATAAATTGTATTAATAAAAAGTTTTTAGTTAGTAAAAGTAAAAAGTAAATTTTTAATAAACATTTATGTAGTTCAAACAGTGGTGCTAGCAACACCAAGCTCATGGGTTTGATTCCCATGGAAATGCATAAACTAATAAAATATATGCAATATATAGTTAGTCACTTTGGTAAAACAACTGCAAAATGAATACACTTAAATGTGATCATAATAATAGGTTTTATTTATATGTAGTTTTATATACAGTTACTGCCTTAATTTTTTAAACTATAATCATATTGCCTGTACAAGTCATTTTAAATCATTTTTTAAAAAAATCTTGTCTAGTTGAATCTCGTATAACTTTCAAAAAATTCAGTTGAAATTGCTCTAATTATTTTGAAAGACATATGTGTAACGAGCTTGGCTGTAGCAGTGACTCGACAAAGGAATATACAGGAAGACACTGTAATGGAAATCTTCACAGGAAACATGCAAACATGCAACCAAACATCAATGCACACACATAGACAACAGTGACTAGAAGGAAACTAATGGTATTTAAACACTGGGACTAATGGGATAATTAACGAGACAACAGGTGGGATGAATTAACTAATCAGAACACAGAAAAACTAGGTCAAAGGGGAAACACAAAGTAATAAAATTACCAAACATGTAACAGATCGCCCCCTCCCGGGAAGGCACGTCTTCACACCGTAAAAGACAGAATACAACTGAGGAGGGAGGGCGGGGGCTCAGGAGCAGGGCGTGGAGCAAAATAAATGAAATAGTTCATAAACAAAGAAATAGTCCAAGGAGGAGTGGGGAGGTGGAAGGAGCCAGTAGGGAGCAGGAGGAGCCAGATGACGTGCCAGAGGCCAGCCAGGACGAGGCCCCAGGGCGGAGTCGAAGGCAGGAGGAGCCATGGTGTAGCCGACTTGATGGAAACGGACACCCTGGGGACGACCGACTGAGATGCAGCACCAAAGAAGCCTGGTGGAGCTGATGTGTGCATGTGGCACTGATGGTGCTGGAGACCGAGGTGAAGCCGCGGTGATGAGCAACCGGAAATCCAGAGGATAGAGGCTGAGCCAGTGGGACCGAGGATGAAGGCGAAACCAGAAGGAGCCAAAGGTGCAGGCAGGTCGATGGCTGACCAAGGTGGAGCCGAAGGGATGAGGGAGCCCGGAGAAGCCATATGGCCGATGGTGTCTAGTGGAGCCAAGGGAGGGAGGAGCCAAGGCGGAGTCGAAGCATCAGATGGCCGAGGTGGAGCAATGGGCTGGGCGGCTATTCTGGAGACACAGGGAGCACTGGAGAAACATGAAACACTGGAGCTACAGGGGGTGCTGGAAATTCAGGGGATGCAAAAAAAGTCATTAAGTTCTGCCTCAAAAATGTCCTTTAGTTCCTCAAAATAATTAACACAGTCCATCTTCATCTCATCCACAGTGGTGGGGTTGTGGCGGGGCTTTCCTTCAAGCCCTTGAGCTCCACAGGCACTCTGTGTGGGCTGATGTGGTCATTTTCCAGGCCAATGGTGAACGGAGAGTCATTGTTCACCAGCACCCACTCCACAAATGGGTCACGGGGAAACACAAAGGAACTCAAAATGACCAAACATGTAACAATATGTTGCCATGACTTATTGATTGTATCATGTTTACAGTATACATTTTATCAGTACATGTTTAGCAATTTGTGAAATTCAGCTGATTGGTCATAGTGGTGTTTATATTGACTATTTTCAACAGCTTCAAACGTGGCCCATCCAAACAGATTTTATAGCAGAACTATCTATTTGTAATTTTGATTTGAAGGATCAATTGTGATTTTATATGAAGCCAGCATGCTGGCAATAGCCAGATTTTGTTTCATAACGTTGCATTAATAAAGAACACAAAGTTAAGCCTTCAAATACCACCTTCCCCGCTTTACAGCTCTGTAGGCCAATCGTATATTGCAGTCTGAATGGCCATCATCTCCATGCCCGGCCTTCCCGCTGTTTCGTCCCCCATAGGATTTTAATGTGTGAATGTGTCTGCTGGGCTGCAGTGAGAAGGTATATCGCTGGAGTCCGAACCATTAGACTGTATTCAAAGGGGCGTTTAACACACTGCAGGCGTCACAGTGGCATTGTGCTCACTGACGTTGAGTTAATGGACTGCGCTGTGTTTTTCAGTTATTCACTATCTGGTCAGACCGAGATCAGAGAGCGTGTCTGTTGAGAATAAAATCAAACATTTCTTCATTACTTCATTCAAAGCACAGAGCTATATGATCAAAGGAAATGAGTAAATAAAGAAAATATCTTTTTTCTGTTAGAGTTGGTTGTATAAAGGATTTGTGATTTATAACAAATAGCTAAGTTTTATTGCCTTTATGATTTAGTGTAACAACCACAAGTTTTCCTCCTCGTATGCAAAAGAAGAAAAAAAAAGCATGAGATGGAATGAAAAAGTAAAGTATTTACTCGGTTTTGATATCCTTCCAGCAGCCGTTTAAATGGCATGTCAGGCCACGCAGGTGGTTGGGGAAACATAAATTCTTGCTGGGTGTTCTGGATCCAGCCAAGGTTCCAGAACTATCTGTCACGGTTCTGTTGAGATTTATGCTTGAGTGGAAGAGGCTGAGTACACACAGAGTGTTAAAGAGTCCTGTAAAGAACAAGCCATTAAAACATCCACCTCAAACCACCGTTGTAGCACAACCCTGCCCAGAGCTGAAGTCATGGGATCTGCAAGTCTAAGACCACTTGTGAATATGCTTCTATTGTGCATTTTTGTCATTTGCAGTATTTCATTGAACATTATAGCATAACAATTTGAGTGAAAAATTCAACTCTTTTGATTAATGACTTAGGATGAAATGGGGCTTAATCTTAAATATTTCTTTCTTCGTTTATTTTTTTTACGTCATAGCATTTCTTAGTTTATTTTTTACCTTTCTGTTTTTTTCCAGGTTAAAATAGAATTTTGAATCCCATATTTTAACTGTGACCTCAGACTTTTGGACCACACCGTGTTGTGGTTCTCAACCAGAAGTCCTCAGCAAACTTCAGATATGCAAGATGACTTAAAATGATGATTTAAAATGATTTAAATTAAGTTATATTCAAAATAATCTAACTTAAAATTCTAAAAAGCACATAAATCAGAGCTATTAGCAGAATTTTTCTTTTTTCCCCCTTCGATTAATGGTTTATTAAAGAACATGGAACTTTTGGAATCACAAAAATAATTGTTTTTAATTAATTTAATATGTTGACACTCCCAGTTTCTGTTAATAGGAAAGTTTGAAACAAGCTTCATCATATTTACAGCAAAACATGTTGAAAGATATATAATAGCATATATGAGAGCTCTTTGAATATTGTGTTGGCTAATGGTTGAGAACCACCAGAGATTGACAGGAAGTGATGTGGAAAAGTGTGAGGAGCAAGATTAAGGATTGTTGTGAGCTGGATTCAAGCTTTGTGTTGACTGTTTGCGCAGCACAGCTCTACGTGTCTGATCACGTGTGTTCACCACTATAAAAAAAGCCCTTTATCTGGTTGTTTTGCAGTGCTTACCATTGTGTCATTCAGGCTTAACATTGCACAGGGTTGAGCTAATACTGTGCTTTGCATCAGCTCTGAGTGACGCTCGAAATACCTCTCTGACAGGCGCTGTTGTGCGCGGCTGTCTGTCCACATCAGGGCTGTTTATATGTTTGGCAGAGGGCATGTTCGGTCTCCGTCAAGGCCTCGCTGCGGTTGAGGGGATTACAGAGAGATCCTCCGTATGTCGCATCACTTCTATATCAGAAGCCACTGCAATTTCCTCCAAAACCGCAAGGCAAAAAGCCTGAGAACAGAGTAAATAAATGTGAAGGTATATAAATATATAAAGAGGAACACAACCCCCTGGAATCATAGTTTCAGAAAGATTATTCCAGAGACATTATTTCCCCCTAGTCATGGACTTAACTCAAATTTAGAGGGAGAATGAAATTGCTGGCAGTGAAAAAAGGCAGACAGAAAAGGTGGGAGTTCATGAGGAGAGAAATAACATTTTCATTTGTTTCGGGCCCTGTGGGAGAGATAGGCCGTGCCAGTAAATAGATGCCGTTATGAGAAATGATTTTCTTTTCCCTGATGGGGGATGTGGTTTTAAGGCACACTTATCCATCTGCAATCTAGATGTCAAACCCCAGGAATCCAGAATAGCAAGCAACACAGCGGTGTGGTCGTAATGACACACGAATCGAACCCCACCACCTCACCCCAATCGTTTCTCGTCCATCTCTCAGCCTCCCGCCAGCACGCTGCTCTTTCTCTCAGACTCGAGGTTTGTTCTTTGATATCCGTTTGTTCTTTCCAGCTCAATCATGACATGTTTAAATTGGCCGGTCATTTACCTTCTGGCCCCGCTGGTACTGTTGTTGAGTGTTCAAGAGGGAAGGAGAAAAAAAAAGTTTATAGTTTTTACAGATATTTTTATCCCCGGAATATTCTTGCTGCTGCAGTTATGAAGAATTTCTTCACTTCCCAGAACCGAGTGCACTGCGGGTCTCCACGATTTTGCTTATTATTGTCCATTATACTGCTGGAAATGAAAATACGCCACAAGAATGTTCACTCTAAGTGAGAGTTTATGTTTTTAGAAATGACACGTTACAGTAAGTGTCTTTGGGCTTAAAAGCTTTTTTTCACAAGGAATGCAAGCTTAAGAGAAAATTTGTATTTTTTGTGAGAGAGATTTCTTTGACGAGCTGCAGACTTTTTCGACACTTTATCAAACCCATGACTGCATTCTGCAAAACTCCCTCTGTTCTAGTTAGTCTGATCAAAAACAGCACTATGCACCAAACTCTGAGTCATCAAAGGATTTGTGAAGCTTTCATCTTCAGGGCATAGCTTATTGCTTTTCACCTGATACACTGCTTCATCTCACTTCTCTCAAAACATGCAGAGCAGTCAAAGTTATACGTTGCATTACAGTTGTTCAGTTGTTCTATTGTTCTGTTGATGCTATATATTCCACAAAACCTGTTTTTCATTACAACTGTATATGAGAATTGTTTTATGCTATATTTTATTCAGATCCTAGAAATATCTTCCTTTGTGTTTTGCAGAAGAAAGAAAGTCGTACAGGTTTAGAATGACTTGAGGGTGAGAAAATGATGACAGAATTTTCATTTTTGGATGAACTATACCTTTAACTAAAATGAACATTAGTGTAAAGTGTTAAAGGGGACCTATTATGCCCCTTTTACAAAATGTAATATAAGTCTCTGGTGTCCCCAGAATGTGTCTGTGAAGTTTCAGCTCAAATACCCCACAGATCATTTATTATACCTTGTCAAATTTCCCCCTATTTGGGTGTGAGCAAAAATACGCCATTTTTGTGTGTGTCCCTTTAAATGCAAATGAGCTGCTGCTCCTGGCCCGCTTTCCAGAAGAGGGCGGAGCTTTAACAGCTCATGCATGGGTTGCTCAACAACAACAAAGCTGGAGAATCTGACGCAGCCAAAATGACGATTGTCAGTAACGGTGTTCAGCCTTACATTGTTCAAACCGGAGTCGGACACTGATGGAGAGACTCAGGACGAAGTTACATCTTTTAGAATGCAACTGGACATTTCTGAATGGTTAGTGGATAAATTTATGTAGTTGCTGTGGAGTTGAAGAAAGAAAAGTTGCCAGCTTTTTTGATTATTTTCACAAATATTTCATGGCCCCAAGAATATTTTGTTGTACGAATTATCTGAACAATCACATTGTCACTAGCTTCATACATTATTTTTTTATCAGCACTTGAATATGGATAAGTTTCATAAAAAAAGCAACATTTTGGGCAAAAATCGTGAGTAAATCATTTTTTTGCCAAAGACTACATCAGAACGATAATCAAAACACATATGGAGTAGATCGAGTCCATCAACACCCCCCAAAGCTTCACAGTCCTATTGGTCATCCAGGGTCGACATTTCATTCAGTAACATTAGGCAGTTTTGATTTATATGCTGTTGAATGTTGATGAACACATTATTTTACATATGCATATGATTGCATATGAGATCGCTTGTTTCTGTGTCTTCTTCGCAAGTGCTTTGATCAGGAGGTTCAGTACTCTTTCAGAAGATGTGTCATAGCGCCCCCTAGCGTATAACAGTGAAAACACGGAAACCTCGAAAAATTCCGCGTTTGACAGGAAAAGAGTTAATTAGTGTTAAATATCGGATTTAGGATATCAGCATAATGCCCGACCGCTAGTAATGTGTACTTGTGTTAAAGGTGAAAAAAATATTGTGTGCAAATCAGTAAACCGTTAAGATACTGAGTTCATCAAGCCATCCTTGGCTCTTTTGTTCAAAAAACTAACAACATTACCACCATGCCTCCAAGAATAATTACTTAGGAACTCAGAGTTTGTGGTTGTTTGGCAATGTCATGCGGCCTTTAAATATTTATGTAGTACTGTATCCTGCAGACAGCCACTATAATCAGCATCACAGTTCAATAGATCATGCATTTGCAATTATGGTCCTGGCACAGGTTCTTGTCTGGAGTGGTCGGGTACATTTGTTCCCTTGCTTCAATGGCTTGGAGGCCTGGCTCAAACAGGAGGAAGAGAGGTGGACAGTGGCCCAGATGGTGATGAGCTGGCTTGGGGGTGGGATTGGACAGGATTAACCCCCTGTAGTTGTGGCTGTGGCCTAGCTACTTAGGCAGGTCAGGGATAGTGGAATTAGCCTTGGCCTAGCCATGGAGTTCCATCTGATTTCAGGCCTCATCCAATTACAGCCTTATCTCCTCAACAAATGAGATCAATGCTGCAGACACATGAAGAACTTCTGCCTGGGGGACAAATTGTGATAATCGTCCATAATACAGCTCAGGTACAAGGGCAGACAGGTGCCTGCAGAACAAGCTCAGCATGCTTGAACCCAAGAGAGAGTCTGGACCGACATTGACTACACCTTGTCATTAGAGAGGCAAAGGAATTAATATTGATTAGCACTGAGGTTATGCTTCACCTTATGCTCTTTCTGCTGGTATGCTTGTAGAATTATTGAACTTTATTGTCTCAAGTGCAGCTTCAAGAGCCACAGGATACTAGGCATAATTGCGATTTTTGTCTCTTATCTGCATTGAAATTTAGGCTGCTTTTAAGTGATTTTAAAGGATGCCGCAGTGGGAACCATAATTGCTTTTTATACTTTCTGTGCATTGAGACTGACTTGAGATTAACCCTCTGTGCCTAATGCAGTTCACAGTTAATTTTCTTGTCAATTAGGGAGAAAAACAAATGTTTGACATTTCTAGACGTAATTAGGAAAATAATTAACCTTTGCAACTGCCTGTTAAAAACGGACTGTTTTGCAAATCTCTTTTCTGTACTTCAAATGTGTGATAAGACTAGAATGAAGGGGGTGTATTGAACGCAGTATATCTCATCGGGTGAAATTGCGTGCTTCTGTGCGTGTTCAATTACCATTGCTTTGCTCTCAATGTGATTTTTGCAGTATCTATAACCAGCTCTGAAAATTTTAGGGTCTCGAATGTCATGCATAATTGCAAGGGCTCTACCGTTGATCTTGCCTATAGAGCGGTGAGTAGCAATTTCATGACAAAATTGTCCGCGAATCAGTTTTATTGAAAGATTTAGTAGCAATTATACCGCCATTGTGAGGCGGATTCATTTAAATGCTTTGAAATGGGCCGTGGTGTATTTGAGACTACAAAAATATGATGGTCTCTAATATGTAGTCAATGGCCAGTCCCAAACTCTGACTCTAATGCCACCGGTCTGTCTCACAACCATCTGGAATGGGGCGAGCTGTCTGCTCTATGGCTGACCAGGGAGCCATCTTCCTGGATTTATGTCTGCCCATTTCTACCCACCGCAGCATCCAGGATGCTATTAGCCATCCGAGAGCTATATAGGGGTTTTAAAAGAGAGTCCTTCAACAACCGTGCCTATCGCTTTCTGTCTCTCAGGCTTGGTTTAATAAAAACCTCTTTGGATGGCTCAAGGCAGCATGGCGTCGCAGGGTGTTTTGGCACCAGAAGGAACCTTTGTCCAAAACAGCCTGAATGAGGACGGTTGGGCACGTCATGCATGAGTAAGTCTGGGAGATGTGTCTGCCCCTTTCTGGCTCAGTCATGTGATTGAGGGCATGAAGACGAGATTTGGACAGTGAGGTAGGGTGAGCACGGCATGGCATGGCCCGGCCTCCAAAGCACAAGGCTAGATTAGCTTCCAGGGGGCACAGCAGCAGTTAGTTTGGGAAAATATCACAGCCCATTAGCTAGAGCAGCGAAATGGAGTCAACTTCAGGGACTCTATTAGCCTTTCTTCACTTACGCAGACGCCATCCCTCAGCTCTGCGCTGCTATTCTGGAAGGACTGAGCGCACAGTTATAATTGGACTGGGGAAATCAAGCAAGTTTCAGTGGTCCTGGTGGGGCTTTCAGACAGAAAATGAGAACACGGTCTTTTGTATGCTCTTTTTTTCTTGCCTACTTCTAGTTTGCACCCACCTCCTTGTTAGCATCACCTGGTTTGTTAACACTAAAGCGTTCGACTGTGTTTGGACTATGTTTTTGAAGTATTTCCTTTTTGTTTTGGGCTTTGTTTTCTTTATTTTCACTCCTGCTTTGAATTAAATTCACATTATTAGCAAATCCTACAAGCATGCAGGAGTATAAATGCCGTGCAGCCTTTCTAAAGTATGAGTATTCTCCCTGCACTGATTAAACCACAGCGTGCTTCTCGTTAATAAACACGCAAGTCTCCCAGAGAGGCATGCTCATGCGCTCTTCAAGAGGATTTAAAGATGTCTCCCGGCCTATTTGTTGTCATCGTCAGAGCATGCTTTTCCACTCATCCTTTTTGTTGTTGTTGTTGTTATAGCAAAAGTTATCCTTATATATTCTCTCCTTTTTCTCCTTTCTTTGTCTCTCCTGTAAATGTCCTTGACGTAGAGCTTTGTGACTTCAGTATTGACATTTTCTGGTTTTATAAAATGGTGGCTGGGACATAAGACAGGCCTCACTGCTTCAGGTAATTGATGTGCAATTTTTAGCCCTTCCAAAGGACATTTTCATCATTCCCTTTGTAGAGCAGGGACATTCGAGTCAGTATACCAAAACTGTTTAACACGCTTCTCCTAAAATGAAGGTCATCAATCCTGTGTCATTCACTTAAAGACCAGCACAATTTTTTCATACTCTTTTCAGCTTAACTCTAACACAATAAACAGTTTGTAACACATCCTTAGTTGGTAAATTGTGTTGACATTGTGACACAAACAGCTCATTATTATTATTGTGACAGTACCATTTAAAATAAATATGAAAACAGTATATTTTTGTCATAAATTGAATAGATTTTAAATGGTCACTCCAAGCCAGAATTATTATTTTATATTATTTTATTTTATTTTATTTTATGCAGTCTTTTGTTTTGTGTTTTGAGGTCTATCAAAAACATCTCTCTGATCAAAGGTTGTAAAGGTCTGATTGTCATTGGTTTGAAATTATTATTAGCAATAGGAATGGAATAAAAAAAGTGATGAGAGTTGGTGGTGCACATAAATATTTAGTTGCAAACTGTGGTTCATGAAATAAACGCTGGTATTCCTTTAAGGCTTGATTTGATGGACATTTGACCAAGCGAGTGAAGTGGAAATGCTGTGTTCTCAAATTTGGCTCTGAGGTAGGTCTATTGCATATCTCTCAGTCCCAGAGTCCCCGGTGTCTACGGGTATGACAGCCCATGGCCTCAAAGCTGTGACATTTCAGAGACCCTGGGGAGCCCATCACAGAGAATGTTATCAGGCCCTTAAAGAGACACCTCCCAGTCTTTTTCACTAACACCACTCAAACTCTGGCTTTCTCTCTTCCCTCGCTTCATCCCTCCGCCCCGGTGCTCTGACCTGACCGCAGGGCTGGTGAAAGGCTTTTTGTGAGCTCTTCCTGTAAGGCACAGAGACTAGAGTGGGGGGGGGGACCTCAGATTAGACGCAAGGGCCGCTTGTACGCTACGGCTGTTCTCCCAAGGTGTCATATGTCAGTCCTGATGGTCGCTAACACGCACACATACAGTCACGCATGTTCTTAGTTTCCTCTTATGGTCACACACATACAAACATGTTGCCCTCTGGAACCCATCATCCTTCAGCCCGGCTCTAGATTTATCCTCTCCCTAAACCCGCTCTGACAGGTTTGTTATCTGTTCACCCGGTCGACAGACCCATGAGAGTCGGAACGCCGGGAGTTAGGAGGCAGAGAAAAGCAGGGCAAGTAAATGTCAAGTGAACCGCCAAGGATGGATATTATAGCTTCTGGGTTCCAGAGAGAGTATCGTCTGTCTTTCCCCCATCTCTTTTACAGTCAGCCCAACTCTCTCTCTCTTCCATATTCTTTGTGTCTCTCTATCTCTGTCGGTCTCTTGCCGGACTGTAGTCTATTGATTTTTAGGCAGAGTTATGTGGAGGTCTGAATTAGATAGTTCCCACAGAGCGGTGTAATACAGCCCCCCCAACCCCGCACCCCCCGTCGTGAATCGAATCGAAACGAGCAGTGATTACTGAACTCCCTGTTTTGTAGAAGATCAGCACTATTTAAACAGCAGGGGTGTGTGTGAGGGTGTCTGTGTGTGGATTCAAGTCTGGATTAATGTTCACAAACCCAGAGTCCATCAGCTGCCTTTCTTGAATGGATGCCAAAAAAAACTGTGCAAGAAAATAACCATTTTTTTCAACAATAATATAATGAATTTAATAATGATGAGCACAATTCAGTCTAAGCACATGCATCAAAATTAGAGCACTTGGCCATACATTGGGGAAAAAAGGGAAGGTAACGTCTCATGATGGTCATTACTGAATTTATGAAAGTTATGATGTAGCTTGGAATATAGCACTCAAGTCATATAAACTACTTTATACTTTTCAGAGCTTATCGGGGTTGTGCATCATTTTGAAATGGCTTTAATATTCCAGTTCAATTGCTAAATTTAAATTGAGGTAACGAGATTCAGAATTGCAATTTGAATTTATAAGGAAGTAGAATTAAAATGATATGAAAATTAAAAAAAATAAGTAAATAATAATATAACAAATTTTTAACTTTGAAGGCAAATTTTGAATGATGATCATGTCCTTTTTGACCTGGTTGGTGTTTCATGGGATTCAAAGCCTGTTAACTCGTTTTCTGCAGCCAGAATTGCTTGACTGGGGTTGACTGGTGCTCAAATCCAGTCACACCTTGGCTTGCCCTGCACTAAGGTGTGAATTAGACAATAATAGGTACAGCAGGGAGCCAGGTAGATTTTTTGGGATTTCTGCCAATGTTTTGCTCAAGCCTCAGGAGGTTTAATGCACTGTGGAGAAAGAAGCTGTGTGCATATTGTTTGTGTGACAGGGTGCTTGATTGGATTACAAGCAGTTAAGCAAATTGATTGGATTGGAAGCTGAGCCCATTTATCCCTCCGGATTGAATTGCAGGTTAGGAGGCTCAATCCCAATTTACCGTGCACCAGGTGAGGTCTCCAGTGTCCCTCGCAAATATGCAACCAGTAGAAGCAATTAAAGGCTTTGCTCTGAGCCTGTAGATAAATCTGGTTCATTTACAGTGTCTGTTGGAGAACAGCCTTCTGCCCACCCCCTTCTCATCATTCTCCCCCTCTGGTGTGTCAGCAAGGCCTTTTCGTGATTTACAGTCAAATCGCAGGCCCTTTTACCACCTGTCAGACATCCGTCGCCCCTAGATAATTCAGACACCCTATCTCTGCAATGTCAGCGGGTCATTGTGATGGAGAGCTTCACATAGACGCTCGTCATGCTATTATTTATGTTGCCAATTAGAGCGAGAGTGCAGGGCCTGTTCTCGGCCTGCCATGGATTATAAGCAGTTAGAGCCGTACAATTTAATTATTATTCACTGAAAAGGTCACTCTGTTCTGCCTGTTTGAAAGCGAGAGGTTTTCAAAGACAAATTAATTCAAAACGCCCTGTTCACGCAATTGGTGTTCAGCACATTTATTAAGGAGATAGTCGTATTGTATGATGTTTTAGACAAAATACTATACAATTGCAACATTAGATGTATATTGGTAATAAGCCATAAGATGAAAGTAATAAATAGCTTGTCATATCGGCTTAAGAGTTTAGTATTGGTACATCCCTCAGAACAATAGATATACTGTTCAAAATTAGGCAAACTATTTGGATGCAATATATAATGAAATTGCATTCATTCATTTATTAAGTGTAGCTGTGAATTGTATGCATAACTTTTTTTCTTTAAACTTTCTTTAAAATGACTTTTTCTCTGGGCACAATGTTCTCATGGGAAATGGAAGTCTTTTTTATGTTATCATGACACACATAGCAATTTTATCTACTCGCAGGGAGACAGTCGTTATGTATGAAAGCATTAAAGAATATTTGCCTGCCGTTAAATTTATGAGATGGAAAATTCTGTCCTTCTCTTCTCTGTCCACACCAGGCCCCTCGGGGAGTCATTCTTTGGTGATCTTCTCTCCATAGACTCGCCCCATAATCCGTGAAATAGTGCCTCTACAAGCCCTCCGCTGAGGATGGAGAACATCCTCGCCCTGCACAAATCATATACATTATTTTCGCATTTAGGGCCCCTTTTTTCGCTTAGATATGTATTTCTGAAAAATACCCTTTTTATCTCTGCCAATTTGAATTCTCCAGCCGCCACACATAAATCTGGAACCATTTTCTTTTGCACCTCATTTTCTTTCTGCCACCAAGCCATCGCATATCACAGCTATTCAGTAAAATGTCCCTTCGTCAGTGAAGGATTTTTCATGGATATGTACTAATATTTCCAGTTCTTGTTCCACTTGTGTGATCCTGTTTACTAAGTATTTTCTCTCAAGATCTGTTAATACAGGTCACTTGTAGACTTCACTTGTTTATTTTTGTACAATTGTGGTGTTAACCAAAGGGTCACGGTTTTGCTAGATAGCAACATGCTAACTATATATATATATATATATATATATACACACACACATACATACATACATAGTTCAGTCATGAAACTCTAGATGGTGTGATGGGTCCTTAACGCAAGCTGATGATAATTACAGCATTAACTACTTGGCACAAGCTGATTTGTTCATGTCACTTGAGCCAATGAGCTTGTTGCTCACACTTTCAAATGGCTGGTTACATTCACTATAGCAGTTTGCAGCGTGCTTCAGAGTAAAACCCTCCACCTTCCCTAGCTCCATCTGTATAGATCTGCTATGGGTTATTGATATATGCTATTTGTGCAGCAGCACTATGTCTTACTCACAGCAGCGTATTGGCGTATGAATTGGCAATAGCAAGTTCCTGTACTTGCTCTGCAGCAGCAGCAATAATCAGTAACAGCAATAATCTACAACAACAGCAATAATCTACAGCAGCAGCAATTCAGCAGCAGTGTAGCAGATCTATTCCGCCAAGACCAAATACATTAACATTGTCATATCCATTACCATGCTAACAATCTTCTCAGAGTTGTCATGATTGAAATATATATATATTTTTTCCCCCAACCATTGCCTGATTTCTCTTGGATGAAGAAATACTACATGATTTCTTCCATCTGTTTTCTAAGTTGACACATTTTAGTTTAGTGATTGACAAGATCATAATAATGTATTGTTAATTATCAGGAATATTTAAAGCTATCATGCAGAAATCATCTGTATGGGAGCATAATCACCAGCACAAATTATGGTGCACCTAAGATGATGCTTAATTATTGCAAGTTTTTCTTTTTTTTTTTTTTTTTTTTACCTGGATACCTGGATTTTATTTTAGGATGCTCATGAATGGGTAACAGTCACTCCCTTGCCTATTTCTATCATTCTCCATCTGGAACTGTACAGTACTAGCTGTACAATGCCGAAGGGAATAATATGCTGTCTGGAAAATGCTAATCCTCCATCTCTGAGGAAGCCCTCAGAAGACAGCTCACAAGTAGACAGACATCACCTGTTTTGATTTATTAAATTCAATAATGGTTACAGGCCTCAAGAGAGTAGGAGGAACAGTTTAGGGACAGTTTAGTTACTGTAGCAACTGCCATCTGATAAGTGGTCCCAAAGATGTTTCAGTGCACACTGTTTTCAATGCACGATTCATCATCTAGCATAGCTCGTTTCTATAATAACACTTTTGTTCTGTTGTGTTCTGTATTTTGACATGCAATTTAGGGTAGTTATATAAATGTAGATGTAATGTTTAACTTAATGGAAGGAAGGAAGGCTTAAATTGTTGTAACTACACTGAAAGGCAAATTTATCTGCTAACTGAACTGGCTAAAACTGGTTTTAGAAGCTTTTGGAGATTGTAAAATTGTGTAATCTTTTCACTGAAGCAGAGGTGAGTCAAACAGTAAAATATATTGGATACTCAGAGCTTGTGAGCAAGCTGTCTTCCCAATTTTGAAAGAACCCTGGAGACCTTTCTGAAACTTGGTGACTGAATCATAGTGGTTAGTGGAAGGAGAAGTTTGCTACTTGCATATGCTAACTCAATTTGTGGCTAGACGAGAATATTTCTCACTTGGATGATTCTAGGCATGAGGCCACTTTTTGGGTGCAGTGGGAGTTTATTTTTCATATAAACAATGATACTGGCTCTGTTCCAAAACCTAGTCAGCTGCTTTGTCGCCTGCAACTTTGTAAGACAGCATCCTACCTCATAAGTAACCTCATAATTCACTCACATACTTTGCACAAATAACAAATTTGACTTTAGCATATTGCTAAGGGAGAGACTCAAAACTACACAACAGATTTGATTGAATTGTTGATTTGGCTCAGTTTGATGTTAGCACATTGCTAAGCTAACAAAATATATAACACACATTTTGGGTGAAATAGTGCATTTTTAATTAGATGAGCTTATTTTCAATTGATACTTTTTCAGTGCTGAATAAAGGGCCATTCACACCAAGTATGATAATAAAGTTGTAATAATCATTCTGATTCTATGAGAATATTGTTCACACTACAACTATAATGACACAGGAACAATATTGTTGGAATCACTTTCAGAACAATTATTTCTAGCTGATGAACAATAAAAACAGCCTATCAGAATCCACAGAACTTCAAAGAGCTCAAGGAATGAAAACAGCAGACGACATGCAGTAACTGCAGCGCACACTTAATAAACAGAACATTATCATCTGTTGGCATTTTTATAATTATCATTCTTGGTGTGAACAGGTTAAAGTTATTGAAATTGACAATTCACTTGATGCTTGATAATTTACCTCCATTTTGGATGATTTTCATTGGGCTCACAATACATGCTTGTATTAATAAATTTTAGCCAGAACAATGTATCTTACAAGGCAACCTCATATTTTCTGTCCATGGATTGACAAGAGCACCTAAAAGTGCTCTCTAGGTAGGTAGCTCACAAGGGTTGATAAGAGTCACAAAAAGTTTCTTTTTTCTGCCACTAAAACGTATCAGTGGTCATTTATAACGGCTTGTGTTTCAAGCATACTTTTATATAATTTACTGAGGCAGAGAGAGAGAGAGAGAGAGGTGAGAAGAAAAAAGGTATCATTTTGCAATCTTCCCTCTCACTCACAGTGTCTAATTTGTTGCATGCTCCATTGGACATCTGTGTGGAAAGATGATTATCCCTGGAGACACATTGCTAAGAACAGTTACCAGAGGAGGTAGGTAAGAGGGTGGGGGGGAGATATAGAAGAGTTCATGTTAAGCTATGTAGTTATCCTGGTTTTGACCTGAAGAGCCTAAGAAGCCTTTATATATATATATATATATGTGTGTGTGTGTATATATATATATATATATATATATATATATATATATAGTAATATAAAGTATTCTCGAATCTGATTGGCTGAGAGCCTTTTCTTCTAAAATCACAAGAAATCCGTTTCACAATTTGTATCACTCCGCTTGTTTCTGCCGGATCTATACTGGCAGCATTTCTCACAGAAAGCGTCAATGGTGGAGGAGCAAACCTACTATCATTTTACAAACACTACTGTTATTGTGTCACAGAATGTAGTTTTAATGTATCTATACATTAATGTAATGTTTTTTAGGCCAGAATGTAATTATGTCCAATATATAATTTATATATAAACATAGCGCCTATTTGAAAATTTGTTTAGACGTTTTCAGAGATGTGAGCTCCAGGCTTTCAGCAGCCGTTCAGCACTCTTGTACTGTTAGGCGCTAATATATATTATTTGGCCTATTTTATTATTATTATTATTTTACAAATTAAGGGTTCTGGTTTTATTTATTTATTTATTTTAATTTTTAAAATTGATAGATTCAAACCACAACATACATTTTTCATTTAAAATAATTCAAAGTAATGTTAAAAAATAAAAATCGAAACCGTTCAACTAATTTAAAAACTTACAGTTCATAACCTAAATTCTGATTGGATAAGCTTTGGTCTGGAAGTTTTCATAATAGTGACTCTTTAGTTGTTTGAAAAAGCCTTTACAGTGGCCACACTCATCAGTGACTTCAAACCAGCAGTTCTGAAAAGTGCAAACCAAACTTGGGGATTTGGGTGATGATGTGTAGAGACGTTTCAAGTTTCATTCTCAAGTCTGAGTTTTGTATTCCTGCTGCTGTTTTGGATTTAACAAATCATGTTTTAATCCATGTGCATTGACAATTCAATTTGTTGATCGCTCCCCCTCCTTTCTCTCTTTGCTATTAAAAAAAGAAAAAAAGTCATGTTGAATGTGTTAATTCGACAAGATGAATCCTGTATTCAGCCCAGTGGAGTGAATAATGAAAATTAGGCGATAAAACTTTCAGCAGAATTACTTTGCTGAAATTGCTGAACAGATGTGTCATTTTAATGAAAATCCACAGTTAGACTCCTCTCCCCTCCCCGCTGGCAGATGAAATTATTATCCCCGTGGCGGATCCTTCATTTGCTGGTAAATATGTATGCAGCCGTTCCCATTTAAAAGGGGAAGTCGGGGCGATGGAGGGTGGAGTGTAGGGGTGTAGTAGTCAACTTGTCACATTCAGTGAGTCGATCTCTCCCCAGCTCACGCTAACAGCCTTCTGTAGCAATTCACAAAACTGCATTGTTGTCACAAATCCCAGAGAGGACTTATTAAAATGCAATAATCTCCTATTTAAACAGAAACAATAACCATTAGAATTCCCTTGGATCTAAAAGGGGAGCGCAACACTCCATCTGCCATGAATGATTAGAGCTTTGACGAGGGAATTTAATTTACAACACTCAAAGAGTAAAAATCAGAGCAGATCTGTCCTCTGAGGTTTCCACCATCTTTCTCATTTCCTATTCATCCTCTTTTCTATAACAAGTCACTCATCTGCTTATTTTATTTGCTTGTTTATCGTATTAAAGCTTTGCTATTTACCATAATAACGGTTTCAAATGCAGTTCTCTGTGACCCTCTACAAGATATTTGACCGTAAATATCATATTTATTCATAAGAGGGTGGTGAAAGATGTCAAATCCAGCTTGTCAGTCAGACATTTCCTTGCACTGTTTGCCATGTAGCTGCCAGTCTCAATGACCGAGTCCATTCCTCAAATGAGTCCTGAATGAAGGCATTAGCATAGATTGTTATTCGTATACATTACCTTGAGGCTCATTGCAGTTGCACACAGGACCAAGACAGACTGTGAAGTGCTCAAAACACTATTTGTAGGATAAAACTGTACAGCTAAAGGTGTGTAAAATGTAGAAAATTCAAGAAAAAAATAAATAAAACTACTCCTACTAATTATAAAAATATTTAAATGGTTGAATTATTTGCTGTCTTTGTCTACAGTATTAAATGAAGAAAAGGTATAGGTGCATACAGTATATATTTCTGTTCCCTGCAGTTTTTTGCCTGTGATTGTTTCTATTGAGTGTATTTGTTTTTGTGTCTAAAAGATATACAGCCAACATTTCCTCCATTAAAGCCTATTAGGTCTGGCTTTGGTGTTTGGATCTCATAAAAATAACGACAGCTTTCTGCTGTGCTCTTAGCTAAACATGCAGGTTTCTAATCAGGCCCCAGCAGAGAGTGAGAGCAGGAGAAAACCTGGTGTCATTGAAATAAACTGCTAGTGAGAGCTTGACCTGCATTTCAAGGGAAAGTCTAACATAAGAAGGGTCTGAAATGTTAATTTTAAAAGGCACATTGAAGACAGCTATCTAAACGCACCATCCTGCAGTTCCTGATGTTCAGAAAGTCTGTCAATGAAGCAACATTTCTTGCTGCACCTTCAGGTGGGGAACAAGAACCAGAGAGTGAAGGAAAAGGAAGCTGAATGAGGATGTTTTTAATGATGTTTGCCGAGTTGAAGGAAACCTGAACTTGCCTCTCATGACCTTTCCAGGGTTAATGAGAACCGTAGTTTAGTGTGAGTGTGCAGGATTCAATGCACTATTTTGCTATTTTATAAAACTTCAAAACTTCAAGGGCTCCAGGCAGGTAGCTTATTTTGAGCCAGCTATTTTACACATTTTCTCCATTTGCTTCACAATAAAAAAAGTGCACTGATATTAATTAATTAATAACAGATATGATGACCAATCAAAGTTAGCCCAGTGGGGCAAAAAAGCATCATATAGTGTATGTATGTGTGTGTGTATATATATATATATATATATATATATATATATATATATATACATATATATTTAGGGTTGTAGCGATACACTGTTATATCGAGATATCACGATATTAAAATGCAGCGATATATATATTGTTGATGTAAACGATAGTTGCGTTATAAATTTAGTTTTATCCAAGGCTCAACTTACTGTATTTATAAGTATAATTCACCCAAAAATGTAAATTCTGTTATCATGCTCACCTTCAAATTCAAACCTAAAGATTTTGCTCAACTTCCAAACATAAATGAAGATATTTTTCATGAAACCTCAGAGATTTCTGTTTCTCCATTTAAAGTCTGTTCCACTAAAACATAAAAGATGTCATAAGGCATCGTAAAAATAATCAATCGAGTGGTGTAATCCAATTCAAAGTCTTCTGAAGAGACACGATGGCTTTATATGATGAACAGATTTACAGCGACACGCATACTGTAGTAAACACGGATGTTCAAATGCTTGCGTAAAGTGCAAAAACTGAGAGTGAGTAAAAGCATGGACCGTGGACATCATTTAAATTACCATATCACATTTAGTTTTAGTAATATGATTATTCAAAGTGTTTAAGATGGTTTATTCTTATATGCTTAGTGCATTAATAGCAGGGAAGGCAGGACATAGCGAGCACCGGGAGAGTCTGTGTGTGTGCGGCTTGGCTAATGTGTGTGTGTGCGTGCGTGCGTGCGTGCGTGCGAGTGTGTGTGTGTGTGTGTGTGTGTATATATATATATATATATATATATATATACAGTATCTCACAAAAGTGAGTACACCCCAACCATTTTATTATATATTCTCAAGGGACAATACTATAGAAATGAAAATTGTATATACTTTAGAGTAGTCAATGTGCAGCTTGTATAGCAGTACAGATATACTGTCCTCTGAAAATAACTGAACATACAGCCATTATTGTCTAAATAACTGGCAACAAAAGTGAGTACACCCTAAGTGAACATGTCAAAACTGTGTCCAAAGTGTCAATATTTTGTGTGAGCACCACTGTTATCTAGCACTGCCTTTATCCTCCTGGGCATGGAATTCACCAGAGCTGCACAGGTTGTTGCTGGGATCCTCTTCCACTCCTCCTTAATGACATCACGGAGCTGCTGGATGTTAGACACATGGCGCTTCTCCACCTTCCGCTTGAGGATGCCTCACAGGTGCTCAATAGGGTTCAGGTCTGGAGACATACTTGGCCACTCCATCACCTTCACCTTCAGCTTCCTTAGCAAGGCAGTTGTCATCTTGGCGGTGTGTTTGGGGTCGTTATCATGCCATTCAGCCCAGTTTCTGAAGGGATGGCATCATGTTCTGCCTCAGAATGTCACAGTACATGTTGGAATCCATGTTTCCCTCAATGAAGCACAGCTCCCCAGTACCAGCAGCACTCATGCAGCCCCAGACCGTGATGCTACAACCACCATGCTTGACTGTAGGCAAGACACAGTTTTCTTGGTACTTCTCACCAGGGCGTCGCCACACATGCTGGACACCATCTGAGCCAAACAAGTTTATCTTAGTCTCATCAGACCACAGGACATGGTTCCAGTAATTCATGCTCTTGGACAGGTTGTCTTCAGCAAACTGTTTGCGGGCTTTCTTGTGAGCCAGCTTCAGAAGAGGCTTCCTTCTGGGACGACGGCCATGCAGATTAGTTGCAGTGTGCGGCATATGGTCTGAGCACTGACAAGCTGACCTTCTGCTTCTGCAACCTCTAAAGCAATGCTGGCAGCACTCATGCGTCTGTTTTTTGAAGCCAGCTTCTGTACCTGACGCACAGCACAAGGTCTCAACTTCTTTGATTCAACTTCTTTGGCCTGTTCCGAGTGGAACCCGTCTTGGAAAACCTCTCTCTATGACCCTGGCCACTGTGCTGTAACTCAGTTTCAGGGTGTTACCGATCTTCTTATAGCCTAGGCCATCTTTGTGGAGAGCAACAATTCTAATTCTCAAATCCTTAGAGAGTTCTTTGCCATGAGGTGCCATGTTGAACATCCAGTGATCAGTATGAGATTATTGTACTCAAAGCACCAAATTTTAACTGCTGTAATACAATATTCACACATTTGTATGGTCCTGTCAAGCAGACAAAAACATGAACATCATGAATAGGACATGTGGCTTTGCATGGTTAAACAACAACTCCATGTCATTATAGATTGATAGGTTACTGTCCTCTCAGTTCTGTGTGTGTGTGTATTTGTATATATATATGTGTGTGTGTGTGTGTGTATATATATATATATATATATATATATACATATACATATACATATACATATATACATATATATACATATACATATATACATACAATTACAAAGTTCTGGCATGAAACTCTAATGGGCAGGCAAATATGTCCTTTAACTCAACCTGCTCATAATCACATCATTATCTAAAGGACACAGATGATTGGTTCCTGCTGTATCAGTAGCCAATGAGCTTGCGTGCTCAATCTTCAAATACTCGAGTAGCATTTGCCTTAGCAGTGCAGTGTGCTTCAGAAACCCTCCACCTTCCCCAGCTCCACCTGTATAGATCTGCTACAGGTAATTCATGTACACTATATTGTACAGCAGCAGCATGTCTTACTTGCTCACAGCAGCGTGTCGTGTATGTATTGGCAGTAGCAAGTCCCGTACTTGCTCTGCAGCAGCAATAATCAACAGCAGCAGCAGCAGCGTAGCAGATCTATTCCGCCAAGACCAAACATATCAACATTGTCATACCCATTACCATGCCAAACACTTCGAGAGTTTTCATGACAGAAATATATATATATATATATATATATATATATATATAAACCCCAGTCATTAAACCCCAGTCATTATAGATTGATAGGTTACTGTCTCTATCCTCTCAGTTCTGTGCTCTTTTTGAACAAGCCCTCCTTCTCTTAATCCTATTGACGTAAGTGTGTTGTGTTCATGATCCACCACTAAACCACATAACCAGGGGCAGAGGGAGTCTTCATCACATTTTACTCCTCTCAGCATTTTCCCTGAGTCTTTGAAGTTGCTGGATCTTCATGATGCTTCTCTCATATCTGGATCATGAGCACACAGGTGCGGGGCTTAATGGAGGCCCCTGGTAGTAGACGCACATCTCAGGGTGAATGGCATCAAGCCGTGAAGGCCCAGCGGTGCTTCATCAAACACCTCCCTGCAAAACAGGGGCAGCCATTCCGCTTCCGTGGCTAAAGTGCACCAGGTGTAATGCTAAATATATATTAAAAAGTGGCTTACGCTGCAAAGCAACTCCAACTCCCCAGGGTTGACGCTCTACCTGCTACTGATCTAACCACCCTGAACCATCTATTTAGATTGGAGAGAGAGAGCAAGCGCATAACTTGTAAAGCACAAGCCTCTGGTTAGAGCAGCACCGTTGAGACTAGCTGTAATGAGCTGAGAGGTTAAGGAAGAGGGGAAACAGTCCCCCAAGGTGTCATCCAGTTATGGATGGGCAAGAAGATCCGGCAGGTCTCTAGGGGCCTGGTTAGGGCAAAGCTGTGAGCGCTGCATGCTTTATATTCCCCCTGAACATAGAAAATGATGCTGTGGCATTTTGAAACAGGCTTAATTTGCAGGGAGAGGAGGTAGACGGGATGGATATGGAGAATCAGGGCTGATGGTCCTCAAATGCTGATAATGTAGTTTCTTTTATTTTGAATTTTTGTTTCTGTTTTTTAAGGCTGTATTAGACAAATGTTTCCTGCTATAATCTAAATCAACAGTTTTCTGTATTAACAGTACTGAATTAATACTAGATGAAAATTTCACTTACAGCCATTCTTAATTAGAAAATTTCATAGATGTGGTCTTTGACAGCTGCTTCAAATTAAGCCTATTTATACCATCTCAGAAAATGTGGTGCATGACACATCTAACCCTGTATTTGATGCATCTTCACCTTCTTTTCTTTCTGTCACTGTAGTTATTAACAATTGGATTTGTAAACGGTCTGTTTTCAAATCATTTCTAACTGCCGTCATTTCCTTTTCAGTTATCTGGAAAATAACATTTCAAGTTCTTTTTGACAAGCCACAGATCTGAGCTTGAATTTAGCACTATGTCAGAAAACCATACATCATTATTAGTGGATAACTCACTCTCTGCTGCACATCATCACAGTGTCCTTTATCTGTTCCTTTCACTCTCTGTTCATTTGGCGATGATGAGATTTGGCAAGGTTGAGATGGGGTGTCAGCTACAATTTATCGGCCAATTGTGGGCCCATGGCCCTACGCAGCATTAGAGTGTCTAAATTAGGGATGGGCCTTGATGGCCCACTGATCGTCAACCAACAAGCTACTAGTCGTTTTGTGAGGTTAGCTTGTCAAGATGTTTTTGTGAAAGTGAGATGATGTCTTAAGTAGACGCCTCTAAGAAGCAAAATATGATTATTATATATATATATATATATATATATAAATTTTATATTAATATTTTATGTTGTTTTTCTCTATGGTTTTGTGTTATTGTTGGAGATTGAATGGTTCCACTTCCACTTAAGAGAAAAAAATGAGTATGGGCATCTTCAGTAGACCATGCTGTCGAATGCGCAGTCCATGTATTGACAAACAGTGTAAGGTATACGAAGTGACAGGAAACAACCTATTTCTAGAACAAGCAGACCTTTAACAGGAAGGAGGGATATTTGTGGAGGTGGAGGGAGAGTGTGTGCAACAACAACAACAAAAAGGAAATATTTCTTGTAATCACTAACTGTTTATATCTGTTTCCACCTCACTTGTTCAGCTACAGTACAGACTGTTTTGAATGCATTAATTAGTGCTAATAATATATCAGCTTTGTTTGTGTTATAATTCATCAAGATCTGCGTACATGCTTCTCATGCTGTTCACATGGCATTAATAATTTGAGTTAAACACAACACACAGATGTGCTTACCTTTGGCTTGACAGTGGCCTGTGTTGTCCTCTCTAATCTTCTCGTTGGTGAAAGCGTCTGCGTCCAGTCTGAGAAGCCCTGCTCCTCTGATTAGCTTAATTAATTACTACATAGAGAGTGACACACTTAGGGCCTGTTAGATTGGCACAGTAAAATGAGAGAGACAATTAGCAGTTGACTCTATGCCAACATAATGTGGGTGGAAGTGTTGCAAAAACAGTTTTACTACCGTATATTTAGTCTCCCAACTGCTCAAGGTTGTGACCAGTTCATAAAAGAAAATTTCCTGTGAATTTGATGGGACATTTAATTGAAACTCACTCTTGTTTGTTTGTTACAGATTAGTTTGTGCATACAGTGGTCTTAAAAAGATATTGGATGCTTAAGTCACTTTAAAGCACTACATTTACTGAATTAAATAATTCAGACCAAAAAAAAAAAAATCATGCCATATGGCATTTTCAAGCAAATGAGCTAAAGTTAATTTCAAGTGGATGTATACATGTATGTTTTGCCTGAAATAATCTTTCTTTAAAATAAATGCCACTTTGTTAGATATTATGTTATGTAATTCAAAGAAATTTGTAGTTTGGCTAATGCTTCCAAATATCTTTTGGGGCCATCGTTTCCCTCAGTGCATCTTTCTTGTTTTAACACTTACAACATTCATGCCATTAGCCAGATTCATAAATCACTACTGTTCACCTTGGGTTCATAATATATGTACTTCACCACATGTTCTGAATAGACAGGAGAACTGTAGTATACCAGCCCATCTGTATGAAATTATCAAGTCAGAGTCAAATTGTATACACCATACATCAGTCATTGCTGGAACGCTGCATTAATTTATTTATTTATCTAGGTCTTTTTTTTTTTTTTTTTTCTTTTCTAAAAATACAATTCTGACTTTCTGAAAGTGGCAGGCCATTTTCCCTAAAATAAGTACAGAAAATGTGATTCAATTTGGGCTTAGCCATTAGTGTTAGTAATGCAAGAAATGCTATTAAATTACTGGCAGCCAAATTTCTGTTGTTGCTTCTTCCACATTCAAATGCAAAACTTTATTTTATGTTTTTCCATTCTTGAGATTGAGTTATTTCCCCTAAAACAATCACACACTGCACTGTAAGGCCTTCAGAGTCAGCATAGAATGAAAACATGTCCTGCTGATCAAAACCAAATGGGGACCGAAAATAAACCTCAGCATCCTGTCAAAATCATAAAGGAAGTGGCATAGACATAGACAGGGACTGTGAGTCGGGAGGGTGACCCGAATTCTCCTGCTGCCAAGAGAATGAAGGAGATAAGTGCTAGTGACAAGATTGAATGATGTTCCGCCATGGTGCCGTGAGCTTCTCCAGCACTAAATCAACATCGTTGTCAAACACATCCCTTGACGACCTAACCCCCTGTGAACCCCAATAATACGCCAAATGGGAGCTCTAATTCTTCATTAACTGGAAGGAGGGAGAAGGGAGAGCTGCTAATGTCATTTTCTCCTGGCTGCCTGTTTTAAAGATTCCAATAACCAGTCGTTTACAGTTGAGTAGGCAGGAATTGCTTTTTCTCTGTCTCACTTTCTCTCTTCCATCTCCTTCACCCCCTCCGTTTTTCTTTTTTTCCCCCCTTTCAATCCTTATAATTAGTGACATGCAGGCAGTGAAAGCTAGTGGCGCTTAAAGCCAAACTTATTGCCTTGGTTATCTTTAATGACTTCAAAATATATTGGCTCGTTAATAAGCGCAGGGGTTATCAATTCCTCTAATTAGCCAGGGTGCTCCCATAAGAGAGTCTGCATTAAAGAGACCCAAAGATGAACCGAGGCGTTTGACGCTGGTGGATAAGGGCAGCAGGGGCGCAGCGGGCCACGGGGCGTTTGTGGGGGTGTTTGTTTTTCAAGGAGCTTTTCTTTTGCTTGTTCGTGAAGATTAACTAACAACCTTGGTTTTGCTTTTCACTCCCTCTCTCTGGTTCGCAAATGGCCGTATATGTGTTATAGTGGTTGTTTAGGTTCGAAATAGTAATAGGATGTTAGCTCTGCCGAGTTCCTATCACAGAGACCTGATGGACGTCCCTCTGACAGACCGCATGCACACACATAGCCCATTTGGCACACTTTGATGTGCTCAGCGAGGCACCGGGAAGCAAATAGGGTTGATCTGAAATGGATGGCCTCCTTTCCTCTGTGAACCCTTTACTGTGGAAAAATGGTCCTTAGGTGCTGCAAAGAACTAAAGTTCTTCACACTTTTTCCTGGTCATATTGTGTACAATTCATCAGTGTTATACTATATATATATATATATATATATATATACATATATATATATATATACATACATATACATGCATATTTTTGTAATCTTTTTGGTCTGATGCCACTAAGGCCATATGGGCTTTTGATTGATGTTAACTAGTAACTAAATAGCAACTTAGGCAATGTTTTAAATTACTTTTGGCCTCTTTAGTGTTTCAGTGCAGTAGTTTAATGTCGAAAAGCAGTTATGTCATTTAGGATGAACAAAATATCGGTACCATATCAGTTATCTACCATTATTAGAGATTTTTAAATTTATTGGTATCTGGATTACATTACATTTGCCGACATTAAATGCTCAAGTTAAAATCTTTTAAAACACTAGTAATTTAATAACAAATATCAAAATTAATATACTTTTTTTTTTTTGTATTATACATAATGTTGTGATCAATTGGTTCTTCAATCAATTGATTTTAGTTGTGGTGTTTAATGTATTTAGACAAAATAACATTTTAACATCGGCCAATATCTTATCAGTCATAACATGAAAACAATCGGCTTATTGGTATCGGCAATATTTTGATATCGGTGCATCTCTAGATGTAATACATTTTTCACCAGTAATAGCAAATATATATATAAAAAAGAAGCATTTGTGAGACATGTCGATGTCCCGTTCAAAATACTTCTTTAAAAGTAGGAGCCAATAGTGTTTACAGGAGTAGTCGTTTCTCCTGTTCAATTGACTGCAGTCACATTCAGGCTTGGCTCCATTTTGATGTGAAACACTTTTCTTGACCCAATCAAGACCTAAGTAAAATCAAGTCCCATCCTGCTTGTTTGAATATACAGAAATATGACACATTAGAGAAGTAAAATGGGTTGCAAATGTTTTGTTTATCTATGACTGACTAAACCAATGTCTAAGATTGTTCATAGTATAGTAGGTATAGTATTCTTTTATAGAAAGCATTTTTGTTGTTTTCCGTGATGTCTGTTAGATGCTACGTGCTGGCATGCATGTGCTTGAGTGTTAAAGCATCGGCGTGTGCGAGTGTGCATGAATGTGCATTAGTTTGACCGTGTGTGTCTGACATTAGAGAACGACGAAGCCTGCTGATT
This sequence comes from Mylopharyngodon piceus, assembly GCA_039654765.1. Lineage (NCBI taxonomy): Eukaryota > Metazoa > Chordata > Actinopteri > Cypriniformes > Xenocyprididae > Mylopharyngodon > Mylopharyngodon piceus. The sequence continues at coordinate 13,687,840 of CM077438.1, forward strand.
TATTTTTGCTGGGGCTTTCAGAGCCAGCGTGTGCCACCCGCAAATTTATTGCCAAACGTCACTTTCACATGATGGGTTTGTAACAAATATCCGCTGCATATTGTTAAATTAATCTTCCATTTAAAATTAATGGAGTTAGACTCCCCGGGTTCAATGTAATTTGGTGTTCACGGGCAGAGAGACACGCGCGCTGCATTCAGGATGAGGCAGGGCCAAACAGTCTAATCTTCCATCACCTTGAACCTGCACAGAGAGGACGGCGTTTTATCCTGCAGCTACTAATGAGATCCTGCTCCCCTCCAGAGAGAGAGAGAGAGAGAGAGAGAGAGAGAGAGAGAGAGAGAGAGAGAGAGAGAGAGAGAGAGAGAGAGAGAGAGAGAGAGAGAGAGAGAGAGAGAGAGAGAGAGAGAGAGAGAGAGAGAGAGAGAGAGAGAGAGAGAGAGAGGCTTTTGCAGTGGAAAAATTGGTATGGCAAAAAAAAAAAAGTGCAGAAGTTGTCAGGTAGACAGAGTAATGCTGAGAGAGAAAAGATTTTGTCAGAGCTGTCATTTTTGCCGAGCAAGTGGCCTGATGTGACTGCTGTGTTTGTGAAAACAAGCAAAAGTCTGTTGAGATGAACTATCATTATTTTGAATCCCCCCTGACCCCTGGCCTGGAATAAACCGAATTCTGTTAGAGCACCTCATTGCTAGCCTGCACTTTAGTACTGCAGAAATGTAGTGTCATTATACCGTTTCACTTGCGCTTATGTAGCACTTTTCAAACTAGTAGAGCCGAGGTAGGAAACATTTTGTTTTTTTGTTTTGTATTTTTAATGTGGGAGGAAAAGCCAAAGACATACATTTGTACAATTTGTTTATTTGTTTGTTTTGTTAATTTTTACATTTTAGGGAAAATACATGCATACAAACATAAAAGTTTAAGGGTTTTTTTAATAAATGAAGAAATTAATACTTTTATTCAGCAAGGAGGCATTAAATTGATCAAACGTAAAGACATTAATAATGTTAAACCAGATGCCTTCTATTCATCAAAGAATCCAGAAAGAAAATATCAGGGTTTCCATAATATTTGAAGCAGCATAACTGTTTTTAACTGTTTTGATAATAAGAAATGTTTATTGAACAGCTAATCAGCATATTAGAATCATTTCTGAAGGACATTACACTGAATGTGACACTGAAGTCTGGAGTAAAGGCTACTGAAAATTAATTTTGCATCACGGATAAATTACATTTTAAAGTATATTTACATAGAAAATAGTTATTTTAAATTTAAATTATTTTATATTACTGTAATAAGAATTTCATATTACAGTTATATTTTAATATTACTGTTTTTGTTGTATTTTGATCAAATAAATGCAGGTTTAGTGAGCACAAGAGAGTTCTTTTGAAATTTTACCGACCCCAAACTTTTGAACGGTAGATTTGATAGATAGATAGATCGATCGATCGATCGATCACACACATTACAAACCGTGGACACATACACCCAGAGCAGTGGGTAGCCATTTTGCTGTGGGGGTTAGGTGCCTTCCTCAAGGGCAACTCAGTCATTTCCTGCTGGTATTGAGAATCAAACCCATATTTGTTTATTTATTTATATTTATTTACATGAGTGAAGTGTTGTAGGACATTGCAGAGAGTTCCAAATAAACACATTCTGACATGTAATACTGAGTATGAGTATATAAGGAGCAGTGAACACTTCATTTTGAAAACGTAGCATGCTAGCTACCTTGTCAGTATTTTTGGCAGTACATATGGGTATCGTTCAAGCATGCATGGATTCCAGAAAAAAAAAAAAAAAATGTTGGTAGATCTCTAAACTGAAAGAAACAGACCATATATATTCCACACACTCTCGGACAATCTCAGTAAAAATAATAATAAAATCTCAGTACAAATAGCTGTATATTTTTAACAGTAAGTTCATCAGTTAGCACAGTTATGTTTACATGAGACACTGTAGGCCCATAAGCACAGCATGTACACTGAGCTGTGAGTAAAATAATGAGATGGAGTGTTGTGTAATATCCTAATTTAGTTTAACATCAAATCATAACAAATGTTCATAACTTCAGCTGCATGTAATTGATGCACTTGATTACAAAAAAGAGTCAGGAGATACGATACACACAAACATCTTTTAACTCTTAGTTTTGAAATGTGTTGTTTTCATAGCCTTTTCAGTTTGGCAATTGTGTTTGGCCAGGGTTTAAAAATGTATGTATTCATTGTCTTTGATTTGATATTGGCGACTAGGACATGAAATTTGAATTTCTCAACCTGACAACGGCCACACTGTGGTTCATTTTGCCTACACACCTCAGAAGTAACATATTTATTGTTTATTAGTGGATTTCTTCCCCGCCAGCAGATGTGTAGGGGTCGGCTTGTGCCATGTACTGTTCTCAAAAGACACTCTTAAAAATGCTTGCTTGTATGTGTTTGAATGAAGCTGAGCTAGCATTTAAAGCTTTCTCTGTCTTTTTCCAGCATCTTTTGTTGTGCATGTACACACTTGGATCAGGATCTCATTCTCTAGGCCAAGTGTGTGGATTAGGAGTACTGTAAGGCTGTGCATTGTGGGCATCTTAACCTGCATGCAGGATTTCTGCAGTAAAGGCAAAATCAAACCCTGACAAATAAGAGAGCTCAGCGCTATATGACGGGGTACAAAACTGTAGGGCCACAGCTCTACAGAGTTTAGCTTCAACCCTAATTCAACACACCTGATCCAGCTCTTTAACTCCTTCAGGCTTATTTGAAAACTACAGGTATGTGTGTTGGAACTAAACTCTGCAGGGCTGTGGCTCACCAGGAATTGAGTTTTGCACCCCTGCTGTATGATTTCTGGAGCTGATATAGGGCAATTTGTTCAGCAGAGTTATGTAAGCTTCGTTATGATTCCATCATCCATGATTTCTAGGAATAACATGATGCAATTCATATCATGTATTACACAATACAAGCTTCAGATTGCATCATTCATTGTTTTGCCTAAAAAGCAAGTACTGTCCAAACCCAGCATATCTTGAAAACTAGAGCCAGTCAACAATTTTAAGCATCATTTTCGTTCTCAGTGACCCAGAATTAGTAACGTTTGACTACATTTATTTCAGAAGCATTTTGGCTGTATACCAGTGTTATCAACGGGCTTCAAAATATGTGAAACTTATTTATCAATATTACATATTGTGTAATAGTATTGCATTTTCGCCAGCACTGGCATAGACCGCCTAAGGAAGGAAAATTTGTCATGTTAGACAAGGACGCTTGTACCACATGAGGAACAGGAAGGCAATGATTGGATGAAATGATGACATAATGTCTACTCTCCGTGGGATGGCCCCATTCTTGTGATGTCGACAATGGTACTCACAGTCTGTCACTCAGCTGTAACCATGGAGACTAGATAATGAGGACAGGAATTTTTCCCAGTTGTCAAAAGTAAGGATATGTTACCAGGCAAGTGTCGGTGTATATGTGCTTCAGGGTGTGTGTGTGTGTGTGTGTGTGTAGGAGCCAGGAACCAGAGGCTAGCGCGGACTTTGATGTTCTTCAAAGTGGCCTGATCACGCTGGGCAGACTTCATCCCCTGGGTGAAAGAGGCAACTTCATAGGCAACATCTAACAGACTTGTACATCTCTCCTATTTATTAGTTAATTATCACTTTGAGGGTTTTTTCTTCTCCTTAAAGTTTTGCTTCAGATAAATAGATCATGTGAAGCCGGATGGATAAAAAGTATACCTTATTACAATATTGCAGGAAAGAGGAGACAAACCACACCATGATGGTAGAATAATAGATCTAATCTGAAATAGTATGTACACTACTGTTTCAATTTTTTTAATAGAAATTAATACTTTTATTCCGGACAGATGCATTAAATTGATCAAAAGTGACAGTAAAGAGTTTTACGTTGTTACAAAAAAGTATATATTTCAAATAAATGTCGTTTTTTTTAAAATTATCTATTCATCGTAGAATCCTGAAAAAAATTTATTGTGGTTTCCACAAAAATATTGAGCAGCACAACTATTTTAAACATTTATAATAATATAAAATGTTTTTATTAGCACTAAATCATTATATCATTATCGACCATAATGTAAAGAATATTTTGAAGAAACTTTAATGGAGAGTGTTAACTGTTCATGAGAGACAAAAACACTTTCTTATAATCAGCCGTATGTTTCTATCACAACTGCTGGCCAAAAAGCTTAGAAAGATGCTGACCTATACGTTTTGCCAATCCACATATTGCCAACTACCAAGTTGATGGTACTATAATCTGTATATATCACTTGTAGCAAATTTTATTTGATGTCTTATATGCATGAAATTGTGATAGAAAAGCGTCAGTTATACATATTTTGCCATGTTTGGTTAACTGTGCGATGTACTGGCCTTCATCTGAGATTTTAGGCAGTGTTTCCCTCTCTGAAAAGGTTTAGGCTTCTGTCTGTATGAGGCACTGATGTAAGAAGTTCTGCCAAAGACAGAAACCCTCTTTAATTCCCCCCATCTGGCCAGATCTCAACACAGACTGCGTTTCCCCAGGTCCAGCCCTGTGAAGAGCTGGGCAGCAGAGACTTTTGTGCGTGCCAAGACTCGGTGGCATTGATCCCCTCATAGTCTCTGGGTCTCCTCAAGGGGGAGTTTTAAACGGCAGATTGGCAACACATTACCCATTTCAAATGGAAAGCCTTGGAGAGGTTGCCAAGTCTGGGCCTTGAATAGTTGCAAAGCAACGAAAAGTTGGTTTCAGGGAATAAATGTGAAGGCCAGGGAAACTGTTGCCACATGCAGTGCACATTCAGAGCTCTACTGTTGCTTTATTGGTTGCTTTATAGATACAATTTTATGCTGTTTTTTTCACATACATACTAAATCAGGATAGAGAATGCAAAATAAAATAAGCAGAGAGAGAAATTAGAAATCAAATGCTTTCTTATCAGTGTTTTAAACCATGCTGCATGAATCGATTGTAAACAGTGCTGACGGTAATGGTGATTAGATGTAGTTCAGTCTCAGTTGAAGCTCCACGTCTTCCTACCTGGTCTCCATCTTTTTCTGGGTAAGATAGAGAGGCTGTCATGCTTTCAGCTAGCTGGGGGCTCTGTTTATGAGTTTCAGCTGAGCTATAAAACGTCTACCCCACTCTCCTGAGACATGACAGAATCTTTCCACTTGGAGCTCGCGCCAAGCTGAGCTCTACGCCGCCGGCAGCCGCCGCAGCATCTGTGCAGAGAGAGTGAGCGGGTAAACTTGTCAACAGGGGGTTGACACTGCATAATGATCTCTGCTGGAGAGATGGGGCGGCTGAGAGAGATTGTCTTAAATGTCTGGATCGTCAGCACACATATTGAGCAACAAGGAGGGATGTGACACAAATAGCAAGTGAGTTTTGCTTAATTCCCATTAATTTCCTTTTACTCAGTTCTCCCTTATTTTTCTCCTATGAAGTCTTGAATTACTGTTCACACCACAAAGTACTAGATTTCATTTCAGTTAGACAGAATGCAGACTTCACAATTCAGAAAAACAGACCATTACATGCCAGACAATGTTTACTCTCTTAGGGATCTCAGATCTCATTTCCGGTGGTTTGGAAGTTCAAGCGAATTGCATTTTGCAAATTGCATTGCCCTTAAATGTTTTTTTTTTTTTCAGTATCCCACGTAATTGGAGACTTAGTGGATAAAGAAACCTGATAAAACTTCCAAGAGCCATTAAAAAAAGTTGAGGGAGATAGAGAAGAAAAATATCATGGAAGTCAAGCTGTAGGGGATCTCCCCATAGAGGAAGTGCAGATTGCATTGCATAGTGTGAACAACCGCTTCTCGACTTACCCTCAGATCAAAGAAAGATGAGAACATCATTGAAACATTTATGAGTTGTGACCGATCTGGTCAGAGGAATACATCCCGAGTCTGTAACACACAAACAGGACCAGAGGGCTCGTCTCATGGGCGGTGCGAGAGCCGTCCAAGGACAGGCACTCTGTGAATGCGCTTGTACAGCTGACCGGGACGCAGTTTTCCAAATTTTCAGCTGTATTTTTCTTTGAAACTCATGCTTGAGTTATGTGAAAAACAGAAGAGAGGGAAAATCCCCACGGGGTGACAAATAGCACCTGCTTTCCATTCGGTCTGCGGCAGCCAATGGCTCTCTTTCCTCTTTTATTCTCCTCTTATGAGACTTCCTCTCCAGGCCGTGACCTGAAAGATTCCCTTCTCCCCTACCCTAGAGCCTTAAACACCCGGCCTTTTCGCTGCATGGCTGGTTGTGTAAGCCCCTGAGGGCAGTAATGGACACAGTGTTAATTGCCTGTTGAAGGACAGAAGAAACTCTTCACAGGCTGATTGGACTCTCCCCTGAGAGTACAGCTGCCCCTTCTGTGACTTTCTTCTGTGGAACACAAAAGAAGATATTTTGAAAAATGTTTCCATTGTTTTGATCCATACAGCGAAGGTCAGTGGGGTCCAAAACAACATTAAGCCATACTGACTTTCATTGTATGGGCATACAGAATTTCACTTACTATCACTTTAATGCACAGGGTTTTATTTATGCAGCATATGTGGAGTCTCTTTTCCATTCTCTTTTGCAGTGTATATCCAGCAGACTAGGCCACAATCTCTTCATGCAATGCGTTTCATCTTGAGCGATCCCAGTTCAGTGCTTAAAGGCTCAGAGCCCCCTTGTTAGGGTTCAGATAAACACAATTTCTCCCCATAGCCCTGATGTCAAGCTAATCTAGACAGATCTCCCACCAAGGGCAGAGGGAGCAGGGAGAGATTTATCCATGGCCGCGTTATAGATTGTTGCTAGATGTTTTATTCAGCGGGATTGAGTCAGGCCAGCTCCTCTATGCCACCCCGCTCTCTCTTAAGGGCCGTTGAGTAGCACTCCTCTGGAGTGCTGTTTTCCGCACATGCTCGGCTAGCTGAAGGCATGGTAAAAACATCATGGCAGAGAGTGTGTTATTTTTGTGTGGAACAAGGGACTGTTTTGGTGCCAGGGTTTTACTGTGGATTCTTTGTTTTCTTCCTTCCCTGTTTTGAAAACTTTCCGTTTTTAACTTTTCAGGTTCGTTTGTAATTAATTGCATTTTCCTTTATTTTGTTGGTCTTTTTTATATATCATTTTATATAGGCAGAGTAGAGAGAAACAGGAAATGTTGCTGAGAAGTGGATGGAACGGAATCAGGAAATGAAGCGAGTTGGACTCAAACCTGTATTTCTTATTTAAGCACCATTAACTGCTAAGCCATGGGTCCAGTATTTTATTTTCAAAATGTTATGTTAAGGCTGGAATACTATACACATGCAGATTTTAAAACACTAGGCATCATACGTTTGCAGACTTTGTAGATGGTTACAGAGGAAAACTGGGAATCATACACTAAATGACTGAGGATCACACACTAACAGACTTTCAGGTAGTTCTGAACAAACTCACGCAGAAACATGCTCATCGTTGCTAGGAGACGCATGACAAATAAAAGCAAAATGTTCTAAGATTGGCTCAAAATATCAAATATGTTTGATGGAATATTCCTTTGGATAAAATCATAGTCTGAAGCTAAAAAAAAAAAAAATAAATAAAAGAGTCTCTGCGCATCATACACTATGCAATGTTTTTGTGAAATCTGTCAATGTCAAATCTGCAAACTGGCTCTGAATTTCGTCAGCTAGTGTCAACTCATCCAGACTTTAAATCAGGGCAAAAATATGAGCAAAAGTCATGTAGTGTTACATTTATAGCTAATGTTGTTAAGAAACTGGATGTATATTATGAGCATTATCCAACAACGTTAGCAAATTGGTTGTCAGTCAGTATTTCAAGTTCTCCCTCTCCTCTTAATTATCAGTCTTGTTCCAGTGTTTCATAGCGGTTGCATCTAATGAGTAGAGATGACTGAGCATTTCCCTCATGTCAATTACCTGAGTTAAGCTCCGTCTCGCTGGCTTTGGTCTGTCATCTCTCTTTTCCTGTCTTTTTCTCTCTCATCATGCAAACGGGCAGCAAAACAGCCAACTAATGATGTGCTGAAGCCAATCAGTACCTCTTAATGTTTTTCAAATCTATTTTGCTTAACTGGACATGATAAATTGTCTCTCTTACACACACCACTAATTCAGCAAGATTGAACTTTCGATTCAATTAGCTGCAGTCTGCAGGGAGCATTGAGGACTGGGGGGTGTTGAAAGCCAGGCGTCTCTCAGCTGCACACTGCTCAAACGCTGGGTCATAATTGCATTAAAAAGCCACTAAAAATGTCCTCTTTAAAGTGTCCTTTTAAAAAGGACTGAATTTTAAACTGGGAAACGTTATCATTAAAAGGAAACTCCATGGGAATGAAGTCTTAGATGTTATAAGCACAGGCCATGTGCTCTGAATTCGTGGTGCGGTTTGATTAATGACTGGTTATCATATTAATATATTCCCTGGCTGAGTCTGGAGTGAATTGAAGACTTATGAATATAAAACACTCCTAGATGGTGTTAGCAGTTTGTGAGATCACCAGAGGTGCTCGCTAGCACAGTCCCCTATTAAATTTAAATACAGACACATTATTCTAGAGGCCTTATGGTAAGGTGCTTGAGGTTAGAACAATACTCTCAGTAAATCAGGAAGGCGGCAGCAGCAGCAATGCACAGATCTCATGGCCAGTCGCAGGAGAGATGAACTTGGCTGCTTTCAGCATTACAGATGAGGTCAAAGACTTTTCATACAGCTTCTCTAAGGAACTGTTAAGTTTGATGTAGATTTGCAGACATTATTGGGCTCTTGGTTTGAGGCCTGAATCAGCACAGTTCAATGAGGCAGTCCTTCAATCTCTTTCCCATTAACTTTAATGCACAATTCCACAGTGTGAGATGTGATACTGTATGTGCTAAATTAAAGAGACCATTTAGCTTCTTTTCTGCTGGTTTTCTTTTCCGAACACTTTGCATCCAAAAAAAGCCCTAAATAGAGTGGCTATGGGACAGACCTAGCCAAGGCCATGTTTCCAAAGTAAAGGTAGACCACATCACCCCCCAATTCACATATGTGGAAAATTCAGGGGTCATGTGCTCTAGCTTTTCTTTGGAAATGAGGCATTTTACAGCCTGAAACAAGGCTTTTATTAGCTCTCCATGCTTTGTATTGTTCCACGCCTTCGTTTCAGAGAATAACCAAAAACAATAGTACAGTATAACTCACTTTTATGACAAATGCACTAAACATGATACTACACTTTGACTTTGACAACTTGCAGTATAACGTTCTAATGTGTGTTGTATCTAAATGATTTGAAATGCATTTAAATTAGGGATGCACATAATATCAGCTGATGTTAGAGGTTTTCAGTTGATTGATATTGGTCAATATTTGGAGATATATATATATATATATATATATATATATATGAACTAATTTATTAATATTACTAATTAAATTAATATTTAATTGTGCATGCTCATTTTTTCTAATATTTACATAAAAACACCAATAAATGAATATCACTGTTAAATATACTCTTTAGCAAATCTCAAAATGAATATCCATTTTTCAAACTATAATATAATGTTGTGATGCCTAAATTCACTTGTAGCATTTAAAATTATTGATTGTAGTTTTTGTTTTATATGTTTGTATAGATTTGTATAGATATACAGTGTGTGTGTGTGTGTATATATATATATATATATGTGTGTGTGTGTGTGTGTGTGTGTGTGTATATATATATATATATATATATATATATATATATATATATATATGTAGTTGTAGAATTTTATTATCAGCCATTTATTAACAGCCAAATCATAAAAATGATAATCTGCCAAATGTATATTATACACTTTTGATGTCAATTGTTGTTTTACATTTGTTTACAGATAGAGCCCATCTGTTGAGAATTGATGAATACAGTATGATGCTTCAGCATCTGAGTTCGTCCTTTAGCGTTGGCTTCCCTCAGTGCCATGTCAATAATGAGACACCGATCAAGACGTAGAGCTGAGAGAGAGACAAGAGATGTCATTTATTGTTCACCAACTGCATCCCTCATAGCTTTTCTTCCTCCCTCTGTGTCTCTGAGCCATATGAGGCAAATTGCCTCATTGACTGACAGTCAGTTGACAGTGCATGTGTGTGTGGGGGGGGGGAGGTGAAGGGGCTGAATCTTCTAGTTGCTCTTACATACCCCTCTAACTTCCCATCTGTTTTTTTTTCTTTCCCCAAGTGTCAAGGCCTTCCATCTCGACAGCTGTAATGGCAGTAAGAAAGCTAATAGCAGGTGGTATTCGATGTGCAGCTTTACAGACCTACGCAATGCATTACCTTTCATTTCACGCCTCCTCCTGAAGGGCCTTCTTTTGTACTCACCTGCTCATTCTGCCGCAGGGGGGGCCTGGAAAAGGGGCCCATTTTCTTCAATTTGTCTAAAAGCCACTGGCTTACGTGACAATTTAAAGGCTTTAAGCTATTAGTTTCTTTAACCTACTGATGACTGAAGGAGACCTGTGATCTGCCCATCATTTCCAGACAATAGACTGAAAAGAAAAGAACAAAGTGTAGAGGAAAGAATCCAGGGAATGGGAGGGCGAGCAAAACTGAACAGTAAATGAAGCTCTCACAGTGGGTGAGCTCACACTCAGATGTCAGGCAGATTAAGAGAAATTTTGGGTAAGGTATAAGGCCAGCAGGGTTACAGTATGAGGCTTTGTCCAAACTAGCACAGCTTTGCATTACTTCACATAAATTTGAATAACTGTAATGTTGACCATAAATGCTACTCCACAAGTGCCAGGTAGGGTTGGGGAAAATTATAGTATATCTTGATATTTTTCAGCCTTTTGTCAGTATTAAATATATATCGCAATGTTTTTTTTTGTTTTTTTTTTTAAATGGCATTAAATGGCTTTTTTTTTTTTTTTTTTTTTTTTTTTTTTTTGCCCTATCAGTAAGAGGAACCATTTCAATCAGTCTTTTTAAACACATAAAGTGATTAAAGGGTTAGTTCACTCAAAAATGAAATACTGAGCCGGCGTAGAACCTGACAGGGGAGAGACAAATTTGTTGAATAAAGTCATTATTTTTGTTTTGTTTTTGTGCACAAAGAGTATTCTCGTCGCTTCATGTTGAACCACCGTAGTCATGCTGAATATTTTAACAATATTTTTACAACTTTTCTGGACCTTGAATGATGGTTATTTCATTGCTTTCTATGGAGGATAAAAAAACCTCTTGGATTTCATCAAAAATATCTTAATTTTTGTTCCGAAGATGAACGGAAGTCTTACAGGTTTGGAACGACATGAGGGTGAGTGATTAATGACAGAAATTTCATTTTTGGGTGAACTAACCCTTTAAGGCAATATTTACCTATTTAATTTAACATTAATATTAACCTACATACTCAATAATTGATCAAAAGTGGCAGTATAGACTTTGACATTGTTACAAAAAAAATGTATCATGGTTTCCACAAAAATATTTAGCAGCACAACTGTTTTCAACATTGATAATAATAATAAATGTTTCTTGAGCACCAGAAGACTGGAGTAATGGCTGGTGAAAATGCTAAAATGTTTTTAAATAGAAAAGAGTTGATTTAAATTGTAACAATATTTCACAGTATTTTTTTATCAATAAATATAATCATAAATGCCTTGGTGAGCCTAAGAGACTTCTTTAAAAACATAAATCTTACTGGCCTCAAACCTTTGAACAATAGTGTATATAGATTTTTTTTTTTTACCTACATTTTTTTAATTGTTTAATTAAAATATGGAATTTATTCATTGAAATGGACAGTTTGAAGTGAATCACAGAAGTTAATAGTACTCTGATGCCATTTTTGCCTCGTTTTAATGTAGATTATATTTATAGATTCACATTGTTTTTGACACTCTCATACTTAAAAATCATCACAAACGTGGATATTCAATATATCAACCAGTCTGACTGTTATTTTTATCACAAGGAAGGTCATGCTCTCTTCTTAAGTAAACTAGAAAAGAACTAGTGAAACTTACAATTCGGCACATGATAAAACTAACAGAAAAATCTCATACTTAAACTGAGAGACCAGAATATCCAGTAAACAAACACCCTAGTAACCACATATCAATGTGCAGTGAACCACTCTGAGCACCCTAGCATTGAGGCGACGTTTTTTGGCACTAGATATCGTAGTAATAATAAATAAATAAATACAGTGATTGATTTATCCTGAAGACTATCTTGATTAAACTATCATGAAGCTGAGCCTGTCTTGTGGCTGCTCTTTTTCTGGCAGGACACCCTGATTGATGTCAAGTGTGGGAATGTAGTGTCTGTGGTTTCTGTGTTGAATTTGGTAAAGCTCAGCTCTATTATTTGCAACTCACAGCACGCTAAACTTCAAAACCACTAATCTCAACCATCTGCTAACTCCCAAATGAAAACCTGCTTTTTAGAACGGATCCCAATTACTCACTATTTCATGCCTTATTGGGTCTTAATGTTATCATCCTGCTAAGTTTTGTTTCATTTTGTTTGTTTCCATTTCCATTTGTTTTTGTGACCACTAGTACAGTTTATCAGATGTAGTACTCAAAGTAGTTGAAACAAATAGTCCAGAAAGGATGTGACATCATTATGGAAGACAAATCTGAAGGTGTACATGTGATCCTAATCTCCTGTTCATTGTCTTTTATGGCAATGCATCTTATTACTTGAACACACCAAAGGCCTTCTGCATGATTAATGAGTATCTAAATTAAATCATTCACTCTCCTACCTTCCATAGAGACAATGATGAAGTCAGTCTTGTCATGAGAGATTATATGTGTCAATTAACCCTATGTTATCCAACCCAAACAATAACTGACACAAATTGTTTTGCCTTTGAGAACAATCCCCTGATTAATCTTTGTGGGTCTAGAAGTGCTGAGTTCTTGCTCCTCACGTTGCTTTAATTATCTCACAGAAACAACCACTCGGTCTGATGCACGACGGCAACAAGATGCACACAATGCTGGTGCACTGATCCGTGAGAACCCATTATGTCTGCATTAAAATGAACATGAGATGGAGAACTCTGAGCAACACAGTGAGGTGTTGTCAGCAAATGCTGATCTATGTCGTGAGTTATTTCCATGTTTGAGAAAAACATGTATCCACAGTTGATGTCACATTGATGCTTTTTGCTTTTGGCCTTTTTGTCACTATTTACTAGGGGTGTAACGGTTCGCACGCAAACCCGCATCTCAGACAGCGTGCATATATTGAGTTCTCTTTCAAGTCTTGCGCTTGAATGGACAAATTCACAAAAAAAATGTCAACATGCCCGTCCTGTTGAGTATCCTAACAGACATAGTCGGTTGAACGTACAGTATCAGTGTACTGGATCCTTGCATTGTCTTAAAGTGACAGCAGCCTAATATTCCTGCTGTCTTTGTTTTTAATGTTAATCAAATAACAAAAGACAAAGAAATCACACACTGCTCTTGATTGAATAGCTTTTGTAACTATAGTAAGGATTAATATTTCATTTACACAGTCAAATATGCGATATTATTTTACGTGATTAATTTATTCAATTTCTGTACCTGAAAACTGATGTTAAACCTACCTGAAAAACCTGAAAAGCACTGTTTATTTTATTTGTATCTTTGCTCTATTGTATTTATTTGTGCTGTTGCTTGTAGTTAGATTATTTGTTATTATTTTCTTTATCTTTATTTGACAGTATAGTCCTTTTTTCCCTGAACATGGCACATACCGAACCGTACTGAAACCGTGACTCTAAAACCGTGATACAAACCGAACCTTGAGTAATTTGAACCATTACACCCCTACAGTTTACTGATTTTTTATTTATTTATTTTTTTTTTTTAGTTGACAGATGACATAAATATGTGGAAAGTGTAAAATATTATTTTTATTTAAGATAAAAAAAAAAATGTTATGGCAATCAAAAGGTTAACATATACAATTACAGTTATTATTTATTTAATTTTATACATTTTTTTATTTTTATGTTATTATTATTATTATTATTATTATTTTATTTAGTTAAAGCTTTAACACTTTCTGTACCTTTCCACATATGGAGCTCCAGATAGCTCATAGCTGATTATTAGGCATGCTTTTCTCTTTTTTTGGCCTTTTTGTCACTTTTTACTGACTTTTTAGCTGAGAAATGACAGGAAATGATTGAGAAAATGTGAGAAATATGGATGGGTGAAATTGTAAAATATATTTTTTTTTATTTAAATAAAAAAAAAAAAAAAATAGGGCAGTCAAAAGGTTATATTTTTTATACATTTATTTTTTTATGTTAAATAATAAAAAATATTTTTATTTTTTATGTTTTATGTTTTTTTTAAGTTAAAGCCATAACACTTTCTGTATCTTTCTAATATAATATGAGTTTACACATTTTGTGTTGTGCATGGCCTGGTCATACAGTATGTTGTAGGAAATATGCTGTGTTTATGTTTCCTCGGTCTTGTGTTTGATCTGACGTTCTCTTATTTGTGCGTAGTGTCTGATTCCAGTCCAGACAGGAAACCGTTAACTCATCCAGACGGCTCTTTGGTTGCACTTTCGATGTCACTGTTCATCGGCGGCCCTGCATTTTTCATGCGGTAATTAAAATTTGTAGGTCAGGTCTCCCATGACACCTCTCTGTGCTAATATGAGGGAGTGGAGCGGTCACGCTCGTTAATGCAGCTCTCTCGCTCGCTGCTGACTTAAAGGATGAAAGGTGACATTTTCCCCCATTTTGTAAATTAATGCAATTGATCTGCCTAACAAGAACAAAGTTAGGCTTCCAAATACCACATGATGAAGAGATTAAGCCCTTAAATGGCTTTCCAAAGGCAATCTTTATTGCGAGGCCCTGGGCGAGGGTCATTGATCTTTCTGTTAGAATTTCTAATAGACTATTGACATGAATTTATAAAATGTTGCTACACTGTTGTATAGATCCAGTGGAAATGCCTTTCCCACAAGTGTGTTGAAGCCATGCTGGTAGAAAAGAAAAATGCTGTTTATACATGTTAGTTTTGTTGTTAAGAGTGGGACACTGGTACTGGATGCGTTCCATATGTAGAGACGTATAGACTTTCATAGC
This sequence comes from Mylopharyngodon piceus, assembly GCA_039654765.1. NCBI lineage: Eukaryota > Metazoa > Chordata > Actinopteri > Cypriniformes > Xenocyprididae > Mylopharyngodon > Mylopharyngodon piceus. The sequence continues at coordinate 13,702,968 of CM077438.1, forward strand.
AGCTGTTTGGATTATGTAAAGACTTGCGCATTAGACACATAGGGAGATTCAGAAAGCTCTGATTGTTAGGCATTACAAAGTTTACTTAGGAACAAACCTCTTGTAAAACCACCACAGTAATCTATGACCATTTTTACTAGAGTTGCTTTTATCCCCAGATCGGTTAGAACTTCTTCAATGTGTGTCAGCTTGATTCTCTCCCCCCATCCCTTTCCTTGGTGCTTTGAAGCCCCGCCAAGGCCTCGTACTTTCATTAGCCCTCATTTCCAAGGTTTTCATGTGCGAGTCATAAGACTGTTTCTAATTCGCAGAGAGTGATCTCACACACCAAATCCCAATTAATTGGCCCTAATGCCACATTAACTGTTGTCAAAATGTTTTTTTCTGATGTCACCCTAATTCAATCTGCTGTTCCAGAAAGGCCTGTTTTCAATTTTCCGCCGCTGTCTCTTTCACCCTGACAGAAACGTACACACGCTCACACATACGAGCTCTCCCTCTAAACACTGGTAATTATAAGTCTTCAGAGAGAGGCATGGGGATACAATTTGTCAGGGTCTAACTACCCATTCCATTCAGTGGGGTTAACATTCTGTTTGTGTTACAGTATATTCAGACTTTAATTAAAAGAGCATTACATCCCCCATCTGCCAATCTCCAGTAATCTTCTTTAATTGCTGTAATTAAACTATATTTACATGTTCAGAATACTTGTAATTTAGCAAATTGCACTCTCCCCCACGCTCTTTTCCCCTCTCTCTCCTACACACACCGTGCGTTTAATCAGTGGGACAGCAGAACCAGTATGTCTGCTGATTGTGTTGTTTTGATTTTAGACATGGGGCTCTTTTGACAGAATAAGTGGACCTCTGCTAGGGTCTTCAGTGAGGTTAGGAAAACATGTCCGCAGAGGGGGATTGTGGGTATTGTCATCGAGTTTTGATTGCTACTACGGGTCTAATTGCGGGCCATGGGAGCTGGGGGAGAGAGGTTTGATGTGTGTGCGTGCTCTCCAATTAAAGATCATTTCACATTCATTTTTAGACTCGTTATTTGCAGAGAATGTGACGTGTGGTATGAAATTCATAATGTCATATAAAGAACAGCACCTCATGCAAATTACCTCTGCCATTTACATAATTCATTAGCATTAGACAAACAAATAAAACATCAACTGCTCAGTATAAAAGAGCAGTACTCTCAGAGAGAAATGCAATCACATATTTAAATATTTAAAGTAACGATTTGGTTTTTAGTCAAATGCTTAATTAGTATCAGTGATTAGCATTAAGCATTGTTTTTAGCTCTAGTTTTAGAAACGCAGAATATCTTGGTGTTAAATGGTGTCTAAATAACTATAAATAATGGTGTAAAGCCATTTTGAGCTGCAGTTTGGCTTAAGGGAGGATGTGTGCGTCACTAAATAATGTCCTAAGAAAGGCCCCAAATCCTCATTAGCTGAAGAGTGGTTCCTGCTAATTAGTTTCCATTCAGTGTAATTAGCATGGATGAGGCTAATCATCTGATGTGAAACCAATCTAACGCTTGGGATACAACGTCCTTGGCCTCTCTTTCATGCACGGTTTGGAAAAAAAGATTTTTGTAGGTGCAGGGAGTTTTAGTTCATGCACGCTTTCTTTTCACACACACTTTTACCGTTTAAAAAGCTGTATGTATGTTTGTGTGTGTTTTTATTTATATATATATATATATATATATACACACACACACAGTCAAATCAAAAATTATTCAGATATTTTTGATATATTTTTACTAGTAGGTGCAGGACACTATAGTTAATTTATGTAAGTGAGGATAGCAAAATAAAGTAAACTGTGACATATTATACCCAAAAATTCTTCATACAGTGGACTACCAGTAAAATTTATACATTTTGGTTTGACTATATATATATATATATATATATATATATAATCAGTGGTGTGCAGTGGTGTTCTGAATTGAGGAGGCACATTTTTTAATTTTTTATGAATCAAATGTAAATTCATGTGCATTACTCTTAACGTTGACACATCTTCCTTGTTAAATGAACATTACATTACATCAAAAAAGAAAAAAAAAAAACAAATACAATTCTATTTTGTAATTTTACATTAACAATGTAATGTTCTATTTTTCAAAACCAAGTCAATCTCATTAAGTCAGTGTTTTAAGCATTTCTACATTGATTCCAAAATAATAACTAAAGGCTGTAACAATTTAAACAAAATATTTTATTTATGTATTGATGTTTTTCTTTTTAATAGTCAACTTAGGCTATTTTGGATCATCAGTCATGCTCCGTAAACACCGTCTGTCACAGACACGAATTTTATTTTTAATTTCACCAAGCTGATTGCACTAAAAAAAAAACCCCGCAGTCATCATGCTTTCAGTCCATTTCAAGTTTGATTTTGACGTGACATAAAGCGGTGATATCTAACTGGGTGATCTGTTTACTTACTTTTCAATTAGTCTTCCCATTGACGCCATCATTTGTTCATTCAAACTGACGCGCGGAACGTGCACGTCAACAAGAGGCAGGATTTATCGCACAAACCAATCATATCCAATCATAACCAATTACATCCAATCATAGCGCGATGGAGACATTGCCTCCTCTCACGTGACTTTCCCCCATTCATTCTCAATTACCCCCCACAAAACCCACCGCTCGCTGGGGGTCTAATGGTTTTCTATGAGTGGAAAGGGAGGCATGACTCCTGCTGTAACTTTACCTGCGGGTGTCACTGTTGTACAGTGTTCCTTTAGAAATACGAGTAACTTGCGCTCTTTTTAATGTCATAATTTGTAATATTTGTGTTGTTTTATATGTAATATGGATTAATTTCTCATCCTATTTTTTGAGGAGGCACTGCCTCCCTTGCTTCCTCGGACGAAACGCCCCTGATATATATATATATATATATATATATATATATATATATATAATCATCTGCATAAAGTGTCTTTCTTCATCTTTTTTTATGTTTTTTTCTCTAACTCTTTCTTTTTGCTGTTATTATGGCTGCTTTCTCCTCCTGTGATTTATTTTAAGGCAAAGTGTTTCTCTGCATCAGGATTTGATAGAGGCCTCTTTTTATTTCACAGGGGATCATTTCTTGGCTACATGAATGCCAAGCTTTTAGATGGAAGGATAAATTATAGGAGAAAAGAATGATATTGCCATGTGATTGTTGTCTGATGTGGGAAGAATTATTGTATTTTTTTTCTGTCCTAACCTCCAAAATATTTCTTTGCATGATCAGAACAAACGTGAATGTGACAACTTGTGCTACAGTGAACACAACTAAAAAACAGAATAAATTTAAGTTTCTAGGGATGAAAGTAATTACAAAAAAAATTACTTTTTTTTTTTTTTTTCTTACATTGCCTCTGAAGAAAATGTCTTGTGGGAGGTTGCCATAGCTTAGAAAAGTAATAGAACACCTCTCCTCAACAAACCGCATGATTTTAGGCATCGCTCTCATCTGTAGCGCAAACGGTGCTGGACGAGTTTCATTATATTTCATTCCAGCTCTTTTAGATTTTCAGTTTACAAGCTCAAAACAGTAGTCTCATGACTTATCCCCCCACACCCACATAATAATTTGGTTGCCTGCCCTCCATGCAGTTAAAGACATAGTTTCAGACATAATTTTAAACTGAATTTGAGAAAATGAAAACAGCGCTCTGACCAGCAGAATAATCATATCTCCACATGTGTTTGCCAGCAGGAGATGTTCTGAGGATAAGAGCCTCTTATTTGATTTTTCCTCTGCTCGTGGCTCCAGCGGCTCCACAATCTATGCCTTTATTGATTTTGAATCCTGCAAACGATCCCTTAAATCCTAAATGTGTATCCAATCTCCACAAATGTCTTCGGAGCTAATCTTTTGGACAGAGACAAAAGACCCTGTGTTTTCTGTGCTCTCCTACTAAGATCACCGACTTGACTGTCTTCGCTTTAGTAAGTGCTGAGGGCAGTGCAGTTTTGGCAGGCTCCTCTGCGCTGCGGATTGCGCAGTTGATCTTAAGCAGAACCATGTTTATCTTCGCGCTCTCTGTTATTGTGGCCGTGTTTATCTGAGAAATGAGTGGAGTTGGCCGGTCTCCTGCTGAATTACACACATTCATAGTCACCGCAGCAAATCAATCAAGAGAGCCTGCTATTTTGACAACTCCTCAGTCTCTTTCTGTTTTATCTTAGTTTTAAACGGTGAAAAGGAGAAAAACATTCTGCCTTGTGTTCCTCCATCTTTTGGAGACGGTCTCCGCCTGCGAAGCGCAGCGTTTGACGTGAACTTTTGCCATATGCCTGTAGTTCTGCCAAAAAAAATTAAGTATGGCTCTCTTCCCGAGCCAAGTATCTAGCCATCTGCTGAAGCTTTTACCCAGCAATGCCAAGGGACTCCATCAAACCCAAACTGTGAGGAGAGAGAGAGAGAATAAGACAGAGACTGAGAGAAAATGAGAGACAGCCTCCCATATTTCTGCAGTTAGGGAAATCTCCGTCGTCAGGCTGATTTACTGTGGGCTAATATCCAGAGAGCTTGCCATGATTGCTGGGTAATTTTGGTTGACTTCATTGCCTTATGTCTGGGCCAAGTCCTAAACTCGTTTCAGAGCCATATTCAACAGAGCCATAGATTCCTGGAATTTTTTTTTTAGCTTTTTTCAACAATTTGGCTTGTCATTTGTGGATTGATTCCTTTGAGATATTGTTTTTGTTTGACTGATGTAAGAAATGGGAGCTTTTGAAACATGGCAGCCTCTCCCAGAATTAAGGAAAATCTGGATACTCTAGGGACAGAGTGGAAAATCACCTCAATCCCATACTTAGGGGAAAAAAAGGCAAGGTTTGGATTTGAAAGTTCGGTTAGTGACTTGGAAAGATAAGGCAATCTATCACTGCATGTATGTGTATGTCTGTTTCTGAACATCCTTAAAATTGTGCAAGGGGCTCTTTACAACCCCTCATTATACAAAAGCTGTCATTTAGAAGTAGTTTGTCATTTTTTTCCCTAAACTGTGGTGCTAAATGCAAGAATGAGAATGAAAGAGAGACTTTTTGTGTGGTTTTACATGAGAAAGATCATCATTATGCAGTCTGCAGTCTGCCATTACTGGGCCCATTACACACTATGACAGCATCACATTTATTCTTTTCTACCTGCTTCTTAAAAAGGTGTAATAAATAACCTCAGCCTCCACTGCCTCGCCATAAAAGAAAAAGGTCGTTACTGATCTGCTGCCATTTGTCAAAATTACTTCGTAATCTCGGGTCGCAGAGAGAATTTTCACTCGGTTAATTGTAGATAGAACTAATGAACATAAATTTACATTAAAAATCACTTTGTTATCCACCATTGCTTATGACCTCCTCCTGACAGGCTGCACCACTTTTATTTGAGCCAATACAACTTTGATAATCTCAGTGAACAAGTCTGGGTAACGCTTTATTTTTGGGTCTTTTAACTACTTAGCATGCATATTAATAGAATATTGGCTATTTATTAGTACTTATTAAGCACATATTAATGCCTTATTCTGGATGACCTTATTCTACATTCTTAATCCTACCCAATACCTAAACTTAACAACTACCTTACTAACTATTAAACAGTAAATTAGGAGTTTATTGAGGGAAAAGTCGTAGTTAATAGTTTATATGTGTTCCTTATACTAAAGTGTTACCCAAGTCTGAATTAAAAAGTGTCTCATCAAGGTTTTTATATTTTTATTTTGTATATTTACAGTCAAAACAATAATATTCTGAAACATTATTATAATTTAAAATAACTGTTTTCTATTTGAATATAAAATGTTATTTATTCCTTTGATGGCAAAGCTGAATTTTCAGCCTTCAGTGTCACATGATCCTTCTAAGATGCTTTTAAGATGCCTCTAAGATCCTTCAAATTCTAAAGATGCTGATTTGGTGCTCAAAAACATCTATTATTATTATGACACTTGAAAACAGTGCTGCTAATATTTTTATGGAAACTGTGTTGCATTTCTTTCTTTTTTAAAAAAAAAAAAGCATTTTTAATAGAAGTCTTTTGTAACTTTGTCTTTATTATCACTTATTATCAACTGATCAACTTGCTGAATAAAAGTAACATTTTTCACAAATCATACTGCTGCCAAAATAAACTTGTAAAAATAAATGTAAATATATAATAACTTGATAAGAGGCTTTTATTAGCAGAGTAGTCAAGCAGTTAATCAGAGACAAGAGCAAGGATCAACATGACAAGTTTGAGCCCTTTGACCTCTAAAACAAACAGTGATTTTTAGCCGGACTAAAGAGGAGATCCCTCAGGGCTTGAGCGTGGATTCCAGCATATTGTTTCTGTCACGGAGGTTCAAAGGTTGGCCGTTTTTTAGCCGTCTCATTTACTCTCGTTCTCTCCTTCCCCAGCTGAAACCAATAGCTGGCCTGTGAGCTGATATATGACACTAATACGACTATTTGAGTGGGCCGAGGCAGCAGAAAAGAGTGATTGTTGGGAGGTTTAGCCGGCATGTCGGATCCATGACACATAGGTACCGTGCTGTCTGGCCCCTGAGAGCGCTCTAATTGCTTTACATTGGTACAAAGGTTTCTTGTAATCGAGCCTCTCTGCCTCCATTTGTCTTGCTCTCAGCCTGGTGCTGAAGGCTTTAATTGGTCTTGGTGGGCCTTTTTCTTGCAGTCAGCTCTCTAGGCCTGCAGTAGAAGACGGTACCGTAGGGAGCACAGGCGGGTGGGGGGGTTGTAACGAAAGAGGAAGTCAATACTTCTTTTAGCTTTAACACTTTAATTAATGCTCTTCCTGACAAGGAGCTTTCTCCCTCTCTCTTTCTCTCGGTATAGAAATCTCATTTCTTTCATTCTCCAGCAGTCTCTTCCCTCATCACCCTCGCTGTCTCCCTAGCCTCATAAATATGGACTCCTGGGACGAACACAAAGCATCAAGACAGCCGAACGGCAGGAGAAAACCACCTACACCGCCTCTAGCGAGCAATCGACAAGTGCACCGCTGAGGGGATGGTGCCTATTAAGTTTTATGTCTTTTAGGGGCTTGTGTTTGTGTTTTTACCAGAGGGCTTGTGTGTGAACGTAAGACGGCGCGAAATAGAGAGAGAGCATTTGGTTCTCACATTTAGATGGAGCAGAGAGCCAGAGTCTTACCACGACCTTCCCAATTATTTCTCTCACACTTTATTATAAGTTTAGCATGTGGTAGCTCATCTGTCAGCCATTTGGACCAGAACGCGGATTACTAAAAGAGGAATCACTCATCACGGCGTTTGTTTAATGATTTGCCGTCTGCAGTTACTTTTACATTTCCAGCCAAAGAAATCTCATGATGAATGTTGCCAGCTGTGAGATTTATGCCCAAGATTCATCTTTCATCCGATATGCTCAAAAAACACCCCAAAAATAAGCAAAAAAAAAAAAAATAGGTGTGGGCTGACAGGCTCGGATAATTATGCTGCTGGGATGCTGACAGTTGGAAGCACGATAAGGTGATGTGATAAGATGGCGTGGCTTGTTGTTAGTGCGTGTGGTGGTTTATTTAAAGCTGCAGTAATTTCTGCGTTTAGCTGCTTCACAGAGGTGTGCTTCCTGAGATTTTAAAAACAGCACAGTCTATTCCCTTTCACACATACCTTCCTCATGTCTATATATGTGTCAGAGACTGTATAAGGCGGTTGAGTCATAACACTCAATCTTTTTGTTTACATGCACTACTTTTCGCCAATCTGAATGAATCCAATCCGATTTAATATTCTGAAAGTTCTGTTTATATCAACCCTAAACATTTTTTGTTTACATGTACATTTATGTATTCCAAACAAAACTTAAGTGTGTGCGCAGTGCCCCAGTCACCCTGTTCAGAACTGAAAAAACTGGCCTATAGAGAACTGGCCTATAGAGGGCGCAACAGGATAAGAAATCTTTGAAGTCCACTTTTACGCTTCGTTTCCAACAGTTAAAATGACAAATAAATGCATACTCCAAGAGTGCTCCACATATATTTAATTGTATCATCTGAATGCTCAATATTGATGGGGGGAATGCACATTTTAAATAGCTTATTGTACAGCTTATTGTTCCATTCTAAACTAATGCGCTGCTGCATTGTAACGCACACACATACAGTATAGCTCGCACATCATGTGCAAATCGGGCACAAACAGAAACATTCAGTAATGCAGAAAAGTATTGTCAACACTGTTCTATGATTTATTAATAAAATAGCTTAGAAACTGAAAAGTTCTAGCATATATTTTTTTATTAACTAAAACCCACTATTCACTATTAGTAGAGAGACGCTGCCAGGTAGAATTAATTCAAGCATGCAATTACTCTCTCACTAATGCATTCATATAAATGTAATATTTCTGTGCTATTTTATCTGTATCTGATTTAGAACGAGAAGAACGAGTGAAAAATATAACTGATAAAAATGATAGAACTGATAAAAAATAAGCTGTTATGTAGAAATAATAGCCTTGTGGGCGCTGTGTCATATGCCATAGCTGTGCAGTGTGTACAAGGCAACCCACGTTCGAGTCTCAGCTCAAGGTTCAGGCTTATTTGTTCATTAATGACGTCAACGGCAACTAGTCGCCTCGACTTTAATCACAGAAATGTTAACTTTAAAAATTCTGAAGTTATTCAACTCCTATTTAATGTTTGTTTGTTTGTTTTCTCCACCCATTTAAATCCGATTCGGTTCAAGCTCAATCGGATCGATTGGGGTATTGAGCCATCAACCTGATTACTAATGGATTATTTAGGTGCATGAAAACATAGCTATAGTGGCAGTGCCAGAAAATTCTTTGCTTATAAAGAGCCATAAGTTTTTTTGATATTGTTTCAATTAATATTAGCAACCAGAAAAATACCACTTTTTAGTGAAAAACAATAGCAAAATTTGTGATCCATTTGTCAGATTTTATGTCTGTTTTGTATCATTCAAGTGCATGGGAGCTGTATTTGTGTGCCTATTTCCTACATAGCAAATAGCTGCAGGGGGTGGTACCAAGATGGCCACAGAACGAACTTGACTTTGTATACGCGCAGATATAGATCTTAAGTAAACTGCTCCATTAGCCACACTGCATATTATAAGTCTACTCCTCCACTGTTATTTCCTGAAGTATTGACGCCGTACGCATGAGTATGACCCCTTACTTAGCAAGATTGTTGTGTTTTCATTTATTCAGATATTAAAAAATCCATCTGAATTGTTTTTTAAAGACACATGCCAAGAGCTTTAGCTTAAAGCATTGGCTAGCGCCCATGCTTTAAGCTATTTAAACAATTTACCACTTTGAGAAACCATTAAGAAAGTACATAGCAATAGGTATTGTTGAGCAAGGGTGTAGTTGCGATAATGTAGAAATGAATCAATACTGATGGCGGTTATTTTTTTATTTATATATTTTACACTGCATGTAAGGATGACCAACATTATAATGCTTATAATAACATTTATAATATATATATATTTTTTTAGTTTTTTATTTCACTCTAAAGCACCAATCTAGAATCTAGCATCAAAAAGAAGGGTGTTTATGAGGCCAAAGAACTGATTTGTTTTGTGCTAACATTTTGCTGTGTTTAATAATGCTTGAGTTTTATAATATGGCATGTTTTTGTGGGTTAATTTTATTAGTGTAAAATCTATTTTTATAGAGTGAGCAAAGGGCATATTGGGGGCATGGGCTGGTGATTTGTGGACAATTATATTTTAAGGGTGTCTGTTTCCTACTTGCCCCTCTCTGCATGTCCCTGCTCTGTCTCTGTGATGTGACTGATGGTGCCTCAGGGCTGCCAGTACTTAAATAGGCGCTCAGAGGGTCCAGCTGCTCTCTGCCACGCTCCACTTCTCCCCAGATGGCTCCAAGACGTTCCAGCGACCCTCCAGAGGGCCACAGCCTGAGGAGGCAGCTTTGGAGTGGGCTTACTCTCTCCCTCTGCCTCACAAACAACCACCCTCCTCCCCTGGGCCTCCAGCCCGAAACAGTGACTCAAGGGGCTCTCAGCGAAGCCACAGAACAACCCCTTTACACACGCCATGTAGACACTCTTGGGAGAGATCGCCTGCCTGCTCTGTATCACTCGCCAGTGGACCGATGGGACTCGGCAGATGGTTGTCAGGCTGGAGCGTGGGCCACCGCCAGCGTTCACCAAGCTCTCCTGAGAATGGAGGGATTTAAGACGGGCAGAAGAATGAGTCTCTGACTTACTTGAGACTCTGCAGAAGTGTTTGAAACATAACGCCAACTGTTTTACAAAGAGAAAATGGCTTGAATCTTAAATTTCAGCACGCTTATGCTGTTTCTGACAGTGTGTGTTATGTACAGGAAGTTTTTAGTGCAACAAAAATTAGTTTAGCTCTTGACAAATCCATCACAAATGGCTTACATAAAGGCAAAGTGGGGTTGCCTGAGTGAAAATATGAAATATTGTGTAATTTATGAGTGTAAAGGGACAGAATTTTAATCATAAAGTTGACTGGTTGAAATCTTAAGACTATATTTGTCTGTCGCTCCCTTCCTCTTTCTCAATCCTTCACACAAATGCTTTCAAAAACCTGTTCGTTTGTCATTCTAGCCCCTTTCAATATGTGCTCAAGTGGAGAGATCTCTTTTAAGGGTGTTTCTTCTGGCACTTTTGGCCCTGTGAACTATAAATATACTAAAACTCTCTTAAAACACTTTTCATACTTTTAATAGTTTATTTGATTTGTTCCTTTTTTCCTGAAAGCAATGGAAATTCCCACCACAGTGTCAGTTCCATTACATCTCAAATTCTGTGGTGGAAATGACGTTTAAAAAATTCATATATGAATTTTGAATAATGAATTATTAAATTTCATATATATATATCATGTTATGTATTTTAAATCTATTTAAAATACACAATTAAATAATATTATCACCAGTGTTGGGGGTAACGCATTACAAGTAACTCGAGTTACGTAATCAGATTACTTTTTTTTTTTTTAAGTAACTAGTAAAGTAACACATTACTTTTAACTTTACAACAAAATATCTGTTACTTTTTTATTGACTGACAGCTATCCTGTCCCCATGTTGAGAGAAAGTGCCGAGGCATTGTGTGATGGTTATTATAGTTCTAGATTAAATGTGAGCAGGCATTTACTCATCTCACTTGCACAAAAAAAATATTCAGTATTCCTCAAAATGAATAAAACCAGTGAAATGCAAAATTAGAATACTACACAAACCTCCAATAATTAAATATATTAAATAATACAAATATATTTGCATTTAATCTCACTTTATTGACCAATGTACTTGCTGCTGACCTTCGATGATTCAGTTAAACCATAAGCAAAATTGACTTTAGATTTTTTGTTTTCATTGGTGAAGTAAGTGTTAAACTTTCTTCTCTTGCACCCTATTCTTCTGCAATCCAGAACGGAAGCACAGCTGAAAGGTTTGTTTGAGCTGCGCCCTCTACTGTACACGCATGTATTTGCATTTCCTTCAGCCTGAAGCTTATTCGCCAATTTTGGTGTGAAAGGGCCTTTACATTTGCCCAAAAATAGAACCTTTTTGTTATTAAAAAACAAGCAAGCCCAGCTCAGGTGAGAAAAAGTAACGCAAAAGTAATGTACGTAACACATTACTTTTCTTAAAAAGTAACTAAGTAACGCTATGTTGTAACGCATTACTTTTCAAAGTAACTTTCCCCAACACTGATTATCACACAATTTGACTAAATTACATCTTGACTGGAAATTATCTGCACACAAGTGAAACTTAAAATCAAGTCATCATGAAACGGTAAATTGTAACCTTTTCATCCCTATTGTGGTGTATATCCAAGAGAAACAACTTCTTGAAAAAGAAGAAATGTAAGGCAATCCCATGTAAGTGACAGGGTGTTAATATTTTTAATAAAAGAAATTTAGGTAACACTTTACAATAATGTTCATTAGTTTACATTAGTTAACATGAACTAATAACTTAACATGAACTGCACTTATACAGCATTTATTAATCTTTGTCAGTGTTAATTTCAGCATTTACTAATACATTATTACAATCTTGTTAACATTAGTTAATGCACTGTGAACTAACATGAACAATGAACAACTGTATTTTCATTAACGTTAACGAAGATTAGTAAATACAGTAACAGATGTATTGCTCATGGTTAGTTCATGTTAGTTAATACATTAACTAATGTTTAACTTATGAACCTTATTGTTAAGTGTTACCGAAATATAAAAATAAAAATAATTTTAAAAAATAAAATAAAATTTTATTAGAAGCTAAATTGTTTGGTGTGGTGGAAATGACTAAAACATTATACATTTTGAAAAATTTATATTAATCATTTTTTTTACACAACTATTAAAATGGTTTATTTTATTCGTTGCTTTAAACATAATTTATATCAGAATTAATTTTCGTATTTTTAGACAAACATAAAAGTGGTTGTATAGTGCTCAAAGTTAAAGAAACACCCTTAAACGAACAACAGTACCATACTTGGGGGTCTTTGGCAGGCAGTGATGGTGAAAAGCAGCACGTCCGAAGGTTAAAGGGCAGGGGAGCAGCTGTAGCTCACTCACACCCCCTCTGACCTGATCCTCAGCAGGTGGGAGTGACCCTGCCCTGGTCCTGTTACTGTTATCCTGGACCTGACAGGACACATACATCACAGCACCGGGCCCCTAATGCGAAACACATTCCGCCAGGGCCTGATCAAAGAGCGTCTGCTCCAACAACAAAGTGCCCCCTAATTCCATGTTTGGACCACATAATTGAAGAGTAATTATGGCTGACAAAACACTTCAGGTTTTTTTTGCCCCTCCTTGTCTCATTTTCTATTTTCTCCCTCTTTCTCTGAGAGAAAAGCCAGATCAGGCTTGTCATGAAGAGTTATAGGGGACCATGTGCTGAATTTGCAGGATGGAAATAGAGGTCAAGCTTTAATGGAAAAGAGTAAGCGTGCACACACGTGCACACATTCACGCATGGCTTTACCCGGTGGCCTGGAATAACACAGCTAAACCACATGAGGAGTAGTAACACGATCCTATGACCCTCTCTAACAGACAGGGCTACTGTTTCTCTGAAGAGCCGTAACTGTAACTTCTTCACTAACGGCTCTAACTGCTGACCATGAAGACCATGAAGGCCATGACACGCAAATTCCTTCCCAAAGCAAAGCGGCCCTTAGCTCGAGAAGAATTCGACTAATAAATGAGGCGTTGACAGACAAGATTTTGCTTGGCTTGTGCACCAAAAAGAAGCAGGATTCGGTTTTAGTGTTTGCTGCTCTGTCAGATCACCATGTTAAGCTACTAGCACTGTAGAAACCCAAAGACTGAAGGCCACTTCCTGTTGGGCAGATCGATATGATAACAAGAGCCCTGGGGTTAGTCTAGAGATATAGCATTTCATCTTTACTGCGGTTTTACTCAACAAGGGCTGACTGGCCAACATCCACCAGCAAATCTTTGATTCACTTTGGGATTATTAGCGTGATGTTTACATCTTTAGTTAGAACTTTAAAGCCAAACAAAGTAGTCCAAAGGGAGGGGAGCATTGTCGAACACACTAATCGCAAACAGGTGTTGCATGCGGCGAAAGTTTGCTTTTGGAGCTTTTGGATCATGTTCCAGTGCGAGTGTGCGGCGCTAGCTTGAGATAATGCCTATGGCCAATTTCTAGACAGGAAACGACACAGGAACAGGGCTTTGATTGTGTTTGTTTCCCTCGTCCTGCTCTGTAGTTTTAATGGGCTGAGCAGAGAGACTGATGTTGGCAGGGGCTTCGCTGTACCGCTCTCATCTCTCCATCTCTTAATTAGGCTTATCTGCTCAGCACTGGTGCCAGGCGGAAGCTCGCTCTTTTTTGAAGTGCAGTAGGCCGGGTCTTTCAGCTGCTGTTTTGAGGTCACATGACGGCACAGGGCTGAGCAGGGGGGCAAAACCCCTCTTCTAATTGTAGAGATTACGATCAGAGGGGTCGGACTCATATGGAGTTTCTAGAATCCAAAGCCATTTTTAGAATACTAAGGCTACGTCTATAATCCGGAGACATTTGAAAACTGAGTTTTCATTTAAAAACACTTCCCATCCACACTAGCGTTTTCAAGTGTTTTCCAAAAGTTGCTCATTCACACTGCAACATCTGAAAACGCTTAAATCCCCTTACTGCGCATGTGTAAAACATACTAAAAGCTCACGAGATGAAGCAGAGAGAGCAGATATAACAAAGTTCTCATGCTATTCTTCTGGCACGATCATTTTATTAGCATATGATCACATCACTCACTGTTGCATCCAGGTCGCACTCAAACTTGCATGGTTTAAAACGCAACTGCCATCATGTTTTGCCGTGCAGGACAGCAAATGTGAGTAAATTCTCTGTCATCTTTGCAGAAATGTAATACGAAGATTCTATAAAGGAGCATTTATCTTGTGCAACACTGTTACAGTAAATAGCAGGCACAAAACTGCAGGCTCGGTATAACTATAGATATCTATGAGTACAATATGCATCACATTTATCCACTTTGGAGAGTGTTTTCAAAAAGCTCAGTTTTCCTTGACAAAAATGCTGTCTCAGTGTGGACGGAAGGTCAAAACGGGGAGAAAAAGATGCATTTTCAAACGAAAACGTATTAGTGTGGACATGACTTCAGTGCATTTAGAATGTCTAGAACATAGAATGTACTAGAATTTATGCTGTGTTCAGTTTGTAACAAAATTGTATTTTTCCAAAGACCCTCCAGAGGGCCACAGCCCATTTTTTGTAATTGTTGTAATAAAAATGTAGAAATCTGTAGGGATGCATAATATATTGGTACAGGAATGGTTATCAAACAATAGTTTATTGTTTAGTTTATTATTTAAAGTTTAGTTTATTATTTATTTTTACTTTAATATACTTTTATCAGTATCGACCAGTATCGTATATATTTAATTGTGTATGCTCATTTCCCCCTTTTTTTACATTTAGATTACTTTTGCTTTCATCTAAAGATAGATGTATCATTTCAAGTAAAATGATAGTTCAGCCAAAAAGGAAAATTCAGTCATCATTTACTCACACTCATGTCATTCCAAAACTGTTTGACTTTCTTTCTTTTGTGGAACACAAAAGAAGATATTTTGAAGAATGTTGGTAACCAAACAGTTTTGGTTACCATTGACTTCATTGTATGGACAAAAAAAAAAAAAAAAAAATTCTTGTAATGTCTTAATTTATGTTTCACCGAAGAAAGAAAGTCATACAGTTTTAGAACGACATGAGGGTTAGAATGATGACAGAATTTATTTTTGTCTAAGACTAAAGGGAACTATCCCTTTTTAAAAATACTAACAATTTGATAACAGTTGATAACAGCTTATTGTTATCAACCAGAATTTGAATATGGCTGCATCCATAGAAATATGTAAAAAAAAAAAAAAAAAAAAAAAGCTAATTTTCCTTCCCTTTTTCTGCTAAATCTTGAGCTTGTTGCTCAAAGTTTTGCCATTGAAATAAAATAGAAACGATAGAGGGGAATGGGGGAAAAAAAGAAAATACACATTGATGTCTTTTTGGCTGCCACTTATTAGAAATAATTTTGTTCACCCTCTTATCTGCACATCAGGCAGACACCTTTTCTGTTTTTATTTTGTTTTTCAGAGAGGAGTATATGTGTGAGATCACTTCTCAGGGGTGCGATTGCAATCTGCACTGCCGCCACCTTTGGTGAAAATCCACACTTCTGGGGTGTGCGTGCATGTCAGATGGCTCTGCTTCACACCCGCTGCCTAGTGCTCCCCTCTGCCACTTAGCATGCTAATTAATCCCAGTGACAGCCATTCGTGTCACTCACCCCTTGCTCCCATGGCGACACCGCCACGGCAACACTCCCACAGGGCCCATCCTGCTTTAGATGGTCTGCTTTTTTAAGAAGCCCCAGTGCACACTAGGATTACAATCCAAATCTCAATCTCAGCTCTCACCGCCAGAGTTTATGGGGTTGCGGGAAAAGAGGTGGGGGAATATAATTATTTAAAAAAAACAGAAATAAACAAGTGTGCGCAAAAACGTGTGTGAGAGAGAGAAATAGTGTGTTTATTAGGCCTCCTGGGATGGGAGGGAGGTGAAGACTGTAAATAATTAGCACTGGAGTGCTGGAGTTTTCCCGTTTGATCTCTCCGAAGGAAAAGCAAATGTAATTTAGCACGCTGCGAGTAATTTAACAGTTAGCATGAGTTCCTTTTAATTTCATTTTGCTCAGCATCACTCTCTCAAATTAAATATTTTTGTTGTTTACAAAGCAGATCTTTGGCAGCTCGGCAGGGCCGCCAAGTTGTGAGCGAGACGTTTCTGTTGGTGTTTATTCATCTAGGCTTGTTTGCGTGTTGAGAAGTGTTTATGTTGATTGTATGAGAACAATTGAATCAAGCATGTCTGGGAAAATTAATCCATAACTAATGATAATGGCACTAGAACTAAAGCTGTTCGGCACTTGGAAAATACAAATATTAGAGTTTTGCTCCATCCAGCACATCTGTGCTGTGTTTATTGGCAGCGCAAATTGTTTGTTTGTACATATTTAAATTGAGATTTAGTTTCAAATTTAAAAGCTTGACATAAATCCAATATTATGGCCTTTCCACAGTATAATTAATGTTATGTTATTTTAAAAAACTGTGTGATATTTTGTAATTTTTAATCGTTTTTTATTTAAAATATTGCATTGAGGAATCCTTTTTTTAGTGCACACACATACAGCCACAGTAACCCAGGCTTCATGGGGTTTATGTCAGCTTGTCAGGGAATTGTCCGTTAATTGCTGGAGGTGCCTGTGGCTAGCAGAGGCCTCTGTTCACCACCACTGTCTGTGTATGTCTGTGTGTTTCGACAAGCATCCCCTGGAACAGGAGTGTTATCAAAGTGAGAGTTCGCCACTGGCGCTGTGTGAGACTGTCTTATCACCTCTGTCCGTGTGCGTGGGTGGGTGTGTCTCTTCCAGCTGAGGGGCTCATTGGTCTGGCCTGTAGTTAATGCTTTTGTTCAACAGTTACTGCACTGTTGTTTTTTTTCAGCAGCGTCCTGAATTGTATGTAATCGCCTTTATAAATAAGCAACTTGTTAAACTATTCAGATTTTAATCTGGTACTTTTAAATGATTTGGCTAAAGTGATTCATAAAATATGTAAATCACTCGACACTGGAATTTGTAAGTAAATATACAAATGTGCATACATAATATTAAAATGTGCAAAGCATAAAATAAATTGCTTGTCAGAGAATATACATACATATAGATAGATAGATAGATCTTGTCAAATTTAATCTCGCAAGATCTCGTTGCCTAATAGATACTGTAGATAGATATTAGATAGATAGATACATATATACATATAATGTATGTATGTATGTATGTAATAGGGATGTGACGGTGAGAAAATTTTCCCACCGGTTAATCGACATGTGACAACACCGGTAATACCGGTGTCACCAGGGGGGCGGGGCCTCTACCTCTTTTTTTTTTTTTTTTTTTTAAACCGCTTATAGGGCCGTTCACATATCGCGTCTAAAAACGCGCGGAAAGCGCGGCCACGTCGCTTTCTCCTTGCGCTCCCGTGGCGTCTGTCATAGCTATGCAACCATGAACTGCGCTCTCCACGACGAGGAATGTTTTTGACATGAAAAATAAAAACCCGCCCTGTACAGCTATGATCAGCTGTTCGGCTGAGCTTTCGATGTTTTGTTACAGAAAGGCCGACTTTCACTTTCAAATTAACGGCAGTTGCTTGAATGGTGGGTTACTCTTACTGAAAAACACTTGACAACACATAATTTGTGTATGTTATGGTTCGTTAAGAGCAGAAGAGAACTCGATACTGGCGCGCGCGTTGTGTGTGTGTGTGTGTGTGTGTGTGTGTGTGTGTGTGTGTGTGTGTGTCTCTCACATAGGCAGGACTTTCACAGACAGCGCGTTCTCTTTTGCCTTGTCGTGCTTGAATGGTTTAAAAGCATTAGCATGAATAAGAGCTTGATCATATAACGCAGAAAACGGATACTACGTTAATTGCATTAAATGCAAATATTTTTAACGCGTTAAAGTGGGAAAAAAAATTAACCTCGGTGCCACGGTGGGCAAGTGATGAAACCGGTGTTGCGACTGAACACCGGTAACACCGACTACCGTAGCAAGCCTAGTATGTAACCAGTTATGGTATGTGTGTGTCTTTCCAAACAACTATGAATTGTGGAATGGAGCTCTGTTAATGATAGGTGGTGAGTGTGCAGCAGCATTTCAGATGGATTGTAGTAAGACCAAGGATGATGGAAGTGTGCTGCAGAATGAATATTAATGGTGGGCGTCTGGGCCAGAGCTAATGATGAGGAAAATTCCCTAATAAAAACTTGATGTGATGGGCAACGACCCGCAGGGTCACCAGAGAGACCTAGAGTTAATAGTGTGCCGTCAGGTGTGGGGAGCAAAGTGATTAGAGCCACACATCCGTTCCTGCTGGAGAAAGAGAGAAAGTGGGGTAGACACAGGGAAATGGAGAAAAAGAGAGATACTACAGTTTGATAGAAAATTAGAGAGCATGATGAAGAGTAAATGAAGGAAAGCTAGAATATAGATTTATGTACGGGCACGAATCGAACTGGTCTGTCAATGTGACTTACTCAATGATAAAATAAATAGTTAGTGTTTGACCTCTGGGCTTCTGCATTGTCCAGTTG
Source organism: Mylopharyngodon piceus (assembly GCA_039654765.1). Classification (NCBI taxonomy): domain Eukaryota; kingdom Metazoa; phylum Chordata; class Actinopteri; order Cypriniformes; family Xenocyprididae; genus Mylopharyngodon; species Mylopharyngodon piceus. Next base: position 13,721,712 of record CM077438.1, read on the forward strand.
CCCTATATATGTCTTTGTGCTGTCGGGATATTCAGTTATATCATAATTGCATACATTCATCCACACTTTTTCCACCTCGCTGCTCTATTTTCCAGAGGGTACAAGGAGAAGCATAACAAAGATGGCAGCTGGCATCAGAGCAAATGTCAGCTGTGCATGCAGTAATTAAAATGCAAACAAAGTGGACTGTTCCCCAGGGAGGAGCCATAATGGTACAAACAATGCAATCTGATGTATTTAATTGTCTGAAAATCTTTCTATTAATCTTTGATTAAGCTAGCAACTGTTTGCTGCCTAACCTTCTTCAGCACTGAATGCCTGTGGGAGTGAACGACACACTCACTCTGCTTGTTTGTTTGTTTATTAGGAGGGAAGAAGAGTGTCTTGCATCTTGAAATAGACCTTAGTCAGAAAGGACGCCATATTTAATTAGACATATACAGCGGTGAGGGACAGAAGCACAGTTTATTCATTATTGTGCTGTTGTCTACCTGGGTGTTGATTGCTTAGCTGACTGAACATTAGTTATATCTTTCTTTACAGTGGGCAAAAAAAATTCCAGAAAACATTGGATAAATTAGTTGTGAATTAAATGAAAAGATTCATGAGCAATTTACATTGAAATTTGTCATTGTGGTTCATGGTTAAAACCCTTTGCAAAGAGTTTTTGTCCTTGACAGTACCACTCTCTTTTATGTCAAATTAAATATGTTGTTGCTCTAAAGTCTACAGTACTAATGCAGACATTCAGACAAAAGTGTATAGATATGTACACTGCCGTTCAAAAGTTTGGGATAGGTACGATTTTTAATGTTTTTAAATGAAGTCTCTTATGCTCACCAAGGCTGCATTTATTTGATTAAAAAAAAAACAGTAACATTGTAAAATATTATTACAATTTAAAATAACTGTTTTCTATGTGAATATATTGTAAAATGTCATTTATTCCTGCGATGGCAAAGCTGAATTTTCAGCATCATTACTCCAGTCTTCAGTGTCACATGATCCTTCAGAAATCGTTCTAATATGCTGATTTGCTGCTCATGAAACATTTCTTATTATTATCAATCTTAAAAACAGTTGTGTACATTCAGGATTCTTTGATGAATAGAAAGTTTTCAGCATTTATCTGAAACAGAAAGCTTTATACAGTACCGTTCAAAAGTTTGCGGTCAGTAAGAATTTTTATTTTTGAAAAGAAATTAAAGAAATACTTTTATCCATCAAGGAGGCATTAAATTGATAAAACAAAATGACAGCAAAGACATTTATAACATTACAAAAGATTCTATTTTAAATAAATGCTGTTCTTTTTGAACTTTCTATTCATCAAAGAATCCTGAAAAAAGTGTACACAACTGTTTTCAACATTGAAAATGATCAGAAATGTTTCTTCAGCAGCAAATCTGAAGGATCATGAGACACTGAAGACTGGAGTAATGATGCTGAAAAATTTAGCTTTGCCAACACATGAATAAATGACATTTTAAAATATGTTCAAGTAGACAACAGTTATTTTAAATTGTATTAATATTTCACAATATTACTGTTTTTATTTTTTATTTATTTATTTATTTATTTTTTAATCAAATAAATGCAACCTTGGTGAGCAGAAGAGACTTATTTTAAAAACATTAAAAATCTTACTGATCCCAAACTTTTGAATGGCAGTGTACATATAAACACACACTACTGTACAAAAGTTTGGGGTACTGTAAGTAAGATTTTTATTTATTTATTTTTTTTTTTTTGGAAAGAAGTTAAAACTTTTATAGAGCAAGAATGCGTTCAATTAATCAAAAGTGACAGTAGAGACTTTTATAATGTTACAAAAATTTAGATTTCAATTAAATGCTGTACTTTTAAACTTTCTATTGTAATCCTGAAAAAAATGTATCATGGTTTCCACAAAAATATTGAGCAGCACAACTGTTTTCCACATTGATAAGAAGAAATGTCTCTTGAGTACCGAATCAGCGTATTAGAATGATTTCCGAAGGATCATGTGACACTGAAGAATGGCTACTGAAAATTCAGCTTTTCTATCACAGGAATAAATTACATTTTACTGATTTGTACATGTGATTTCATCTTCCCGCTCTTTTTTCCTTTCACAAACACACATATTGCGTTTACCCTGCCCTCCCACTCTCACTTGTGGCTGGCAGGCTGGGTGACAGTGCCACCCTTGGTTGATCAGCTAAGCGCGTTGCCCTGTGGCACCATCTGTCTGTGCCAAGCTCCACCTTGGGGCGCCATCTCACATCTGTCAGCCGGAGCAGCTTAGCTGACAAGTTATTTTAAAGGTAGACATACCCTCCAGATACGTAGACACATTTACATACATGCATACAGGCATAACACGCACACATCTTGTACCCGCTAACCCTTTTCTGTTTCCTGGCACGGCATCACACAGAGCGTGTTTGTGGCTGATATACGTCTAAGAATGGCTCTCAATACTTGAGATTCAGCTTCTTATCTACTCTTTTCCTTATACACCAGTTTTTCCCATCACTGAGTCATTGGATGTTCTCCACACAGGTGGTATTTTAAAACTACTGCAATAGCAGTACTGCAGTTTTCTAAGACAGCATCCAAACTGTCATGGAACCTCATAAGTTACCAAATTGGAGCACACTACATAGGCAGCAATTCTGCATCACAAAGATAACAACTCACAGTTGATTTTAATAGATTTTGATGTTTGCATGAGATGCTGCTTTGTGTTAGGAGCGCACATATTATTTAAGTGTTGCTTTATGTTGGCAGCTCACTAGGTTTTTGAACAAAGCTTCAGTATTTGTGCTCTCTTCAGTCTTTTAGTTCATATTCACTGCTCAGGGTCTGGAGAAAGTGTTGTATCGAGGAGAAAATTGCCTGCAGATGTTGGCAAGGTGCTTGAGGGAGAGGGTGGGACGGTACAATCATGCTGGAGGTTATTAGGCCAGGCAGCAGATGACTGCTTCCTGACAGCCATGAGAGAGAGCTGCCGTAGGACAGACCACAATCCACTGGTGAAGGAGATGTTTTCCCTGTATCTAGGCCCTCCTGGCTGTCACGCTTCCCTCCTCATTTGTTCCTCCGCTCCTTCATCCTGGCGTACTTTAGGATGACAGCTAGACGTCACACAGATGCTGTGTGAATTAGTCCCTGAATGTCATCAGGTCTGGATCCTGGCGCTCTTAATGGCCTAACCCAGTCAAAGGTGTCGAGATACATTTCCTTCTCCTCGCTTCTGTGGCTGACAGCAGTGCTGCTGTGTTTTTTCTGGTAAGTGAGGTTAGATTTCACTGGAGTTTATTGTTAAAGGCTTGTGCAGAACACAGAGACAGGGTCATGGGGTATATGATTAGCAGTCATGTAATTTATGTTACCCACCCAAGTCTGCCGTTTATGCACGTTTAGCTTTAGTTGGACATTTGAGCTTAAAATTACATAAGCATTGAATACATAAATAGTGTAGTGCAGCATTGGCATCTCCAATGTTGTGTTAGCTAGATTAACTTTTTAATAGTTGTCGTCTGTCTCTTTTTTTTTTTTTTTTTTGGAGCTTTGATTTATCTTTGATGTCTGCTTGCAGTCAGTTTAATCAGGGTTTCCTAAACTTTCACAAAGTGTGGCCCAAAAAAGCCTTAACTAAGGAAATACATTTTATAAAAGCTTGATGTGACCCTGGATGTTGATACACAATGCACTCATACAAGTTCAAGAAATATATTTTAAAATTTCAAAAATTATTATTTTTTAGCTTGTGCTTTCTGGATGATATCACTCTGCAAAAAATATATATATAAATAAATTAAATAAAATAATAAATAATTATATTTTTCAACATATTTGCAGTTTCATTTATTTTAACTAAGGAAATAAATTTTATAAAAGCTTGATGTGACCCTGGATTTATTGATACACAATGCACTCATACAAGTTCTTTAAGAAATATATTTTAAAATTTCAAAAATTATTTTATTTAGCTTGTTCTTTTTGGATGATATCACTGCAAAAAAATATATATATATAAATAAAAATAAATAAAGTGTATATTTTTTCAACATATTTGCAGTTTAATTTTTTTTATCTAAGATAATACATTTTATAAAAGCTTGATGTGACCCTGGATTTATTGATACACAATGCACTCATACAAGTTCTTTAAGAAACAGTAAGTTAAATGGATCATGTCACATGTTAAAATATAGTGTTCAAACTCCTGTGGCCCAACATTCCTGCCTATTTGCCGTAAGGTTATAATTTCACATTCAAATGAGTATGTGAACTCATATTAAATGCAAGTTTGTCATAAGAGTACTTCTGGAGAAGAAGATCCTTTCCTTCTTATTGGTTTAACCTCGAAAATGTGATAAAATCATGAATATGTTAAATATATGAATAAGTTTATAATAATTTATAATATTCAATTTTGAAAGAATCTGCCCAATATCTTGAGAGCCACGCTTGACTCATCACTACCTGTTACAATGTCACCTTGGTACTCATGGGTCGTCAGTAGCCGGCTCAGTGTGGCATAACTCGTTCTGTACAGTAGACTTGGAGAAGCGGTGGTTTCAGTCTCACAGCACAAAGCTTCTGGTGAAATTTCTTGTCTCTCTGTGGCCCAATACTCAAAGCCTCACTCTCAGCAGACAGTACAAGGCACGCCGCCATTTTCTCCTCAGAGCGTCTGACTCTTAGCTCAGTGCTGGCTGCGCCTGTTTTTGCTTCCTCTCTTCATCCTTCCTCTCCTATCTATCTCATCACACATACACACACTCTCCTACTGCAGAGCAGAGAGTGGGAGCTCCAGGCCTTGATTTGCCAACACATTTCCAATGATTAAAACGTAATTAGCGCTAGCGAGCGCCTCCTCCCTGGCTAATTTCACTGCACGCTGTGACAGGCAGGCGGCCGGCGGCGGCGCGGCCCCAGTGGCAGATGGAGAAGCAGGCAGCAGGAGGGGAAAAACCATTTTGCCGCGCCATGGTTTGCATCAGAAAACCATCAGGACGCGCAGCTTTTTCTGTGGGAGGTAAGAGGACAGGGAGAGAGAGAATGAGGGGGGAGGAGGGAGGTGGGGCACATAGCTCTCCGTGGCAGCGCATCAAATTGGCACTGTCAGAGCTGACCCTGGCAATGGTTGCCATTCTTCAAGCTGTCCCCCACCGCCACCCACCACAGCCCGCAGGCAGAGCGAGAGAGCGACAGGCAGAGTGAAAATAGCTGAGGAAAGAGGAGGAGGGATGGAGGGAGAGAGAGCGTACCAACCTATCGTCAACCTTCCGGACCCCCACTGCCTCTGTAATCAAGCTCAGATCAGTCTCAATTAATTTCAGCATTCGTTGACAGTGCCAATTACAACACAATGGCAAATAGACCATGAAATGGAACGTCGAACACTTTGCGTCCTAACTTGACATTTGACTGCGGTTTTACATCAATGACTGCTAAATAAGAACAGATCTCTTTATGTGCTGTTTTTAAACATAGTTTTGAAGCATATTTTCGGAGTGTTTGCTGTGCTTGGCTCGTAGCGGTGCTGAATTTAAACCACACATTTTTCATTGTGTTGGCCCTTCACCAGAGTGTGTCATGCAGTTTGATGTGGGTGCTGAGGTTTTCATTTCGAGAAGTCTGGTTAAGCTTGGAGCTTTGGACAATGGCAAAAACGTGGTTAAATGAGCTCAGAATACGATTGCTTTCGCTCCTTTATTTTACCGCACTTACAAGGCCTTTGGGATTTGACTTCAAATAGGAATGAAACGAAATGTATTTAGCTTGAAGATGTTTTCATGTCAATGCTCTGTTTTTGTCATTGTGGAAATTCGTCATTGTGTGTGGATGTGCTTGTGTTAAGAAAAGCTTTATTTAAATTTTAGTGGAAAACCAGCCAATCGGGGACTTTGATTCCAGTCCAGACTTTCAAGAAACCATGAAATTGTTTAAAGAGTGCTGCGCTGACATTTCTTGTTGTAACAAGAAGTTGATGACATATCAAAGAGCTTGTCCCTTGTTATATAGCCAAGGAGCAAACCACAAAACATTGAAGGAACTTTCAAAATGCCACTTCCTTCCAATTGATATTTGGGAAAGGAAATAACGAGTGAGTGTTAGCACGAGTACAAGTGCATAATGAACCATGATTTCTTACTTTTCCTGCTTCACTATTATTCTAAAATATGTCAAATCTTTTTTGATTTTAGGAAGCTTTTCAGGATGTTTAGCTGCCATGCTGCAGTGCTGCAGTATAGACTGCATGAACACAGCAGGGGTAGACTGGATCTGTTACACTATTGGTCTAATTCGCAGGCCTAATCAGCTCTTCTTCCTTCGCTGTATCTGAGAAGTGTGTGTCTAACTAAAGCAGATGGCTCTGCTGTTCCACTGAGGCCATTGGCTGTTTTAATAAGCTTAACATGCTATATTGATCTGCAGCCAAGATCAATTGGCGAAGTGTTTGGCTTTTGAAATTAACACCACACCAGAAAAAAAGCAAGAAAATGCTGAGATGGATTCCCAAGTTAATCCATCCAATATGACTGTAATACCAAGTATTTTAGAGGAATTAAATATGTTGGACTGACCATCATTATGCCAATCTCTTCATATTTACTCTTGTCAGCATCCTTTACTGTTGTTTTCTTAACTTCAATATGTTCAAATGGTTGTTTGCATCTTCAGTCAACAATAAATGTTATATTAATATAATATACAGTTTTACACTCAAAATTATTCATACCCTTGGTAAATATGACCAAAGAAGGCTGTGAAAATAAATCTGAATCGTTAATCCTTTTCATCTTTTATTTTAAAAATGTACAAAAATCTAACCTTTCAATTGAGAATAAGAATTTTAAATGGGGGGAAAATTTAATTATGAAATAAATGTTTTTCTCTAATACACATTGCTCACAATTAAGCATTTTATTCAATACTTTTTGCAACCTCCTTTTGCCAAGATAACAGTTCTAAGTCTTCTCCTATAATGCCTGATGAGTTTGGAGAACACATGACATGAGATTACAGACCATTCCTCCATACAGTATCACTCCAGATCCTTCAGATTCACAGATCCAAGTTGGTGCTTCTCGTCTTCACTTCACTCCACTCATTTTCTATATACCCATTTTTGTTTTGATTGTGATGTTTGTATTTGGATCATTGTCTTGTTGGAAGATCCAACCTTGGCCTATTATATGATTTCTAGCAGGGGCAGTCAGGTTTTGATTTTTTTATCTGTTGGTATTTGATAGAATCCATGATGCCATGTATCTGAACAAGATGGCCAGGATCTCCGGCAGAAAAATAGGCCCACAACATTAAAGACTGTAACTGTGGGCATGGGGTACTTTTTATCCCTTTGTACACCATCTTGAGTGTTTGCTGCCAAAAAGCTAATTTTGTTTTTAGGCGCATAGAATGTTTTTACAGCCGCCTTTGGTCATATTTACCAAAGGTATGAATCATTTTGAGCACAACTGTATATTGTTGAATGAAGCAATTATAATATAAAATGTATGCTGTATGTATATGCTATTACATTATATTATAATATATTACTACTAAATTCCTACTCTCCTTCTAGAGTTCTCAGGTCTTCAGATCAATGTCTTTTAAAGGTCCCTTGCTGTAAATTTTAAAATCGAAAGGAGATCATGCTTTTTCCGTGGTAGATCCCAAACTCTGGAATAGTCTCCCATTCCACGTGAGGTCAGCTCCATCAGTTGCCACTTTTAAGTCTTATTTAAAAAGGTATTTATTTTCTTTAGCTATTGAATAAGTTGTGTTTACTACTGTATGTTGCATGTAATATTAAATGTTGGTTTGAATGTCGTTGTTGTAAAGCACTTTGGGGCAACGTCTGTTGTTTGAAAATGTGCTATATAAATAGAGTTGCTTGCTTGCTTGCTTGCTTGCTATGACTATAATACAAGATTAATTTTATATTATAATTGCTCCAGTCAATGGTATATTTTTCCACTTTTATTAGAAATCGGGTAGGAAATGATGAGAGAAAAGCAAGGAATAAGAAAATGATACTGGACTCGAACCTGCATTTCCCACATGAGCACCACAGCTCAATATGTACTAAGCAATATACTTTGAATCATGACATTCAACAGATCTTACTTTATTTGTTTGTTTGTTTTTTTGTTGTTGTTGTTGTTTTGTTTTTTGTGAAATGTTCAGCTTCTCGCTGTTAAGGACAAACAAGCTGCCTGCCCTTTCCTGTCAGATCTCATCTTACTTTCTCCGTTACTTTTACTTTCCCACTGTTTCCATCTGGGCCCACCCTCATCCCCCTTTTCTCAATCTCTTCTCTCAGCACCAGTACGGAAATTTGCATAACTCTATTCTTGGAAAGAAGGAGCAAGAGAGAGAGAAAGAATAATGACAGCAATTTCTTCCCTTTCTCCACTCGCTGGCTTGCGAGAGAGTGTCGTTTAACGGCACCTGTGTTAGCGACAGGCACGCGGATGAGAAGCGAAAGAGAGCAGTTGATTAAATCATCAAGTCGTGGCGCAGAAAGTCAATTCTGCTCACCGTCTACAATGATATCCTTTTATCCTGACGTAATGAGCTATGGCACTTTTGCATTGGGTAATGCGATGAGTTCTATTAGCGCGTTCCATTTGCTTCACAAGCAAGGGCGAGTCATTTCGTTCCTCTCATATCTCGGCAATCAAAGCGGTAGGCTGGGCACGGGGAGCACTGACACGCCGATGGAGATGCCGGCAGTGTTTTTTATGGATCACAACACACTGGAAAAAATGCATTTTGCTCATTATTTTAACTCTTCAGGAACTTTGCCTGTGCCAAATGAAGGGGAGCCCCAGGCCTTTAGGAAGGCTTCATATGTTAAATCGACCATTGTGGCCAAGTACATAGAAGGGCAGGAAGTGTGGGTTATATTTCAAAAGCCTCAAAATATTATACTGATTGTGTTTCAGAGCATTTTTACTGTAGTATCGTACTGGCACACACAGGAGCAGTAGGTTATTAACATCTGTGTGTGTGTTTATTGGTTATGTATAATACATGAGCCCCGTATGTCTCGATTCCCATTGGACTGGGGCTGTAAATTGGATGCTGCTCAGCAGGCCCTGTATCAGGTCAGACGAGAGAGACTTGTGCCAGAAAATATCCTCCCCTCTCTCACTCTGTCCCTTCCTCTCACTTTCTATCCCTAGCTCTCAGTCCTTGCAGGAATACCACTCCCAGAACTGTCAATCTTTAAGGGCTGCCACAAGGTTTATGCTCTGCTGGGTGTAACTGGCCCTGAAGACCTTAAGCCCCGCCCCTAGCAGGCCTTCATTAGGGAGTCCAGTCTCAAACCCTGAACGCATCTCTCCCAGCCAAGTCATCTGTGTGCTGCTAGCTAATTAGCAGATAAAGAATTAAGTGGACCTTGAAATTGAAATTGGACAGAAAGGCTTAAATTCAGCATTTTAATATCATTCTGTTTATTAACTTTCTTTGCTTTATTTTGCATAGAGACCCCACTGCCCTCTGTTGTTTTGTCTTGCATTTGTTTTTGTTGTTTTATTTTTTTTTTCTCTCTTTTCATTCAGAGTAATGTTTAAAATTTAATGTTTAAATTCTTAAATACACACTGGAAAATAGTTTTTATTTTCTGTTTGAAGTAGGATCACTGCAGTGCATACATGGCCATAAAAAACGACTACAGTAAAGTTTCTGGAGTGACAGCTGTGGTTCTTTTTAGTGAATCAAAAACAGTGTGAACAGTGTAGCCTGATTCAGAAAATGAATGACTCTTATGATGAACTTTTTTTAGTGAATCAAAAACATACAGCGCAACTAGTGACGTCTGATTCCGAAAATTATTGACTTTTATGAACCGGTTCTTTTTAGTGAATCAAAAACATACAACATGATCAGTGTAGCCCGTTTCCGAAAATGAACAACTCTGATGAACTGGTACTTTTTTAGTGAATCAGTATCATATGCTGAATTCAGAATCGCATACTAGCATACTACTCTTACTATTTTAACATATCTTTCAATGGCAGAATGCAAGTATGGGGCTCCAAATTCAGCAGCTCAGTGCGATCAGTGTAGTCTGATTCATGAACAAAAACTATAAGTATAACTATAACTCTTTTAATGAATAGTTAAAAAGAAGTTCAATCAATCTGAAACAATGCCCTTGAATAATTTACAGCATTAGCAGAAAATGTTAGAAATATACCCAAATGATTCAGAATCTAATTGAATCAGGAAATGTGCAGTACCCAACCCTAAACATCAATGCCAAAAATTAAATAATTTTAATATTAGCTATTTTTGACCAAGTAATCAGTTTGTTGAATTTCAGGAAGGTGAATTTGGTAAACAATCAAAGGCTGTGTACAGAACAAGCTTAAGCACTCAGCAGTGGTGTGACAGTTGTATTTAGCTGCAGTGTGTCTGTGGCCTATGAGACGTGACGATAGTTGGACTCGTTCTCTAGTTGGTGTCTGGGAGAAAAAGCCCTGCTGGTGGTAATAGGCAGATGTAATGAGGCTTGGCCACTGAGTGAGATAAGAACAGCCTTTTCCTGCTTAGACTTTTATTACTCTGCTGATGAGCTGTGCAGTGCGAGACTGCCAAAATCAGATTTCCACTTCATAATGGCTTTATATTTAAAAAAAAAAAAAAAAAAAAAAGTGTTTCAGCTCTGTCACGTCTAGTAGATTCTGCACTGTTCTAATGCCGCCTTTATCTTTGTCTTACAGTGTGACAGCGAGAGTGACCAAGAAGACAAGGTAAGACCATACCTGATTATTTCTATTAATACAAAGCTTACAACACCAGCACTGTATTGAAATCTCTGTATTTTATATTTATGTATTTTTAACATTAAATTTAGGAATTCTTAATGTTGAAATGTTTTTTGTTATAATACTGTTTCTTATCCCAACATATTATGCAAAGACAACTACAATGCCCTGTTATAACAGTGATTACATACTCTTTTCTAGTAGTCGTTCCTGTGTTTCAGGTGGCAGATCATTGTCTGCTCTCCCATTGGTAGTTGTTGTGTTGAATCGCTACTAATTTGCATAAATTGTTTGTTGCATTGCCTCTGGTCGCTGTTACTTTTCTAAGCCAGAATTCACCAAATCTTTCTTGAAAATGAATTATATCTGGTCGCTTTGGTCACTCAGTGTGAATGTCCTTTGGTTTTGTACAGTAGATTGATTTCTAAATACTGTTATGCTATCGTCTAATGGACTTCCATTTTGTCCATCCAATGGCAAATAAGTGGAGTGTTCTGAAAATTTATTTTTGCAGTTCTGATTGGTTACACTAGCAGTATAAATATAACGTTTTATCTTTAAAGGGGACCTATTATGCCCCTTTTCACATGTGTCTGTGAAGTTTCAGCTCAAAATACCCCTCAGATTATTTATTATAGCTTGTCAAATTTGCCCCTGTTTGGGTATGAGCAAAAACACACCATTTTTGTGTGTGTCCCTTTAAATGCAAATTAGCTGCTGCTCCCGGCCTGCTTTCCAAAAGAGGACAGAGTTTTAACAGCTCACACTTCGGTTGCTCAACAACAACAAAGCCGGAGAATATCACGCAGCCAAAATGACGATTGTCAGTAACGTGTTCAGCCTTACATTGTTCAAACCGGAGTCGGACACTGATGGAGAGACTCAGGAAGAAGTTACAACTTTTAGAATGCAACTTGACGTTTCTGAATGGTTAGTGGATAAATTTATGTAAATGCTGTTGAGTTGATTCAACTCGTTAATCTTTTGTGCAAATCCAGCATTGAATTGACCCTCATTTGTGAAGCAGTCCAGCGTAAAATGATGGCATGGCAGCAACACTCTACTACAACAACTCTTCCTCTTCTCTAAAGCAGCCCAACATGGCCTCACACCCTTTGTTGCGTGTTTGCCATGGCGTTAGAACTGGTACACCGTTGTCACTTACAAAAACAAAATGGCGATGCCGTGGGTGGAAACGTGCAGATTACGGGGCGGTAATATTATAATAAGATCCCCTTCCTACGTCACTAAGGGAATAAATCTGAGCGGCTCGTTATTTCACATGCTTGCAGAGAAAGGCTTACGAAAACAAAGTTGTTCAAAACAAAGATGTTCATGACATGTCCCCTTTAAGAGTAGGTTTACATTATTAATACAATTTTTTTTAATTTATTTAATGTTTATGTATTTTTTCATTCATTCATTTAAATCTCCCACTGATAGAATATTCGGATTTAAAAATGTAAATAAACAAACTCGGTCATTTTAATTAATATACTGAATTGTGATTTTTACAAATTGCAAGAACTTCAGGAAATGCAAATGCTAGTTAGTAGCAGCTGTAGTTTTGGCAGCAGTATTGGTATTATTAATACCGTGTTACATCATATAGCACTTCTAAAATCATCTTTATTCGTTTTTAATCAAACTTGCATCAATGAGAATCCAATATTAGACTCTACTTAAAAGTGTGTTTCTATTTAATTAGAATTACCATCTTGTTAATGACTGTGAGAAGGCCTTAATTAACTCTGCATTAATTATGAATGACTAAATGGTGTGCGAAATTTGAAAAGAACCATTACGAGCTTCACAAGTTACATTTTACACATATTAACGTGTAACAATTCCTGCAGATGTATCTGATATAATCCACAAGACACAGTATGATGATAATGATTTTAATTTGATATATTGGTCATATTTATAGTGTAATTGTAACAAAATTAAGCTATTATTTAAATGCATGAATTTAATTGAACACTAGGCTCTAGGCTAACTTTGATGCAAACTAGGCAAGCTACAAAAAGCTTTACAAGACACATCGCACCACTTATTTACTGTCTACTGAACATCAGCATGATTACATGAAAATGTTGTTTTGTTCACTCTTTTTGAATGTTCCTCATTTGTTGTTTTAAACCAGTGGTGGTTTGATGACGACGAGTCGAATTAGCCATGTCAGTCAAAGCCCTTTTGTTGTGGCATGGCAGAGATGTGCGGTGTAAGACATTAATCGCTGTTTTGCTCGCTGCGTTCCTGCTTCTCATTATTCCTCTAATGATTTTCACAATGTCATGTCATTCTCTCTGCCTTTGATTAATTATGTGTCAAAACAATGGAAGGGTTTATTAGGTAAACAAAGAAACAAGAGCGCTCTCTTTCAAATGCACACACATTCGCAAACACTTCAGAGGAATCTCTTTCTGTCAATAGCTCTTAAAATGTGTTTACAAAACCATGAGCATGTTGAGCTGCATTAGCAATAAGCGACAGATCAGTGATATTTTCACATGCTTTACTCTCTGGGAATGAATTCAGTAGCTCTTTCTCTTGCGATAGTAGTTATAGTACAGTATATATTCCAGCAGCTGTAGGGAAGGACGGCTTGTCACATTAATGGGTCAGTTCTATTCATCTACAGACAAACTGTCTCTTTTTATTCTCCTTTGGCCCAAATCAGGAAATGAAAAAAGACACTCTAGAGAAATCACTTTTTGACTGCAAGAATGATAGGAACATTCTCTCTTTTTCCCTTAAATGACATGCATGTCCACTCTTTTTAACTTGGCTATAAAAATGCCCCACAGGAAGTGAAGTCATAATTGCATTTCCTGTGGCATCACCAACACCAAAGTAATGCATCATTATTACTGCATAAAAAGTATATATTTACTGTAATATTTAAAAAAAAAAAAAAAAAATGAAATTGAAATTTTTATAAATTCAAGAACAATTTTATAAATGTATAAATTTGGTTTATTTCATATATATATATATATATATATATATATATATATATATATACACACACACACACACTGTAAAAGAAGAATTGTTGTTACCTGGTTAAAAAAGTAAGTTACCTGGTTACGTTCATTGAAATTAAAAATTTGAGTTAATACAATGAAGGCAATTGGTTTAATCATCAGAAACTCAAAATATTATGTTATCTGAACCACATTAATTATCTAAGTTGATTTGACAAAAGAAAAAATGTTGTGATAAATCATGAAAATATTTTGTGTGTGTGTGTGTGTGTATATATATAGATAGATAGATAGATAGATAGATACATATATATTGATATATAAAATACAGTATTTAATAGCAAAAATTTAATTTATAATTTTAACAATATTGATTATTGTTTATAGCCTAAATATTGTTTATAAATATTTTAACTAGCTTTAAATGGTGGCTTAACTTTAACTGTTTATTAATATTAATACTGTTTAATGAATCTACATTATATTTATTAAATAGTACAAACAATTTATACATTAAATGAATTATAATAAATATTTAATATCAGTGTCATTTGCATGTATTATATTTTATATTATTTATAAAAGTTATTTATGAAATATTTTAACTAGATTCTAGTTAAAAGCTTACTGTGAAAATTATGTCAGCAATGATTTCTTTCTTTCACTTATGTAGTTTACTTAGTAATGATGCATTACATGCAGGTTTGATTAATTAGTGTAATTGATGTAATGGTGTTTTATTAAATTTAATTATAAAATAATTATGTTTCTTTAAAAGTGTATTTTTAATGTTAATGGGAAGCTGTATGTGTGTGTGTGTGTGTGGACATGTTGCATAAAGTGTGAGAGTGTTTAATGGCCTTTTGACATGGCGTTTGTGTTAGCTGGAGCAGAACGAGAGATTTATTAAATGGTACAGTCTGTACACTGTTCATCATGCGGGCCTGGCCTATTCCAACTGGAACCCGGCCCTAGTCCTGCTGTCTACCCTCTCTGGCTCGCTCTCCTCTAGCTCTCCCTCTCCTGCTGCTGGATGAATTGGCAGCATGCAGACCTAACAGGGTCCAGAATGCTCTGAATGCATTTGGCTGGCCCTGGCAACTGTGGCTGGCCTCCACCTTCCAGGCTTTTGGCTCCGCTTGGGTCCCTGGTTGCCCCTGTTACTTTCGTTCTCTCTCTCTTTCTCTCGGTGTGCCAGGGACCTTGTTCTCACCTCTCCCCACAACCTGCTCACCCACCAAACCCCAGACCCCCGCCCCTGCCCTGATTTGTGTGCAGAAGAAGTGTCTGTTATTAGAGAGAGCAGGTAGGACCCTGTCTTCTCATTACTAGCTGCTCAAGGGGGATTATTATGTCTTCTGTGGCTGGCAGAGAGAGAGAGAGAGAGAGAGATTCCACCGTCTGACGGGCTGTTTGATGTTCCACTGCTGCCCGGATCCAATAACGTCCCCTTTTCATGGCACAGTTAACACTAACAGGTCTGCGCCATCTGAGAGTGTTTAAAGACCGTTGAGGCTCAAGTGAATCTGTGCTGACTTTAGCCAGCAACAAATCAGCACATGTGCTCAGGCTTAGTGCCTCTCTACCCTCAGAATCCCTCTTTATGTCTGAGCCGTGGTGCAGTGGCTTGCACATGTGCTCTTGACATATAAGTCATCGAAGGTTGCAGGTTTGAGCCTGACATGCTTCACATCATTGTTTACTCCTATATTCCTGTCTCAGTTTACTGATCTGTACATCTAAAGACAGAAAGAACACAAGTCAAACTATATTTTTACACTTCAGAACTCAACATTAAGGCTTTTTTTCGGCTGTCCCAGTCAGGAACAATCATAAAGGAATACTCCATTTTTTTGTTTTTAGCTTATTTACTATTTATTTTTTATATTTACTAATGATAAAATTTATCTTCTTTTTTTTTCTTAACATTTTTAATCACATAAGATATAGATGCATAGATATATTTTTATATTTTACCAAAAAGAAAATTGACCAAAAAAATTATTTTGTTAAAAAATGAAAACTGGAAATAGTACAGCTATAAATTCATTAACACACTTGTACTGGAAAATGATGACACACAATGCAAAACATTACTGATTATATCACAGAAAGCCCAAAGTTTAAGCTTGCAAGGCATATAATGGATGTACAAGATCAATGAATGTAAGATTTTCAGTGACAATAATCCTTATTATTAAGTCCTATGGTTCTCATTAGGGGTGTAAATCGGACTGTTCATCACAATATGATACAATATCGATTCTTATAGCCAGCGATACGATATTTGCCGATACCTCAAAAAATTCTGCAATACAATTACGATACGATTTGATTCAGGGGTATATATCGATATTATTATGATATTTGCTGATTTTACACAACCAGTTACATTTTTATTAACTCACAAATTCAACCAAAATCTCTCCTCGACCGTCATACGCCCCCTAATGCTGATTGGTTACACGTTTGTTGTTGGTGTTTGCCCGACTAACTTCCAAACAGTGTTGTTGAAGACATGCATACCCCACCTTTAAACCAGAATGCACGCCTTGAAGAAAATGGATAGAATGACATTGTGTGAAAATGTAGAGAGTGTGAAAACAAACGTGCCTCTTAAATATATAAATATAGCCTACAGGTATCGTTTTTTTTACGTGGTGCATCAATACATTGTATCGTTAGACATATACTCAATGTATCGATCTATATCGATGTATTGTTATACCCCTAGTTCTCATCATATGTGATGTATCATCTCATTATGAACATTATTAAACTTGCTGTCTTTAACTACGAATAATGCTTTTAAACCACATCATAATCGCAGAATAAGCATTAATATCCTAAAGCTCTGTGTTTATTGCCAAAGAAAAACATTACTCCTGAAACCATAGCAAGCACAAAGCGTGCTGAAAAATGGTTTTATGTGTACTAATCAATTATCAGCCCATTACCTTTAAGAGGTAGCTGGAGATGACAAATCGCACAAGCATGGACAGATTAATCTTAAGTACCTTTAAAGCGTCCCACCTTTGGCTCCAAATGAACATCCTCTTGCGTTTTAATGCACTTGATGAGGCCTTAAAAAGGAAAAAAAGAGGACCTTTATCGCTGAACTCTTTTAACACCCCTCGCTCTTTTCATGGGCCCTTTATTCCTTCTTGCATATTTTCCCCCCATCTGTGTGTGGCCAAGGGCAAAGGACACCATTTGAAAGCAGTTGCAGATTTATTAGCGTCTCTGCATCAGAGAAGTGCTATAATTTCACTCGCTCGTCTCTCATTTGAGACCTTCACTAAAGTGTTGAAAATGTTGAAAATCAGAATTGCCCATATAGCAACTGATTACATGTAATCTGGATTACGTAATCAGATGTCAAAAATTAAATAGATTATAATAGATTATATTATGTTTTAAAATACTCATAATCAGACTACAGTTACTTTTTTGATTACATGATTACTTAATATTCACAAAATGCCAGTAAATGCATAATTCATTTAATTTCCCTAATTCTTCCTTCTTATCTTTAAAATTTTCCTTTTTTAAAAAAAAAAAGCCTATTGTCTGTATATGTTTTGTGGAGTTGCACACACAGAAAGCCACAAATCAGGCAACTGTAATCACACACAAAAAAAAGCCACACAGCATACACAAATAAAATATTTAAATTTTTTTTATGTTTTATTTTGAAGAGATTTAAAGATTATCCTATTCAAATCAATGTGATAAATGAGTTAAGTAAAAAGTAATTAAAAAGTAGTCTAATTATATTACCTAAAATGTGTAATGTAATAGATTGTTACTAACTACAAATTTCCTGATGTAATTTGTATTCAGTAATGGACTACAATTTGTAAGTAATCTACCCAGCACTGCCCATATGTATAGTATGTGTCCTGGCTTCCTTTTCTCTGTCTTTTTCCACTTCATCCGCCTCTTCTCTGTTCGTCTTCTGACGATGTTTGCCCTGAGGCGGTTGGAGGAGGAGGAGGAGAGGCACATTAGTTTCTCCATCACTCAGCCGGAGCACTGGAACATAAAACGTTTTTTTTTTTTTATCTCCTCGCCACACTTCCGCACAGTGAAACGGGGCGGGTAATAAAGCTTTGCGAGCGAGTTGTCAGCGGTAAAAGATTATGTGTTTTGCCCTCCCTGCATCTGAAAAAAGGAGGGAGGACGGAGAGGGGAGCGAGCAGAGGGGTGTTTACAGGCTTGAGTGGGCGCTCGTGAGGCCGGGAAGAGGCTGATTGCTGTAGAGTGGCCTGTCAGCCCGTGATTTGTCATGTACTTCATCATCTCCGTCACTCCGCGGAGCGTTGTCATAGCTAACGTATCGCCCCGCATTTGTATCGGGCCGTGTAGGAAATTTGTATTTACTTTGGGGTTGGGGGCGAGGGGAGTGAGGAAGCAGGGGGGGAGTGGTGTAATTTGTTCCTCGTGGATAATGTGACCCTGAGTGGAGCCGGATCATGGGTTAGTTGAAGTGATATTTTCCGGTAATGGTAGTCGTACATCACGGCTGTCAGACAGAGTTAGGAGGCATGCACGTAACAGCTCCATTTCAGCCACTGCAAGCATCTGGGATTATTTTCCATAACCAAGTATGACATGACCGCTCTGCGGAGTGCATTAAATTTTTACTGGCTTTTCTTCCTTCGCTCCTTCTATCCCTCCCTCTCTTTGCTCCCCAGTCGGGTCAGCGGCGTTTCCCCTGAGCCGACCGGGGGGCTCTGGTCTGGCAGGGTGATTGATGCTCGGGAGACCCGGCGTCCCTCACCAAGACCGGCACGCTGCTGCAGTGCTGACACGTCTCCTTTAAAGCTGCTCGGCTACGGTCCTGCCGCGGCACCCCCCTCTTTCTTTTATTTCTAATGACGTGTTTATTTCTTTAATTTCTTTCTTATGGTTGCCGGCTATTTTGATCCTTGTTATTTCCAGGCAAGGTCAGCGTTGTAAATGCCAGAGCTGTGGGAGACAGATCACGTGTATGTGGAAGGCTAATCGCCGGGATCCTGGGGGCGGGTGGGCAGGCAGTGCTCATTATAGGGGCCTACCGCCAAAATTATGTGACGACCTTACAGCCCCTCAGACTTGCCAAGACAGCAGAAGGATTTAGAGGGAGAGAGAGCAGGGTGATGCATGCTGCTTGATGGATGGGCAGGTCAGCAGGCTATGCAGTCACACACCACCCCCTCACCCCTGGCCGTCCCTCTCATTCGTGTCTGCCGCAGCGGTGCATTGTGGGAGAAAATCTGTAGCCCACTCATTGTGCTGGCGGAGCGCTGCTGGTTGATTGACACCAATTAAACGGAACCTCTTTGTGTTTGAGAACAGCATTATATGGGGACTGTCAGTTAGTGATTTACTAATGGGAATTTATTGCTGCAAATGTATATATAGTTATATTTATTTATTTTAATTCATCAAAAAAATACGCACATACAATACATGACAATTTTTTAATATACATGTATGATTACTATGTACATTGCAGTATATTATGTGTGTGTTATATTTATTTATTTGTATGCTTATTGTTATTATTAGGGGCCAAACCCCGAAGGGACTGTAGCCCCTATTGTAATTGTCAGTTTTATTATTATGTTTCCCCACTGGGAGTCTATGGCAGCCCTATGAACCGTAAGTAGGAAAATTATGAAATTTGGCACACTTCTTGTGATGGTAATGTCTAGTAATCTGACCAATTTTGGAGTCTCTGGGACCAACTCTATAGCGCCACCACCAGTTCAAAATTCACTATTCTAAAGGTTATAACTTTTTTGAACCATTTGCTCTAGAAAAATGAAACTTAGTACATCTGATTCATCTCTTCATACTGATGCTATTCAATATCTTAAATTAAGTCTCCGCCCTTTACAGTAGTGGCCATTTTGAAAAGTACAGTATTCAGTTTTTTCGCTACTCCTCCTTCAAATTTTGTCCAAACTTTGATCACATGATCTTTGGACTGATCCGCACAGAAATGACTGAACAGATTTTTTTATTCATCTTTGTTCAAAAGTTATGATGTCACGAAATTAATGAGGTCGACCCGAAATTGGTTCACAGGCTGTATCTATTAAGCAATCGAAACGAAAATTGGTACACTTCATTGGAACCATGATCTGAGGGTCCATGCCAAATTTGAGAACAGCGCCACCTACAGGTCATGAGATCTGAAAAATGGCTATTTTGGCCAATAACTTTTGAACAGTTTGTCAGAAAATCTTGGTGTCTATGGATTCCTTGGGTCACGCCGAATCCGAGAATACCGATATTGTCAATATCGAATGAACCAGGTGTCCGCCATTTAGAATTTTGTCATAAATTGCAATATCTTTTAAACAATTTGAAACATCTTCACAAAAATTGGTTCGTATCATCATCAGAATGTCCTGAAGGTACTTGAGAAGTTTGATCACAGCACCACCTAGTGTTCCAGAGATAGAAGGAATTTTGCAAAAACGCTTATAACTTTTGAAAACATTGTCCAAAATGTGTATGCTTTATGTAATTTTATTCCTTGGCTAATGCAGATTCTGACGATGTGTCATTTGTCATTTTCCTTAAATGTACCTGTCCGCCATTATAAAGTAAATGGAAAACAGTTTTTTCGCTACTCCTCCTACAAATTTTGTCCGATTTTGTGCAAAATTGGCTCAGATGATCTTTGGACTGAGCCGCACAGAAATGACTGAACGGATTTGTGATATTCGCTACCGTTCCCAAGATATTTGTCTCTGAATGTGACCTTGCCTGTGTTTGTTGTCTTATGCTAGTTAGCTTAGCATGCTAATTGGTTATTTTGTACAAATTGCTTCTGTTCCAGATATTGAGTGTTTCTGAGAATGATCTAAACTAAAATTAATAAATATAACGTGGTGCATTTTTATAAAAAATTCTTCATTGTGAGTTCATTTTCACATGAACTACTGAACTTCGACAGGTGTGTGACAGTGTCTGCCCAGTGGCGCAAACAGTTGAGTGACAGACACCTGATCCAGAGACTGTGGGTTTGAATCACGTGTGGGGCAACTTTATAAAATTGTTTGTAATGTTGTCATTTCAATTCCTTTATTATCCCAATAAGTATTATACTAGTCTTTCTTTTTCTAATTAGAAATAAATCTATTTTTGTTAATTCTGTGTTCATTTTCATCTCAGCTTCTGGTCATTTTGAGTTCATTCTTACCTCTACTTCTGACCCAGCTGTTTTTCATGTACATTCAATTTCTGCTGGTTTTGCTCTTCCTGCTCCGCATTGCACTACAACTCAGACATTTGAGTGCTTGAAATGCTTGCTGTGTTGCTCTGCTTGCTGGGATGTTCTGCTTGTTGTGTTTCTCTGATTGCTGTGCTGCTATGCTTGATGTGCTGCTCTGCTTGCTGTGTTGCTCTGCTTGTGGTGCCTTCGGGGCTTGGCCCCGCATTGCTGCTTGCAGCTATATTTACTATTGTTGTTGTTGATGATAATGTTTTTTACCAGTGTAGACAAAACTATATACCCGGGTTATTATAGTTAACTAAGGGCCAGATTTACTAAACAGGGCAAATCAGCGTGAGAGCGCAATTCCAAAAAAGCGCCAATGGGAGTGGATCTACTGACAACGCGCAAACTAAAGAACACAGACATAACATTTTTTTATTGGGTGGTAAATAAAGCCATGTGTCCACCAAAGTGTTTTTTGCCCGAGGCTAGCGTATTTTTTCAATTGTTTTCAGTGGGAGCGCCACGTTTTTAAAACGGCAGGAGCGTAACGAGGCGCTGAGCGTCTAATTCACGTTGAAGCGCTGAGCTTTTTTTACCGGTCGCTGAGAGTTGAAGAATGTTCAACTTTGGGTAAAACGCAGTGCTCATCACTGTCAGTTTTTAACCAGCCGTCCAATCACAGTGGAGGAGGGGCGGGACAAATACAACACCGACCAACTCACACATTCTGCTTGTACAACGTCAACAGATGACAAAAACAAATAAAATAATTTAAAACAAGAGCCAGAGCAAATACTTTACATTGTATCGACATTTTTTTTTTTTATAGAAACAATACAGAAACAAACTATATGTGAACTGAGATATTAGTAACACTTCTGCGAATATTTCGTATCAGAGCAACCAAAGCATCTCAACTGAAATGCTGTTGAGTGGATTCATAAACAACTCTGATTGGCCATTGTGTTCATGGCTCATCGGATATGTCTGTGATTGGCTTCAATGATCAACGCTGTAAAAACTTTGTAAATAGTCATCAGTGACGCTCTTCACTGAGCGCTTACACAGATACACACAGGAGCATTTGAAAGCAGGTATCTATCGTGGACCAGTCCGCAAACACTCCCACTCGCGCTTTTAAAACGCTTTCAAATTTAAACACTTCCGTGTGCTTTCAAACGCTGCTGCGCATTGATCATTGTAGCCAATCACAGACATATCCGATGAGCACGTCAACACAATGGCCAATCAGAGGTGTTTACGAATCCGCTCAACAGCACTCAAAGCGTCACATTTTTTTTACCGATAGGTACCGAAGTCAGTATTTTTGACAACTCTACAATAAGGTCAGTCGCAAAAATATATATAACTGTGTCAACGTCTTTTTTTAGCGCTAATTTTTCTCTGGCCCTAAAACTATTTTAAAAAATTACTTGAAATAAAATAAACATTAACTGAAATAAAATTAAATGTAAACTTATTTAAAATATTAACATTTAAAATAACTAAAACTTAAATAAACATTTTATATATATATATATATATATATATATATATATATATAGACATATATGAAATAAAACCATAAATAATAAAAATGACAAAAACACAATAAAATTACTAAAACATTAAATAAAATTTTATGAAAAAATATAATTGAAATTGATATTACTATACGTGAAAATTCTATATCACAGCATTCCTAAAAATATTTTTATATCCCACATAGCAATTAGCATTATATCACCAAACATTATTCTTTATAGACAACTCAACAGTTTGTTTGTGTAATTATAGTGGAAATGGTGACTTGCAGCTATTGTTTGTGCTGAGCATAAGCAGAGAAGCATCCAAGTGCCCTAAGGCAGTCAGTAATGACCCCCACCGACCCTTACTTGCTAACACAATCACACTCTCCTCCATCTCCCCCAGCAGGCAGAGCCTCATTCTGTCATGCTGTATATCTAGGCGCTAACGCTTGCCTCTAACATGTGGACAACGATCAACTTGTTAGTGTGGATTCAGCATCTTCCTTTTCCCCTAGGCCATGATGAGCCTTGCTGATGCCTCCAGATTCCTTACACACATGCAAGAGAGCCCCTGACGGTTCCTTAGTCCCTGAGGAGAACTCAGTGTGGTGGGAGGTTGAGTGGTTGGAGTTTGTTTCCAGGGCCGAGACTAACGCTGTATGTTCTTGCCATTAGGGACAAAACCTCGCAGCAGAGGCCCTACGAACAAAATACTTTTTTTTTTTTTTTTTTTGGCCCTGCACACTCCTGTCTGACCTCTTATGGATCAGGATGGACAGTAACCCTGCTATGACAGCGCAGGTGGTGTGGTGCATTATAGACCATTTCTATTTTGCTTTATCCTTGTCTCAGAGACTTTTATACATCTAGTCAAGCACTTGGAGAAGGAAAAAGGGTCAAAATCATTCTTGGTTAGTTGTGTAGCAATCCAATCAGTGAAAAGGCATGAATTGCCTTTTTTCTCTGAGCAAACACTATTATTTCCAGCACAGCATAGAGAGGCTAGATGGAATAAAAGAAAGGTTAACCTGGAGAAATAGTTCAGTGACTTCTTGGTTTAAAGTTTCATGTTGAAAGATATTTTATCAGACCTTACCGGGAGCCCTCGACCTCAGCATTTATTTGCACAAGTCAATAAAAGGTAATAATGTACCTGTGTGAATCGGACAAGGTTACCAAGTCCTTGAAATTAAATTGAAGGGAAACATCCCTTGTGAATTATGATACAGTGGAAAGGCTTTAGATGAAAATGATTCAAACACTGTTGCAATCTACAAACCACATCAAAGTAAGGTATTCAAACTTTAGAAGGCAGATTGATTATTTTAGGGTTATAAATGTTTTTGGGGGGCCATTATATTATATTATATTATATTATATTATATTATATTATATTATATTATATTAAAAAAATAGGGCTGTCAATCGATTAAACATTTTAATCTAATTAATTACATGATGTGGCGATTAAAGGTGCAATGGTAAATTTGAGGAGGATCTATTGACAGAAATGCAATATAATATACATAACATAATGTATACACACGTTTTCAGTGGTGTAAAAAGACCTTGCATAATGAACCGTTATGTTTTTATTACCTTAGATTGAGCCATTTCTGTCTGCATACACCGCGGGTCTCCTTACATGTTAAGTTGCCATTTTGCGCCGCATGTTTCTATAGTAGCCCTAAACGGACTAACTGCTCTACAGTGTGTTTGTTTAACTGGCTACTTTCTGCTGTCTCAGACGACATCTTTGTCCTGTGTCGGCCACCGTAGCTTCTCTATATTGCAATTCGCAACCTCACTGCTAGATGCCGCTAAAATTTACACACTGCACCTTTAATTAATCTAATTAATCACACATCAAATTTGGCTAAGAAATTACTCCTAAAAGATCATTTAAAACCATTATTGTGTAAAGCATCAAATAGACATTACAAAAAGTAGCTTCAGCAAGAAATATTTCGAAATGATTTGACATAGAATTTATTACACATACTCTTTTGGACCATGAGGGTGAGTAAATGATGACTGAATTTTCATTTTTGGGTGAACTATACCTTTAATGTTTGTTTGTTTGTTTGTTTGTTTGTTTTTTAAATGCTTTAACTTTTAAATGCTAATATATCACAGTTTCCAAAAAAATATATATATATATATTAAGCAGCACAACTGTTTTTAACATTGATAATAATAATTATAATTATAATAATAAATGTTTATTGAGCAGCAAATCAGCATATTAGAATAATTTCTGAAGGATCATGTGACACTGAAGACTGGAGTAATGCTAATGAAAATTCAGCTTTGCCATCACAGGAATATCTTTCATTTGAAAATATATTAAAATAGAAAACAGTTATTTTGAATTGTAATATTAGTTCACAATTTGACTGTTTTCAGTATTTTAATCAAATAAATGCAGCCTTGGTAAGCATAAGAGACTTTGTTTAAAAACGTTATAAAATCTTTATTATTCCAAACTTTTGACCACTACTGTCTATTATATACACATACTGTATGTATGTATATGTATATATTCTACATAATTTCCCACCTAACTACTTGTATAGTCTGGTGACGGATCTACGTGTGACATGTGAGCCTGTACCTGTGAAGTGTTCTAGAATATTCCATTCCATATGAGACTGGTAGATGTGTGACACTTCTCACCTGGCCTGAGATGTGCTTATCTGCGCTCATGAATATGAATGAGCGCAGGTTGACTGTTATCTAGTTTAAATAATGAATGCGTTCAGACCTTGTGTTCAGATCCACATCTCCTAACAGACTTTTTACTCAAACATGGAACGGTAGAACATGGAAAGTCTCAGACATTGTTATGCAGCATTTTGTTATTTCACTCTATCTGTCAATCTCTTTGTTCTTCACCCTTCATTCTGTCTCTGACTTGGCGTCTTCCGCAGGCTGAGTGCTGTTCCCTGACAGTCCAAGGTTAAACTGTGGCCCTATGCATGGTGGATGTCT
Organism: Mylopharyngodon piceus; assembly: GCA_039654765.1. NCBI lineage: Eukaryota > Metazoa > Chordata > Actinopteri > Cypriniformes > Xenocyprididae > Mylopharyngodon > Mylopharyngodon piceus. The sequence continues at coordinate 13,747,216 of CM077438.1, forward strand.
GTCAAGGCATTCACACCTACACACAGATCCTACGAAGTGACTCATATACAAACACATGCAATCACATTGTTCTTGTCCATTGGCATTTTAATTTTGTAAAGCTCTCTGCAGCTTTTCTATTTATTTTATCTTTTATAGGCCTCTTATAAACCTTTATTTGCATATTTTATTTTATTCTATTTATTCTATTTTATTTTATTTTATTTTATTTTTTTTTATTTTATTTTATTTTATTTTATTTTATTTTATTTTATTTTATTTTATTTTATTAGGCTTTGAGTTAGTTAAGGTTTCCTGGAAGATACTGTATTTTACACAGTTAATTACCAGGGTTATTATCATTACCTAAAACTATTAAAAACAGTTTGGTTAATTGAAAAAGCTGAAATAAAATAAAATATGAATAATAAATTAATTAAACCTAAATAGCATTATTTAAAAAAAAAATTCTAATAAAATGACTATTGTCCATTGGCATACTAATTACTATTTTTTTTTTAACATTTTGATTTTTTTTTTTTTTTCTTTTTGGATTATGATTTTAAAATAAAAATAAACTAAAATAAAAACTAAAATGGCACTGGTATGTACTCAAAAATAAAATTTTAAAATTTCAAAAAGTAGATTGATAGCGTGTAATATCTGTTTGTCAGTAGAAACTTGATTTCAGTGTAGTCCTCGCAGTAATGTTTCCCCAGAGCATAGTATCTACGGAGTTAAAGAAAATAACGCTAATGACAAGTGTGCCGGCGTATACGCTGAGCACACCGGATGTGCAGATTCATGTGTAGACGCATCTTTAGTCTCCCGTCCCAAGTGCTCACTAACACGCTTGTTACAGCAGAATAATTGGAGGGTGTTCAGCTTTGCAAAAACAGGTCAGGTCAGGAAAATCGTGTCCGCCTGTGTCCTGATTAACCCCAGGAGGATGATCGACAAAAGAGCTCGGCCTGTTGTGCGTGAGGCTCCAATTATGTGTACAAGACATCGGCGGCCTGAGGGAAATTAAATGGAATCCCCCAGCTGGATGTGCAACCGAGGCCTCACGGGATACATTTCAGCTCTTATTAAAACAGCCCCATTGTCTAGGCTTAAGGGTCCAGAGTGTCAAGCTGCAAATATGTAAATATAATGCCCATAAGGACTTTGGCTTACATCCGTGTGTGTATGTGTGTGTTCATCCACACCCTACGCCATTTGTGACAGCCAGTATTGACTGAGAATAATGAGGCTGCCCTGTTGATGTCCTGCATTGTGACTGAAGCTCATTTCTGTGTGGACGTCTTGACAGCAGCGTGATGCAATGGTTGTGGTATTCTCTTCACTGTCTTTCTGCTGTTATCAGGCCCTATTTAAACACCTCAGCAATGGTCCCTCGGGCTCTGAGAGCAGGACAGCCATTGATTGCGTCCAGTCTCTCTAAGTGAGGTTGTAAACAGCTCCGACTCAGGACAGATCACCGACACTAAGTGGCCCTCTGGAGAGAAATGAAGATTAATGATACTCAGAGGATGGTTAGTTTGTTTTGTTTTTGGGTTTTTTTAGTTAGAAACTAATGATTCACTCTAGGTTATTTAAACCAGATGTCACATTAGCGCACACACACTTAATTTAAAGGCTAATGTAAATATAATGTCTAACATATAGCACTGCTTTGAGGTAGCTTAAGATAATGGAGCTAATCAGACATTAAAATCAATTGGGAACCAATAAGGAATTAAAACTGATGTCAGTAACACAAGATACACTCTCAGAAAGAAAAGGTACTCGGGCGATACTCTTTCAAAAGATACACCTTTGTACCTTTTGAAAGAGTACCACCCCAGTGACAGCATATTGGTACCTCAAAGGTACATATTGGTACCAAAAAAAATTATTCCATGCAATGAAAGTGAATGGGGGTCCAATGTTGTTTTAGACCCCATTGACTTTCTTTGTATGGCCAAAAATAGAAAGGTAAGGAAGAATGTTGGACAAATTTGGAACAACATCAAGGCGAGAAATTTATCAATTTAGATTTTTGGGGTGAACTAACCCTTCTGTTTTTTGCATAATCTTTGCAAACCTAAAACTACCAGAATATAACCATTGGCTTATCCATTGGTCAGTCAAACAAATTTTAGTAATTTGATATTAAAAACAAAGGAAATGTTTTAATAATCGTTTATGTAGTGTTTCGGCTGGTTTTATGGAAGGGTGTGGTGGTGGGGTTGGGTGGTTTAAGAACATTCCTCCCATAAGCACACAAACATATTAGTCCCATTTCTTTTAATTATTCAGTGCTGTGGTCCTTCAAAATGCATTTTGCTTCCTTTCAATCTGTCCTTCCTCTGAAGCTTCAGGCTTTTAAAAGCCTCAGGCAGTTTGTAAAGGTCTGTAAGCTGAAGAAACTGTTCTCTAAGCATCTTCATATTCTTGCGAACGTAAATCATGAGAAAACATCCTCTCTGCACAGCCGAGACCCCTACTGAGACATATGACAACAAACGTTTGAAGATAAAGGCGTTTACTGTGACAGACGGAAGCTGAGCTTCGTGTGCATGTGTTTATCTGTAACAAGGTAATTAGTACCCAGAATCCTGTGTTTCGTTTCACACATTTACTTTTAACCACTTCTAATTAGACTGTTCACATTAACGTTTGTGGGCGAATCTGAGGTTTGTTGGGGTAGTTTTTGTGATTTTATTTTTGAAATCTTTTAAATGCAGCTGAATGGTAAAAAGCTGATAAATGTACATGTAAATGTAAACGTTGCAGATTCTGTGCCATTTCCGTTTTCCATATGATATGTTTTAAATTAATCAAAGATAGTAATGAATCCAACACTCTGCTTTGGTTCGAAATCAAATGAAGCAAGAAAACGTAAAACACAATTGACTATGCAAATTAATGGCATCTATTCACTGTAGCAAAGCACCAGAAGAGATAACTGTAAAATATGGATGTCTGACCATCATTTGCTTGAGTATAGAGCGATTTTATCACCAATTTACCTTTCAGTGTTCATCAAACACGATACAGACTTGGCACATGTGGCTGCACACACGTTATTACGCACACACTCACACTATTACGTGCACAGCGGGCTAAATAACAAAGCCTGCAATGTGCCCTTTGGTGGGTAGATAGCTCATTTCTAAAGAGAGACCTTCCATCTGTGCTGATGGCAGCCGAGGGAACCGTTATGATCATGATGGAAATCTCAGCTGCCATTATGGGACGGCAGCACAGGGTGCACTGCGTACGCACTAATGGACTCATTTGTAATTGGGGGAGAGGGTGATGATGTGTGTTTGCATGTGGGTGTGTGTGACATACAGGACCGAATGGATCAGGAAGAAGGTATAGATGTAATTTTGACGTCAAACAACATGTTTGTTTTTGTTGCTTTCAATAATCTGTTAAGCTTTATACCCTGAAATAATTTATATATATATATATATATATATATATAGAAAATGCATATATATAATGTGTCTGTGTAACGGTACACAGAAGTCATGTTTCAATAAGTACCTGGTTTTGGGGTCACGGTTCGATACGAGTTCAGTTTTTTACATGTCTGATTTACGTGTCCGGCCCCCCCAGATTGACCAACGCTGCACGGTAAAATGCAATGGCTGTTTTCAAATAATTATTGGTTTGATTGTGTTGTTGTGTGTAGCCTACACTGTCATTTTCTTTGCACGTGAGAGTTCATTTACACGCGGTGACAATGGCAGATGCACAAAGTTCAATATTACGCTTTTTCACGAAATCACAGAAAGATGAGCGAGAAGGAGAAATAGAGACTACTTCACCTTTCTACAAGGAAACAGCGAGTGAAGCGGCACTTGAGGCTTCCCATTTCCAGGACACGCATATTTCATCAGTGGACTTGTAGTAGTGAGACTTCCACAAGTCACGACACAAATCAGCACAACGCCAAATGATTTTGTCTCATTTGTCACATCATTCGAAACTGTAAAGGGTATGTTTTTATTTGTGTACACTCTACAGTCACAATAAAAACAAAACATTGTGCTTTTGTAAATTAAAGAAAACAAACAGGATTTCTGCTGTCCCAATTTCCTTTCCATGAAGCTTGTGGAGTGCGTCACAAAAATTAATCGAAACTTAGTATATAGGCTACTAGCAAGCTCTTGTGTGCCATCTGAACTCTTGTTTTGGGTTGGTACATAGACCGCCTCTTCTTCTTCTGCTCTTTTTCCTGTTGTGGCAGTTAGCAAACAGCGTTACATTACCGCGCACGCCCCCTTCTGGATTGGAGTGTGGACCACCTGTGATTGACTGTATTTGTCGTCTGACTGTATGCACCGGGACAAATACATGTACCGTTACACCCCTAATATATGTCTATATATATATATATGGGAAATGTCACTATCCTGATTCGAACTCTGCTTGAGATTGCATGGTTGGCATATAATAATTTCTCTGGCATGGTAGCTCAGAAATCTGGCATTTTCTTGAACTGCCTGGTAAAACAAACTGGAGAGCAAATGAAAACAGGCGTGAAGCTACATGAAACAAGTGTGAGACCACAATAAACGAGAGAGGGAGACTAAGACAAGAAAATTTGGTCAATTAGACATAATTAGATATATGAAATAAACCACCGGAGCTCGCTGCTGGTTTCCCACATGTTAAAGAAACCCAAACTGTGTAAGAAAATAGGATCAATGAGATAATGTGGAAACACTCGGCTGTGGGGTGCAAGCATGTGGAGTTTGTGAGAGGGGAGAGCAATGTGTGGTCTGGTTTTTAAAGAGTTCAATAAAAAAGCCAGCTAAAGCCAGATCATTTAGCATTAATGTGGTGCATAGCCCCATTTGTGCATGTGTCTTTGCGTGTGTGTGTGTGTGTCTGTCTGTCTGTGAATGTCGCATTGCTACGTCAAAGTAGTAGCTTAAGGCATTTGTAGGCGGATAAGTGAGTTTGGGTACAACATGGAAGAAAGAGAGTTAGCGGGAGACAGGAAGCAAACACTGATACTAATCACTGAGCTTCAGGCCGACAACTGTCCCAAACCCAAAACTAATTCACACAATTAACTCTTTTAAAACACTTATCTATCTTGCCAGCACTGAAATTTTTCACATATACAAACACCATCTCAAAGAACCACAGCAGGGGTCTGGAACATGATAAAAGCACATTATCCATGATTTTTCTATTTAACCTGCTATAGATTAAATTACACTTAACAAATAATCAGTGACAAAACTTCTGGTTTCTTCAGGCCCTCCTGTAAAGTGCTGTTTTATACTGAAACTGAATTTCCCAATTTCTCCCATGTTCAACAAATATACCAGCATGTCAAGTCAAGTCAAGTCATCTTCATTTATATAGCGCTTTTTACGATACAGATTGTTTCAAAGCAGCTTCGCAGTGATAATAGGAAAATGAATGGACAGAGATTGTTTTGGCTTTACAGCAGCTCTAGGAAAAAGTTATTATCAAGCTAAATTTTTTGATTGAATCACTTCCATTGTAAAAATCATTAATTATAAAAGCGTTCTTACCGTTCATTTACGTGTTTAGTCTGTAGGTATGCACGTTTGAATGTGTATGTGCGCAGATGCTTAGTCTTTCTTTACAAAGTGACATTGCCAAATTACTTGTCTGGTCCGCATAACAGAGAATTATTAGTCGCTTCCATGGATCCATGCAAACTGGAATCATTTTGATAACATTTTATCTATACATAGGGAAGAGAAAGGGAAGTAGGCCTTAGCAGGGGATAGTTTAGTTGACACTTCAGAGCTGCGTTGTCGTCGTGTCTAGGCGCAGGTCCTTCATCTCATCTGGATATGGCCTGAATCTGGCAGACCAAGGTAAACCTTGGGATAAACAGAGAGAGACTAATATTAGCATAGACGCCATTCTTCTTATGATGTAGCAAGTACATCAGATGTTATGGGAAGTGTTCTCGGTTCTGGCTGACCTAATTTATGCAGCCTAACAATTTATATGATTTGAATTATAGAAGTAGATAATGTGTTATGTGTATGCCAGGTTAAAGAGATGTGTGTGTGAGTCTGCTTCCCGAACAATGCTAGGAAGACAGTTCCAAAGTTTAGGTGCTAAAAAGGAAAATGATCTACCACCAGCAGTCAATTTTGATATTCTAGGTATTATCAACTGAAATTTTGAGATCGCAATAGAAGTGAAGGACTATAATGTGTTAAGAGCTCGCTCAAATACTGGGAAGCTAAACCATTTAGTGCTTTGTAAGTAATTAGCAATATTTTAAAATTTATACGATGTTTAATAGGGAGCCAATTAGCCGGGCTAATATGGTTATACTTCCTGGTTCTACTAAGAACTCTAGCTGCTTCGTTTTGGACCGGCTCGAGTTTGTTTATTAGGCGTGCAGGGCAACCACCCAGTACAGCATTTCAATAATCTAGTCTTGAGGTCATGAACGCATGACCTAACTGTTCCACATTTGTCATTGAGAGCATATGTCGTAATTTAGATATATTTTTAAGATGGAAGAATGTGGTTTTACAGCTGCTAGAAACGTGGTTTTTAAATGAAAGAATGGTATCAAAGAGCACACCCAGGTTCCTAACTGACGACGAAGACTTAGTGATAGACAGAATTCTAGGTTATTACGTGTGGAGGTTTGTTTGAGTGACAAATGTACAGTAGTGGCCAAAAAGCGATGTCCGGAGTGGATATTTGTTTTTAATGACCCTACAAGTTTGATTAAACCATCAAAACACTAAACTTGGTTAAGGTAATTATCTGACAAAAAATTTTGTCAAAAAAGACAAACTACAGCTACAGATTTTATTTTACTATGCAAAAAAAAAAAAAAAATGCAGAGAGAGAGAGAGAGAGAACCATTAATTAAGATTCAATTTATAGAATTTAGTTGGAATTTTATTGAATAAAAATATCAGATCAGTCAGATCAATGTAATATTTTTCCCCAGAAATGTGTGTTTAGCTGGCAGATGCATATAGAGAATTTTTGTTTGCTTGTATCTCTAAATGGAGATTCTATATGATAATATGTTCATGTCAAGAGCCTTGCGTAGCATGTGCTTTCATCACATTGATTTTTAAGATATTGAAGTATAACTAAGGGGTGTGGGTATAGATATGGTAATACTGTGAGTTATTATATATTCTGTTGTATTTGTCTGGCTAGTGTCATTGTATGTATTATTCATGGAGTTATCTTAACATCTTCTTGCTCTCTCAGTCTGTCTCATTCTCGGATTTGTATCCTCATTTCAGGTCAGCTTGTGTTTTCGTACACATTTAATAGGAGGCCACAAGTGAACGTGTAATTTATAGCAGACATCAGTCACCGAGGCATTGAGGGATGATCCAGCATGATCAATACGCTGTATTATTTAGCAGTAAACGGTGAAGGACGCCATGCAGTAATTGGTAACCAAATGCCAGTTGACTCCTGTCTGCTTGCACGAATAGTTATTAGTTATTCTCTAACAGCTGCTGCTGTAGTGAAGTCATGTGTGTTTGTGTGTGCGTACCACAGTAATGCCCTAAAGCCTTGGTAATGAGTTCACTAGAGTGAAATACGCAAAATCAATTATAGCTACAGTGTGTGATGAGTGTATTTATATTTTAATCATATCTTAAATCATCTAATTGAATCTAATATGCAGAATTAAACAATTTCATCATGGTACATACTAAGACATTTAGCTCATGTAATAGTGTTCCCCAGGGCAAAATAAATAAACAGACTAGTAAATGACAAAAGCTTTTTAAAAAATCGCCCATGCTGCTCATTTTAAAACATACATTTCAGTTTGGTGGATGCAAATGGATGCAACACATCCAAACAATATGGACAATTTTGTGTCATCCAATCATGACAGCAGTTTAATTAATAAACAAATCAATAATGTTTTTGTTGTATTTATTTTAATAACAGTATAAGGTAATTAATAAGTGTGTGTATATGTGTGTGTATATATATATATATATATATATATATATATATATATACACACACACACACACACACACCAGAGATGTTCACGAGTCTTTTATCTGGAGTCCGAGTCAAGTCTGAAGTCTTTATCATTGGAGTCTGAGTCAAGTATGGAGTCTTTTGTCACGAGTCCGAGTCGAGTCAAGAGTAATTAAAAAAAAAAAAATTCTCATACTCAAATCCTATTTTTTATCCTAGTTGTATTATATAGACAAAATAATATGATCTTTCTATCATCTGTTTTGTTTGTAATAAAGGTCTCAAGATGTAAGGGATAATGTACATCTAGCTTGTTACTTTATAATCCATTACAATGTACAAAACAATCACCCTGGCAACACGAGTAGTCATTTTCAATACAGTCGCTAAGCGGACGCAAGATGGCGCCAGTGAGTCGGTTTGTTATACAGCAGTTTGCTATACAGCTTTGTTGTTATTGACGACAGTCATTATCAGAAAATATCAAACCTCGGATTAAGAATGTCAATAGAAAACTGTACGCATGCTGTTTGTGATACCTTAAAATATGAGCTTTAAGTAATAAATGGATTAACATCTCTTTCTAGCTCTCTCTTATGGACACATTAAGAAATGGAAAAGCTGCATATACTACGAAAAGATTAATAAAACGTTAGGTTTAAAAGCTAGATTTTTATTTATTTTTGTTCATATTTTAACAGGCTGGCAATCCAAATTAGTCATGCAGCTTCACCACAGTATATAGCTAGCTGTTTGAGTTAATGTGACTACCTTTGTGGATGCGATGTCTCATAAAATTTGATGTTGCTGTTCCGGTGTCTTTAATTGTTTTCCCGCATTCTGTGCATCTAGCCGATCTGACATGATAATAAACCCAAACGAAAGAACATAAGGCACGGTGGCTCCCGTCATGTTTCATGGGACTCTTATGACATTTCGGAGTTTACGCGCAATACACGGACATACGTAATCAAATTCTATGACAAGAGTCCGATCTACCACGACACGTAGGGAAATATCTGTGATGCAGGTATTATAAAACCATTCAAACCCAACACAGATTCAATATTTATTATAACAGTAGTTAAGGGCAAAAGACTTGAGTTGTTTTTAAAATATTCACGAGTCTTTTGTGTTGAGTCGAGTCAAGTCTGAAGTCATTTCAGATCGAGTCTGAGTCAAGTCTGAAGTCTATAAAAAATGCGACTCGAGTCCGAGTCACTAACTCAAGTGCCCATCTCTGACATACACACACACACATTGGATACATACATCAGTTTTAATATATAGTAGATAGATATATTAAGTCATTTGTTTGTGAATCAGTGTATTATTGCAGCACCCAGTCTTTTTAATCTCTGTCCATTCAATTCACACATCACTCGAGTAAAACAATTTCTTTTGTTGTGACACCATATATTCAACAGGATTCACAGGAAACATTTAAGATATGCCCTAGAGTTTATCCGGTACAATTTTTTGATTTGGATTTGATATTAATTCTTGTTGATGTCACATTGACGGCAAAAAAAAATCCCATCAAAACACTGTTGCCACGTTGCAGCCTTTCCCTGTCATCCACCGTGAGACCACCTCTCCATTTCCTGTCCCCTCGTTTCCCTTTCTGGTTTTTATCTGCTATTTCATTTTTCCACTTTGTCTTTCTCTACCTGTATCTCTCGTGTTTTCTCTGTCTCCCTCTCTCCGGGGATGGTGTGATGAGTGGGATGAGTGCAAGCATATGTGTGGAGTGTATGATGGGTTGTTGACAGGCAGGTCTTATCTCCTCTGCTCCGCACCAGTAGTCCTCTGATTACAGCTGACAGCTTGAATCCTCGATAAAAGAGCCGACATTAAAGAATACAGTGGCGAGGAGCAGTCCCTCTCTCTCTCCCTCCCTCGTACGCATGTCAATGCTGTCGGGGGAGGAAGTGACATCAGAAGATTCCACTGACAGTCTCAGGCCTGTCAAGTAAGACTAAGGGAGTTTTGTGGCAGGCTTCCCTTAGGCAAGCTGTGATACCGTATTTCTCCCCGCACATCAAGCCATCGACGCACTTTCTTTTGCATACCTCTTTTTTTCTATCTCTATCACAAGAAATTAACAGCATCCTCCTGTACTGCGCACTGACAGCATTGTTCACCTTGTCAGTGAGTGATATCGTTTGAGATTCCATCTGTGATTGTCATTTGAGAGTGGGGGGAGGTCTGGTGATTTCCATGCAGAGGCCTTATCAGAGGAGTTTGATGGAGCTTTGGTCCAGATGACATCCCAGTGCAGAGCTCAGAAGGTCTGAAGACAAACTCAAGTATCTTATCATTGAGATGGAGAGGAGAGACATACAGCATTTCAGCCTGTCAAAGCTGTAGTAACGGTTAGCACACATGCTCCAACATTCGAAACAGTTCTTAGAATTGCACATTTTCATCTCCATATTGTGGAGGAAATATGAGTGATGGGCACATTAATTTGTTTATTTTATGAACTTGTGCAATTTCAAGAATTTATGGGATTAAACATTTTATATTAGGGATACACCAATATTAAAATTCTGATTGATATAATAAGCTGATAATTATTTCAATTTTGTGGCCAATATTAAAATTCTATTTCATCTAAATGAATAAAAATAAAACACTACAAAATCTATTGTTTTAAGTGATTTTATGCATCACAGCATCATAATGTGCAGTATGAAGTGTAGTACAAATAGATCATTTTCAGATTTGCTAAAGATTATTTAGCAGTTTTATTAAATTTTACAGATTTGACAACAACGAAAACCCAAACAAAAATAGGGATAATGAGTTTTCCTGTATAAATATTAAATATAGGCCAATTTACACTACCATTTGGGGTCGATTATTTTTTTATTTTATTTTTTTTTATGTTTTTGAAAGAAGTTTCTGATGCTCACTAAGGCTGCATTTATTTGATCAAAAATATACTAATATTGTGGAATAGTATTACAATTTAAAATTGTTTTCTATTCAGAAATATGCTGATTTTGGTGTTCAAGAAACATTTCTTGTTTCTATCAATGTTGAAAATAATTGTGCTGCTTAATATTTTTGTGGAAACCATGAAACAATTTTTATTTGATGAATAGAACGAACAGCATTTATTTGAAATATAAATCTTTTGTAACATTAAACATGTCTTTTCTGTCACTTTTGACCAATTGAATGCATTCTTTGCTGAATCAAAGTATTAATTTCTTTTAAAAAAAATCTTACTGACCCTAAACTTTTGAACACTAGCATATATGTAATATTGAAAATAACAGTAAATTAATATAGGCAGATAACTGATGCTGTGCTGATGTATTGGTCATGTATTGTGTTTGTGTTTATTTGACAATATATAAGTATGAGTATGTGGGTGTCTGTATGTGTTAAACTGCATTGTCTGTTCTCTACTTATTGTGCCTAAATCTTATATCCAGTGAGATAATTCTCCAAGTCACTGGCAATGCTACACACACACACACACACACTCATCTCTCCACAGCCAACTCCCATCTCACCCGTCTGGCCCAGACTCAACTCATTTGGCCTGAGCCAGGGAATTTCAGCAAAGCGTTCTTTTCATTCTGCTCTCATTTATTTTAACTGATATACTCTGATTAAGAGCTTTGTGTCTGTCTCTCTCTCTCTATCCTCAGAGCGTCAGGGAGTTAGGAAGGGAGGGAAGCAGGAAAGGAATCTGCTGCCAAAATATGTGAATAATTAGGGCGAAGGCAGTGGGCTGGTGCCAGGCCGAGGGGAGGCATTTGCCCGACTTATTAGATCCACTAAAGCACAGCTGTAAATCAGTGTCAGGTCCAAACCCAGCAGCGCTTCAGAAACTTCCTGAGCCAGGACGTGTCAGTTAGCCTGGCTGAATACGGCTAAGAAATTCAATTATAGCTGGGCGGCTCGATTTGAACTCCATTTAGCACTGTCATCCATTTTTTGTAGTGGTTTTAGTTTTTTCGCTTTTCTGATGAGATTAAAATCACAAATTTGTCTGTGAAACATGAATTTACCTAATCTAGTCATATCCGAATAAATATAAAGAACTTCTTCCAAGGATTTGTTAACGTTTTTTCTGCAAAACTCTTAAAAAATAAAGGTTCTGGTATCTGTGGTTCAAGAACTTTTAACATCCATGGAATATTTCCATTCCACAAAAACTTCTTTGTAATGGCAAAGTGTTCTTTAGATGTTCTTCACACTAAGAAAAACCTGGTTCTTTTAAGAACTGTTCACTGAAAGGTTCTTTGGGGTACCAAAAACAGCTCTTGTATGGCATCACTGCAAAAACACCCTTTTAGAACAGTCATCCTTTAAAAAAAAACAAAAAAACATTTCTTCTGTTTCAGCGTCAGGGAGTTAAGGTTGCATTAGCACTACAGCTAGATGGGGTTTGGTTCCATTGTTGGAAATGTGATTTAAAACAGTGGAAAGCTGATTACTTCAGCGTCTGAGAGTTGGCGGTGTTGATTTAATGTTCATCTGATGAAGACTAGTAAAGACGGGCTTCCTCTGCCAGAGTGTTTAGAGAGTGACACATCATCATTACTGAACCGTTTATGGCCCTTCGGATCACAGTCCAGAGAGCTGCTCTATTGTTCTATGCAGAATTACAGAGCGAGAGAGAAGAACGAATGAAAAAGAAAATGAGCTGGACAGAGTGCAGGGGATTGAGGCCGAGTGAGAGACTCAGTGGACGATTGGCATACGTGAATTCAGCGGAGTCTGCCCTCCGTGCCTGAGGAAGTCCAATCAGCTTCTCTATTCAGCTCATTGACAGGCTGCAAGAGGGTGAAATCAGAACACATTGTTCCTGAGCCGAAGATAATAAGGACCTCAGCACTGGCGACAATCTCTTCTTTATGCCCCTCATCATGACAGACTCACAGTTGAGCTCTGAAACGCAAAGACCTTTTAGACACACATCTCCTTGGGGGCTGTGACTCTGAGATGGATCATGTCTTACATTTTTAGCGTTTTATTCCCACGTTTAATGCAGTGGGCATCAATAGCATGAAGGTCGGGAAGCACTAGCGGTTGCTTGAATTTCTGAAGATTTTTTCTATTGCCGTAATATTTTATGTAGGGCTGGTGTTGCCTACTACCTTGTGGAATTCTGCAAAATCAGTTTCAGTCTCTTTTGTGCAGTTCACTTCACTACAGTTAACTTCACCTTCTGTCCAGTACAACACTTCCTAGTGGCTCTGATGACATCGAGAAACACTAGATTCAGAACTTAGCCTTATTCAATAATTGAACTGTAGTAAATTGTTGTGCATAAATAAAATGATGTCATGAACTTTAAGTTAACCTTTAGATTAGTCTCGCATAGCCAGACCTGGACTCTATCGCAGCTTTCATTGTCCAAGGACCACCCAATAGGACGTTTGACTGATATGTAACGCAGCCAGTCAGCCAATCACAGTTCGTTTTGTTCCACGTCATGTTTATGGGTGTGAAAATGTAAAGTCGATGTCCCTACAATAACACACCGGCGTACATCTAATAAATTATTCATTCAAGAGCGTTGTGCAAGTTTACTGCAACAATGGAGCCATGAACTTCACAAACTTTTGAAAATCCAGCGTTTAGTTGATCCTGGTAAGCGCTCATTCTCACAGTTGTAAACACGACAGCATTCCTCTTCCACGAGGGGTTTTGGTGTCACAGCATTTGTTTCCAGGCGGACCGTTAAAGAACGCGACACACACGTCTCACCGGGCATCCAGTAGAATTCAACCAACCAGATGATGACTTAGAAAATCCTGAAGTGTTTCCAGTTAAGTGTGCCATATGCATAATTTTTTCCCCCTGCATATCATGTGCGGGGCTCAGTAAAAAGTAGAGGTGTGAATCTTTAGGCACCTCATGATCCGAGTCTGATTCTGGGAATGACGATTTTTTTTTTGCACTCATTTTTTAAACACAAAAGCTAAACGTCTCACAAGAACTGTGCCGATATGGGTCAGGCAAACATGAAATGATTAAGTAAGACCAATCCAACTAGTCGATTTGGAAAATACGTAGTTTTGCACAAGACTTTCTTACATTCCTTTAATCTTTATTCCCGTCATCTTCCATTTTCTTTCCTCCCTTTTTCTTTCTCTAGCATTTTTCACTTCTTCTACTTAAATGCAGTGGCATAGTCAGCCAAAGATGGATGGGTATGATATGCCTGTGCCAAATAGTGAGGAAGGTGTGTGTGTGTGTGTGTGTGTGTGATGAGGTGCTTTCGCAGGGCTGAGCTGCAGGCGCAGGAGGGGAAGATGTATGAGCCTCAGGGTTCTGGGCAGTGGAAAACAGTGCTCTAAACTAATGATCCACAGCCTGATCGTTAGAGCCCTTACAGCAGCTCGCAGCAGCACGAGGTGGCGTCCCTGGGAAATCAATTCTGGAGACGAGTCCTGGAGGAGACCCAGAGAGAGAATAGCTGGTGGAGGGGGGAGAGAGACGACGGCGAACGAGGGGAGGATGGGTGGGCAGTGGTGAAGAAGAAGAATGCTCTTTTGATCATAAGAGCCTGCAGGCGGAATGAATCTAGGTCCCCTAGAAAGCGGTTCCAATGATACGCTTGTTCCGGCTCTGTGCCCTCACGTCTCTCACAGCCAGCCCCAGCCGAGCGCAGAACGCTTTGGAGGGTGTTCTGGGCTTGATTAATCTCCCCTAGCTGCAGTGCCATCAATCCTAATACCACAGTGATGAAATGGTCGGGGGGAGGGGGGTTTCATAAGTCACTTTCGTAACATAGCATGATAAAAAAAGGCATCGATCTGGGCGTACGGAATGATGACGGATGCCGTCGCTTTGGAAAAGACGAAGAGGGCGAGAGATGACGCTGTATTTGAAGGCTTTTAAAGCTGAACTAGTTTGAAATGAGATCTGGATACGAATCTGTCATATGCCAGAGATGATTTTTTTTTTTTTTTTTTTGTGGTTGACAGTGAGTTCAGATTTTAAGCCATTGCTCTTTATTAAGCCTCGCCATTAAGCACAGGAACACACACCAGCAGTTGTACACGATCTCTGAATCTTAAATTAGTGGTTCTCAAATGGTTTTGATTCCTGGTTCCCAGATTTTTCATTGGACGTCAGTTCTGGACTCAATCAAACTCGGAAGGCCCAACAATTTGCAAAATTATGAACCTGAATAGGAACATTGACTGAAACATGAATTTCCAGCCAAACACATAACACTGGGACAAATATTATTTTATTTTAAAATATTTATTAAACTAGTTTGGGGTCAGTAACAGTAACAAAAGGTTTCTATTTCAAGTAAATGCTATTCTTGTGAATAGCATTTCTTTATTTCTTTTGCTTTTCTTCTATTCTTTTGCTATTCATCAAAGCATCCTGGAAAAAATGCATCACAATTGTTTTCAACATTAATAATAAGAAATGTTTCTTGAGCACCAAATTAATATATTAGAATGATTTCTGAAGGGTCATGTGACACTGAAGACTGGAGTAATTTCTGCTGAAAATTCAGCTTTACCATCTCAGGAAGAAATTACATGTTAAGATATATTAAAACAGAACATTTTTAGATTCTTATACCCAAATCCTGATCTTAGCCATCACACAACTGATTTAAAACCAATAGTTACCGACACCTCCCCCCTCCTCGTTCATTTCTCATTATACAGGCAGTCCGGCAGGCCGAGGCTATCAGACTGAAAGCTGCTATCTCTGTGGCCCAGCTGTGGGCTCTATCTCACTATCGCTTTGGGCTGAACCCAGCCATAGACAACCAGGAGATTCACATAGCACTCAGGAAATTAGTCCACTATCTAGATAGGCAGCCATATTGTCTTGCCAGGACTGTTTGTGTGTGTGTGTGTGTGTGTGTGTGTGTGTGTGTGTGTGTGTGTCTTGTATCAAAGCTTCCCATCTTGAAACTAAATTGTAATTTAAAAACAAATTTATATAATTGAGTCAGAAACATGGTGATAAACAGCAGCGTTTAAGTATTTCACTAAAAATAATATGAAAAAAACTGAAACTAAAAACATAAAATAGGGCTTCTGTGCAGTGAATCAGTTTTTATTTAGTTCATGTAAGAGCGAGGATATTCTGGAAGAGTCTGTTTAATTATAGTAGTGTCGCTACTTTTACTTTCAGTAGTAACTCACCAACTCTGTAAGTTGTTGCTATTATTGTACAATTTAAATACAATTGCTGTTGTTTTGATTTTGATTATGAATGGCTAAATAGTTCTGGAATAAATCAGCCTGTACAAATATGTATCACTCATCGAATTTACAAAAACATTATTTTCTGTGCCGTGGTCTCCACAGCAGTTGATTATACCACGCAAAGAGCCGTGTTGGAGGAAAGCAGTATCATTGTCCTGCTAATAAGCCTGTGACTATGTTCAGATCTGCTCTCCATCTCTCTAGAGACCCATGGCAAGCCTTAAATTAGCACAATAACACTGAAACACGCAAACAAACAGAAGGCTTACAGCACAGAGCTTTCAAAAAAATAAAAAATAAGGCTTGAGGTTCTGGAGCATGTTGTGTGTTGCATGGATAATTTGTAGGTTAATTTGAGAGGAAGCTTATTTATCTGGGTTAATCTGTGGTGTGGTTTATTGTAGAACAGCAAACATGAGAATACCAACAAAGAACAGGCTGTTTTCTGGCAGCGAGAGATTTGTGTGTTTAGTTTCTCTCAGCACTTCGGGGAATTGTTAAAAGCTTTAGTTCACAAGCACACATGAGCGGAAGTTATTTTTAGGAGAAATGAAATCTAAGTGGAAAACTACCTTGTGTTTCGCACTGCAGTGGTAAGAACACTCCAGTCATTGGAACCTTTTTCCTATTACTTATTTCCAAAAAAACGTTGATTCTTTCTAAGAATTTCAGGTAATTTCTCTTTACATGATTATGTTGCCCATTAGCTTCTTTTATTTAATAAACAAAAGCATTTTCTTCAAAATAGATGTTTGACATACACATACACTGAGCTTAACCCTGGGTTATTGTCGTTCTAAATACCGCTTTTAACCCTGGGTAAAGTAAAGTTTCACACTTGTAATTTAGAAGCGGGGTGAGCTCCGCTTTTTACCCGGGGTTATGAAACCGGAGCAGGGTTAGCAACACTTTTGCTGTGTTAACCCCGCATCGCAGTGCCAAACTTGTTACAGCGAGACGCTTAGCAACAGACAACCAATCACATACTCATATTTGCCTGCTTTGGACAGTCACGGAAACGCTGCACATTGTATATAAACAGTAAATTCAGCGTTTGAGAGGAAAAATGTTAAATGCTAACAGAAAACGCAACAATTTGAGTGAAGAAGAGACCGTTTCATTCTTACCTTTATTGTCCGAAATGTCCATTCAGTATAAATTCGATAGTACAGTCGGCAATACGGGATGCGCAGTGCTAGAGCTATGTAAACAGGTCACATGCTGCCTTTATCCAATCACTGACACCGCAAATATGCAAATAAGAACGTTAATCCAGGGTTTAGGAATGTGAAACTTCAGCTTATGAATACCCAGGATTAATTGTTAACCCCAGGTAAATTTTGAGCAGTGTGAAACGTGAAGCAAGATAACCCAGCATTCCGTTTACCCAGGGTTTAGAATGACCCAGGGTTAACTATTTCAAGTGTGAAAAGCCCTAATGAGGTTAACATAGTATGATGTCACACACACACATGTTGTCTATACAGTGTCACTCACTTGCAGGCCTATTCACATCAAGAAAAATTATGTTAGCATCCACACCAGCGCATGATGATTTAATATATGCACGCTTCAGTTTTGTCGTCTGCAGCTTTAAATGATTGAGCTCTTTAAAGTCGTGTTCTAATTGGCTGTCAATGTTTTGATTGTTCATCTGCTGGAAAAATTTGTTCTGAAATTGATTCCAACGATATCGACATTCTGTGTCATTATTGTTATAGCTGTGGTGTGGACATCTCTATTCTCAAAATATTAGAATGAAAATTAAAACTTTATAGCTATAGTTATCGTTATAGTTATTGTCTTTAGTGTGAACGGCTCGTAAGGCATCTTAAATATGTAACCTATCAGTAATCTGTGCTAATGCAGTAGCATCTATGTTTTAGACCTGTTTAATTGTCTTTGATGACAGTACTTTCCTCCCTCCGGTTCCATTTCCTACTTTGTCTGGTTCCGTCACCCCCAGAGGTGCTTTTGTTAAAAGCTGTCGGTTGTTAGCAACAATCAGAAGCCGTCTGACTTTCTCTTTCTCTCCCTCTCTCTCTGTCTCCGAACAGCCGGTTTGATTTCATCTGCATCCCATCGTTTATTATTCCATCCCAGCACTGGGCCGAACTCCTCGGAGAGACCGCGGCCTGATCAAACGATCTCTCCCAGGAGCCGATCGCACGGTGCTTTTTTTCCCGCTCTCCCCCGTTATGTCTAAATCCTCCATACAAATCGCTGTATTTCTGCTCTCCCAGTGGGGCCTATTACTGCCTGTGGGGCATTAAAGATCATTAATAGTTCTGTCAGAATGAAAGAGGGAGAACGAGAAGAGAGAGCGATAGAGGGAGAGGTGGAGGAGAGTTGCTTAGCTGCTCATAAATGGGAAATTAATACATCTGCCTCATTAATGCTGCCTGGTTTTTGATGTTTGTTAGCTGGCAACTTTAATGATGTAGGTCTGAGCCAACAGGGTGCTTGACTAAATTTGATTCCTCCAATTAAGTAGTCAGAGTTCTTTTCTTTCGGGAGGAAAAAAGAGAGAGAGGCGCGGAGGGTGAAGAAAGAAAATTGGACTCCCCCAACCTTCAGTCTTTATTTCTCTCTTGCTCTTTTTAGCACCTCCGAGACGTTTTTTTTTTTTCCTGTCGCAGCCTGATTGCAGCACCACGTTCATCAACCTTGGTCTTCAGGAAGTTGTTTACCGTTGGCAAATCAAGGGGAAATATTTTAATCAGCGTCTGCCTCTGTCTTAATCACTAACATTAGCAAGCCATGTATGTTAATTGCCGTGTAGAGGAAGGTGATCGTCGTCGGTCTCGAGTGCAAATGATGGAATCTAACACTCTGACATGAGCAAACGAGCTGGAGGCGTCAGCCGGAAGAATGAGGCATGTAAATAGCAGGAGGCTTTGTCTCCAATGTCATTTTTTTCAGGAGCATGTAATATGTGTTGTCTAGAGAAACAAAAACCTTTTAAAAAAAAAAAAAAAAAAAAAAAAAAGCACATTTTACGTAGCAAGTAGTCAGTGGGTTTTTCTTCATAGCTGAAGTGCAGCTAAGGCCTGAAAAACTGTCATCATTTACTCACCCTTATGTCGTTCCAAACCTGTATGACTTTCTTTCTTCGGTGTAACACAAAAGAAGATATTTTGAACATTGTTTCAACTGTTTTTGTCCATACAGTGAAAGTCGGTGGGGTCCAAACCAACACTTGACTCTAATGACTATCAATAATTGAACTACAAACACTTTGTTTTGTGTTCCACAGAATAAAGAAAGTCATCCAAACTATCTTTTGTATTTTATTTGTCCATTTTAGATGTCTTTGTTAGGTCTTGTTGCACTGTGTGATCTTGTACATAATAGCGGCTAAACATTATTGGTTTGGCCTGCAGACGGCCAATCTGCAGGGCCTTCACTTTAACTTCCAGTACGTGTGGAGCTGCAGACAGGCATTATGGGAGAAAGCTGAAACAGAATTCTAAATCAGCTTAGCCTGCTAGCCCTCAAAAGGATTATTCATCTTCAAAAGAGTTTGATTCATGCCTGCAAGGCCCACCGCTTCATCTTTCACCTCCACTTTCCTTTCTCTCTCCCTTTCTTTCTGTCTCTCTCTTATTTAAAACGGCCCCTTGACAAGCTGAATGAAGGAGAATGAGTGAGCAGATGCATTGTTAATGTACTGGTCATGTTGAGATTTGAGGCAGTGCCGTCTTACGTTTACAAGTGTTACCTACAACATGGGAGGAATTGTCTTGGACACAGGAAGTGTTGGCTTTGTGTGTGTGTGTATAAATATACTGTATATATATATATATATATATATATATATATATACATATATATGTGTGTGTGTGTATATATATATATATATATACACAGTGTAATATGTATACTGCCCAGCCCAAAAAAAGTCGCTGTTTGGATCATTATTACAGTGATTATTATTTTTCTAGCATGTTATATGTTTGGCATATTTTTAACCCTAACAGATGGAGTGTGTAGCTTTTCATTTCTTAAACAACTATGTCGGAAGATGTATCATGGCTATATTCCAGGATGACAATGCCAAAATGGAGTTTAGTATATGCCAGCAAGGTTGTCATCTTACGGATAAATTTCTTGTAGTTACTGTCAATACACCAGGCTTAACACCACATCCAGTGGTCTTGGATATCAGCTGTGCATGTCATTGTGTTACTTGTGTCTCAGCTGGTAGACTGGTAGAATGAAGAAAGAGATTGAGCAAGACGAGACAGAGATGACAGACAGGAGGAGAGGAAACCGTACTAGTGGAGGCCTTTCTGAACATGGGTCCTCGGCTGGGCATTAATAATGCATCTCTGCAATTGTCACTGCTGTTAAGGGGCTTGTTGGAAAGAAAGCACGGTTGCATCAAAGGACCTGGTTGTGCTGGCCTGATATAACATGATGCTTGCCCTGAACATCATAGTGAACATGGAGGGCACATTCTTGCATTCAGAAAACAGGTATGGAGCAAGATTAAGGATTTTTTCATCAAGTTGCACCACCATAAAAAAACAAACACCATAAATATTTATATTTATACACCACCTTTCAAATGTAGTGGGTTTTTTTTAATAAACTAATGCTTTTGTTCAGCAAGGATGCAATAAATTGATCGAAAGTGATAGTGAAGACAATTATAATGTTACAAAAAATTTCTATTTCAAAAAAATGCTGTTCTTTTGAACTTTATATTCATCAGACAATCCAGAAAAACGAAATGCATCATGGTTTTCACAAAAATTTTAAGCAGCACAACTGTTTTCAACATTGATAATAATAAGAAATGTTTCTTGAGCACCAAATCAGCATATTTGAATGATTTCTGAAGGATCATGTGACATTAAAAACTGCTGAAAATTCAGTTTTGCCATCACAGGAAGAAATTACATTTTAAAATGTATTATATTAGAAAACAGTTATTTTAAATTGTAGTAGTATTTCACAATATTTCTGTTTTTACCATGTTTTTATATGCACCTGTGTTGAGCATTAGAGACTTTTGGGGTCTTGCTGTCCCCAAACTTTTGAACGGTATTGTATTTTCCGATATATGTAATAAGTTATAAATAAATCAACAAATAATAGGTTTTTAATTTGCAAAAGTTGCATATTGTCTTGTAAATTATATAGCATTAATGAAATATTTACACCAAAAGTTAATCACTGAGGCTATAATATAGTTGTTTCCCAAATGATGCACTATACACTATATACTTATGCACTATGTACTCAAACTTTAAGGTTATTTTGTCATTCAACATCGGAGCCTGATAGCCCCTCCCATTCTATTATGTTATTAAATCTGCAACAGCAATTTTAGTGCATAAAGTGTCCAACATTCCACACTTCGTTTTTTTTCAGTGCATCATCCAGACATTTAAAGTGTACTTTTTTTTGGAATTTTCAGTGTGAACACGCTATTTATACTACAAAATGTCATACAATAGTGCATAAGTACACAAATTGGGACGCACCTTATGTCTAATAAAAGAGGGTTTAGCGAGCTATCGCACTGTGCTGCATTTCCGGCTGCCGCAGAGTAATCTACAGCGCTATTACAGGCAAATGATTAGCCACAAACACCCAATTAGAGTGTAAATGTTTTAAAGGGGTGACAGGTTGATCAGTGATAATGTTGGCTGTGTGGCTGAATTAGCAGAAATAAATCACAGTGCACTTACTGGGACAGCCCATGTGAAATGTTTTAGTTATGCTAATGAGAATTGCCATAATTCAAAGTGAGCAAACTCCTAGCTGAGCTTGCATTTAATTTAGACACACACACACTTAGAGGAGGAGAAACATCAAATGAGTTGCCTGGTATTCTCTGTATTGCGTTATTTTTGTTTTTCAGATGTATTGCAGGCCTTAAGCGATGTTTTCATTTGCCCCAAACCATGTTTTGTAAGTTTTTCATTTTATTTCTTTTTTTTTTCAGCCTTTGTTTCTGGCTTAATTTCTGAGGTAGAATCAGCATATGTATAAAAAGCTCACCAGAAAGACGTTTTTATTTGTTTACCAGTTGAGAAGCTGTTGGCAACTGTTGGCGACTCTTCATCCTTCCTAAAGCTCCTTGTCACCTTTGTCTGGTTCCTCTTCTTCTCTTTGTTGTTCCCTGTTCTCTCTTGCTCACTCTCTCCCAAACAGCACTCGCCGCCATCTGGCAGGACCTGTTGGCTTGTTTGTTTTTCAGAGCAAACAGCAAATCACTCCCTTCCTCTTTCTGCCTTTTACCATATGCCGCAGCCTGTGTATTAGAGGATGTCATGTTTATTAATGAAGCTTATCAAAGGCACTCGCACACACTCAAACCTGCTGGATGGGCTTCAACAAAGATGCTTCATGGGAAGTTGTCTTAACCGTTGTCTCGATATAATTAGAGTAGATTTCTTTATTGCCGTATTTCCTATAACAATATAAACATGACATTTTTTGTACATTTAAATGGTTTTGGTTCACTTGTCTCCACTTGAACCACTGCACTAGCATATTAGACAGCTTCAAGGTTAATAGACATGGACTAAAAGCCACAAAACCTCCATTTTGGTTTCATGCAGTCTCTCACCCGAATACACATGCCATAAAGAATTAAAGCAAACTTTCTCAGGCCAGTTAAGAGGATAGAAATGCAGAGAGAAGGTAGTGAGTGAAAGAGAGATCAGTTGAGAGAGAGAGAGACCTCAGGGTGTGCTGGGAGGTAGGTAGACCTGGAGGAGCCTGGAGGGCCATTACCATAGCGTTAATGCTAATCAGTGGCTGAGCAAGCTAAATAATGCATCAGCCACAGATGGCAGGCACTGGGCAGGACTGTGCTCGAGCTCGACTGCTCTCAGGGCTCACTGGCCTTTGGAGAAAATTAGGCTGGAATCATTGTAGTCAGATCTGCTTAGCACAAAGTGATCCTTGATCAGCATTCCTATTTGAATTTATCAGTAAGTCAGTGCTAGTCAGTTTGGAGGTATGAACTTGGATGGCAGTGATTGCATTGGCCAGGAGGTCTGACATTTCCATTGGGGCTCTAGTAGACGTTCCACTCTTGGTAGCACATGTGTAAAGATGTTAACTTGACCTAACATGGAGGTTTAATCCCATTCTCATGTCACATAGCTTTGGCTAGTGTAAAGGCTTCATGGGTCAGTGCGAAGGTCAATTGCTCAGTTCTATAGTAAAGGTTGCGTTAAGTTTGAGCTATTTTTTAGTGTTATATTATATTATAGATTATGCTGTTTATATTGACATTTTATAAATCAGATTTATTTATAAATTAGTTTTATTTATCTAGATTTATTTATTATCAGTTATTTTAGTATATTTATATACTATTATAGTTTTATTAAAATTTTAAATTAGCTTATATTTTATCTTTCAATTTTACATTTTAATTTTTGTTAATTTTTATGTGCTTTTGTCATTTTTATTATTTTTTATATATAATACTATTTAGGTTTTTATTTTGGTTTTAGTTTATATTTATTTCCAGTTAGTAATTTTAGTGCCTCACTGTTTGGATTTTAATAGGCAAATACCCCTGGTGAATCTTGACATTGTCATCCTGGAATATGGCCATGATGTGTCTTTAGCTGAGCTTTGCAAATGTAAACAAGAAATATCTCCTTACATTTCAAATGTGTCACCATGCAAAAAGCTGCTTTACAAAGAGACAATTCTTGGAAGTACAGAATAGTAAATACATTGCAGAGTTATTAACTAAAACTAAAACAACTAACTGGCAACAAACTGAAATACACTGCCCAGCCAAAAAAGAAGTTGCTGTTTGTCTTCCTACATGGTTGTTTAAGAAATGAAAAGCTACACACTCCATCTTTAAGGGTTAAAAGAACCGTTGCCAAACATATAACATGCTAGAAACATAATAATCACTGTAATAATGATCAATTCATAGATTCTTAAGTATTTGCCTATTAAAATCCTAACAGCAACTTTTTTTTTTGGCTGGGCAGTGTATTTCAGTTTGTTGCCAGTTAGTTGTTTTAGTTTTAGTTAATAACTCTGCAATGTATTTACTATTCTGTACTTCCAAGAATTGTCTCTTTGTAAAGCAGCTTTTTGCATGGTGACACATTTGAAATGTAAGGAGATATTTCTTGTTTACATTTGCAAAGCTCAGCTAAGCTTTAGATGCTCGTCAGTAGTATCATTATGAAGCAAATGGGATTTCTGCTGAGAAATGTTGCCGCTCAACGCTGCTTTCATCTCACTTTTGTTTCTGAGACGTCACAGGCTAATCCTAATCTATGAGATTAACACATTTTGAGCTCTTGAAAATGACAGAAGTGCATATTTGCGCATGTGTTCGTATGTATGCATCACCTACTGATTTTCTGCATGAATTATGTGCTCTATCAGGATTAATGGACTATAATGCAGTTAGCTGAGGAAGTGTATCATTGCCATGGTGTATGTGTCAACAATATTATAATGACAGTTAAATCCTCTGCAGCCCTGGCTCTCTCACAGTTGTGTATTTCTTAATATATCATGATCAACTGCTGATCAAACTGAATGTTTATTGCTTTTAGCTCATAAATCTTTAGCTAAATGAGATCAGAATCTCATTACATGAATGTTTCTAAAACAGCATTTGCAAAGGATTGTGGTTACTCTCTGAGCTTACATAATCAACTTTAATCTGAGCACGTCATATTTTAGTCAAAATTGGATTTTTGTAACATTTAGTCTCTCTGCTAGTGTACACCTATTATCTCTCTGCTAGTGTACACCAAAAAATTAAACCAAAATGAGAATGCGCAATTAAAATTGACAGTCTTTCTCATCTTTTCTTTTATTTGACCAATCAAATATTTTGCAGAGTGTACTACTTTTTGCAGAGTGTATAGAATTAAATATGGCATCTATTTTTTTGCTAAGGCTTTTTTTCTGAGGAAAAAAAACACAACCATATCCGGAGAATCTGAGGGAATGTGTTTATATACACAGCACCAACATTTGTAAGCCTGACAGATATGAAATAGTTGAGCTGGAGGTTACCCTGGCCTGCTCTCCTCCATGTCAGTGTTTGAGTGGTAGACTCTGTGGTTCACTTTAAGCCTGGCAGGACGGGTCCAGTCTGTTTGTAGGCCCCGACACCTGCATGCATGATTTAACATGCACTGTAACTGCCAGCAGCGGTGCCTGTCAGGAGCTTCACCCCATCCACCCTCACGGCTCGGTTTAAAACTCTCCGTGCCCGTGTTCAGCTTTCTCAAGGCCACCTCCAAGGCTCAGCATGATGATTCACTATGCGGCGGAAGGTGTAGCCGGGAGCAAAGTTTACCCACAACATAAAAAACACGATCTGCTACAGTGGAGGAAACCCAGGAGGGGAAAGTTGGAGGAGCGTTGTAGCTGAAGGGCTTTTTCTGATCACATTTCACCAGGGCAGAGTTTGCTGGCAGGATTTCTGCAAGAAACACCTCCACAGGCTTTCTTGTTGCTTCTGTTATTCTAACTAGCAGTGGTTCTCAGTACCTGCAAAACATGACAGAACTGTTTACCACTGATGAGTTTTTGATTTTTACTAGCACTTTTAATGATGAGTTGAGAACATGCAGTATTATTATAGCCTGAAGATATATACGAATGCAAGCATTTTTAGCATTGTTGTATTCTGAAATGTTTTCCTATGATATTAGGAAAGTGGCCAATCCTGTTACGTCGTTAATTATTTTCATGTTATGTAACCAATATATATTAAATATATTAATATTAAAATGTGATATTAAAATTCTATACTATTTTGTCTATACAATTGAAGGGATAACCCAAAATGAAAGTTCTGTCATTAGAACCTTGTGTCATTCCAAACCTGTATGACTTTCTTCTGCGGAACTCAAAAGGTATTTTAAGAATGTTGGTATAGTTTTGATGACCAGTGACTTCCATTGTAAGGACAAAAAACACTGAGACATTTCTCAAAATATTTTCCTTTGCGCCTCACAGAGGGGAAAAAAATCATACAAGTTTGAAACATCAAAGAATTTTTTAGTGAACAAAAAAATGAAGCACTAAGAACTACACTGTAAAAAAGAATTGTTGGTTTAACTTAAAAAAGTAAGTTACCTGGTTGCCTTAAATTTTGAGTTCATTGAAATTAAAAATTTGAGTTAATATAATAAAGGCGATTGGTTTAATCAGCAGAAACTCAAAATATTATGTTATCTTAACCACATTAATTATCTAAGTTGATTTGACAAAAGAAAAAATGTGATAAATCATGAACATTTTTTACAGTGTAAAATCACTTGTTTTAAATGCTAAAGCGAAAATCATTTGCTTTAAATGCGAAAGTGAATTTATGCATCACAACATTAAAAAGTACAGTGTGAAAAATGGATATTCATTTTAAAATTTGCTATAGATTGCATTCATCAACATTATTGAATTATTAGTATTTCTAAAGACTAACTTTAAATGAGCGTAAAATGACAGCAAAAGTGATCTAAGTGTAAAAATAGGTGAAATGAGTGCAAATGGGAATGCACATTTGTACAATGTGCACACTTATAGAGTATATTTATACCTACTGTCTGCCTCTCTTTGTCACCATAGTTCACTGTTAGTAAGAGATAATGGTGATCTTAATGAATCTGGTGTTGACCCCTCTTTCTCTTTTTCTTTCTGACCTTATCAGGCCCTGTCTCTCACACACCACCACATGACTGATCACCTCACGGTCAACAGAAGACATGGCCACCGCTTAAACACACAAACACATCAAATACACACCTAAGTCATGCCACCCCAAGGTCATTTGCAACGTTTGATGAAAAGACAATTGTGTTTTCTTTTGTATCCGACAAGTATTTTTAAATATATTTGTTGTAGAGCTGCACAATTATGGATAAATTGAGAATCACAATTTTTTTTGTTTAAAATAGACATCACGATTCTTCCATAATTCTGAATAGACGACTAAACAAAATAACATGTAATTGAGTAGAGGTTCTGACAAAATGTTAATTGCTGCAGTCTATTTTAAAAATATTTAATTACTATTTTAAAAAAAATGGATTCAGTGACTCACTCAAAAAGACTTCACATGTTTCATCAATGGATGAATCAACATTTTTGAACGAATCTCTTGAATGAATGATTCAATGGCATACATTTTTTTTAACAGTCACTTGTTGCCACCTACTCTTGTAACGATGTAGTTGATACAATCTTTAGTTGAAGCATCAAGTTTCTTTCAAAAGGTGATTAACTGTATTTTGATCACTACCATAGACATCAGTGTTTATATCTGAACTATAAACTTTTATCCCAGTACTTCTGTGATAATTTGAATTATTGTAACAGAAATAATGTGTGTTGTGAAGCTGTTTCATATCTATACATGACAACTGTTCTGTGTCAGTGGCAGCCCGAATGCAGATTTGAATGTTCCACTGCGATTGTAGCTACTTGTCAAAGGTTTATTAGGCATAGCAGAATCATTGTCATTTGGAATAAGATTGCATGGGTGTTTGAATTGAGACCGCAATCTTTTAACGATTAATCATGCCGCTCTGATTTGTTGCCAATAAAAGTGGCAGAAAGTACAGTTTTTCCTATATAAATGTCAAATATGCATACAGTTTAACATCAAAAGAATCAATTATCTAGTATATGAAGTTTTTGTATTCATATATAGTGTTGTTGAATAAACACGAAATCCAGCCAAACCATAACTTGCAACAACAATGCCCC
Organism: Mylopharyngodon piceus; assembly: GCA_039654765.1. Classification (NCBI taxonomy): domain Eukaryota; kingdom Metazoa; phylum Chordata; class Actinopteri; order Cypriniformes; family Xenocyprididae; genus Mylopharyngodon; species Mylopharyngodon piceus. Next base: position 13,775,109 of record CM077438.1, read on the forward strand.
ACAGCAAAAAGCTTCATAAAAAGCACTTTGTAAAGCTTGTCGTAATATAACAGCGGGGTGCAGTGAATGGCCGGTATCTCGGTTGGATTTCCAGCCAGTGCCCGTGGCAAGACGTGTTTCCTTGTAGCACCATTAACATTGTCATCATCATCATCGTTTTCGTAAATGAACTTGAGCTCTGACCGCCTCACTGAAGCCCATTAGACGGCACAGATGGCCCTCTCTAGAGGCAGGGCTATAATAACGTGCAGTTTAGTTATGATCTGACTTCAGGGCTTCGGGGTGCTAAGCCTCCGTCTTTGTCCCCAGCAACACCCCTCCCCTTGTGGACCGAATCCAGCAATAACCGCGTTCCAGCTGAGGCTTGATCCATGGGCTTGACCTCTGACCTCCTGCCATCGTTAGTGCCTGTTTACATTGAGCAGATTGAAGCTGTTTTGGTGCTTGATTTGTCTGGCAGTCACACACACACACTTCATGAGTGTCTCTGATAAAGAAAGGTGAAGGTGGTTAGGGAGGAGCATGTTGGTATGCCGTGTCTGTCTACTCACATTAGGGAGGGTATCAGAGTGCAAGTATGAATCTGGCAGTTCTCATAATGAGAGAGGGGGGAATGTATTATAAAATAACTAGAAGTGACCGACAGCAAGAGACAAGACACACACTCCTTTGAATACCAATTACAGGCCAGAGAGACAAAAAAAGGAGAGAGAATAGGGAGAAATATAACTAAACTAGAGCGGAGAGAAATATGTAACCTTTTGTAGCTTTTATGATCTTGTTTATCTGTTAATGATCATGATTCTAAACTGGCGTTTTTTCTTAGAAATTGTCCTGCTGTTTGACATACAGATTTTTCAGGTGGAACACATCTTAAAGGGGTCATATAATGCCACTTTTACAAGATGTAAAATAAGTCTCTGATGTCCCCAGAGTGTGTATGTGAAGTTTTAGCTCAAAATACCCCACAAATAATTTTTTATAGCATGTTAAATTTGTCACTTTTTGAGGGTGAGCAAAAACGCTCCGTTTGTGTGTCACTTTAAATGCAAATGAGCTGCTGCTCTCAAGAAGAGGGCAGAGTTTCAAGAGCTCATGTTAGCAGCACCGATTACCTCACAAAGACTCACTGAAAATGTCAGAAACTGTTCAGCCTTTTATATTCAAACCGGAGTCGGACAATGATGGAGAGACTCAAGAAGAAGTGACAACATGTAGAATGCAACAGGACGTTTCTGAATGGTTAGTTGATGAATTTATGTAGCTGATGTGGAGTTAACTATCTTAAAGTCATTGATTAGCATATTCTGTCATGATAATCTATAAATCGCTCGTGTGGGAACTGTTGTAAGATGCCTACAGAGCCGGAGAATATATGCTGCATGAAGATAGAACAGGTATCGTTTAGTTCAGGTATAGCTTAATTACGGTTATAACTTGTCATGTTGTACTGTTGTACTTTTGTACTGTACTGTAAACCACAATTAGCTTTTTTATGTGACATTTAGGGCCAGATAAATCTAAAATGAAAGCGAATATGCAGGTGTGAAGTGAAATGAAGTGTGTCTTCAAGCAGGCCTTGTCAAAGGTGAAATGTACAATTTTTATTTTATTTTTTTATTGTATATTATTTTATTTTAATGTCAAAATACTTTATTATGCAATGATTTTACAATTGAGTATGTCATTTTTATACAAATTATATCTTTCTTGGATTTAAAATTGAAAATTGAAGATTGTAGATTAGACAAAGACTTTTGAAAGCCAGTAATGAACGTTAAAGACTTTTGAAAGGTTTTAGATGAGGATACACAGGCTTTAATTCTGTCTTAGGGCCACCACCAGAGTGCATTCTGGGTCTTGCTTACCCAAAGGAAGTGCTTCTAGTCAATGCACTCAAGCAAATAAGCAGATCTATACAGCAGCTATGGATGGTCTAAGATCAGGTCCCTCAAGTCATAAAAATGAATCCTAGATGACAGCTCTGGTGCACTTTACAAACCCAAGCCCTTAAGATTGAGGTGAAGGACAGCGAGCCGCCATCACCGCGGGCCCACACGATGCACCCTCGCGCACGCATTATCCATGGAAGGGAAATCAATTAAAGAGAGGGAGGAGATGCTCTGCCCGCTTCGCCATTGAACTCAAAGCACTATTGAGTTTTCATGATTGGCTTTGACTGGGATGAGAGATCAGAGGTAATACTGATAGTCCTGCCATACTCTGAACACATTATCTGCTGTAGACAATGGAAAACACTTCATCAAACCAGAGAGGCGCTGATAGATGGGCTTTGTCTGCTCAGGGAGGCCGAGCGAGGTGAAGGGAGGGGCAAGAGAGAGAGAGTTTGTCACAGATGTCCAGCCCTTTGAAAGAAAATTAAACAAGTACCTCATTAGCAAGCGTTGGGCTGCTCCCGTGAGGAGAGCACTGAGCCAGGCCTTTTAATAAGCTGGGAACTTAATCGCTGCCAAAGTCTCCCTCCACCCTGCAGTTTCTGCTCACCCCGGTGGCTCCAACTTTAACACCCCTGCCCTCCCCTTTTCGGACCTCCCCTTCCTGTTGAAGTCCACCCCTCTGACCCCCTGAGATGCCGTCCCCATCTCCCTGCCTCTTCTATTGACTGCGGCTGATGCGGAGGCCCAGGGAGAGATACCACGCTGGTTCCCTTCTTTTCAGCTCCAGAGAGAGGGGATAATGCCTTTTTTGTGCCACGCATCCAGCTGAATTATGTGCGCTAATTTGATTAGGCAGAGATTTGATTAACTGGAAAATGAGGGCTTTGCGTAGACTTTCACACGCTTAATTTCTTCCTTGCAAAGCAGACGCAACATTGTGTCATGAAACTCTGAGGGCATATGGGAACCCCTTTCACAGGCTAGAAGGGCCTTTCAGGCCTTACAATATCCAGGACTGCCACGGTTTATACTGGGATAATCAGTTTAGGGCTCTTTGCCGGGCCGCAGAATACAAATTGCATTTGGCATCAGCGGTGAAAAGGTTCAAAGGATAATGAGATTAATGTAGTAGAGAACTGAGCTAAGCAAAAAAAGGAAAGAAAAGCAAAAAGGTTAGAAAGTGGAAAAGCGTTTTAAGTGATGCATGGACATTTCTAAGTATTAATTTATGATGAACTCTGACAGTCGCCTATGCTCTTTTTTATTTGCTTTTAGCTGACATTTACCATGTTGTTTTTTATTTATTTATTTTGTTTTTTTATTTCACTTTTGAAATAATTTGCCTTATTAAATATCACTATACTATAAAGTCATTTTTAAAGCTGTTAACAGGATTGAGAATGCTGTGAAATCAGTGAATGCTCTAAACAGCTACTTGGATCTGCACAGACATTTTCACATCTTCTGCACTGATTGTGGGGGAAAATCTACAGAATTTAAATGTATTTAAAATATATTAACAAGACTATGACACTGTATTTGAGGTCGAATTCATTATTGTATAATCTAGAATTAGAGCAGAACGATTCTTAAATTTAATTGAATGTTTAACATTTTGACGCAGCAGGAGTGGACCTAAATGGAATGGTATAATCCAGCGTTTCTCAACTCCAGACCTTCCAGAATGTTATAATGTCTCCCTATTCAACACACTATGAAGCTGATGAGTTGAATCAGGTGTTTTAGGGTGTGTTCACACTTGGCAGGTTCGGTTCAATTAAAACAAACTTGATTGCGATTGCTCTGTTAGTGCAGTTAATTTGAACAAGTGTGAACACTGCCATTCGAACCCTGGTGAGCACCAAACACCCTTTTCAGGGGGTCTCAGTCCACTTCCAAATAAACCCTTCAACTGAAATATGAAAGCAACATGGACCAAAGACATCTAAATGAACCAAAAACTTGCGACACTAAAAAGGACCGAATGCTTAAGGATACATTATTCTTCTCATCATAAGAGTTATATTGCCCTTTACAGTTCGATGCAGGTGTCTCATTGCAGCAAATCTTCATTTGTGTGTGCAATGGAGGAATTCCTAGTGCTGTTTTGACTCCATTACTCATTTTATAAGCTCTTTGTGAGATCTCATCTGGTAAAATACCATCATATGTATGCACATACAAAGAGCGTATTTAGCAAATAGCATTGTTCTAGATGTTCATAAGTTCCTTCGCAAAATATACGTCATAAAACCATTCTTTAGGTTCAGTGTTAAAAATGACTGTGTGAATGCTAAGTAAACCAGGACATATCGTTTTCTTTTTTGGTCCAGACCAGAACAACCAAGAGAACCGAACTACAAGTGTGAACATAGACTTATTTAGTGAGACATCTAAAATATTCTGGTAGGTGGGTCCCTAGGACTGGAAGTCCTTTTCTCAATGAGTTAATTGCAGCAATTATAATCATAATCTTGAATTTATTATATCAATTGCAAGGGCTAAGGGATGTGTAGAATTGAATGACTGACAGGTGTTTGCAGGCAGAGATTCCATACAGGCCAGCTCTTGTGTGTCTGTTCAGCTCTCTGCTTTCAGTACCCTGACCTCATCATTTTTCTCGGCTTTGCTCATTGTACACTCAGCAACAAATCCATATTACTTTAAATCAGTGAATAAATGTGACAAAACCCTAGTAAATAAATCAAACAAACATCCTGTAATGCTATGCTCTTGAAGAAAGCTCATAGTATTTAGATACACACTCTTCCCAAAAATGAAAATTCTGTCATCATTTACTCACTCTCATGTCATTCCAAACCTATATGACTTCTGTCAAATGTAAAAGAAGATATTTTGAAGAGTTTTAATTTCTTGTTCATACAATAAAAATCACTGGGCCATATTCATTTTCACTGTGTGGACAAAAAAATATCGTCTCCCACTGAAATCTGGAACAAAATGAGTCTGGAACACAAAATGATGATTTTTCATTTTTGGATGAACCTTCCCTTTAATATTTGGAGTCACCTATAAGTAAGCCGCTTGGATTATAAAACAGAATTTCTGTCCAGCTCAACAGGCCTGAGCAAACCTGTTTTACCTCCACACACTAATTACCTAACTTACCGCAGTCAGATACACACACACATTCTCTTGCCGATCTGGACTGGCCGTCTGTCATCCGTCCAGAGTGGAAGCTTTAAATTGGGAGGTTATAGAAAGCCAAGGATTCATTAAAAAGGATAGAGTGAAACAAGATGTGCGGTGAAGAGAAAGAGAACTGAGAGAGAGAGAAGGAGAAATGGGGGGAAACGAGCGTGGCTCAGACAGATGAGCTGTCTCCTGTTGGACTTCCTTCCATCTCCCCCCATCTGCTCACCCCAGTTTTAATTAAATCTACTGAGATGAGGACTATCTCTCGCTCTCTTCTCTCTCTTTATCACTTCCTCCATTTCCAGCGACTTCTTTGTGTGCGAGCGTATGACAGCGAGTAAGCGGGTAATGCCATTCTGTGCCAGTGTCCACTCATCTCTCATGTGGTGTTGCCAGCTGCTAATGAGAGCCAAGCAGAGAGAGAGACAGGCAGAGCTCGAGCAGTCATTTGCCAACCCGCATGAGCTGTTAATGAGGGGGATTGTGGGAAGCCCTGCACCCAACCACACACACACACACACTCATGCATGCCCACACAATCAAATTCACTCCACGCTGTGCCAAAGTTTTTCGTACGCATACAGAAGGACCGTGGTTGCATGCAGACAAACAGATGGATAAACAACAAAATATCCACATTTCAACATTTTGAAGAAAAGTTCTTTGGTTTTTGGACTTGTTCTCTGTGTTGACGGCATGCCATGTGGTTGTTCATGACTGTGCCTGTATAGAGATACAAGCATAGCAGAATATTCTTCTGCTGATAAGTTCAAGGACTGTGGAAGGACTATTTTGTTCTGCATGGTGGTCCCAGTCAATTAATGGTGTTGTGCTTGGCTTTGTGTGAAACATAAGGCTATTCTTTAATCATACTGTAGTTAAGCATGTGTAGTCAAGTATTTCATCATTTATCAAACATTGTTCATACATTATTTATATAGTAAGCATTTACAGACGGTAGAGATGAAATTGTTGAATAAAGTCATTATTTTTGTTTTGTTTTTGCGCACAAAAAGTATTCTCGTCGCTTCATAACATTAATGTAGTTACTGTAGTCACGTTGACTATTTTAACGATGTCTTTACTACTTTTCTGGACCTTGAATGTGGTAATTTCATTGCTTTCTGTGGGAGATAAAAAAACCTCTAGGATTCCATCAAAAATATCTTAATTTGTGTTCCAAAGATGAACGAAGGTCTTACAGGTTTGGAACGACATGAGGGTGAGTAATTAATGACAGAAATTTAATTTTTGGGTGAGCTAACCCTTTAAATAACTATTATATTTAAAAATGTAATTTATTCCTGTGATGACTGTTAGCCATTACTCCAGTCTTTAGTGTCACATGATCCTTCGGAAATCATTCTAATATGCTGATTTGGTCCTCAAGAAACATTTATCATCAATGTTAAAAACAGCTGTGCTGCTTAATTTTTTGTAGAAACCATGATGCATTTTTAATGATTCTTTGATGAATAGATGGTTCAAAAGATCAGCATTTATGTGAAACAGGGTTTTTTTGTTGTTGTTGTTTTAACATTGTAAATGTGTTTACTGTCACTTTCCTTGCTGAATAAGTGTATTAACTTTTTTCTTTTAGCAAATGGGGACTTTCCTAAAGTTGTCATTAGTTAATACAATCACTAGCTCTTTAATAATACCACATCATCTTTAAAATTCAAAGGAAACACACAAACAAAATCCTGACCGCTGTCCTTAAACATCTCTGTGTGATCTAATGGCTTTTTAGGAAGCTTATTCGGTCCTTGGTTGTTAGTAAAGAGACCTTAATGGACTCATTAAAATGTACCCTTATTCATTGCACAGAGCTTTCTCCCAGTAAAGCTCATCAGCACTAGCATTAAGTGTTTTCTCTTGTCTGCAACACTGGTTTTATCACTTTATCTGTAGGATGTGAGTGAGAGACCTTAATGCTAAATCCATGTGCCGGTGAACCCCTGTGCTTGTGCGTTTCAGCCTGGATATGTTTATGTACACTTGCGTGTGTGTGTCCCATGCACTCATCCCCAAATTTAAATTTTAATTGATCTGTACAGTCTTCCTGTTTCTGAGCTGTTATATGGCTTGGCAGCATGCAGGTTTGATAGGTAATTATGACTCTCTTCAACTCTGATGGATATTTGAGCTGTCAGAGTGGAATGAGGTACCTGTCGCCCAGCACCGAGATCAAACACATGTTTTCATATTTTTCTAGACAGAAACCCTCAGGCACGAAAACAGTCCATTACAAATGATCACACTAGCGGAGATTCACACAAGAACATATGACAGCAGCTCATTTGAATAATACGGCGTGTATTAGGCCATCATAATGAATACTCTCAAGATCTGTTTTTAGTCGGATTTTGACAGGAAGGGATTAAGAGCTGCTTATGAATGCAGATCACCGATTCAGACAGCGTTTGTGTGATTTTTATGCGAACATGTTGCTGTTTAGAAAACAGAACTCCGGAGTCTCTTGGGAAATGATGAAGACGTTCTGTTTTTTAATCCCTGAGGAGGTAATTGTCGTTGACTGTGAAGTACTTAACATTGATGTTTATGATACTGTTAACACATCATGTATAAGTGTTTCAAACACGCTTGGCTTCTAAAAATCAATCATCATGCAAGTTTGATTCTAAGAGTCTGAAAGTAAAAGTAGGCTAAAGTCATGCTAAAGGCGACAGGTAAACTGTGAAATGCTCAATACTTGACTCAATAACCTCTGCAGTTGCCATTAATAACCTCTTGGCAGGCAATTTATTTGAAGGTCAGTTTCATGCTGACTGAAAAGTGCACTTAGGGTCATATACCACTGCATGCTCCATGAAATTACCATAATGAAGTTTGTGCGCCCTCAAGATGCATGTATTAACTTTATTTATAATGACCAGAATATCATAGACTTCAGGGTGGCCTTTTTTTATAACTTGGGCCGGTAAACACCCACCTAGCATCATACAAGGCCGTATTGGCAGTATGGAGACAAGCACCACTCACATTTTTACTCTATTTTCTTCACAAAATGTAAAAACGAATTAACTGGTAAAGCTCAGATATAGTTTGTGTAGATTTTTTGCATCCTATTAATGAGTGGATGTTTATGAGCTCACAGGGGAAGTGCAGTCAAGCGCAGCACCATATTTCATCATTTATTAAACGTTGCTACATTATTTATACGTTGATAAGCACATACAACTGTTTAAAATGAATTAAAAATAAAAACCGTTGCGAATTAATTATTAACCAGATTAGTTGTATCAACATTATATAATCATTATTAACAATGTTTTTTTCAGACTGAATTGTGCTATTGTTTGTGTACAAAGTATGTTTTATTAAAACTATTATCAAATAACATCTTGCAGTTCCAAATACAATGGGGTCTGAAAGTCCAAATGCATCTGTATTGTATTATTTTCTAATTTAATACAAATTACAAAGTATTATCAGCGTAAAATTTGCTATGAAATACTAATATGTTCAATGTGGACTCTGCTGTATAGGAATGAATGAATGAAATAACCACTTTCTCTTTACTAACCTTTAAGACCTATCATTTTATAGTAATGTTGCTTTTTGCAGTGAGAAATTTCAAACCTTCACTTCTTGCATTCTTTGTTCGGCTCTTTTCAGCTCTGAGCTCTTTTTTTCCCTTCAAAGTGAGTAACTGACAACAACAGAGCCTGATGCGCAGAGGCCTTGAGTCTTTGGCCTATTATCATGATAGAGCTTCAAAGAGTCTCTGAGCTCTAAAGCAGCTGAGACCCAGAGCTCTGGTGTCATGTTTGGCCTGCTCAAATTCCCCTCACTCCCATTGAAAATCAATGATTCTTTGGTCGATTGTTCCAGCCTGGTCTTTGGGAAAAGCTTAACGTGCCTGCCAGAGTGTGCAAGTGTGTGTGCGTTCATAAAAATATTGGTGCTAGTGTGTATGTGTACAGGTGTGTTGTAGTGTTCACTTTCTTTGTGCCAGTGTAAATTAGGCTCAGGCAGATTTCCTCGAGCAGTTTTCGGTGCCTGAGTCGAGCCTGAGCCCTGGGCATCGCCAGAACAGGTTGGGTTTCAAAAGGCTTATGGGGGAATTAGTCAAATCCATGGAGTTAAAACGTGGCCTAATTCCGACTGACCTCTCTCTGGCTCCACTTTGACTTTCTACAGTGATCAGCAACGCTGTAACAAGCTTTTCCGTCTGTGTGGCAGGGGATTACTGAAGCAAAACCCTCTCCCTCCTCAGCCATCTGCAGGGAGAGGGAGGGAAAGGGCTGGGAAGGGAGAAAGAAAGGAGAAGAAAGCAAGAGGGAGGGTGGAGAGAAGGGCTTTGAGGAGAACCCGGGAGAGAAAGGAGGCATTTGCCTGAAGGGCTATTGTCTTGTCTGTGTGCGTTGCTTTGGATTCTTCTTTCGCCAGTGTTCCCTTTGTTGAGATTTGGGCTGTTTTGTCCTGTCTGCGGTTTGAAGTCTTTCCAGCTTAATGTCTTTGAACAGCCAAGGTCACTCTAATCTAGCTCAGGATTCCGCATTCTGCCGAGTAGCTTTGACAGACGTTTGGGATGTTTTCATGACACTTTTGGATATCTCATCTGCTGGTTTTGCTGGATATAGATCACTGGGAGTTTAATCAAGAACTTGTGTTTAGATAAGCATCTTCTCATTATTCTTAAGAAGCATTGCAGAACTGAGACATTCATTTTGTACATGTGTTTTAATGGAACTGCACTATGTATGTTGAAGGTGTTTCAAGATTCACAGTGTATTCATACTATTTACACATCATGAGTCTTTGTGACTGATGTGAATTTGTCTGTTGTCTCATTTGTATTACTTTTTAACTTTAACCATTGTGGTTGTACCTTTAAACTGGTTTGGAGAGTGTAAGCGTTTTCAATTGACAAGAAAGGCACTTGTGTAACACTGTTAGAACTATGAAAGTCTATAGAAGTAACTATTAAATGAGTGTAACATTCACCATTAACATTCAGGTTTTAAAAAGATGTTAAAAGGATATAAAGTTGGGTTCAAAGGTCTAAGACTACAGTGGTGGTCAGAATTATTGGCACCCTTGGTAAATATGATCAAAGATGACTATAAAAATAAATCTGCATTGTTTATCCTTTTGATCTTTAATTCATAAAATTAGCAAAAATCTAACCTTTCATTGAAGGAAAAGAATTGAAAGTGGGGGGAAAATCACATTATGAAATAAATGTTTTTCTCCAAAACACGTTGGCCACAATTATTGGCACCCTTTTATTCAATACTTTTTGCAACCTCCTTTTGCCAAGATAACAGCTCTGACTCTTCTTCTATAATGCCTGATGAGTTTGGAGAACACCTGACAAGAGATCAGAGACCATTTCTCCATACAGAATCTCTCCAGATCCTTCAGATTCCCAGCTCCATGTTGGTGCTTCTTCTCTTCAGTTCACTCCACTCATTTTCTATAGGGTTCAGGTCAGAGGACTGGGATGGCCATGGCAGAAGCTTCATTTTGTGCTCAGTGACACATTTTTGTGTTGGTTTTGATGTTTGTTTTGAATCATTGTCCTGATGGAAGATCCAACCATGGCCCATTATTGGATTTCTAGCAGAAGCAGTCAGGTTTTGATTTTTTATTTGTTAGTATTTGATAGAATCCATGATGCCATGTATCTGAACAAGATGTCCAGGACCTCCAGCAGAAAAATAGGCCCACAACATTAAAGATCCAGCAGTATATTTAACCGTGGGCATGGGGTACTTTTTATCCATGTGTGCACCAAACCCATCTGGTGGGTTTGCTGCCAAAAAGCTCTTTTATTAGTTTCATCTGGCCATAGAAGCCGGTCCTGTTTGAAGTTCCAGTCTTGTCTGACAACTGAATATGCTGGAGATTGTTTTTAGATGAGAGCAGAGGATTTTTCTTGAAACCCTCCCGAACAACTTGTGGGGATGTAGGTGCTGTTTGATAATTTTTTTAGGCTTTCTGAGACTCAAGACTCAACTAATCTCTGCAATTCTCCAGCTGTGATCCTTGGAGAATCTTTTGCCACTCAAACTTTCCTCCTCAATGCGCATTAGGACAATTTAGACACACGTCCTCTTCCAGGCAGATTTGTGACATCTTTAGTTGATTTGAACTTCTTAATTATTGCCCTGATAGTGGAAATGGGGATTTTCAATGCTTCAGCTATTTTTTTACAGCCACTTTCTATTTTGTGAAGCTCAACAATCTTTTGCTGCACATCAGAACTATATTCTTTGGTTTTACTCATTGTGTTGAATGATTAAGGGAATTTGGCCTTTGTGTTTCCTCATGTTTATACTCCTGTGGAACAGGAAGTAATGGCTGGACAATTTCATGTTCATGATAACCCTGGTGTGCCAAAAAAAATGTAAATATGAATGGGAATATAGTTCAGAGATATTTTACTCATAAGAATTTCTAGGGGTGCCAATAATTGTGGCCAACGTGTTTTGGAGAAAAACATTTATTTCATAATGTGATTTTCCCCCTACTTTCAATTCTTTTCCTTCAATGAAAGGTTAGATTTTTGCTAATTTTATGAATTAAAGATCAAAAGGATAAACAATGCAGATTTATTTTTACAGTCATCTTTGATCATATTTACCAAGGGTGCCAATAATTCTGACCACCACTGTACAAGTATGAATAATTCTGTTTTGCATTTGTCTTATTTAAAAATGCATATATACAAAACATTTTATATTTATAATATTAAATAATTTTTATTGTATTATTAGCATTTTAGATAAGTTTTTTGGCCATTTTTTGTATCTGGTCACAGTTTTACTTTAAACTGCTGTTGAACCTAATGATCATGTCATCCTGAATGAATTGAGAATGGTCCAAACAACATCTGACCTGTAGTTCAAATGATCAACACAGTCAAGAATAAATGTTTATTGTTTAATATTTCTTTAATATTCATTGTTCCTTTTAGATCATGAAGTGTCTTTGTTTCCCATTTTTCCAGGTTTTTTAATTTAGTTTTTGAATCCCATATTTTTAAGGGGGCTTTTGTCCCACAGACATTTTGGATACTGACAACAGTAATCAAGCATTAATAGTTTTACAGTTACATGTATGCATTTGGCAGACACTTTTATCTTGCTATATACATTACGTTAAAGGCATATATTGTTTTCATTCATTTTTTCATCGGTTCATGCATTCCTGTGAATCAAAACCATGACCTTGCCATGTTTTTGATTGTGTGTATTTATTGCCCAATAAAGATGAGAGCTGTAAGGACACACTTTGAGCTGTTTATCCTTACAACCTAGAATGTAAGTGATTGTTTGTGTTCTCAATATTCAATACTTTGATTCTTTGCACCTGTGGCTTACCATATGTGTTGTGTTTAAAAGCACAATGAAGTCATGTTGAAGGACACTGAGCCTCAGTCTATCACCATGCATTCCATCTGTGTGTGTGTGTGTGTGTGTGTGTGTGTGTGTCTACTCCCTTCGCTCCACTGCATTATCATAAAGAGTGATTTGGAAATGATAGATGCAAATGGCTCTCTTCTCTTCTATCATTAACAGCCTTCTCTTCTCTCTCTTTCTTTCTCTCTCGACGGCCACAGGCAGTGATTAAAGCTGTCATCTACAGCTACTCATTAAAAGAGAACAGCTATAGAGGATGGAGAGAGAGAGGAGGCCAGAGGGAGAGAAGATGATGCTGGAGAGAAAGACAAGCTCTGATTTTCCTTGAAAAACACAAATCTATAGAGAGTGAAAAAAGGGAAACTAGTCAGAGTTTTACACTCTTATTACACTCTTATTACACTCTTACACTCTATTACTATTACACTCTTATATATATATATATATATATATATATATATATATAAAACGGAGCCAGAGATGCCGGTTCGAGTCCCGTTCGGAGTGGGGCGAGTAGGACTGGAGGGGTTACATTGGTGCCGTGACCCGGATTGGAGTTGGTTTAGGGGGGTGAGTGTAATGGAGGCCAGCTAGTGAAAGCTGTGCAAGTAAACCTCACTCCCTTGTTCTCAAGAGGCGCGCCCGCCTCCCATGCCGGAGTCGCCGGTTCGAGTTCCACTCGGAGTGGACCGAGTAGGACCGGAGGGGTTACATATAAACACTGATGAGCCAAAACTTTATGACCAGTCACAGGTGTGCCAAATATCATTGAACATCTCCTAACAAGGCCACATTTTAAGGTCTGGGTAAATTAGATGGTAAGCAAACAATCAGTTCTCAAAATCAACATGTTGGATGCAGGAGAAATGGGCAGGAATAAAGATCTGAGTGCATCGTAGACGCAGACCAATTAGAGTGCCTACGATAACCCCTGTCCACCGTCGAAAGTGCCTACAATGGGTACGCGAGCGTCGGAACTGGTCCTTGGAGCAGTGGAAGAAGGTCGCCAGGTCTGATGAGTCCCGTTTTCTTTTTTATAACATGGACGGCCGTGAACGTGTGCGCTGTATACTTGGTGAAGTGATGGCACCAGGATGCACTGTGGGACGACGACAAGCCAGTGGAGGGTTGTGAGATGCTCTGGGCAATGTTCTGCTTGGAATCCCTGGGTTCGGCCATTCATTTGGATGTAAATTTCACACGTGCCACCTACCTAAACATTGTTGCAGACCAGGTACACCACTTGATGACATTGGTGTTCTTGGTGGAAGTGTCTTTTTTCAGCAAGGTAACACACCCTGCCACACTGCACACATTGTTCAGTTATGATTTGAGGAACATGATGATGAGTTCAAGGTGTTGCCCTGGCCTCCAAATTCCCCAGATCTTAATCCAGTTGAGCATCTGTGGGATGTGCTGGACCAACAAGTTCGACCCATGGTGGATCCAAATATGCTATGTGCTGCATCTTCTTCAGGACTCCCAACTTTCTGTATTCTGATGTAGTTTTGTAGTTGTATCTTGTAGGCATCTGAAATCTGAGGTGATTTGAGTAATCAGATGCCTCTTGGAGGGCATTTAAACTTTTTCTGTTAGTGATGGGATAACATGAAAGTGACCAAGTGTAAATATCCTCAGAGACGGGGAAGTATCTGATTCATGGATACACAATGGACCTCTCAAGAACACATTTCTTTCCCGTTCTCTTTGCATATCTCCTTTAAGACTCATCAGCTGGTTTCCTTGGAGCAGTGATCCCTCCCTGAGCCGCATCTCTTGTGTGATACATTAGGAGCAATTAGCCACCAGATGAAAGCACTTTAATTACTAGCCGCAGGCAAACATGCACAAATATTTGATGGGAAATTACTGGTGATTTAAAAGCTCTTTTTTCTCTCCCTCGCTGTCTGTCTCTTTCTCTCTCTGTCGGCAGCTGAGCTGAATTGCTGTGATAGAAGAGCTTACAGCTGTGAGAGTCTGAGTTCAGAGATCAGGGTTTCTCTCGCCTGTCTGCTTTGACTCTACATGATGAGAGGTGCTAGTGACTGAAACAACTCGTCGCGGTTTAATTCATGGCACAAAGCCCAAATGTGAAATCATCTCTGACTGTGAACCCCTACTATTACCTAAACTGAATTTTTAAAATTCAGTAGTCTTTCTGTTGAAGTCCAGCTCTCTTTATCATCATCTCTACTAAACTGTTCTATAAAGGAAGTAGTTATCAGTATCACTTAGCAACTGTCAATAAAGTTTGTTTTAAAAAAAAAAATTCACAGAGTGGATGTTCTAACAACTTTTTATTTAGTGGGTGGAAATTGAGAAGCTCGTCTCGGATTTCTGAAGTCCAGAACTCCATATGGCGACACATATGTGGAATATGCCGCTCATTAAGCCACCAAAATTAATATATTAGGAACAAAATCATGATGTGTCGTCTTCAGGTTTTGGTGACAGGTACAGTTGTACAAAAAATTACTTTTATATGATGCTATTCTTTGTCACTATATATGCTACGTTTGCTTTTATTTATATATATTTTGTAGTTTATGTAATACTAAATTAAGTTCTAATAAAAAAAATAGAAAATTATTTAATGTGCATTTTTAATGTCATTTTAATTTGTTCATTTTATCAAGTTAAATTTATATTAAAAAAATTTTTTTAAATGTGTATATATAATGCAAAACATTTTCATGGCCAGTTAGAAATATGTGGCTGGCCTTTGGCAGAAAGACTTGACACAAGATGACAGTTTAGGACCCTGTTTTACGTTTGTATGTATGTGTATATAACAGGCCACATACATAACAAGACACTATATTACAAGACATAAGATGCTAAATGCCACACGTACTGTGTTCATGGCTCTTGTGAGATTCAGACCATTGTAAATCTCAATCCTGTGTTTACTGCCGATTAAAGAAACCTTTATTTTATAGCAAGTGTTGCAGTAATTGGCTTTTTCTCCAAAGTATTTTTTTATATCACACTTGCACATTTTGAAGAGGAGGCTGCTCTGGTATTTTCTGTTGGGGCCTAATGGTGCAATTAATTTCCCTCCATCTGTTCCAGAGACTTTTAAAGAAAATGGATTTTTTTTTTTATTTTGCTTGTGCAGTTCTGTAAACGGGCTCTAATGAAGGAGATAGTCCATATCCTTGCCTGTCTCAGGGGCTCGATGTGGGAAGTTAGTTTGGAGGTGCAGAAGACTGCTGAGCTGGGCCTGCCTACAATCCCTGCTGTGAATGTATGTGTGTGTGTTTGAAGGTCAGTCCACACACACATCTGTCCACAGACACCACATTTAGAAGGATTAGCCCTGTTTATTAATGGCAGTGTAATTGGTGCCCGGCACGGGGTGTGTGTCAGTGCCCAGAGAGCAGTGGCATCATTACTCTCTGCCTGCTCCCATCTCTCTGTCTTGCTGTTCCTGCCTCCCTCATTACTCCAAAAGAACGATGGATAGCTTGGGGGCACACTCATCTCCCTAGGAGGGAAGGAAAGGTTGATCAGGTCATTACGGCTTCAGCTCCCATCATGCCTTGCAGTTCGCCTCAGAGATAAATGAGCAGATTAGCATTAGCTTTTAGCTCCAGACAACAGAGTATTAGCATAGCCAAAGAGTTTGCGCTGATGTGATTGGACGGGAGGCATGTAAATTAGCATGCTCAGAGCGACCGTGAAAATGTGATTGGCCGGGAGGATGAGTTGAGCCTCCTAATTAACACTTCTTTGGTGTTATCGGTCCTTGGCATTAGTGCAGGGTTTTAGCCTTGAGTTAGTAACACTCTCTCTTTTTGTTCTTGTTGGCTTATATTCCCAAGACAATCCCAGTCTCATGAAATCAGCTTCTGCAATCTCTCTACTTTGGTCATTGCTGTGTATTTGATCCCTGCTTCAGTCCGTATAAAAGACGGCTGATCTCGGATCAGGCTCTGCACGCTTTTCGCTGATCAAATCCCTGTGCCTTATTTAAACAAACTGAATCAGAACCAGTTAGTAAATTGAAGAACGTGATTAACGAATAGAATACTGCCCTTAGGCCGTAGCTTACTTCTGTGTGTTTAATGCCTTTAGAGCAGAATCTGGCTTAGTGCAAAAAACAGTGTAAATCCCTGTTTAAAAACTCACCGCCGGAGGAGCAGAGTCCTCACTCTGCTCTGTACGATAAAGAGCTTTTCATACAGTTTGACTCACAAAAGGGTTTATTGCTTAAAAGAGAGCAATATAAAACCTCAGAAACTTAAAATATTTAGTTCCAGGTTAATATGCGCAAGTCTTGAGCATACAATTTCTGTTTTCAAGGGTTTTGACTTGGGTTTTTTATGTTCTGAATTCAAAATATTGCAATATTGCATATTAGATGCAATTAATATTAGCAGATGAAATATTATAATATACAATATTATATTATATTGCATATGACCATAAACAAAGCTTTTTATCTTCTATGACAACTAGTGTCACTTAGCCATATCTAGAGACCAGAATATCATCCTAAAACTTTCTAGCAACCACATAGCAATGCACTAACAACCACTCAGGTCTAACAAACACCTCATCAACAGCATAGTAACACCTTAGCAACCAGTCATAACACTTCAGCATTAGTGATCATGTGCCCTTGGGTAATTCAGAGGGGAGTATATAATATTAATATATATATATATATATATATATATATATATATATATGATGAGTTCATTTGCAAAAACAGATAACTCTGTTTTTGTTAATTCTCATAAATCATGTTTTTTTTATTGTGCATTCCAAGTAATATCAATCAAACTGCAATTGGGTTGTTTTAAGTAATTATAACTGTGGTCTGAGGACCCTATTGTAATTGCTCAGTCAATTCTTCTTCTTCTCCGAAATGAATCGCATTTTTGAGTGCTTGAAAACTCATGAAACTTTGCACGCATCAGAAGTGGTGAAAATTTACGTCTGATATGGGTTTCAGAATTAGGTGTGGCAAAATGTCTCGATAGCGCCACCTACAAAATTTCAATTAAGCACCCTTAGCGCTACGTTTCACGTACAAGTATGAAATTCGGTAGACACGTGTAACAGCCCAATACCTACA
This sequence comes from Mylopharyngodon piceus, assembly GCA_039654765.1. NCBI lineage: Eukaryota > Metazoa > Chordata > Actinopteri > Cypriniformes > Xenocyprididae > Mylopharyngodon > Mylopharyngodon piceus. The sequence goes on from CM077438.1 coordinate 13,792,637, forward strand.
AAAAAGTCCCTGGGTGCAAAATCTGAAAACCTAACAGGAAATTTTTTACAGTTTTTGCCATTTCCAGACATTGTACTTTAACAAACTCCTCCTAGAGCTTTAATCAGATCAACATCATATTTGGTCAGTCTAATCTAAAGGCCTTTGCGATGTTAAATTGCGAAGATCTTGAGTTTTCGCTGAAGGGCGTGTCCGTGGCGGCCTGACAAAGTTTGATGTTTCGCCATGAAACAGGAAGTTGTTGTAACTCGGGTATACTATGTCTGATCTACCCCAAACTTCACGTGTTTGATATAAGTCCTGGCCTGAATACTGTGCGCTGATTCACTAAAACGGACTTATCGAGTTGTGTTCACAAACAGCAAGGGTGCTTGTCGGTTTCTGCTGTAAAACATGAACTCGCGATGCCTTGACAGTGAACAATATTGGTTTTGTGACAAAACGGATTTAGGGTTCAGAATGTGCTATATGTGGAGAATAGCACACAGATTTTTTTAAAAACTTGGCGTTTTTTGCAAATTAACTCTTCATATATATATATATATATATATATATATATATATATATATATATATATATATGTATGTAAATTTGTGTGTGTGTGTTTTGAGAGTATAATACAAATAGACAGGAAAAGTTTTTACCTGTAACCTTTTTTTTCCTCTCTCGTCATTTCCCGAAGAGTACTGAAAATCCAGCTGTTAGTGATTAGAGATCTGCATCATGCTCGGAGGTTCTGTCGACTGTTTGCATTTGATTAGCAATTACGTTCATTCCCCACAGCAGAAAAAAAAGGAGTCGTGATGGGGGTCGGACAGAGAAAGAGCATGTTCCTTGTGTGTTTCCATTAGGGCTGGGCTCTGCCAGGGCGTCCAAGGTTTCTCCGGTTCACCTCCAGCTGGTCATGAGTTTGCATCTAATTGGACCCAGTCAGGCCAGCTGGTTCTGTTTTGGTCCACAGGGAAAATAAATGTTTTGTTTCTCTGTTTTGGGGCTTTCTCATTAGGTACTTATAAAACAGGACTTTGAAGATTAAAAAGCAGCGTTCACCGAGCCAGCCAGACAAAAAAAAAAAGAAAAGAGCAAGACATTCTGAGTTACCGCGCACATCTTTTTCAAATACAGTTTGTCTCTAAATTACATTGCACAGCTTTACTGTGGCATTGTGGAGGATTAGTTCAAGAGTTCAGCATCTTTCATTGATTAAGCCAGCCCTTTGGGGGGATATCATCTCACGTCACACTCCTGTTTGTGGTTAGGGCGGGAACCGCAGCTTGCACAAACTAGTTCAGCTCTGTGCTAGTGCGATGTTTGTTGCTGTCAAGGATGTTTTAGGTTGGCTAGCCTTGTACAGCCAACTTGAAGTTGTGTAAGTTTGTATTTCGTGTTGTGGTTTTACGTACCAGTGCCAGTGAAAGGCCACTGTAGGCTTTCAGTTCAGCAATCACAATGAAAAGCACTCATACCCCTGATGAAAACATGATGGTTCATGGTCACCCAGTCTGGCCAAGCTGGTTCCTTTGGTCTATTTTGATGGTTTTACAGGGGGGTTTGAACACTTTTTCTGCTGGCTAGGCTCCCATTTCAAAAGTAGTACTTAATGGTATTTTCCTGGGCTTTATAAGTATATCTTAAGACCCCTGTATTCTGTTCCAAAATCTGTTTTGCCTGATGTTTTTATATGAAATTCTTGTTCAATACACAAGAAGTTAATATGAAGTTGATTACATTTTAGGCACAGTATTGTGAATTACTGTTTTTCTCTGCCAAAAAAAAAAAAAAAAGTTCCACAGCAGAATTAACAACACACAATAGTGGTGATTCATTCCTGAATTGCCATTTTTTAATGAAATGATTTTCATTTTCATTTCATTTTTATTCATAAAGACTGTCATTTTGTTTGATTCCTGAATGAATTTTAACAGTTTGATTCAGCTGAGTGAATCATAAATACAGTGGCTGCATCCAAATATTAGGGCTGGGACAATACATTGATTCTCTATTCTCGATACATGATTCTGGATCGATTCTGATATTTTCTCTCTTGAATCGATTCTGAGCTTAGTTTTAACAGCAGATGGCGCTCTAGGCTAGTTTTTAACCCCACAATCAAATGCTCACGAAGAAGAGTGCTAGACAGCGATCGTGCGTTCAGCTGAGTCATGTAAGTGGTTAAATATACTTGCACCTCCGCTCAGAATGCATAGAATGTATAGTGCCGTCTGCTCTTAAAAACTAAGCTCAGAATCGATTCGAGAAAGAATCGCGATACATCGGATAATATCAGAATCGCAAATCGAGAATCATTGTATTGTCCCAGCCCTATCAAATATGCATACTTCTCTACTGGTGTAAAACAGTATGTGAAAAGTGTATTATGATCGAATTTACAGTATTCGTAAAACAGTAATGCATAAAAGTAGAGATACTGAAGTGCGCCTCCAATGGACACTTTACTATCCCATGAGAGACCAGGGGAGACGAGTGAATGCGATGCAACTGACACTGTAAAAACCCGTTCACACCAAGGACGATAACGATAAAGATATATTTCTAAAAATCAATCTAAATATAAAAGAGTAGCAGAGTCCACACCACAACTATAACAATAACGGCACAGAGAAACGATATTGTTGGAATCACTTTCAGAAAGATTTTTCCAGCTGATGAACAATAAAAACATTGACAGCCAATCTGAATCCATCCTGTTTTAAAGAGCTTGAGCATTTAAAGTGACAGACAACAAATTGAAGCGCTCGCTTAGAATAAACAGAACAATATCATTCGTTGTTGTGGATACTAACATAGTTATCACTGTAGTTATCTTTATAGTTATCTTTCTTATTGTAAATGGGCCTTTAGTCACATGACAATGACAGCACTGTTTTTTTGTTTGTTTTTGTTGTTTTTTAAACAGTTGTGAATTACTTAAATTAATATATAAAATCTTTGAATATGTGGTTTAATTTGCTAAAATAAAACTAAAATTTTAATTAAATTAATTAATTAAACCAGAAGCTTCACAGCCTGAATATTTTTGAAGGCCAAACCATGCAATAAATCTCAATAAATGTGTGTACAATCACTCACTCACATCCTAACAGAGGAAAGTGTGCATTAGGTGTCGTTCCCTACACCAGCGATGTGCTGCCCTGCTTGAGAGAGACAAAATATGTAGCCAGGGGAGATACCAATGGTGAATGTGTCTGTGGCACATCCCTCTTTGTCTTGTGTGTGTGTGTGTGTGTTTGAGAGGGAGAAAAGAGGCAGAAACCACACACCAGAAGTAATAGTGTGTGTGACTACAGGCCAGAATCTAATAGCTAGGCTGCTATCACGCTGAGCAGCAGGTGTTATTGGCCTCTCTTCCCGACTGCTGTGCCCTCTTGCACCCCGGATGACTCTCCTGACCGTAGGGGGTTCAGAGGAGCCAAACACTGGGTCAGCCAGCATAGCAGGCACGGGTGAGAGGCCAAACATATGCCTGAAGAGAAAAAGAAGGGGAGGGGGGAGTGAGAGAGGTCTGTTTGAACAGAAACAGCTTGAGATGCCCCCATCTTCTTTTTGCTTTGGATTGGTGTTCTTGTTCCGTTCCAAATAATAGATCTCTCTCTAAGCCGTCAGCTTGACGACAGGCACTGTTGCTTTGATTCAGGGCTTGTTTTTCTGCAGCAAAACTTTGCGCCTCTCAGGGAAGATGTTTGATGAATGCCGTGCGATTTATTTGTTCTTTTTATTTGATGTGAAAGAGTAAAAGAGAAAACGCCCGCCTTTTCTCTGAAACGTCTTTCAACCTTACAGATTCGAGTCCTGTTGCCATGGATATATGGTGGAATATAAGGAAAAATGGCATTAATGAATAGGCCATTCTGTGAGTGTTTTTCAAAATGCACTGCTTATTTCAATCAAGAGTTGAAATCAGTTGAAATCAGCATCCCATCTCGTTCTTTTTTTCCCTTTCCTGATGAGTGTATAAACCTGTACAGCAGCAGGTCTTGGAGTAAAAAGCACTTTTACCATGATTTTTACACGTCTTGTCACTATAAATGTCAGGGTTGAGCACATTTAGAAGCTCATGACTCAAGCTTCACATTTTCCACTTTGTCTGACGTCTTACATCATCAAGACTGTTGTTGTTCCTAACCGTGGCTTTGATGCTCTTTAATTTGTCTTTCTCCGAGCGAAAAGGTCTTCAGAGAGATACAGAGACAGGCGGGGAGACGTTGCATCTTCATGAGCTGTCCTATAATTGGTTTTGTAACAAATAACTTCCCATTTTAATCAAGCCGCACGACAGGCAGGCAGAGTGCCAGCATCTTTGCGTCTGTCAAAACGTCAGCTGCGTCTCGGAATAGAAAGCCGCATGCAGGACGGCCTGTGTATGCTGTGTACAAACACGGGGAGTAACGCTCAGAGAAACCGCTCTGTCAGGCAGATGATGCCAACAAACAGAGGAGACACCTGCCTCTGTGTCTGCTCGCATGTTGATGCTGAAGTGTTAGAAGTAAATAGACTTTAACTTTAAGATCACTGAACATGATGTTTGCTTACAAATACAACAGATACACTCTGGCGTGACACATTCAAAAAGATTTTTTTTTTCTTCAGAATAAATATTCTGTTTCAAACAGAAGACACAGAGGCTGTTAGTTAGCTAGCAGATATTTTCTACGCCATTTTTAAATTTTATACCGGATGGATGGATGGATATTCTGTAATACAAGATTTTGGTTGTACCACCCAATCGTAATACACAGTCAGGAAGTGCAGCAGTCACAGTAAGTCTTGTATGTGTGTGTTCTCCGGTCTAATATACTCAACTCAGTTGAAAAGCTCAAAGGTGTCAGAATGTCTGACCTCCCTCTACGTTTTGACTGAGTGACATTTCCCATGATGGTTCTGCAGTCAGAGGCACGCCACAAGCAAAACAAAGGCTATTGCAGGGTACGTGCGCGAGGGCTGGGGGGAGTGTGTGTGTGTGTGTGTGTGTGTGTGTGTGTGTGTCCTGCGTCCTACTGTGTTACTCTGACTATGTGTGACAGGTTGACAGTCTGTGACATTTGATGGCTCTGTCTCCTGATATTTTCTGAGGCTCAGGTTGTACGTTGTGTCCCTCACTGGAGGGCCTCAGACATGCTGGTCACCTGAGGGCAACTTCTTTTAATTTACCTATTTAGCACTGAAGCATCATGCTGCCCTCTGTATGAATATATAATATGGTGATTCAGGGATGAACTAGGCTAGTTAACATTTCAAAATCATGTTCAAATAATTTTATTTTGGAATTTGCTATTTCGATATTTTTGTGGGGTGCAACAGTGTGGTAGAATAGAACTCAGTTTTTTAATAATCTCTTGCCATAATAGGGTTACTATCAGTTAACTATGGAAGCTTGTTTCTGCCACAAAATAAAAAAATATAAAAGATAATTGCGACTTTTGTTTTTATCTCCCAATTCTGACTTTTTGAAAAGTCAGAATTCCGAAAAAAAAAAGTCAGAATTATGTGGTATAAACTCGCAATTGCGAGTTATAAAGTTAGAATTGCCAGATATAAACTCGCAATTCTGACTTTTTTCTCATAATTGCGAGTTTAACTCACAATTCTGACTTTTTTCTCGCAATTGCGAGTTTATATCACACATTTCTGACTTTATAACTCGCAATTGCGACTTTATATCACGCAATTCTGAGGAAAAAGTCGCAATTGTGAGATAAAAAAAGCAGTTACCTTTTTTATTTTTTATTCAGTGGCAGAAACAAGCTTCCATAGTTAACTAAAACTAAAACCATAAAAATATATATTTTAAATACTTGAAAAAAAATAAACATTAACTTAAATAAAAGAAAATAAAAAAAAACTTTTCTCATTTTGTTTAGTTTAAGTTGAAGTACTAAAATAACTGAAATTAAATACAAAAACTTTATTTAATAAAATTATTTATACATATTTTTATAAAACTAATAAAAAATGATAAAACTTACTAAACTTAAAATGAAAAATTTTAAAATAATATTTAATTCAAATTATTAATAAAAAATATAATAGTACATCAATGATACTGTTCAGATTCATGAATAAACGAGCATTTATGGGTTTCATCATTTTACACAATTGATTGACATGATTTTACTTTAGTAGGCTATCTTTTTTGTTTTGAAAATTAAAACTGTACTTAGAATGTAGATATTTGAAATGTTGGTGTATGGAGGAAATTGTGTAATGAATAGTCAGGCAGTTTCTGTCAGTCTTGACAGAGGTCGGCAGGAAGCATTCAGGTCTCAACAAGCTCCTAAAATGTTCGTGAAGCAGGCTGGCACCTTGCCTCATAATGCAGTCAGTGTATTCTCCAGAGAACAATTCTCTCTGATCCAGGGAGCGCGCCAATGCCGAGCAATCTCTCCCCAACGTCCCTGCAACACTTAATTAACTGTTAGCAGAGTTTGCACATGGCGGGAGAGGAAGATGTCACAGATCATCAAGTCTCTAGGTGCAGTTACAGCAATTAAGGGCCTTATCGCACCTTCTCTTGCTTTCTCTCTCACTTTATCTCTCTGCACTCATTTAGTTCTCTTCCAGCTCATTTTTAAGAGCCCAGCATGCTAATCAAATCATTTCTACTAAGCAAATCCACATCGTTATTTAAAGCCTTAATAATGCACAACTCTACACCTTGACACACACACACAAACACACACACACACACACACACAAACTCATATTCACACCTTACACAACACTTCCTCAAATCAGAGAATACACAGCTGTTTGTGCTCTCACATGTTGTCACCAAACAATCACTTATTAGAGAAAAAGAGTCTGATTTGCTCTTTATCTCTCTCTCTCTGTTCCTATTCTCATCTCTCTCGTATAGATAGAACACTTCTAATGTACACAATCCTAATGTACGTTACTGATAACAAAAAGAAGAAGAAGAAGAAACAAAACTATTTCAATAAAATATAATCATGTGATGTGCCTAGCAGCTGATCACAATGCTGTTTGTCAATCATATCTGTTATATTTCCCAGCCCTAGTACTAACAAATGCAGAAATCATGGATAAAGTACCATTTTAAAGTTTTTTGCTTTTAATTCTAGCATGGACTTCAGCTACAGTCTCCTTGCTTTCTCAATGATCTAATTGGAAACGCAGTTACTCTGAAGTAATGCAGTTTCCTTTCCTTCCAAATGTTCATTTACTCTTTCTCCAGCCCCCAGTTCTTTTTTTCCTCTGTTGGTAGAGCTCACCAGTGGGGTGCTTAATGCACTTGGCCCTGAAGTGAGCTGAAGTGAAGTGTGCATGATGGCCCTCGAGTGTTGCCTGTTGAATACACACCCTCTTGACTACAGGAACACACAGCTCTCTAACTCGCTCTTCCTCTCTCTCTTATAGGCAGGATGCTCTATTTAACTTACATTGTCCAGTTTTTTAACATCTAGAACAGATGCAGTTTTGAAATACCACACTGTGCATAAATTTAGTAGCAAAATTACCAGTTTTCCTTATGTCATGCATGTAGTGACCACTGATGTTTTGGAAGCGCTTTATTTGAAGCCTGTGTTTATATATATATGATGTAGAGGTGATGTACAGTGATGTATAGGAGTGTACAGTAAGCATGTGTAAGTCCGTTATATTAATGCACTAACATGTGGTCTGGTTCGATAATGCTTTGGTAACTTGACTTATCTACAATGTAAACATGCTCTTTGCTGTTGCACTGTACCATAGGCCTACTATACACTGTGAATTGTGAAACATTCTGTAATGTTCTGTAATGTTTTTTTATGGGTGCTTTGGTATGCATAAATTTTTGAATTATATGGACCTCTTATATCATTTGGTCATTTGGTGACCTTTTGGAGTCTCCAAGTGTCCTTTTTTGGAAAGACACCTAAATGTACCTTGAAAAAAGCCTGCAGAAAATACAGTTTTGTGAGAATCACCCTTCAAACTGATAGTTTACTTTGCTGGATATAGCAAATGATGACAAAATTAACATGTTAGATATGATAAAAGGGTGTATGCTTAATTTCACAATAAGTTTGCATTAATCGTGATTAATCGCACAAATAAACTTTAAACCTTAAAATTAGTATAATGAACTACTCAAAAATAATTTGAAGGTCTTTTCAGCACATTTTATAATTACCCAAATATCAAACATAGTTCACCCCTTACGCACGTTATCACGTCCATTGTGTGTGTGTGTATTTTACATTTGTTGTGTACATTTTGGGACTTTTTATTTAGAAAACAAAAAGGTTCTATCTACAAAGTCATATATGTATATATATATTAGGGGTGAAACGGTTCTCGGTAAAAAAATCGAACCATTCGGTTCTCCACCCTCGGTTCGGCACGCGCTTGCACCGCGGTTCATCCCGAAACCTGACGACGCATCTATAATATGGTTTGTTGAAAACAACAACGTGTAAAACAGACAGGCGGATTCGGCTAATGAATGTCGATGGATAAAGATTCTGGCTTCCCAATACGTTACAACAGCGATGATCAAAAGAACATGGACAAAACAGTCACTGTGGGCAAATGTTCAATGCGAGTGCCGAATGCTCTATGACCAGTCATTTACTCCTTCACCACCCGGGTGTCGATAGCGCACAAGCGCAGGTGAGACCTGAACAGCTCACGTTGCTATCTGTGTTTAAACTAAACTCATTTAAACCTTGCCAATTTAAACATTCATCCGTAAGACGCAAAAAAAACCTTGCGCGTGCTCTGAGGAGATTTGTGTGTGTGTGTACTTATCTGAAGCGCGTACACGGAGAGCCGCGTCACAACGTGCAATTACTCTCGCGCAAATTCTCTTTCAAGTCAATTATGTCAACATGCCCATCTTAGCGAGTATCCTAACAAACATAGTAGGTTATGTCTTAGGAGAAAAACGAGACAGACAACGCATGTGTATCAGTGTACCGGATCTTTGAATTATGTCTTAAAGGGACAGCAGTTATATTCCTGCTCTCTGTGTTTTTAGTGTTAATTAAACGACAAAAAACGAAGAAATCAATCTTAGCTCTCATGTATTTATTTGTGCTGTTTCTTGTAGTCAGGTTATTTGTCTTTATTTTCTTTATTTTATTTGACAATTGTCCTATTTTTTACAGAACATAGCACATACCGAAACCGTGACCCTAAAACCGATACAAACCGAACCGTGAGTAATCTGAACCATTGCACCCCTAATAAATATATATATATATATATATATATATATACACACTGTATATTGTAACTGCCCAGACTAGGAAGGGCCGAGTCAGGTTATAACTTCCCTCTGTGTTTTACTGTCTTTCTCTGTCTTACTCGTACTGGCCTGAAGCCTGATGCTTAGCACTGACAAGGCTGCAGGTTGACCTCTGACCCCTGCTCTGTGCTTGTATCTCTGGTGTGTTCCTCTTTGTCAGGTGTTAAATGAGAACTCTACATCTGTTGGCCCTGACAGTGCGACCTGGCATCGATCCTCCCGACAGCCAGAGGAGCAGTGGGGTGGGGTGGGGGTGGATATACGGATAGGAGCAAGAGTAGATATTGCAGAACAAAATGGAAAATAAATTATATTTTTATACTTTCTGAAGAAAATACAACTGCTGTTCGCTCATGCAAATCTTAACGTCACAATTCTGAGTGTTCTAGGTTGTTGTTACTGCGTTACTAAGGTGTTCAAAAGAATTCTGGTCCCGAGATATTGCACAAATCTTGTGCCAAATGTAATACATTTGGTTTTGTTCAAATAATAGTGATGCTTGCTTTAGCAAAGTTATACCATTATATGCACCTGCTGTTTGTGTGTATCTGTATGTGACTAGGTCTTTTATACATGATGACCCATCACAATGCCTCTCACTTCCTCTGAACGCCCTACAAGAGTGCTGTTAATTCACTCTTGAGGCCAGCAAGTGCTCTCTCATTTGCATGAACTTGATGGCAGAGAAATCAGTAAGCGTTACACGTTCACATTCTGCCCACGGCCCACCAACCAGACAAATATTAATGAGCGATCTGAAGAGGATGACATCACACAAAAACTAATATGTTTGTTATACTGTACCATCAACCTTTGTACATGAAGGAATAGATGCATGCTGTGGAACACCTTTTGACTAAATCAGGGTTATAGTTAACTATAATAACTATAATAAAAAACATTTTCGTCACTTTACATAAAATAAATGTTAACTGAATTAAAAATGAAATCTAAAAAAGCTAGACTGAAATAATATATGTCACACTTTAGATTAGGGTCCAATTCTCACTATTAATTAACTATTAACTGTGACTTTTACCTCAGTAAACTCCTAATTACTGCTTATTAATAGTTAGAAAGGTAGTTGTTAAGTTTTGGTATTGGGTAGGATTATGGGATATAGAATATGGTCATGCAGAATAAGGCAATAATATATGCTTTAAAAAAAAAAGCCAATATCCAAGTAATATGCATGCTAATAAGCAACTAGTTAATAGTGAGAATTGGACCCTAAACTAAAGTGTTACCATATATATATATATATATATATATATATATATATATATATTAGGTCCACCTGTTAACACAAGGCATTTGCAATCTATAATTATCTAAAAAAAAAAAAAAAAAAATTGACATTTTAAAAATCCCTGGTGGATAATTACTCAAAGTTTTGAAAGTAAGTGAATAGATTGGTGAATGGATGGATGGATAGATGGATTGATTGTTTCAGCTCTATCAATCATTGGTCTGGTACCACAGTCACCTTCACATTTCCCTGAGCACCTCAACCAGACGCTCTACAGAAATAATAAGACCACAGAGAGGGGAGAGAAACGGAAGGAGGGAACACATATCTTTCTCCTTCTCTCCCCATGGGTGCAGTGATTGATGTGCTGTGTTAGTAGGGTATTTCCCCGATGTCTCTCTTCCTCCAATCTCTCTTTTTCTCTGTTGCTCTCGTTTTCCCAGATGAAGGTCTCATCAGACGTCTCTTATAAGGCAAGTGGACAGGTTTCATTTTGCCTCCATTACAGAAGCCACAGGAGAATCATTCTGCTTCAAAGGCCTCTGATTGTGTAATCAGCCATTTGCTGGAATGCTTTGAGTAATCAGGGAACAATTGTATGCTGGGATGGATTGAGCGTCTCTGTGTGTGTGTGTGTGTGTGTGTGTGTGTGTGTGTGTGTGTGTGTGTGTGTGTGTGTGTGTGTGTGTGTGTGTGAGTGCGTCCCTCTGTCTGTCTGTGTGTCCGTGACTTGGCCTCCTTCACGAGGGGTCGTTCAGATGTCAGTCAGCCCTGAAGTATTTACAGCTGACCACCTGAAGCCTGAAATATAACATTTGACCTCTCTCTCTCATGCATGACCCCATGACAAAACAGCTGACAGACTGGAAAACAGGCCAACGGGCTTGATACTTGTTGTTAAAGAGAACAGATTTGCAGATCTGACTTGACTACTGTATAAGGTGGTTGACTTGAGGTCTCTTCATCACTACAAAATCTCTGTCAGTGTGAACGCCCCATTATATTTGTCCCATTATCTTGTTCGTGTCTTCTTGCGCTTGAATATTTAAATTTGCAAGACATAAAACTACATGCAAAGGATAAACTTAGAGCACTGACCCGATCGTGACAGTGTTGCACAGTTCAGTTGCCCTGAGCATTGTTCACGCTGACCCCGGGCTGTCCTTATTGACTAGCCCTGCTATATTTTGTACAGATTTCTTTTCTTTCTTTTTTCTTTTTTTTTTTTGGCAAGTATTTAATTATTTTACGCAGTTAACGCAGTTAATTAAAAAAACATCAGTTTGTTATATCAGACTTTTTCATAACCGATATGCCGATGGTTGTAAATTGATCAAAAATCGGCCAACATTTAAAAGGTCTAATAATATTTTCATTATATTTACGAGCACTACAATCTCTGTACAAATGACACATTAGCTTAACACAGAAAGAATAAAGGCATATTTTTTTTTTGTCCATTCTTCTTTGAAGAATCGTGTCATCGTGTTCATGATCAGACATACCAATGTATCAGTGTCCTTATTTGTACATATATATTTCTTTTGAAGAAGACATGATGAAATATGTGCGCATACGTAGTGCTGCTTCATGTTTGTAGCACTAGGTATATGAAATATGTCCATAAAAACTTAAAACATGCTTGCTTCGGTCTAGATGATGCACGTTGCAGGTGTTGTTAAACTCATCGCTGCATTCTGCGCAGAAACCGCTCTCATGCGCATTCCATGTGTTGCTAATAAATATTGTTAGTCATATTTTCCATGTGTTGGTAGTCAAACTTTAGCTCTGACTGCATTATGGGGAGAATACAAACCACACTTTTTGTTACTTTAATAAGGAAAAATACACTTACAACACGTGTCTGGAGGACAACAATTGAAAACTGAACAGACAGAGGGAACGAACAGCGTTGAAACTGTCTTTTGTGACATTTGAATTCTCCGCTGTGATGCGATCTCATGCATAATACAGCGCAGCGATTGGATTAAAAGAGTTCATTCTCATTAATGCAGAGAAAAGCTCAGAAACTGATCACATTGAAGCATATGGCTCATTTCCACCGAGCGGTACACTACAGTATAGTACGGTACGCAATTATTTCCATTTCGATTGTCAGAAGTTGCGGTCCGTACCGTACCACTTTTTGGGACCCTTCCACTGGATTACGTAGCACAGTAGTCCGGTACCTAAAGGGTGGAGCTAGACTCACTGCAGAATGTTGATTGGTTGACAGAGAATCTCACTTGCGTGTGCTACAAAGGGAATGACAATTCAAGAGGCGCCATTTTTTAAATATACAGTTGAAACACAATATCGTTGCAACACAATGTCGGCATGCAACAATGTACCACAGTCGACCCAGGAGTTGCCTATCAAGGGATGTCGATCGCTACTTTCTGGCATACACCACGACGGCATACACTCAAGTAAGGATACTGTTGGTGGTGGAAACACAAGCCGTATCAGGGTTTACCATCCTGAGTCGTACTGTACTGTACCGATCAGTGGAAACGAGCCAATACTCTCCAGTCATGGCAGCCAATCACCAAATAACGCATACACCTCACTTTTCGTGACGTTGGTTCAGTTTCACTTTTTAAACCGGAAGAACGAAATGGCTCGGAAAAATAAAAAAAATAACCACTTTTCCCTTAATAATAACCAATGAGTGGTACCATTGTTTTCATTTATGTGTAACCTGGACATTTCTGTTAACATCTCAAAAATGTTGAAAAAAGGCCGAATTTTCTATAAAGCTGCTTTGAAACAACATAGATTGTAGAAAGGCATTATGCCAATAAAAAGAAAGCAAAATACCTGTGCAATCCCATGAGTTTCATTAGCCAATGCCACAATAAGACTGCACGATTTTTCATTAGAAACCTGTACCTGTCGGTTATAGTTTCTCATTTGTAGGAGATGCACTGGATTTGCTCTAGTGTTGTAAACAACATTATTTCCCAAAACACCCACACCTGCTGCACTCGTGTAGTTTGTGTGCAGATATAATCCAGCAAAGGTGGATTCCCAGCATCCTGAGACACTTGTTCAGCATTTGTTCTATCAGTTTCAGAGGCAGTGATTGGGTAATTACTCTCCGTGGTGGGAGAGTTTGTTTTGAGTGTTTTGTGAGTGAAGACGTATCGACACATGGGGAGAAATCGATGTTTCAGGGCTGAAGGTGAGAGAGACACAGAGAGAGCATGTTCAATTCATGTCTCCACTCGTGTGAGCTTCTGTATCCCTGTGTTTTTGCATTTCACCAGCAGGCCTTGTGGATGAATTAGTAATGCTAAAAGAAACCATGTTATCTTTTAAATGCAGTTCACGCCGCTCAGCCTGGTTAATATAGTTAGCTGCTCAATTTTTTATGGTTGTGCCAAGTGTAACCTTCGATTTAACAAGAGCTGTTAATCCTGGGGGCTCTAAATAGTCTTTTTGATGCGTTGGAACACAATGTTTGCTGCGTAACTTCTGAAAAATGCATCAGGAAAGGAGCAGGGGGAATCAGACACGGCCAAGTGAACAAAGCAACACCATGGAAAAGTGAGGGAAAAAATGACAATGTTGTTTTGACACCACAGTTCCCACCGCAGGGCCCGTGAGGATACACAGCCGTGCTGCTGGGGAAGAACAGACAGTGGCTCTGTGTGTAAGAGAGAAGAGAGAATATGTGTGTGTATTAGAGAGTGCACATCATTTTTTTGTAATATGCAGCAGAAATATGATTCTTAAGTTCATCTGTTAACATTTAAAAGTGTATTGTGATTATTCCGTCAATGACTAGCAATGTTCCTTTAAAATTAAATAACATGATTTTTAGGTTTTATTTTTAGTGAATCAGTAACACAGTGCAGGCAATGAAGTCTTAATTCCTGAATGAATGACCCTTATGAGTCATTTCTTTTTACTGAATCATAAACATCGCAACATATGTAGTCCGATTGCCAGATGAATGACTTTCTTAGAGCCATAACTAACATAAAGAGTTTTTTTTCCTGGATATTAAGAGTGATTTTTGTATATTAATATTTGAATACTCAACATTAAGCCTTGTCATGTGCAAGTAAATCGGTCATTCATTTTTCAGAGTAAAAAAGTTACCTGTCCGAGGGGGGGGGGGGCTTGGGGGGGGGGAAGATTTTTGGTGGTGTAAATATAATGTATTCTGAAGCAATATTCTCATCAGTGTTCTATCAGCTTTTACATACTTAAATCTGCAGATTTTTGATACTTACCCCAGGGTGTGCATCATCTTTCATGTGAAATTATTACATTTGATCAACAAATTCAGTTATAATAATAAGAAACTATAGGACTGTTACCAATCAAATTAAATAATTTACATTGCAAAATTAAAACTGCAATAAAAAAATGTTATGAAAATTAATGTTTTAAATATTTGAATATACAAATAAGAAATGTTGGGAAAAAATGCAATGATACTTTTAAACAAAACCAAGTAATTTAATGAGCGAGTCATTGAGTCATTCATTCAACTGATTCGTTCAAAATGCTGAATCATTCAGTAACAAAACACCGCTGTTGCTTTGAGAATGCGCAATAGTTATGTTGTGATCTTTGTTTGGAACTATTTTCATTGGTGAAACAGAACAAAAAGTCAATATTATGTCTAAAATGTAAGTGATATATATTAACTACTTTTTTATTGAACATTAAAATCATATTTAATTTTAAAGCTTAAACAAGTGTAAATGATTAAAATGGCTAAGACCAACATTATAGACTCGAATGAGCTGGTTCTTTGTTGTGAATCAAATAAAAAGTGCAGCCAGTGTAGTTTGATTCCCAAACAAATAACTCTTATGAGTCGGTTCTTTTCAGTGAAACAAAAACAAAACCTCTTTTTACTTTACAATTCCTCTACTATTCCCATATCTGTATGGTATTAATTAGCAATCGCCACTAATTAACAGAATTTGAATGTTTGAGAGTTGTTGAGCTCTGGTAGTTTGAATTCTCTGGATGTCTCTGTAACAGTCTCACCCTTTGAGATCTCACAAAGTGTGAATGTCACTCCTGCTTTTTTAATATCCTCAGGGCCCGTGTTTTGAGGTGCCATTTGGTTGTAACTCTCAGTAGAGATCACTCTCAGCACCTGGAAAAGTAGAGCTTTATTCTGGCACCGATTATGTTTGCTTTATGAGCCGCCATCTGGCTGTATGTGTTGTTAGAAGGGTTTGTAGTGGGAGCAGTCAGACATTAAGGTTTTACTTAAAATTGTCTGTGCATGTGTTCATGTTTTTTTTTTTTTTTTTCCCTCAGTGTCGCAGTGATGCAAAGGCCCAATAGCTTCTGGAAGCTTCAGGATGCTGCCTTATCAGCGAACTAAAACTGTTGCCCTCTCTTGCATGTGTGTTAGTCCGGGTTTACAGTGTTCCTCTAGAGCAGTGGTTTTCAACCTGTGGGCCACGGCCCACTAGGGGTCCTCAGTGATCCTCCAGGGGGGCCGCGAGATAACTTAAAATTAATTTAAATATATTAATATAATTCATTAAATTTATTATTAATACGTTACATTTAAAAAAAAAAAAAAAAAAAAAAAAAAAAAGATAATTTAAATTAATTAAAAAATACATTTAAAACAAGGCACCATCTCTCTCGTACATATTCTGTGATTGTTTCAGATCAGCCCAGGGCGTTTCTCAATCATGCTGCTGTGAAATACAGACTGAACGGTGCTTCATGAACATAGGATATGCAAACTACTCTCTCAGTTGGAAAAAGAAAACCAGTGTCGCTAAAAAGGTTTTGATGGATGATGATTGTAATGAAGGAAAAGACGATTACAGTGACATACAGGAGTTGTACATAAGGCATGCGCGAGTCCGTTATTATGCGCAAACAAACCGCACGTGCGCTCTCGACTCGCTATAACATCATATTTCTGCATGAACACAGTTCAATATATTCATGTAGTTGCCAAAATTAATGTACTGTGAGTGTTTTATAACGGATGCACGCCAAACAAGTGTGTTTTGGAGAAGTTTGAGAGGTGTGTGTTTAATAATTTTGAATGGATCCGCATAGTATTTAGGATTCAGACCTTTGGTATCTCCCTGTTGTCTTGTTTGCTATGGCAGGTTGACTTGTGCTTATTTGTTTAAGTTACTGTATTACTGAGCAGAAGTACTTTTAAGTTGTAAAGAATGTCTGCAAAGTATGTTTGCAAAAAAGAACTCTGAAGGTTTAAAGAGTTCTTAAGTTTCTTCTTTAAAGAAATAATAACATGGGGTAATAACACTACAATACAAAGGTTTTTGTGAATTTAAAAAGGGGGGGAGGGGGGAGGTGGGCCATGCAGTATTGATTCGGAGAGGAGGGGGGCCTTGGCATAAAAAAGGTTGGGAACCACTGCTCTAAAGATTATCTTTCCCTCAGTTAGATCAGTGTGTGCTGTGAGACTTTAGGGAAGTCAGTGTGTGTAGATAATGTGATCATAGGTAAATCCTCTTACAGTCTTTCTCACTCTGTTTTTGTGTTTTTCAGTCTTGTGTTGTTAAACAGAGGTCAGGCTAAGCCTGGCTGACACCACTGCTGATGATTGACTCATACAAATACACATCCCATGTGCCCACTTCCTCCAGACTTAGACGTTCAGTCAAATAGCCCCACTATCTATCTGTCTATCTATCTATTTGACGTTTCCCCGCAAAAAAAGGGCCATGTTCATCAATTTATATGAATTTATCTGGATTTACATTATAGCTTTGGAATTTCTTGGTATTATTTCAAATTAAAAATCCAGTCATTTTTGAGTTTTTGTTTTTTACAAAGAAAGCTTTAATGAAATTTAACTAACTCTATTTCTGACACATTTACAATACAAAACTATAGCTAAAAATAAAATAAAAAATGTCATTTTTATAGCGGCGTCAGTGAAAATGTTGACAGGGCACATAATCTGAACTAATGGTCCAACCGGACCAACAGAAAAAAATCTGTACTGTTGAGCCGTGTTACCCTGACAAAGCCAGCTTTCACACACATTCACACACAGATCAACCTGAAAGGAAACTCACCTACTTCACACGTTTCTACATACATACACATACAAATTACACACACACACATCATGTACATATATTAACACTCTCCTCACACGCTCACACTCTTTCTCACCCATTCAAAGCAAATCTATGTAAAAACAAATCAACACCCCTAGACTTACTTTGCGACGTGTGCACATTCTGTACGCGTGTGTGTGGAGTCAAGTGGAATAACTCCATCTTACTGTGAATGTGCGCTTCTCTCCTCTCGGGGCAGAGGCCTCACAAAGTCCACATTTAGCTCGTCAGAGGGATGTAAGTGTGCCGAGAATGAGAGGAATTCCTCCGCCGACTCGACGCGGGTTCAGTACAGGCCCTCTCAAAGGCATCTCTATTACAGCCAGACAGGCAGCCCTTACACAACACACACAGATATGCATTGCAACCACCTGGAAATCTACTCTACAAATCAGGCCACACAGGAGATTTTGCGTAAACATGCAAACACACACTCTGAATGGGCTCCTTTAGAGGAGATTTAATATGATATAGTGGCTTGAATGCTTTTGAACACAACTTTATAAAACAGTTCCGGCTGTAACATCTGATTGATTGAGCCACATTCAAAGCCCACGTTAATAGTGGTTAACCTGTTTGTTTTTGTTTTAATGGCCAGTGTTGATTTACAAAGAGCAAGGTGGACGGCGTAGTACTAGTGTGTGTGTGTGTGATACACACTACTGTTCAAAAGTTTGGGGTCAGTAATTTTTTTTTTTAAAGAAATTAAGATTTTTTTTCAGCAAGGATGCATTAAATTTATCAAAAGAGACAAGCAAGATATTTATAATGTTGCTAAAGGTTTTCTACTTTAAATAAATGTTATATTGAAATTTTTATTCATCAAAGAATCTTAAAAAAAGTATCACTGTTTCCATAAAAATTTTAAGCAGCACAACTGTTTTTAACTTTGATAATAATAAGAAAAGTTTCTTGATTTTAAATTGTAATATTTCACAATATTACTGTTACTAACTGAAAATTCATTGTTGATTATTTTATCTAGTTTTATTGATCAGAAGTTGCACCAGTAGATAAATGCCTAGTTCTGTCATGAAACTCTAGATGGCGCAGGCTGATGGGTCCTTAACGTGTGCTGATGATATTTACGGCGTTAAAGGGTTAGTTCACCCAAAAATGAAAATTTTGTCATTAATTACTCACCCTCATGTCGTTCCATACCCGTAAGACCTTTGTTCGTCTTCAGAACACAAATTAAGATATTTTTGATAAAATACGATGGCTCAGTGAGGTCTCCATTGACAGCAAGATAATTAACACTTTCAGATGCCCAGAAAGCTACTATAGACATATTTAAAACAGTTCATGTGACTACAGTGGTTTAACCTTAATGTTATGAAGTGACGAGAATACTTTTTGTGCGCCAAAAAACAAAATAACAACTCAACAATATCTAGTGATGGGCAATTTCAAAACACTGATTTATGAAGCTTTGAAGCTTTACAAATCTTTTTTTTATCGTGGTTCGGAGTGTGTATCAAACTGCCAAAGTCACGTGATTTCAGTAAACGAGACTTTGTCACGTCATAAGTGTTTCGAAATTTCAATGGTTCACCACCAAGACCAAATACATTAACATTGTCATATCCATTACCATGCTAAAAATGTCCCGAGAGTTGTCATGATAAAAATTAATGAAAACTATAGAAAACTATTACTATTAATATAATAGTTTATGTTATATAAACCCCTTTGCTATGGTAAAATCACTGTAATGCCTCTTATCTTGTGCCTTATTGCTTCAGTAAACTTCCGTTACATTATTTATTGTACAGCCTAGAGCAACATTTAAAATCCTGAGATAACCAGTCTTAACTAACCCACTGGAGGGAATCTCAAACTCTAGCTGTTTTTGCAGAATGAGTAAATCCACCTTTCCTAATAGATTGTGATATATTGTATCACATCGTCAGTCTCCGCTTGTGTAGGCAGCTCGGCACACTCGAGATAAGACAGCGATTAGCGCTCTTCCTGATAACGACGTGTGTTAATCAGTGCAGACATCTCGTATCTGTTGTGTGTTTGCGGGCTCTGATACACCTCTCTTATCAGTAATTGTTTTAATTGCCGTGTGCGGTTAATGAGATGCTGTCACAGATAAGGCTAGCGCAGATTGCAGGCGAGGACTGTGATTTGCCACTGCTGGCCCACTTTGAAGGGGAGATAATGAAAGGCCACAGTTGCCACAAACATGGCGGGAGCTCTCGAGGGGAGGGGCCAGAGAAGAGCATGAAATATTTAAATCCAGACAGCTTCAAAGTAGATCCTTGTGTGCCATTGCCTTCACTTCATCTTCATCGCCTTCTTGCATTACAAACTCGCACGCAAACGCTCGTGTCAACCAAAGGGTTACGAGCGCTGTAGAGATGATTCCATTGATGATTCCCTTGTTCAGTCTCCCCCATCATTCCTCTCGTTCGTTCTGCTGTGTTCTTCTGTTACCTGCAGGGAAATCGAAGCTCTCTATCTTTCTCTCCCATAAGATTTCTGACATGTTAAAGCTTTCTGTCACACAGGGGAGGCACACCTCCTCCCATCCTCCTCTCGATCTCTCCGTCTCTCTGCCCCCCAGCAGGGTGGCAGTCAGAGAGAGAACAAGGACCTTATTTAGCTCGGCTCTCCCTGTGAAACGCAATTAGAAAC
The DNA here is from genome assembly GCA_039654765.1 of Mylopharyngodon piceus. Taxonomy (NCBI): domain Eukaryota; kingdom Metazoa; phylum Chordata; class Actinopteri; order Cypriniformes; family Xenocyprididae; genus Mylopharyngodon; species Mylopharyngodon piceus. The sequence continues at coordinate 13,812,891 of CM077438.1, forward strand.
CCCTCCAGGGCTGGTGGGGGCATGGGGTGAGATGCAGTTAGGAGGAAAGGGAGTCAAAAGAGAGAGACCTCCCTCGCTGCCTGTCAGCCTGCTGGTGTTTGAAGTCTTGAGGCCATCTCTGATCCCCAGAGAGCTAGTCATCAGACGCCCACTTTGTAGCATTTCAGCCCAATGAAGCCTGGAGTGAGTCGGCCAAGGCGGGCCGAGGGTGGGGGCGAGCCATCTCCCTGCGCACTGGGGCTGACAGAGAGGTCCTGACAGGGTGTTTGAGAGACCTAGTCCTCCCCCCACTGCCCACATGTTTCTGCTGTCATCCACAGCGCTTCGGGCCCCAGCGATCTATGGCAGGTCAGACAGATTTTGATGCCACGTTTCCTGGTTATTTCCTGCCTTGATTCACCTTAAAGTCACAGCGGGACTCTCTGTCTCGCTCGCCCTCCCTCTGTGTCTGTCTGTCTCTCATAATCCCTTTATTTTGCTTTCTCTCTCTCTATCTCTGTCCCGTGCTCTGTACATCTCTCCCTGTATTTCATTCATTCAAAAAGGGGTGTAATATGGGCGGACCTCATCTCACTATTAAACAAAAGCAATTTTGGAAAGTCTTCTTAAACACTACCTTTTTCAAAAGTTTGCAGTTGTTAAAAGAAGTCTGTTATGTTTACCGAGGCTGCATTTATTTGATCAAAGATTCAGCAAAAACGGTAATAGTTACAATTTAAAATAACTGTTTTCTATTTTAATATATTTGAAAATGTAATTTATTCCTGTAGCGGCAAAGCAAAAATTTTCAGCAGCCATTACTCCAATCTTCAGTGTCACATGATCTTTCATAAATCATTCTAATACGCTGATTTGCTGCTCAGGAGACATTTCTTAGTATTATCAATATTGAAAAGAGTTGTGCTGGTTAATGTTTTTGTGGAAACTGAGATACTTTTTTTCATTATTCTTTGATGATTAGCATTTATTTTAAATAGAAATCTTTTGTAACATTATACATGTCTTTATTGTAATTTTTGATCAATTTAATATGTCCTTGTTCAATAAAAGTATTATTTCTTTGAAAAAAACTAACATAAACCAACTTAACTGAAACCAAATATAATTTCCCTCTTTTTCCTAGCCAGTTTGAGTCCCCTTTAGGCAGGGGTATTAATAAAGTATCTTCATAAACCTAAACCAAAATGGCCACAAACCAGATTAGTGTGGTGGTTTAACTCCTTTTAGCTCTGAGCAGTTGTTACACCCTTATGATACTGGGGAAGAATTAGATTTTTAACATTGCGCACATTATGACTTAATGTTCTCATAAAGATGCTTGTGTGTGTTTCCATGTGCGTTTTTACTTTCAATCTATATCTAACTAAATAATATCCATATGGCACAGGTTTATTTGAATGAATAAATCCTAGATGTGTTTAAACACTATTATTATTTTTTGCATTCATGCATTGTTTTTTCTGCTGATTTTTATGGCTGTTTTGTGTGACTACAGCGCACAGAGTGACTGACTGCTCTGAAATGACTCTTGGCGCAGTGACCTGTGCTCTCAGTCATGCCTGTAATTTAGACCAAACGGGCCCTCTGCTTTTCTCTCCTTTCCTTCCCGCTGAAAATATGTTGAGCGAACGACAGACGAAAACATATCAAGGGCGTAACCAGAGCATTTGAGACAGGAAGGATAAACCAATTTTCCTGTCCAGTTTGTTTTAAAAGAGCGAGAGAGCGGCTAGACCTGCACTGGTGCTTATCAGCCAACTGGCTCGACTCTGGCCCGTGTCATTACGGGCTTCCAGATGGAGATAATGTTGAACATTGTACTGCGCATACCATTTGCCTGCTCTAAACCGCCTTTTGACTGAAGGAGATAGTATCTAGACAAACTGATAATACTTCAGTTACACACTCACTCTCTCTTTTTTCCCACTGGGTAAGCTGAGTGCGTGCGTTTCCTGGACCTGTGTGAAACAATACACGATGTGAGGTTCATATCACAAAGCGCGGAAGCCGAAGATAATTTAGTCTGAATAGACAGCTTGCTTTTAAAATTCCTAATGTCTCGGTGGAACTGATGGACAACTCCCACTCCTGCCTCCTCCTTTTTCTTCTTGCTTGCATATGTGTTATCTAACTTTCTCCATTGTCTTGATGCGTCCAATTGTCAGTATTTTTTTTTTTTTTTTTTTTTTTAAATCACTGAATGAGTGTGTTGAAAGTTTACATGTAATGTCAGTGTGTGAATTTGTGTTGCACATCACATATTTGTGTGTTACTGCAGGCTGTGCATGTGTACATCTTCCCCCTACTGTTATGTGCTGTGTGAATGACAGATTAATATATGTATGGTAGGGAATCTGAGGAAGGAAGAGAGAGCGGCTGTCAGCAGGCTGTGTTTGGGGAGGAGGGAGATTAGAGGAGCTGTCATAGGCTGCGTTGAGCGGTCTCACAGATAAGTCTCAGCAGCGAAAAAGTGTTGTACCACTGCCTGTAAACAGGGAGTGAGAGATGGAAGATTATCTGGAGTTTTGCGTTTAGGGTTTGTGTGTGCGCGGCTCAAGGTTCAACTGTTTTGTTGACTGTTCCATTTCAAAGCGTTCATGACTTTCACTTTTAGACATATTTAATGATGCAGGCAATAACCTCTGAAAGTAAATCAGTTTTATTTGTTTGCTCTTTTTCCACTTGTCTTAAAGTGATACTTCACGCAAAAATAAAAATTCAAATTCATTAAAACTCAACCCCCTTAATGTCTATAGTGCAGTGATTTTTCCTCCAAGGAGGCAAAGGAGGCAGTGCCTCCTCAAAATAATTGGATGAAAATAATTCACAGTACACAAATAAAACATTGCAAATATTATGAAATATGACATTAAAAAATGCTTAAATTGTCCAACAGTGACACCAGTGGTTAAAGGGAACCTATTATGCCCCTTTTTACAAGTTGTAAAACGAGTCTCTGATGTCCCCAGAGTGTGTATGTGAAGTTCAAAATACCCCACAGATCATTTTTATATCATTTTAAAAATGCCACTTTTTGGGGGTGAGCAAAAATGAGCAAAGTCCCCAATGACTCCGATGGCGGGAGACATTGGAGACTCTTATCTGCATTGATACATCCCAAAACAAAACACTTGTAATACCTCGCAGACATTGTACAACTCCAGCTGCTACAGCGAGGATACAGAAATGGCGGACTATGTGCTTCTCACTCATGGCTGTGTCTATGATAATAGGGTTGATTGTCACCGATTTTGAGGGCAGGGCTTCTCCCAACGAGGATGTCATCGTAGGGGGAATCTGAATCAGCTCATTTGAAGAGACTGCTTTTGATTTATGGGAATTATAAAAAAACATTAGTGAGTGGATTTTTACCATTATAGGCTGGTTGTTCTCACACACTGTGGACACACATCGGTGTTCAAACACCTTATAAAAGTGAATTTTGCATAATATGTGCTATAGTGGTTACAGCTGCATGTGTGTTAACCGCTAGGCCACGGCTCCAACGTGCAAACTAAACTTTTTGGTATAAATTTGTTGAGTGGTTTATGTTCACTCCAAAGCCAACAAAAGGTGTTGCTGTTCCAGTACAACACACATACCTGTACATACACTGTCCCATTATTTCCTCTTGTGAACAGTGCTGCGCTTAGCAGATTGCAGACAGTGGCTGCGGCTGGAACCGGAGGAGCCTTATCGCTCTGCATTTCTGTTTGTGGAAAAGAACCGAGGAAAGCAGATCACTCCATCTTTGCATCTGTGTCTGCAGCTCTTTTGTCTTGTGAAAACACTCTCCCCTCCTCTGCGCAAGCATTGTCGATCTGGTGTTTTACACACCACTAATACCATCCTGAAGGCCTCCCAGATGAGCTGGTCAATGTTCCCTCCTGACTGGCGAAGTTTTAAGTGTCACTAGAAATGGACCTTTCTTTTGAGTGTCTCTCAAAGGCCCTGGCTGAAAAGAGCACAGAGAGAATACAAGAGAGGAGATTACAGACAAGGGCCAGTCAGAGCTACCCTATTTAACACATTATATCCAGTCCCCTCAGGTTACACTTATGCACGGCAATATTTTAAAAGGGAACGAGAGAATGAGAATGAGAGATTGCTTCCGTAATAGCTGTAGAGACTATAACAGAGTGCCGATCTCCTGTGATTGCAATCTAGCACAGAGTTCCTATGAAATGAAACCATGCGTTTTGAGTGGGAAAGAAAGCAGGGAAGGGAATGGGAGGGAGGGTGCTAAAGGAGAAAGGCAAAATGCAGCTCTGGTTACTTTGAAGCAGAGGATCAAGGCCAGAAAAAGGAATAAAATATGACAAAACGACAGCAGAAAGGGCTTATGGTCTATAGGCAGAATTTTACAGGCACAGACAGCAATTACTGGCATACATAGCATAACTCTCGATATTAATGTTTGATCTCCTATTCCACTTTTCTGGCAAGCTTCACCAAGTGCTTTTCCATACCCCACTGCCACTTTAAATTAGTTTCTTGGCAACTCTGCGACATGTTCTCTCATTGCATTTCCTTCCATTTCTTTCTCTCTCTCTCTCTCTCTCTCTCTCTCTCTCTCTGTTTCTCTCCCTGCTTTCTGTAGTCTGTCAGCGTTTCATTTGAATTAAAAATAATCTGCGCTGAGAGATCCGGACGTTGATTGTGGAGCGGAGGGCGGTAATCACAGGCTTGAGGTTTCGCTCAAATCTGATGATAGGCATTTAGGAAAACGAGCTCTGATTTTGGGGACGAAGGCTGCTTTGGTGCACCTCATCCAAACCCTGACATGCTCTATATATGTAATCATAATGCAATCATATCTATTTAATCAAATATAGATTAAAAAAAGGGCCCTTTTTTATAGCAAAACCAATTTTGCCACGGTTACGTCCAAATAAAAATATACTATACGGTTTAGAAAAAAAATGACAAGCATAATATTATTATGTAGTAAATGTGAACCTCAAATTTTAAAAAAAGAATAGCATGATACTTGGATCTGTTTAAATTTTGAATAAACAATTTTTTTCAATTTTGTACTGGCATATTGGTTGCAACTGCACTTAAAGTGCTTTAAAGGGTCAGTTCAACTCATTGTTTGAATACGCATCCATAACAGCACTTTGTATGGTTAATTACCAATGATGTTTCCTTGAAACTTTCAAGGGGTGTTCAGTAGTGGACCTGCTGGCCACCTGATCCTGGGACTGGGAGCAGGGGGCCCCTAAGCAGCACTAAACCTGTCCTCCACAGACTGCACTTAGCTCATTTACAGTCTGATTGGCCTAATGAGCTTCAGCTGCCTCTGTATCCTTAAAGTCTGATGGGCTAAACCTAGATTACCTCAGGCTTGTTGTGACATAGAAATTAGCAGAGGGCAAATATGTGTGAAAGGAAGTATTTTAAAAGCCCTACCCCCTTTGAGTGGCATCGCCTGTCTGCTCTCTCAGGGATCCCTCACTGTATTTCATTTCTTTGTTACTGTCCATCCATATGAAGCTAAGACTTATAAATGTGAGGACAACAAAAAATCTCTAAATATGATAATAATAATAATGTTATTAATAATAATTTTAAAATCGTATTTTTTTTTTATTTATTTTTTTTTTTGCAATTCTGATATTCTAACTTTAGTTTTAATAATGACATATAAAATAATAGTTTTGTTTTTTGCAGTGTGGTCTTGTATTGATGGAGCGTGTAGCTCCTTTTTTCCCCCCCGGCTCAAAGGAGAAGGGGTGAGAGATATAGAGAAGGAAAGATAAACATCCAGCAATAAGCTAACTCATTCTCTTACTCTGTTGGGGGCAGTCAAGGTCAGAGGTCACTGCAATGCGAGTCCCTTGTTAATCCACTGACCCTCAGTGCAGAGGGTTAATACTGGTTTGCTAAGCCACGGGACCCTAAATCAGTCAGATTAAGGAGATTTTCCAGGAATGTCCGGCTTTATCTGAAGATTGCTGGATTGTTTGGGTTTGAGTGGCCATGGACTGAGTTTAGTGGAATTAGATCTTCAGGCTTTTCCTCAAACCCTGGGGGAAGGAGGTTAATATTACACCACAGTTTGGAAACACAATTAGGACCAGGCTTAGCGTATAATTGCCACACACAAGACGTGGTTGATCAGTTTAGTCTTTAATTCTTTTTCCTGGTGTTTAATATGTTAGTCCCAACAACACGCAGTGCATCTTGCCATCTTGTTATTTTCTAAAGGTGCTGTCACATTTACCATTGCTTGGCAAAATTTTCAACAAGAATCCATGTTATCTGGAATTTCACATAAGGGGAACGTTTTTTACGGAAATTCGCCACGTTGACCACCAGAATGCTGCTTGGTTTGAAAGTGACTGTTGGGTGCTTGGTTTTCATGCATTGCTACACTATTGATAGTGGACAATGGACCTTTTTCCCAGCGAAACTGCAGCAAATGTGATTGTGCCTTAATATGCTGCATCGTTATAATACTATACTTATGAACAGCTGAAAATTTGCAAATCTTTGCCCCCTGCTGATTATTCAGCAGAGCAAACAGTGCTGTTCTGGGTCAGCCTGGGTGACTTTAACCCCAATGAAGGAAGGCTGTGGCTGAGGGAACCAGAGAGGTGTTTGCTGCTCATGAAGAGAGTCTCTGTCTCCCTCCCCTTCACAGTAGCTGCACCCTACTGGGAAATTCATTAGCAGCTGACATCATCTCACTTCGGCCAGAGAGTGAAAGAATATCATTCTATCCCAGTTCCCTCCTCCTGCTGCTCTCTCTCTCTCTCTCTCTCTCTCTCTCTCTCTCTCCCTCCTGATCGCTCCGTCTCCTGTTTGCACTCTTTTAGGACTCCGCTGCCAGTAGCTCTCATTGAGCACCGAACACACACGCCCGCGCGCGCGCACTCACGCACCGTCTGTCCGGTGAAGCTGAGCGGAGGAAGCACGCTCCGTGTGTGAGGCAGAAAGAAGCAGGGGGTAGGAGCTGAATGAAGTCAGGTTAGAATCAGGAAGTGGGAGGACCCGGTCGCGCTGTGGGTGAATGAGAGAGTTTGTGTGGATACAGGCAGGACTTGCGCGAGGAACGGGAGCCAGCGACGGGACACGAGCTTGAAACCAGCGACGATTTCGAGGAAAGGAAGCGGAGTTCGGGGTTTTTAGTACGGTTTTACTCCACCCAATCTGTCTATAGGAGGAAAATACTGTACGCTTTGTTGGATTTTTCTAGCTCGGCACGAGCGCACGGGAGAGAGGCGCGCGGATGGTTTGTCACTGAGCGCGCCCCTGACACAAAAGCACATAACATAAGCGGCAGCTTCCGTTAAGCGACGGTTGGCGAGGATTTCAAACGGCCAATTCGCGCGAAGGGGGCGAACTGAGGGATTTCTCCACTTCTCTGCGTTCTTGGGTACCAGACACATGGCTGCCTTTGTTCGAGAGCCTCTCTCGCTTTGAGCTCTGGATGTTTTTCTTCTTCTTCTTCTTCTTCCCTGGGAAAAGGCTTCTTATTTTGCATGGCTGTCATTCTCTCAAAGGGAGCGAGAGGAATTCACCGCCTGTTTATGGATTACATTGTTTGACAAGCAGAATGTGAAACAGCGCATTTACTAAACCTGCTAAAAGTGTTTCTTGACTTATTTTCCTCCGTGCCAACCTCGCCACATCAAAAGGTACACCGCACCTTCACGTCCTTCAAAAAATGGATTTTTAGTTCATATTTCGATTACCACAATGTCATTCGACGTTTTAGGGAAATTTTAAAGCATTTTCAAGGATTACTCGATGGCTGGTGGATTTGGAGCGCTGTTTTCTTGTCGTTGGTCGTGGATAATTGTAGTTGAAATCTCTGCAGTGAATGTTGCCAGATGTTTTTTGGTTGTGGTTTGAATAAAGCGGTCACGCGAACGCATCGTTATGTGGAAATCTCTTGACGTCATGTGTTAATGAATGCATATCACGTTATTATTTTTGTTATTATTATTATTATTATTATTGACATTTTTAGATCTTCAAATGACCTTAACAGTTCATTTACATAGCTAATTTTAAATGTACTTAAATTGTGCAAATATTTGGGATGGTTGTCCTACTTTGTCAGTATCGTTTTTGCCTCGAGCTGGATATGGATATAGTGTTGCTAAACCTGTCAGAATAATTGCCTTCAAATGAGCTGTTTTTCCGAGAATATATTCTTGTGTATCCTATGAAAGACGTACAATATTTACCTTTACAAGTTCCACGCAAAAGATTTTCTGTTTGTTATTGTGTTAATAATTGCAAAATTGTTAAAAAAAAAAAAAAAAAATTAAAAACAAAAGCTTGTGTTTTTTTCCTCTCGAATGACTGAGTGGAGAGCCAGGTCAGATGCTAATGGATGGACTGCAATGGTTCTATCTTTGTTGCTGTTTAGCCAATTGAATTAGCCGATGCCCCTTTGACACCACATTGTCACTTAAATAGGCGTTCATTACCTAAATGCTGTGTAAATTGCAACGCTGGATGTTTGCACAATAACAGCAATGTTAATGCGTTCAACCCGTTTCAAGTGCAGCGCGTCGTTTTGCGCGTGGAGCCACAGTGCCATCCAGTGGCCGCTCTGGGAAGTGACTGAATTTTTGCGCTCATTAGTGCTGCGCTACCTTTGATGATAAAGCCCACCTGCTTAGTTCTGAAACAGATGTACTGACTCTCTCTTTGTCGCTCTCTCTCAGGGCTCAGATGCCAGCTCAGAGAAACTCTTCAGCACAGCTGCAGTTAAAGGTATGGTGGTCTTTCTTTATTCCATATGCTTGTTATTGCTCGTGTAAATCACAGTTCTGTAATAGTGAAATTGCTGTTGACAGATTATACCTGTCCCATGGAGGCACATACTCCAAAAGATTGTTGTTTTCTGTAAAATTAAATCTTAAAGATGACATTTTTTTAATAATATAATCTAAATAAAATGAACATTATAATATGTGAGTAATATATACTGTTTTATAATGTATGAGTACCTGAATCAGCATGCAATTGTTGCTGCTTTACAAGACCAACTAGAATCCGTCACATTATTCTAGACAACCTTATTTACCAATATCACATTCAGATTACGTTTAATGTGTTTTGCTTTCCGGGGCGGCATGGGAAATAACGCATTTCCTCAAGGCTGACTGCGATTCCATTGACAGACACAGTGTGTTGTATCCGTGCTTTCTCACAGCGTATGGGCTGGGAGAAATCCATCTGAGCCACTCTGTTAAACAGATCCCAATGTGCTGCTGAGTGATGAATGAGAAAATCCATTTCAGGCGCGCAGCATGTGTAAACGCCACACACTGGGTCCCATGTGCAGCGGCGTCTGGCTTCTGTTATGGAAATTGATTAGTTGTGAAATGCTAAATAAAGGTGCTGGATCTGCGGCACAGACGGTAGTAGAAGAAGCAATTCTACCCTGCTGATCTGATACTCCGCGTGTGTGATATTGTTTGCCGTGTCTATTTTAAAAGCACGCTTTGTATTTATACAGTGAGGAGCTGCGATGTGTGCACCGTCTGTTCTTTGTGTGCATGTAAACGTCCTACCATGTGTGTAGGAAGTTCGTTCGTGTTGAGACTGCGGTAAGAACGTGCAAGTCAAAGGATTCGAGGCATTGAAAGCGGAGTCAGTTGAGTTGCTTTTAAAACCTCAGTGTCTTTAGACAGCGGGAGCCCATCAGCACACTGCTAATTTGCTCTTAAAGCCTTTGGAATTTGAGCTCCCCCATTTTACAAACCCCGGGCAGGCCAACATAATGGAGCCCAGCCTTGTGAATCCACATTCCTCTGTAATGGTGCGTTACCAGGATGGAGAGCATGAGGGGTGGGGTGGGGAGGGGGCGACGGAGGCTGGAAAGAGATCTGACCCCGGGGAGGACGTGAGAGAGAGCGACTGATTGATGCCGACAAGCCTTTTTCCTCCTTTTTCCCCTTGCTTCACTCCCTCGGGACCCCAAACACATTTCCCACATTCTGTTCTTTGAAGGCCTTTAGAGGTTTGATTTGTGTGGTTCAGAGGGGTGCTGAATGGCGACCCTTTTTTCGGAAAGGCTTTCCCTCCTGGAGACGCCTCTCCGCGGCCATTACGACCCCTCTGAAAGGATTAAAACTCCCTTTATGCGTCTTAAACTAACACATGCCCGCCTCCTCTGCTTCTGAAAAGCTGGCGCTTGGGAAACAGTACACAAATATGCTTTCTCTTCTCACTGACTGCCAGGCCACTTCGTCTCCCTCCAGACTCTATTTCCATTTAAATGTGTGTCTTTTCTTTCTCTCCTTCACATCCCCTTGTCCTCTTCTCTCCTTGCCATATGTAAATCTTTCCATTGGCAAGGGGGATGGAGAAAAGAGGATCGTCCTCCAAAGCACAGGTGCAAATGAACTGGTATTTTTATTGGAGGGTTTTAGACGGTGAGTGTACACTGGACGCCGCTCTCTGTTACAGAGGATCACCTGTCACTCAGACTCTTAACCCTTGGAAACAAAAGAAGGAAGAGAACGCAGAACTGAAGAGCAGAGACAGGCAACAGAAAAGATGTCAATATTTGCCTGGAGCCTAGAACGAAAGGCTCGCTCTTGTGTTTTTCACACTCAAGGTGTTTGACGCTCACAAAATGCCTCAAGTTCAACAGCTAGATGATGGGGAACTGTCACCTCTGAGGGGAAATATATAGATCAAACTCCACAAGAGCTTAGATAATTTATCAGTCTGTAGGCTGTTTTGAGCACTGGAGAGGGAGGAGCGGAAGTAATAAAAAAGTTGTTGGAGGCAGAAAGGGTCAAGAAATGAGTTAGATTCAATCTAGCATCAAGCATCAGACTTGACATATGCTAACTGCTAGGTCATGGCCCTGACAAGATATCTTAGAGTTGATCTTGTTCTGCTTAATTTGTGTTTGTGTGACAAACAGTAAGTTTCTTGTGAGTGTCAACCTGTTTGATCAGTCTGTTTACATAGATTCCCACTTAACATGTTCTTTTGGCAAATTAGACCCTCTTCTCTGCTCTCCTATTTTCTCCTCTTTTTCTCTCCCTCCTGATGTTTTGTGTAATTGTTGCTTGTTTTCTTTTTTTTCTCTCCTCATTGCTCCATCTCTCACTCCTATTAAGCAGAATCATTAAATGTTCGACTTAATTACTGTCTCTCTCACATAGCCTGCAGGTGGCTGCCAACCGGCCTGCCTCAATTAGTGTATTCATCGCCCGCGTCTTGTGTTTCTAAGAAGCCTTTTTGCTTGATTTTTGGATCAAGTTAGAGTGAGAACAGCCATGTGAAGGGCCTTCAAATCAACAGTGACCAGTTAACTACTAAGATTCTGAGACTCCGTAGCCGTATTTACGTATATTTGATTGTTAATAAGGTGTCTTTTGCAATTACGTTGTTCCTTCCATGCTGTTTAAAGTGGAACCAAACTGTTTACAAACATACTTTTTCATACAAGTCTGCAAGAACAAAAATTATAGGGAACATTGATTGTAATTATGAAGTAGGGATACTAACGATTAATAGACAATCGATTAATTGTCGATAATAATTTAATCTATAAAACTTACGATGGTCGATTAAGCAAGGTCATCATTAGAGTGCGTAGTTTTTTTAGGTGCGGCTCATGTGCAAAACACATGCAGCAGACACACAAGGAAAAATGAAGCGAGCGCACCATAGTTGCGTATTTTAAATGCATTAATGTCCTCAAGGCTTGCAATGGATTAGGTAGGTTAGCCATTTATTTTGAAACATAATTAATTAAGGGTCCAAAAAACCCTCAGAATAAGTGATTTTACTGAACATAAGAAGTACTTACTTGTGTAAACGCCACAATAAAAGTACATAGAATAAATAACAAGTAATCATATACTGGTTAATGAGTGATGATCTTCCAGCGCTGTTTCAGCTGTGCGCTCCTATTCTATGGCACATGGATATATGACGATCAACGATATATGACACAAGTCTATCTGTTATGTGCAATGATTTTACAGATCATTGTATTTTGATATTTTCATGTGAAGCAGTTATTTTTTCTCGCTATGAAAATATAGCACTTCTAATATTCATCTAATTTAAAAGCACTTGTTAAGTGATGGTCATATTCCCTGTATTCACTGTAATGCCAATCTTCTAAGATTTAAAACGACACCTATTTTGTGTTGGTTAAGCAAGTGGTTTTTAAGTAACATGATAACTTAGTAGCTCCCCCTGCTTTGGATTTAAGAGGTCAAGGTTAGCGATTAATCGATTAATTGATTCATTATTGATTTGTTAAACAACAATCAATTAAGGAAATTAATGTAAATTGACATTGTTATTATGAAGTAATTAATTTTACACTGTAAATGTCTGACATCATGTTTGTCGCAGAGTATAAATTGAGTCTGACATTGTATTGGCCACATTTGGACTTGGATGATAAAACAGAGCTCTCACTACAGACCCCTCTCCAGATAACTCATACACTCACTCTCTCTCTCTTTTGCTCTCTCAATATGCTGTCAGTGTCCCACTTAGGAGCACCACAAAAGAGGCCCAGACCACTAAACAGATTGCTTTTGATTTGTTTGGCAATAATTCCCAGTAATGGAATTTGTTTTCATTTCTAGCATCATTCATAAGACACAGAAGGTAGCCATTTTGTGAGTGCTATGTTTTATTTATGCCTGGCCATACGTCGAATTAAATCTAGCTACCACCACCAGTCACACAATGTCTGCTGTGGTGCACATCTAATGCACAATGTAATATTTATGTATGTTTAGTACGCAGTTTGGTTGCTTGTACATAAAAATAACAGAACCTGGCTAGTTATCTCTTACAATAGTATGTGAATGAACACTGTATATACAGCTCAGACAGGCTCAAGCATGCAGGCCGCTGAGCGCTCATCTGAAGAGCAGGACTCCGGTGAGGCTGTGTGGAAAGTGTAATTTCTCTGACAATGACATCGTCGAGAGATTGGAAAAGAGGGGAATAGAGGATGAAGAGAAGGAAAGAAGAGGCAGAGAGATGAAGTTTGAGGCAGATGAGAGTTGTTAAGAGCTGGATGGATAGATGTGGAGAGCTCTTGAGATAGCGGAGCGCTCACTGAGTGCTGTAGTCTCACAAATGTCTGAAGCTTTAGTAGTGTATGTGTGTTAGTATGAATGTTTGCATACCAGTTTCCGTGTGCTTGACACTGGCATAAAAGGCAGTTTTTTGAATTTCATAAAGCAAGCTATTTCCTGTGAATGTGCAAGACTTCAGATTCATAATGCTGTAGATAAATAACTAGAATAACAAAGTGCAGTAAACTGTAAAACCATTTATGCTACAAACCAGTGTTTATGTTTATGATATTAATTAAAATAATATGATAATAACCAGTTTGCAACATCAAGGATCATAACGGACTGTTTTTGTACAGCTACAATAACTGGAAGCGGTTGACACCGGAACCCTTAAAAATCGCTCTTATAGTAGAAATAGGGTGGTTAAAATAGATATTTTTAACTCTAGAATCTGATTGGATGAGGCATATTTAAGCCCTTAAATAAACAGAGCATGATCTACACACAAAACCGTTGTAAAAAAAGTTGTTCATGTAATGACCTCAGGCCATTCAAAGGCCCCGTCCACACAGAGACGAGTTTAGCTGTATACGCAAAAATTTTGTATCGGATAGGTGTTTCGTCCAGACGGATCCGGGATTTTCAGAAGGTGAAACCGGGTCCCAGAGTGGATAAATCTGAAAACGATGCCCTTGTGTTTTCGTGTGTACAGCCAATCCGTAAATTTTGTGAAACGATGATGTCATCACTCCACGTGTTGACCCTAGTCAGACACCGCTAACAGCACAACACAGCAACAACAACAACAATAGCGGACTACATGCTTGTGTTCATGCTGCAGAAGCTACTGAGGCTAAAGCTTTATTAAAATAAAGCTTTTTTTTTTAAGCTTTACTAAAGTTTGTATACAGTGCGCTAGGTTGCGCATGCTCCAAGTCTTATTCTTTGTTTTTAGTGTATCTCTATTGCAGAATTACAGTGCCACATACTGATCTGGCATGTATACTACATCGTTTTGAGTCGTTTCAGTGGTTTCGTGTGTACGCAGATATTTCTTGAGACGAGGAAAAAAAACGATTGGATAGGGAAAGCTCTGGCTTCGTGTGGATGTAGCCAAAGTCTACATTGCAAATGAGCTTCTCTTTAAAGTGTGACAAACAATGATCGCTTTTATTATGATCGACAAAGCTGTTTACACTGCTGGTCTGGTAAAAGCCACTCTGATTGCTTTAACATTTCATCTTTAGTCGATAATGTACGCAATCTCTCGAATTGTCTATTTGTGTTGGCTTGTTCTATGTTGAATAACCAATTGGAATGAATGTTTGATGAAGTCAAACCTTCCTGTTTTCTTTATTTTTCCTCTGAGGATCAATGAAGAACATCTGTCTGTTTGTTTTTGGGGAGGTAACTGATTATTTGTTCTCGGTCAGCTCAACTAGGCTTCCTCATGCTGAACTAGAAGTTTATCTGCATCTCGACCCGACATATCTCTATGGACATGTCTTTATGGTTTGTATAGAGACAGGCTGTAATTTATGGCTCTGTGAAAGTGTGTTTGATGAGAGATGGGCTGTAATTCACAGCACACTGCATTTGTAGTCTGCAGTGATGTCTCATCCCCTGACACACAAACACACAGAGGTTAACGCACCATGGGCATCATTCTGATTTACTGCCCAAGGCCAGCAAACAATAGCACCACCCACTCTTATAGCCTGCCCAGTGATGCATGAGTGTGTGTGTGTGTGGTTGTCCTAATGTATGAGTAAGCATTGTTGTATGACCATATGATTATTGTTTTTCCAGTAGGCTTGCTTTAAGTGGTTTTCCTGCCATGGGGAACAAGAGTGTGTTTTAAAACACATCTTTAAGTAGAGCCACACACTAGCGGTGCTGGGAGGAGAGGTGGAGATGCCTTGGAACTGGTGATGAATTGGAAGTCAGACACTCGTTTAATGCTATCCATCATCTCAGTCCGTCCCGCCTGTAGTCATAACACAGCCATGACTGCACTCCTACACTCTCTCTCAATTTCTCCCTCTCTCTCAAAGAGGTCATTCTGAGGTTGTTCCCAAACCCCAGAGGTTGAAGGACTAAAGTAAATCCATCCATCTTGGTCACTGGAGGTGGGTGCAGAGAGAGAGGAAGAAAGAGAGGCCAGGGAGACGAGTCATTGTGTAAACATTACTATATCCGACATGTCACACTAAACGCAGGGAGTCTGGAAGCCATCAAGCTAAATGAAAGTTATGTGCAAACATTTAAATGGGCTGCACTCCAGAGATAAAAGTAGCACCTACTACTTAGGGGCACACGGCAACTGCTAGCAACACATTTGGACTTCTTTTTATGTGACGTTGTCTCATCAGAGAAGAACTGAGCAAAGTTTCTTGAATTACTCATAGAGTCTCAGTGCACCTTTGTGGATTGGAATATATGTAAGTCTAAAGGTAAACCCAGATGCCATGATGAGCTCAGCCATGTTAGAGTGCATACAAAGACAGTCTCTAATTTTCATTCTCTTTGAGTTTGCTTGAGTCAAAAAGACCTTGAAATCCTGAAAAACGATTATCACAGTTTCCACAAAAATATTAAGCAGCACAATTTTTTTCAAATCAGCATATTAAAATGATTTCTGAAGGATCATGTGACACTGAAGAATGGAGTAATGGCTGCTGAAAATTCAACTTTACCATCGCAGGAAAACATTACATTTTTATAATATATTCAATGGAGACTGTTATTTTAAATCGTGATATTTCACAACATTACTATTTTTACTGTATTTTTGATCAAATAAATGCAGCACTGGTGAACCTACCACAAACTTTTTCAGAACAAATTTCACAATGCATTGGCAATTCAAAGTGGACTTGTATATGTTCTTTGTCTGTGCTTAATCTGAAAAGTCTGTGTGTAAAATATCTGGTGGTCTTACCACCTGCATTGTACTTGATAGACAGTGGTTGACTGACATGACAGATACTGAAAGCAGAAGTGAAAAGGCTCCCTGTGGTTATAACCCTGCCTTACACCTGTGATGACATCACCTTGTAGCTCCTGTTCCCTCTGTTTGGACAAGATGAACATTTATTTTATTTTCTCTCCCCTCTCTCTCTTTCCCTCTTTTCTAATCGTTTTGTCCAATTATGCATATGGCAGTTCAAGGTCTCTGTGGTAACAGACCGATTAGTAGCAGAGCTTTCGACGAGGTGTGCTTGTATGTGTGCTTAAGTATATTTTAACAAAAACCTCAAAGAAACAGTAATTAGGCCTCTAGACAGCCAATGTTCTGATGGAAAGAGACAAAGAGGTGAGTAATCATGGGATATAGTGAGCACAAATACTGCAACACATTCTCCTGATTATGTTAAACTTAGATAAGTTCATGCCCCTGCCCTCAAGGTCACAGGTCAGTTAGGTTAAAGGTCAAGTTTCAGTTTGTATCACCATTTCCTACTTATCTGGCACCAATTGGGCTGTCTGAATTGTTGGACTAACTGATCCTGTATCAGCTACTGCTTAACTTCACATATGTTCAGTTCACCCCAGCACCTCTAAAACAATTTTGAGGCGAGTCTTTGCAGATGTTTTTTGTGTTTTTGAGGCTCTTCTTGCCTGGCCGTGCATGTGTAGATAAATGTAATTCCCTCGATCTCTTTCTCAATACTTTACTGAAATATTTATTAAAATTCCGGCCCGTGTGTTTAACCAATGAAAGATTAGATCTACGGCTTAAATTGTCAGACCAAGACTTTGCTTAGCATAACCTTATAATGTTGGGAAATTAGTGTTTTCTAAGGTCCAGCTGCTTGAAGAGATGGGTTAATTGCCTGTGGGCTCTCTGTCATCATCACAGATTGTAACACATCTTAGATATGTAGATTTAAGGTTTTCTTAATGTGTTTATCCAAGTCTCCAGATACAAGTTAGTGGGAGTTTTGTGCTGAAGTCTCTGATTTGAAGACATATAGACACAACTGTGTGCCATTAAGACTGAAAGAGGAGCTGTTGCAGCTGTATGAATTTTCCAGCATAGCTGCTAGATGTTTTTCTATAGATGAGCACCAGCCTGAAGTAGGATCAAGCTGGTCAGGAACTGTGACCTTTAAAGAGAGAGAGTGAGAGAGATATACCTTGTGGACACCCATGTTGGTAGCCGAAGATAGACACTTTGACTGACCACCTTCTGGGTGGGATGACTGCCTTTCTGCCACCCCTGTGGTCCCTCAGGGAAGAGAGCTCCTCACTCAAATAGTAAACACTGAAACGCTCAGTTGGAAAGCGCAGGGGGGAATGGGTGTAGAGCTGGTTGTAGAGGCACAGCTGGTGAACAGACTGAGTGTAGAATGTGAGCTCATATCGAGGAAAAGCAGAGTATTAATTGCTCCCTAAAGAATTTATGCTTCCTAACTCAAGCTTCCCTCCATCTCCCAGCATTTCTTCTGCTGACTCTCGCTCATACCTATCCGGCTTAAAAATAAACACCTTTTGCCCTCACCTCGGTCGCTCTCTGTTTCCATTACTTTTGCTAAATTCTCTGTTGAAATGTTAGTCAGAAGTCTCAGAGCTCCCATTTGAGCAATCACTCAATCCATGACTGTCCCTCAGAGCAGCAGTGTTTATGTGCCAAGATGGAGAACATTAGAATTAAGGACATTAAACTGTAACCATAAAGTTTTAATAATCGTTCTAATTATATAAGAATAGTGACAAAATAACTTACAGAACAATTTTTTTTTCCATCTGATGAATGATAAAAACATTGACATCCAATCAGAATCCACCCGACTTTAAAGAGCTTAAAAGAGCATTTAAAGCAGCAGATGACATTTTATTGTAAGCGTACTAATAATAAACAGAAAATTACTCATTCTCATTTTGATGAACCACTATTGATTCTTAAATCCCAGGAATAAAACTTCTATGCTTCTATGCAAACTTCAAAGTCTATGCTGTTTTCAGTTGATGAATGAACAAAACTTCGTAGCGTGATTCCCATCCAATAAATCGCAATATGCTTTGTACTTTGTTACTTTTGATATAAAAACAAAGTTCAAGATTTCAAATTCCATTTTATTATGAAATTCAAACAATAAATACCATAATGGAGAAAAAACATCAAAGACAGCATTAAGTTTTTGGCAGAATATGGGAAGTTGTGTGTGGAGTGATGAATCAATGAAATGGCTTGCTTCCCACAAATAAAAAGTTGTTATCTAAAGAGGAATGATCAGATGTTATTTTTCAACAAGACAATACTCCTGCCCAAATTGCAAAGACAACCCAGAAGTGGCTTGAGAACAAGTCCATTAGTCTCATGTTTTGACCCGGTCAGAGTCCAGATTTGAACCCTATAGTGAAAATTTGGTCTCACATTAAATTCAAACGAACTGGGAGACATTTTTCAACTACTCATGAACTGTTTGAAGCCATTAACATTGAGTGGATCAACACTCTTGTGTAATTCTTGCTAGTTTCCTGACAAGTGATTTGTGGTTAAAATGGTTAAGACCACTAAATATTTTGCCCTTTTTTTGCCCAGGAGTGCATAGTTTACAACATTTGTTGAGAGATATTTTTTCCTCGAGAAAATTTGCCATGGACTGTACCTGATACATACCCCAATTAATCGATATCGAATCACAAGCTTGTGAATCAAAATCAAATCGAATTGTAAAATTTGTGTCAATGCCCAGCCCTAGTGTGGACCAATGTATAGTTATCCTTCTTGGTGTGAACCAAGCCTAGTTAGATTCATACCCATGAACCTTTTTTAAAAGATTTTGGCATTTTTTCCTTTATTTAGATATTTTAGTTGGAGAGAGGACAGGAAGTGAAGTGGGAGGGTGGGTAGGGTCGGGGAAAAGACTACAAGCCAGGACTTGAACTCGGGCCCACAAGGCCATCGGCTCTGAACTAAGAACCTTTTTAAGGCATTGTAGGTGCACTTTCAGTTATTTCTCAAATTTTTTTTTTTTTTTTTTCCCTGGGATTGCTTTCTCCACAAAGGATACATTATTATTATTAAAAATATTAATCATTATGTTTGTATTCACATTACATCATTAGCTTAGCAAGATGCTTATGAAATTATTTTTTCAATTATTAGAAAGCATTTTTGATTGATTATTTTGTAGACACAATAATGTTTCTAGCCTACCTTGGATTCTATAACTGTGATACCCATAGGCCTACTAAATAGAGCAAAATTAGGCCTCCTGAAGACCATGCTCAAATCAGGCCAGCTTGTGGTTGCTCCGGAGAATTCTTTGCTAAAGGGAAAATCCAAAGTGTGCTTTCATATAAATAAGCACTAATGAAGTGTGAAATGTTCCATTTTATCACCATTTGTTCCATTTATGGGAGATTCCACACCCGGGCCGTGGTTTCATAAGCTCTATGAAGAACTGTCCCATTCGCAGGATTGTCACCATCTGTTCCAGATTACATTGCTCAAAGAAGACGCTGTTTGATTTCGGTTTTAAATGGCAGCCTTTATCCTGTGCATCAAGTTTTATTCAAACAGTGACATCCTAAACCAGACATTTCAGTTTGGGCCTCAATGCTTGGGCTTAGGGGACGCTGGAAAAGCAAACAAGTCACCCAGCTGCGGGCTGCTGCTTAGATTATATACAACAAAAACACACACGCAAATGCATTGAATTCTGATGGCTAGTGCCTACCAACATACACTCTGGAGACTCACACACACGGGATACTTTGCTTCCCTTGGCCTCAGACATGTTATGTGATTCTACACTCAGCCCGTCACAAATATGTGTGTGTCAATGTGTCCACCTGAGCCACTGCCTTCTCTGAGAGTGCTGCCCTGCACAGAGCCGGCTTTGTTCTAATAGTAACCCGACCCAAGATCTCGTAGGGTTTAAGGGGGTCCTGGGTTGCCCAATGTCTCTCCCAACCTCTGTCGTATTGAAGGGTGTGTTGAGAGACTCCCGAGGCAGCTGGCTGTTTTAGCTTCCCTTAGCACTTCAAATAAATGAATGAAGACGTATAGAACACACACACAGAATGCTTCACCCGCCTTGCGTCACTCACTTCAGCCCCGGTTTCCTTCGATCAACACGAGAATGAACAGTTGAGTTTGATTTTAAAGGAAGGACTTGTTAAAGTATAGCAGGGAGGGAAGGAAAAGGAGATCCAAACATGGGAATAAGGGAGAAGAAAGAGACTGCTTTGGATTCTGGGTTTATTTGGCAACAGGTTGAGCCAAAGGGTTGGTTTACGGCCATGCCCTAGGAAGGCTGAGTTTCCAGGTGGCTCAGTCCTAACACCCCTTAGGCATACACACACACAAACAGCATGTGTGTCTCTAATCCCCAACTTACTGAAACATGAGTCTTGGGTAATGAGAGGGCTTTACACACACACAGGCTCTGTGAGCTGGTAAGTGCCAGTTTTGGTGGGCTGTTGGAGGGCTTATGTTTCCAGAGATCTCAGCGAAGGGCAGCATTCTGTCCCCCGTGTCACACATTCAGAGAGACAGAGAGGCACTGAGTGCAATTTCTGTCGTTTGAATGGATTAAAAACATTCAGCTGTGAAACCTGAGTGAGAGTGAGGACTGATTGAAGTTCCCTGAGGGACACACCACTAATGGTGATCTAAAGAGGAGGAATTCAGTTAATGTCAAAGTGTTACTATTGTAGCAATTGTAGCCAATCACATATTAATATGCACACAAATACACACTTTAAAATAGTTAGTAGTAGGTATGCCTGATATATTGATAATCATATTGATATAGGACAATATTAGTTACTGTATTAGTTACTGTATTTTTTTTAAATGAATAAAACTTTTTTTTTTTTTTTTTTTTTTTACATTTTTATAAAAATACATTGAGTCCCTCATTCAAAGTAAGTCGAAGATTTTTTTACCTGTTGTATCAAGCACCACTAATTATCGTCTGACGTATTGACCAACATTTATTTTGTGCAGAATGCTGCGTGTAAGCACCCAGTGGGGTTGTTATTAATCTCTGTAGGTGATGTCAGTCTAACTGTTCTTCATTGTGTCAGGTCCTTCCCTTTCTCCAGCAATAGTTGTTACCCCGCTGTTTTCAAAGCACACACACACATACACTCTGTTCTCCACCTTCTTAAACACTATGGTACAACCCACTGGGTTAAACCACTCACCGCTGGGGCCAAATGAAGCTGTGTGTGTCATTCAACCACTGCACATGACACTAGTTATATGGCGGGACAAAACAGCCATCACAATCAGCAGGTGGACCTGCTAGATGGGTAGGTGTGTGTGTGTGTGTGTGTGTGTGTGTGTGTGTGTGTGAGAGAGAGAGACAGAGAGAAAGAGAGAATATAATCTCTGCTGGTGTGTTCTTTTGTCATACTGAGTTTAGAGCTACTTCATTAGTTCATGAATCACTGAAATACCAGCGAGGAGTTAAGGTTATGGAAAGACTCTGATTTCCGTTCCATTCGGTTACTGACAGTAAACAGGTGTCTTGTAATCCTTTTTGTAGAATAAGTAGGGCTACATGTCAGTTATGGTGTGCTGGTCGCCATCTGCCAGTGTGAAAGTGTGTGTGTGTGTGTTTGTGTGTGTGTGTGTACTTTGAACGCTGTGACTGCAACAGGATCTTACCACAACTGTCTCACTTTTTACAGTGGGCATCTGTTTGATATAATGCTCTTGTGTCCTCTATTAAAATCTTTGATGACTACAAGGTCACATGGAGACTCAGAGTTCAGGTTTGGTTTCTCAATGGATGCTGACTTGCATGGCTGCTTTACAAGCTGTAAATATTTACAGTCCTACCAGCTTTTACCCAGAGCATTAGTTACCTGCTTTTCAGAAAGATAAGAGGGTTTATTTAACAGAGAATGTCTGTCTAGACAGGGTGAAATTAACATCCGCTACCAGTTAAATATGTTTTTGTTGTTGTTGTTGTTTTTTGCATGTGACCCCTGTGGCTGTATTACAGAAACTTCCTATCTTTATTCTTGACTCAAGATTTTAAAAAGTTCTATTTCCAAAGTGAAGTTACAGTGGTTACTAAACAAACAGGGCTCCAAAATGAAACCTTTTTTCCTGCTGATACGACTAAATTTTGTTACAGATTGCACTGGTGCGACCACCACATTACCCAACTGATAAGAGCTGCCATTTCTGTTGCATATGAGAAAATATGTTTTCTTATGTGTTTCCTGTAAAATAAAGTTTTAAATAGTGTTATTTCAATAGTAATAATTCTTGTTTTAAAATTGTTATTTTTATTTAGTAATAATAATCATAATAATTATTATTAGTCATATTGATATATAAGCACAAAATATTTGGGCAAATTTTGCAGCCCTACAAGCAAGCACTACAATCCTGGTCTTCTTTAAACTTTTTTGTTAATTTGTTTTTTTATTTATCATTTTAAATCGCAATTTTAACCAAAAAAAAAAAAAAAACCCACACAATTCGATTTTTTCCCCATCATGCTGTTCTATCAAATGTATTTACATTATTCATTTCAAGGTTCATACAACCTTTTGAGAGTGAAATTCAAGCAATTTTTTCAAGGACTTTCAAGTGCAGATTTTACTTTTGAATTTGTATTTAGACATTATGAATTCACTATTATGAAATATCAAATAATCAAGAAATACATTTTTGTCAAAGTTTGATACTCTTTGTAGTGAAGTATGAAGTAGAAAAAAATGAAAATTTTGAAATAATTTTGAAAATTATTAGTAGCTGGTAAAATTGGTCATTTCCTGCCCTAGACATTAATATTTAAATGTTGTGCTAGCTGACACAAGACGTGCAGCTAAAATAGGAAAGTGTAGTGCTGATAGACAGGACTTCGACTCCCTCATCACCTCTTTGTCTCTTTCTGACTGTGCTGTTGGTGTTTTGTCTGTTCCGGCATGTTTACATTAGTATTCACTATCACTGCAGCTGCTCTGTGAACAGCTGTATCATCTAATTTTTACAGTCAGATGTAAAAATTTCCCTTCTTTCAAAACAAATTAGAGAGCTATAATTTTGTAAACACTGTAGTTTTTACTTGTGCTAGACTAGTCAGAGTAAATGGACGATTTAAATTAAAGAGGTATGATGGACAAAAGTACAGTCCGCTCAGTGTATCATTCTCTTGTGTACTTGTGTGTCAGTCTTTCAACTGATAAACACAGAAAATGACTCTTTTTCCACAATTTTATAATGGAAAATAAAAATTCTGGGGAAAAAATTGGAAATTACACATTATGCAGAACTTTAAAGTGAGTGTGAGTTGCTGTTTACAATCCATTTTACTTCCATAATGTGATGTATTTCTAAGTAAAATAGGATCTTCAACAGCACACAATAAAGGGCAGGACTTGAGTTTATCCAATGAGAATTGATTTGATCATAAAAATCACAGTGAAGTCAGACCAAGTTTGCTAAAACAAAGCTATTTGGCTATTGGTTAACACTAGTCAATAGCCTGCATGGTCTAAGTTATGTCAGTGGTCTGTACTTCTGTTCCTCAGCCTTATTTTCATCCAGGGTGAAATTAAAAATGGGTTATACACAGACTAAGGTCTATAGTGACTGATGAAAAGAGACCGATATACCTCTTTCCTTGAGTGACTCGATACGTTTGCAGCAAGTGTGTTAACACCCTTCTGGGCTCTGTGTGTGTGTAACATTCCCAGTTGCTGTCAGAGCATTCTCTTGTTTCAATGTGTGCACATGATCTCAGTCCTCAGGGATATATAAAGATTTGTTCTCAGAGGGATCAACACTGTCCTCACCATGGAAGAAATCTATCCTTCTGCCAGAGTCTACCAGTCACACACACACAGAGACTAACTCTTTAACATACTCTGAAATATACATCTGCCATGGGCCCCATCATCAGAGAGAAAGTATGAGAAAGACAGAAGAAGTGTTTCAAAACCTGGTGAGATGCTTGTCAGCAGCACTTTTGGGCATCATAGGCATGTTCAGATTGACTAGACTCAAATCTGATACATTAAGACATGATATCTCACAAACATTCATGAGGGTGCTAAAAAACAACTGTTCAACAGAGACAGAAAGGAAATGAATTAACAACAGCAGGAGCTTGCCAGTTTGGAGCAGAGGCAGTGAAAAGCGATGTGTGACAGAGTGAATGAGGTGTGTGTGAGAATGAGCTGACAGTAATGTGTTTGTGAGGGTGGGATGGGTAGTAGTTGTGTGTGTGTTTTCAGGGCCCCGGAGAGCTGTGTGTCTGTCACAAGTGCTTAGAAAAACATCTCTGCGTTAATCACAGTAATTACAGCAGATTGACCAGCTTTAAACAGCGGCAGCAGCAGTTATCACCTTAGCCATCTGTGGGAGACAAACCCTCACACATCCACTGAGTTGAACAATCACACAGTTCACACACATCCGTAAAAGCAACAAACACAGCACAAGGTGTTGAGTGGAGAGTGAATTGTGGCACTAAATTGGTGGCCAACATAAACACCCAGACATCTGCTGTCGTGTTTGCTCAGTCTCCTCAAAAATGTCCCGTGTATGCTCAGAATGGCATGTCGGGTTTAGTTTGTTTGTCTCTTGAGATTCTGTATGTACTTAATTTCCTCTTTTAGATCATCACTGACATGAAGTATTCATGATCTCACATGATAACCACGAGACTCATCTACTTACAAACATGCTCTGATTGGTCCATTACACAAGCCTGTATCTGTCAGTCATTATACAACCGTTCTCTGACAGTCAGTGACCAATTTAAAAAGGATTTTCAGAAAAAAAATCACCATTGATAGCCCTGTTTAACACTGTTTGCAGCATGAGCTCACTTTGATACTGAATCCGTAATGAAGACTCCTGGGTCAGCAGTCTGCCTGAGTGTATGTTATTTCAGCCCAAAGGTTAAGAGGCGGATTGGCCTGTCTGTCATTACGGTGATTGATTATGGCTGTGAGCTTGGCTCGATTAGGGACCGCGGTGATCTCCTTCCACTAAAGTGTAAATAAATATCACTTTCGCAATATTTGGCTGATGTAGTTGCTGATATTGATAGTACACTGTTAACCACAAGTAGCAACTTCATAAAAAATGGGCCAAAAATCTAAACTAGATTAAAATCCAAAATCTAATCAGATCTAATCTAGACTAAAATCAAAAATCTAATCAGAATGTCTGCTTTTTTAAATTATTTTTATTCTTTCAAGTCTTCACGTTTATTTATATAGTGCTTTAAACAAAAAAGATTGTTTCAAAGCAGATTTACAGTGAAAAACAGGAGAATAATTCAATTATGCAAACAAAATTCAACTCTGTTGGAAAACAGCTCTAAAAAGACAATAGTAAACAGTAATTTTTCAGTTGAAATCAGTTCAGTGTTGATTTAGTATGGTTCTATAACTGAGTTCAATTAATCTAAAGCAGCTATGGATATGTCATCATCCAGCTCAGATCCGTTCTTATCGAATAGTGTCAATAATATTGCAGAATATTGTGCCGAACAACTAAGCAAGCCAAAAGGTGACAGTAGCAAGGAACCCATACTCCATCTGTGACAGAAAGTGAGGGAAAAAAACATGATTCTGTTCTGTATTTGTCATCGTCAGATGTGGCCACTGTCAGCTGGGATTAGTCTGTCAGCATCTCAATCACTGTTGTGTTAGCACTCTTTCTCTCTACCCTCAATTATAGCTGTAGTATATCAGCTTTCCATCTGTAGCGCTGCTGAAAATAAGTTAAAGCGTGTTAGTGTGTGCATGAGCTGGGAGTTTCTTTTTATTGCATCACCTGCAGCCATGCTCTCAAATTAGTGTTTTACTGTTGATTACATCAAGTGCTGTTCTTTTAAATGGACAGGTTTAAAAAAAAAAAAAAAAAAAAACGGGCTTGTTTTTTTTTTTTTGGTTTTTTTTTTGGTTTTGTTTTTTCCCCAAACGGCTGTTCTGAACACCTAGCACAGGTGCACCATTACTGTATCCTGAGCACATCAGTTGTTGAGTTTAGAAGCTTCTGGCTGCATTATGACACCCTCTTCAGTTAGGAATTTATGCTTTGTTCTGATCTATTTGTAGTGTTTACTGTGGTATTAGTCACTGATGATAGATGAGAGCCTTCAAAGACAGTAAGAATAGCCCACTTTTGTTGTCATCGTTGGGTCTGAGCTGGTTAAAGCTAATCTATGTTGTGGTTGCAGCTGAATGCTTGTTGCTACTGCATTGTTTCAGCTGTGGCTTTGTAGCTGCCCTCTAAGGTACTTACATCATCTTTCTGTAAGAGAGCCCCCTGTCCTCTCTTCTGCTCAGAGTGATCACAAATAGCCATGCCTAAGCCTTTACCACCAGGCTGAAGTCTCAGTTCAGCTGATTTGACAGTAAAACGGCCGTCAGGCGGAGAAGACGTGCAAGGCTGTCAGTTACAATGAAGGGAAGAGTTTAACACAGGCCTGGCGGCACTGAAGGAAGGCCCCATAACCCCAGACCTCATCTCTAGCTTGACAGGAGTATGTGGGGCTGTTTCGGGGTGAAAGGGATGTAGAAATGGCAGGATGCCTGAAGCCCAATGTAACAGCATGACTGGCATTTGCCAGAAGGATCGCATATCGCCGCATACCATCCAGGGAGGCCCTGTAAGTATCCTGGTATAAGTATACTTACAAATGACAGCACATAAACTTATTTAGAGAGGCAGAATTCAAAGCATACTTCAGTCTCTTAAGAGTAACTGGTGGTGTTTTTTTTGTTGTTGTTTTTTTGTTTTTTTGTAGGAATGTGCAGAACTTCGTAGTAGCGATTGGTTTGTCTGGATAAAAGAACTTTATTAAGATTGGGTGTATTTTCTAGGGCTGCCCTCGACTAAAGTTTTTTCTGGTCGACTAGTAATCATTCATTTTAAGCGATTAGTCCAGTAATCGCACGTTTATTAATAAACCATATAAATCATAATAAAGAGCCTTTAATTCCTACATAGCCTAATCAGAGTTCAAGCGCACGGTAAAACTTTGCCACAGCGCACTGGCAGAAGTAATGATTATGAATGCATCGGTGAAAAACAGTGGGGAGATTGCTTTAACATTTTAATAATTTATTGATAAACTAGTGTTTTCTGTATTTTTGGCTGTAGTGATGAAGTTGACGATGCTGACTCGTCATCTCTGCAGTAGTGGACGTGCCTATATGCATGTTTCATACGGATTACATAATCTTAGAATATATTTGTTTTCCATTTGAATTGGTTAATTTAAAAGTAGACATTTCGCTTTCTATAGATATATTTTTCATGTCTGTTTACATGGAGTTTTTTTCGCACACTGTTTGCTTTCATTATTTTATTGTTTTGTTGTTATTGTGAGTGCACACAAATAAAAGTAGACTCTTCACAGATTCAAAAGATATATAGATTTTTTTCATGTCTGTGAGGCTAGTTTACATGGTTTCGATTCTTTCTTTTTTTGCGCACCGTTTGCTTTCATTACTTTACAAAAGCACAACGTTTTGTTGTTATTATGAGTGTACACAAATAAAAGTAGACTCTTCACAGATTCAAAAGATGCATTACTCTTATCTGTATGACCAAAAATGACGGAGTATTTTAAGTGCAAGTGATCGCACCGGCACCTCCATGTTAGCTGTCATGCAGTAAGCGCGCTACTATTCAGCTTTTACACTCCGCACAAACACTTGAAAAGCCCACATTTTTCTAGTTTAACATTAAAGCGAGGGGCCATGTAAAGTTTCTACTACTTACATGTCTCAGATGATAAGCCATATTTGAGGTCGATGAATGATAGGTGAGTGTTAAGATGTCCTGCCCGATGTACTATTACCACTATTACCACATAGACCAGCTGTTAACAACCTGTCCGTCACAGACTGCGTGACACTGCCGCTTCCTGTGGATTTTTTTTAAATTTTGGTCGACTAAGCCTCTTCTCGTCGACTAATGTTTAGGGGGCAGCCCTAGTATTTTGTAATTATACCTAATACAGGCAAACCACTTATTGATCTGCTTTGAATTTGAGATGTTTTGGGCTTTTGTACAGAAGGTCACTAGTAAGGCATTTAATTTGAACTGAGAATGGGCAAATTTGTTAGAGATAAACTATTGACAGGCAATGATAACTGCTTTATCTTAGAGTACTTTCACACTAAGTATTTAGTGCAGACCTGGATTTGAGCCCAGTTTATAGTTGCTGTGAACACAATCTGAAAAGTAACTGCTACTGAGTACACAAATTTTGCATCCTTAGGCATAATATAGTGTGAAAGCAGAGGGAGGAGAGAAATTTAAACTGTGGTTTGGACATCCTTTGTACATCGTTTCTAGATATAATAAAATGTATTAGGAAAAAATCAGATTGGGATTTATGTACATTCACATTCATTCATATAGCAGACGCTTTTATCCAAAGCAATTGAGGAATAGAAGAAGCCATTAATTTTAAAGAGGCAACAAACACAACAAGTGCTAATAATACAATTTTTTTTTTTTTTTTTTTTTAAGCAGGCTGCGGTTAAGTGCTGATGGGAGAGAGTGTATCATTCCACCAGCAAGGAACAGTGAATGAAAATGTTAAACAGGAATAATATGTTTGATTTGAGTAAACGTTGTAGCCTCACACCTACAATGTTTAACTCCTCTCTGGGATTTGGCTCAATACATGTAATATGTAGTGATTTCTCCCATTTTAAAAATAATATTATCAAGTATTCTTCTGCAGTCTGATAAAAATTAAACAGAAAAAAATAAAATGGTAGCAGCTTATGTAGCCTGCACCTGTTTCTGAATATTTACTGATTTAAACACTTGACCCGTTACTAACACTTACTATTCTGTTATACTATTTTATTATATTTTTATTCTATTTATTTATTTATTTATTTTTCTATTTTAAAAAAAAACCTTGCTACATGTGTTATACTAACAACAAACCTTTAACATTTCAATAATTAAATTAAACCAACTGAATTGCAGGCTGTCATTAGATAAAGTGCAGCCAAACTGAACATGCTGTGTGTTTACGGTGTATTTTGGCAGTGTTGTGTCTGGCAGGGCGTGGTTGGGGCGGGACTCTTGTAGACGATATAATCGGATATCGCAATATTTTTAAGCCGATTATAAATAAGATATTTTTACGAATCTCCCCGCCCTACATGGTATGTAAATGATATTTTATCTAGTAAAAATGTGGATAATATTTGTTCTATTCTGTTTTCCCCCTTTTGAACACATTGTTTATGAGATATTTGGGCTCTGTCTGTGGTTTTTAGCAGCTGAATATGCTGTTTTCTTTCAGAGTGGACTTGGGATAATGAGCTGTGTTTTGCTGTCCACTGAGACCTCACCCAAGCTCACTGCTCCAGAAGCCTTGTAGACCTTAATCCTGCTCAAACACACACACACACACATCCATAAACATTGTGTGATCAGATGAGAACTTTGCAAAGTCTGCCTCCCGGTCTGTTCTACCATCTTAATAAACATCCTCCTCCACGGGTGCCATTTGGAATAAAAATCACCTCTCTTCACTCTTTTTTGTCGAGGCGAGAGAAAGCTGCATTTATTTGTTTCCAGGGATCAAGGAGACTTGACAAATTAACTCCCCAGGGAGGAGAAACACACTTCTCCTCCGCTCCCTGCCCGGCCCTGGAGTCTTCATTACGGGAAGAATAAGCAGTGTTTTCACTCTCCGTCTTGTTTTTTTAGGCATGTTAGTACATTGAGAGAGTCGCTCCAGGGAGGAGCAGCAGAGCTCTCTGTGGTTCACCCTTTTAGAAGAGCTTTGGATATTTTCCATCAAAAGTCTCTACAGGAAAGCCACAGTGCAGTAAGAGAGCGAAAGAGATGGGCATCCACACTTTTGAGTGTCTAGCAAAGACAGCATGTCTGTCCTTACATGTCATATCAGTTGTTGACGGCCTACTGGAACTATATAATTTGAAGGAAACTCTTTTATAAAAGCCCTCATTCTGACACAAACAAGTGCAAAAGGCTTTTCTTTGAGTGCTGTTAGCCCTCTCCGCCTTAAATCCAGTTATTCAGGCAGGATAAAGGGTGACTTATTGCACCCACTGGGTGGCTTGTTTCTGAGCTGGGAGGCTGAATTGCCCTTGTTTGTTTTAGAGTGCCAGAGCCAGAGGGTATTGTGAGCTTTCACGGGTCAAATGAAGTAGCCTTTGGCCACGAACACACTGTAAAGTTTCAGGGGTGACAACCACATTAATTGCAGTAGTAGGGTTTGGTATCGCTGAATACCATGAAAATCAGCAGCCTTAAGAACAACTAACTAATAAACGAGACAGTGGTACAATAAGAACAAATAAGCAAATTATTATTTTTTTTTTAATTGCGAGAGAAAAAAAGTCAGAATAGCGAGATAAAAAGTAAAAGTAAGTTGCAATTACCTTTTTTTTTAACGGAAACAATCTTCCATAGTCATAATGTATGATTAAGAGCTCATATTAAAAACTGATTTTATAGTTAAGTCATGGCAATAAACCTTTTAAAGACTTAGAGAGCAATATATTACTTTAGGGCGTACTCCCAGTCTTTTATTCCCATTGTTGTAAAATTGAAAATGTCCTGGAAAAGTCCTGGAAAATGATCGCTGAAAAAGAGTGGGAACCCTGAAATTAGCATTAGCACAAATAAATACAACTAAACAAAGTTCATATCAAATGTAATATCAAATGTAAAATAACACTACATAGTTTTCTTTTTATGAATAAAATATAGATTACAGGGCTTGGATTTCAGATTTTACTCATTCCCGAATGTTTCGCGCTTATAAGGCAGGAAATTCCTGCAAACAATTTATTCAATTAGCTTGTTGGTTGAATAAGCAATTTAATCCACACAGATTATCAGATCAAATCAGTAATTTGAAAACTTTCTGTGAGACTTATTTTCACAAACAGCGAGAGTGATTCAGCACTACTGCATCTTCTCGCTTAACCTTTCAAAATGCATACATGGCTTCACATTACCGCATCCACATCGTCTGTACGAGCGAGCTGCACGCTGCTATACAAGACTTTCACTTGCATTTCTGGACAGAATTGTCACTTGCCCAATCAGGCCAGTGTTGCATTGTTATTAAACTTTATCTTATGCTCCACTTGTCAGTAAACATTCAACATTTTAAAGCATTCAGTAGTACTCGCTCTCTGAGAGAGACTTTTCTGTGCACTCATACCCAGAGTGCACACACACAAGGCCACCTCTCAAACAAAAGATAGCGAAAACTGGTGCGCAACAAAATTACCTCATTGTAAAAACACAAATACATACATTTAAGTGAGATAAATGTAATTAAAAAATTACAAAATTAAAAAATCCCCACAATAAGAGTCACCTAAGGGGAGAATTCCCCCAATACCATATGTTTATGAGGATATTTTGGCATAATTGTGTGTTTGTCCGTTCCAGCGCAAGAAGTCGCAAAAGAGAAATCAATTCAGTATTCATGCATTATATGTGAGAGGCAAGCCCTGGATGTGCTCAGCTCAGAAAACAGTGCGAGTGTGCCGACTTGAGTTCTCATTTGCGTCCTCTTATACTTGAGTGGTCTAAAACCACATTAAAATGCATATACAGGAATCGATAAGCGGAAGCTAAATTTAAATTTTATAACAAGTATCTGATTCCTGATTTTAAGGATCCAATTCCAGAATTGGAATTGATTTTAGATTCCCAACCCTATGCGGGAGCAAGTCCTCTAAATTATCGTTCCATGTGTGTACAGAACACAACTCACTCCCGAAACTGTGATGATTGACATTGTGGTAACCATTTCAATGTTCTGGTGTCTTGCATGTTTGGTAACCACATTGTGTTCAGCAGTTTTAACTAAAGCAGAGTCGACGGAGGCATCATGTTTTGTTTATGCTTAAAGGCTGCTTCACAGAGTGCATTCTTGCAGCATTGCCATGTCCACTTTTTATAAGCGTTTTGGTGCTGTTGTTTAAACTTGGCTCATACAGCGATCGAGTTCATGGAGTTATTAAAGTGCACAGGTGCAGGTCGTGATATTTCGGGCCTATTTTTAGCATAAAGCATTTCCATTTATTTAGTTTTTTTTTTTTTATGAAATTTTTCTTGTTCGGCAATTTGCTTGCAAAGATCTGGCAACACGAATGAGTCAGGCTCGTACTGCTTTCCCTATGATTTCTTGCACCGCACCATGCATTCAGACAAGAGATACATCTCTGAGGCACATTAAAATATGTATTTTAGTGTGCATCAGAGATGTATCTCTCGTCTGTCATCTCTCATATCTCTCGTCATACATCATTAACAACTAGTTGTTCAGTTCGTTACGTACACACTGCGTAGAATTTTTGTAAATGAGGTTGTCACTACCTGCATTTTTTGGGAGTTAATTCGGTTCTAGAATGCGGTTGTCACTCCCGTAAATGACTGAACTGTGTGTGTACAGAAAAGGATTAAGCACTAAATAGTGAATTGAGAATCGGATGTAGTTGCAGTGTGTACATGGCCTATATCTCTAAAATCTTTGGGGATGTTTTTTCGGTCTGTGGAATACACATTGAAATGATCAGTTTTTGTGTGTGTGTGCATTTAGTTCTTTGGTGTGCATGTATATGCATACATATGAGTGTTTGTGCAAACGAGTGTCTTGCCTCCCCCCCCATGTCAGATGGCAGATGTTTGACACAAACCCATTCCCCAGGGGCACCTTGTGCTCCCAGATTATTGATCTTCATCTGGTAGAATGCTGCAGGCCAGACTGACCCTTAATGTCTGCATCACACACACTACCTCTCAGCTGCACACCTGGGACCTTATGCTCTGAGCTGGGCCCCATGAGCCACTGAATTGGGAGGCCCCTAGGCCCTTGAGAGAGGGATCAGCAATCCATGGGGGTTCTGTTCCAGAAGGATCCCCAAAGCCTATGGGATTCAGGCTCAATTAGCATCCCTTGCTGCGGGCAATGGAGAGGCCAGGCTGGGTGTGAAGAGATGGAAAATACAGTGGGGCATGGTTCACCCTTTGAAGCAGACAGAGAGGAGTTAATCAGAGTTATGCATGCAGTGTGATCCCCAAGAGCTTTTGGTCCCAGAGGATACATCAACCCTTGGTTGACAGTCATTCTCTCTTATATGTACAATAGAGCTGCACGATTAATCGTAAAAAGATCGTGATCTCGATTCAGGCACCCACGCGATCCTACTTTATTAATGACAACGATTCTCCCGCGTCTATTAAACCTTTGACAAAATCATACCGGAACGTTCAAATCTGTGTTCGTGCTGCCAGAGCCATAGAGAGCCGTTTTGAATCACACATTAGTTATTTCTGTGTTACAAATATTCACATTATCACAGAAATACTGAGATATAAGTTTTAAGTTAGTATTTAAACACCGATGTCTACGATAGCGATCAAAATAGAGCAAACTACCTTTTGAAACGAACTTGGCACGTCAAATAACGGTTGTATCAATTACATCTAATTCTACTAGGTGGCGACAACTGACTGTTAAAAAATGTATTTGCCATTGAATCGTTCATTCAAAAGATTCGTTCAAAAACACTGATTCATCCAGCAATGAAACAAGTATTTATTAATGAGTCATTGAATTCATTCAAAACCATTTTTTAAATAATTCATTCAAACATTTTCCAGCAATTAGAGTCAGCAATTTATATTTGGTCAGAACCTCTAGTAAATTACATGTTATTTTGTTTGGTTGTATATTCAGAATCGTGGGAGAATCGTGATCTCTATTTGAAACCAAAAAATCATGATTCTCATTTTATCCAGAATCGTGCAGCTCTAATGTACAATAAAATGCTAATATCAGCTCATTGAAAAAGCAATTTTGGGTGTGCTGGTCAGGTTTTTCTTGTTTGTGTCCTTTCCCTAATAAAAGACATTAAGGCATTCACATGACCTTATGTTATTGGCTTATTAAGGCCAATTCACACTGTACCGACAAATGGCGACCAGCATCTGTTAGCTTTGCTCAGCACTTGCTTTCACTGACTGAACATGTTGAATCAGCGTCGATATTGGAATGTCTGAGAAGTGACGCACTGTAATCTGGCGGCTGTCGCCATTGGTTGGTGTCTATTGGTGCAGTGTGAATTAGACTTTAGGCTCTAGTCCCTCATTATTATTAAGTTATGGTTCTATATTAAGTTATAATTTTGCTCTCAGAATTTGATTGAGTAAGACACATCTTTGATCTGGCAGAGTAGAATTACAAATGAATTTTGCTCTTTTAAAAACAACACTGAATGCAACAAAGACCTGCTTCTGAAAGTAAATAGAAACAGTTTTCTGTGGCACAAGGGTTTCTTTTCTGTCTTGCTGTTTTATCAGTTTATTTTCAATTTAGTTTAAATCTGTTCTTTGTAAAATCAGATGATAGACCTTTACCTCCATAATATGTAAGCATGTGTGATATCTCTTGTCTCTTCAGTTCCAGATTTTAGCACTGATACAAGCTCTCCTTCTCTTGTCTCTTCAGTTTCAGATTTTAGCGTTGACACGCTCTCCACCAATGCCAGCCAGGAGCTGCGTGGCCTGGGCATTCCCAAGGTGTCAGGCCTAGAGCGCAGTCAAGAGAAGAGCCAGGAGACTTCCCGTGAACTCTCCTCGGCCACCCCCTCACTGGTGCCCACTTCCCATTCCAAACCTCCCCTCCCCGCCCCTCTTCACCTCCAGCCACCCCCCTCCAACCGGGGGTTACCCTTGCCCCCAAGTCCAGCCCAAACCCAGCACCCTTGCCCAGAACACCCTCTTAGACCGCTGTCGCCCCCTAGCGCTCTGCCTCCAACCCAGGGCCACGAGCCCTCTCAGGCACCCCCACCCCAGCCTCAGGACCCATCTGAGCCTCCATCTCACCCAAGGACACCTCGAACCCCAGGCATCTACCACCACCCGCCATCACCAGCGCTACCAGCCCAGCAGAACCCCACCCAACCTGTGCAGCACAGACCACCCTCACGGTGCCACCCACGTCCCATTTCAGCCTACAGTGGCAACCTTACTCTTAACGGCCTCAGGTGAGTGGGCAGCAAATGAGTGTAATGGAGTTAAATATCAGCAGGAAGTTTCTATTATACTCCAGATGTGTTGTACACTGATTGAGCAGCTGTTCTGAGCCCACCGCTCTTAAATACTGTAGCGGAACAGTGTGATTCCTGTATTAGAATGTAAAATGTATCAATCCCCCAGTAAACATGAGGCACAAATCCCTGTCTGTATGTGTTTGTGTGTGAGTGTGTGCGAGCCTGACAGCACCACAGAGAGAACCCCAGCTGAGAGATTAGACGGTTTGATTCGTTCCCCTCCCACGTCGATGCTGCTGCTGCTGCCTTGTAGCTGGCGGTGGCTTGTAGATAACAATTTCTCTGCTTGACTCAGACACCCCAGTATCCAGCAGAGAAGCAGATCTCCTCCCTCCTCTCGCCCTTCTCTGCCAACCTTTAGATTTTTTGTGTAGTCCACTCTGTGCAGTATCTTGCCAGTGGACTGCTGATGATAATTATACTTTGTGTTTTTCTGTGTGTGTGCGCAGCTTTTAATATGAAATAATTAGCATTTAAATGATTACTTAGCCTGTAAATTAGCTCTTTGTTAGATTGCGTACAACTCTGATAAATACTTTAGCTTGTACAGCTAGGAAATCCCTCTAGGAATAACTCATTCTTCAGCACTGTATGCACATTC
This sequence comes from Mylopharyngodon piceus, assembly GCA_039654765.1. Taxonomy (NCBI): domain Eukaryota; kingdom Metazoa; phylum Chordata; class Actinopteri; order Cypriniformes; family Xenocyprididae; genus Mylopharyngodon; species Mylopharyngodon piceus. Next base: position 13,848,600 of record CM077438.1, read on the forward strand.
CAGGTTTCTGAAACTGGATTATTTTGCTAAATTTGTAGCAGACACTTTTCACTCTTACAGCAGTTTAGTGAACAAAAAGGTTTTGTGTTCAGTGAGTTCTCTTTTACACAGGCACGTTTGTACAATTGTTTATTCTCTCTTTTTTTTCACAGCAGTAGTCGAAGCAGCACTCCAGGGAAGCCCCCGGGCCCCTCTCCAGTCCCTCATCTGCACCATCACCAACCTGCCCCCACTGGGGCAGCAGCGACCTTCCCCCTGCCCCTGCCAGCGAACCCTACGGCTTCGCACACCTTCCCCCCCTCCCTGCCACCCTCCACTCTTCCTCATCACACCAATATGTTTGCGTCGCCTGCTGCTCTGCCTCCACCTCCTCCTCTCACCTCAAACACTCTGCCGGTCCCCGGACACCCAGCTGGGAGTGCCTACTCAGGTATCAATCTCTCATCTAGTATCCTTTAATACATAATATAAATAAGATCCGATATTATTGCCAGCTAATGTTGGAAAATTATCGCCAATACCGATATGGTTTGTTCTGCATTTAAATAAACAGTTTTGAAAAGGGGTTCTGGTAAAGTCCCTATTTAAATGTGTGTTTATTTTTGCTTCCCTCCCTCTTCCTTCTCCCAGAACAAGACATTCTCCGGCAGGAATTAAATACTCGTTTCCTGGCGTCTCAGAGTGCTGATCGCGGGGCATCACTGGGTCCCCCTCCATACCTGCGGACTGAGTTCCACCAGCACCAGCACCAGCATCAGCATCAGCACCAGCACACACACCAACACACACACCAGCACACCTTCACCCCTTTCCCCCACGCCATCATGCCCACGCCTGCACCGCCCATGGTGCGTACCCCAGCCAGAAATGTGAGGATAAGTGGAACACAACTCTAAAAAAAAATAAACATTGTGGTGATGGATGCGTGATTGTATGATTGAATGGTTAAATGGGTGACTGAATGTATAAAATAGATGTATACACATAAAAACCAAATGCATGTATATAAGATACAGGGTTCCCACGGTCATGGAAATTTCTATAGTGAGTCCTTTTAACGAATCATCAAACCGGTTCACAAATGATGAATTAGTTAGCGAATCTGTCAAAATCAAAATTATTGGTAAAAAATGCTCGAGTCATCAGAAATTGCTTAAAAAAAAAACTGGGCTCAAAAACTGTGGGAACACTGTAGGTAACTGTACTAGAATTGTGTGTAAATGTCTAAATGTGTATGTGTCGTACCGACTGCTAAATTATAAACGTGTACAGTACAGTATGCTGATTCAGTAAACACTGGAAGTCATGGCAGTGGCTCGCTCCCTCGATCGTAACCATATGTTTCTCTCTCGCCACAATGTGGCTTTTCTGTGTTGAAAAACTGCTGTTTTTCTCTGGCATGCTTCTCCACCCTCTGTTCTCTGCCCTGATTTTAGAATTGGCAGTCAGAGCTGCTGGCGATACGTTTTTGTTCCAGCCAAGCCTTGAGAACTTAATACTAGTTTATTCATTCCCAGTTTAATGACATCATTTTGGTCTGATGGAGTTTTGACTGAGGGCTTTTGGTTGGCAGGCAGCAGAGCTGATTAGTGAGTTGAAGCTTCATACAGACACTCCCACACACAGCTCGATGATAACCACAGTGCCCACAGAGGCATAAAAGTGGCTTTTGAACCATGCCAGGCTCAAAAGCCTCTGAGAATGGCGCTCTGTTAGCTAATGAGAGTATAAAACTAGTTTGAGAGCCGCATTGTTTACTCACGAGTGGGAAACATTCTCTCTGGATCCAGATTAGACCACTCAAACCTCATTAAATGAGCTGTTTATAGGACTATTTTTAGACAGCCAAATGGCTTCTACTTGACCATTGCTGAATAATACACATTAACAAGACAAATCCCTATGATAATTCACTGTAAATTGCAAAACAACATTCTGGATTGGGGCAGCAGAAATAAGGCAGGGCTATATTCTGATCTGCGCTAACATTCATTTATCAGGGCAGAGACCATTTTACTGCCAACCAAACACACTTTTCTGGAGAGCACATTAAAGCACTTGGTATTTGTTTTGAGCCTCATGACTCCACAAGATATTTGTCAGGAGTAAATTGTTTGTAGGCCTGAAGGACTCCTGTGTGTACTGAGCTCTGTTTCTCCTTTCCTCCACAGTTCGAGAAATACCCCACTAAAGTTGACCCTTTCTACAGACACAGCGTGAGTCCCTGTCATATTTTTGTCATTTGCTGTGATGGCTTTTTTCTTCTTGTTTAGTGTAGTGGTCATTGTCCTTTTTATTTCTGCTCCCATCATTTAATTTCATCGTGCTTTACATTATGGGTGTTTTAAGCAATAGGAGCAACTTAGAGCATTTTTAGGTACCACACGCAGCCATAGGCCTCAAGTGCCTTATTGCGCCATAATAATTAACGTTACTACATAAGGTAGTAAGGTATTAAGGGCAAATTTTTCATTAAAAATATTTTATTAAGCAGATTGGCTGCAAGATGTGTTTTTACTGAAATGTCTTGCTGGATCGTGTTATAGATAAAATGCGTTTCATTCTACCTGCCTGTCCAACAGGTTAATGCAACTTTAATTTATTTGATCTCTGCCCTTCAATTACAGAGTCGCTATTTAGCAATGATTCATTTGTGACACCCACCCAAGAACACGCACACTGCAGTAATTACATGCATTATGCAGTGCGTTGTGATAATAATAGTCATTGCTATCAGAGCAGGTTTAGAGAGTGACCCGTATTGTAAATTAATCTTGCTGTTAATCTTTGTTGAATGTCACAACAGCCGAGGGTCAGATGAAGGTTGTATCATTATATGGAGCAGAAAAGGTGCTTTGTAGTTACATTCTTTCATTTATTCATGTATAGAGAGAAAAACCTAGCAGAACATTGTTGTGAATTATTTTCACATGGTGTGTATTTTCATATTGTGACACTTTATATTATGCAGTATGTAATGAAGAGGGCCATTTAAATGTCAGCAGCTGATCTTGTGAAGTTGTTCATTTGTACAGCGACCTACAGGCTCCGGTCTCACTGTATAACTGTAAACAGCTGACACGATCAAACAAGAACCTCCCGGAGTAATTGTGTCTTATATCCTTTTTCTTTTCTCAGCTGTTCCACTCTTACCCCCCAGCGGTGTCTGGCATTCCGCCCGTCATCCCGCCAACGGGGCCCTTCGGATCTCTGCAGGGAGCGTTCCAGCCCAAGGTATCTCAATATCAAACGCTAAATGTCGGAATGTCAAGACTACACCCAAAACTAACCTCCTGTGCTGTTCTGAGTGTACTCCTGCACACATGGAATGGATCTGGCTAAACATAAACAGATCTCAGACGGTCTGTTTCTTCTTTAATGTTATGTATAGGTACAGTATAAATAGAGAATCAATTTCAAATGTTCTTTTTAACGTGTACAGTCTGGTGATGTCCCCAGTTAGCTATCAGTAGTGAGAGATGATACTGGATGATTTAAGTATCTTGTGATAAGTTGAGAATGCTTACTTTTTGTCTTTGTACACTATAGACCTCAAATCCTCTAGACGTGGCAGCCAGGCCTGGAGCTGTCCCACACACACTTCTTCAGAAAGACCCTCGGGTACGCACCCCAAAGACACAGTTTGCAATGAACAAATTGTAGTGACTGTGGTTTTTAAACTAGTGCTGGCAAACTAGCCATCGCATTTGTCAGTCATGTTATACTGTTGACCACATTGGTATGCAGGCAGTGATAGGAAGGGGAATACTCTGAATTCTGGCCTAATTATTTCACGAAATGCTTCATTAGAAAGGGAAATTTTAACATTTTAATTTGGTCAGTGATGAAGTGATGCTCGGATGCTAATTAAAAGTCCTGACTGACAGCTTTGTGTCCCTAATCTCTCTCACTCACGCTCTTTTTCCCTCTCCTCTCAAGCTAACAGATCCGTTCCGGCCAGTTCTCAGGGTAAGACTGCTTTATCAGTTATTCAGTTTGTTTCCCCACAGGAGTATGCAGGAAATAGAGTAAAAGCTCATTACAGTTTAATCCCACCTTACACTGAGCACCTGCCTTCAGCTCCACAGTCTCTTTAATTAGCTGTGCGCTGGGACTCAATGGTCTCCTCTCAGAGTCTATAGGAGACACTATATGACTCGCTTATCTGAAAACACTTTGTAATGACATTTTGCTTAATTAATTTGCAGCCATGCTTAAAATATGGGAACAAGCAAAGAAACTTGAAACTGAAATTTCACTTTAAAAATGCTCAACAGTATTACATAAAATTGTAGATAATCTTGTCAGATGTACCCAATATTCTTTATCAGTTATAGAAGTGATTAAAATTAAACTAACATGATTTTAGTCATGTATGAACATGAAAACCTTACCTTGTCTTTCTGTCTCCAAAGAAACCAGGAAAGTGGTGTGCTATGCATGTCCATATAGCCTGGCAAATTTACCACCACCAACAGAAAGTAAAGGTGAGATTTGCATACACCCTCCAATCAAGATCAGCTCATACATATGGAAAGAAATACTCTTTGTGGCTCTTTTCTTCCTCTTCCTGTTAACTCTGAACTATATAACACTACACAGTCTAAATTTTTGAGGTACTTTGAGAGGGGTATCACATTTGTTCTCTCTTGTACCTGGCCTTCTCCAGCAGCAGATGCAGGTTGACCCACACAAGCTGGACTTTGGCCTCAAACCGGAGTTCCTAAGTCGACCCCCAGGCCCCACCCTATTTGGAGCCATCCACCACCCTCATGACTTGGCACGACCTGCATCGCTTTTCTCAGCAGCAGGTGAGTAGATTATCCAAATCTTAGCGGAGTTGAGAGAGATCACTGTCACTACACAGATTAAGTGCAGTGCTTTCAGTATTTTTCAATGAGTCACCACTAATATTAGTTTTGATTACTTTGTCATTGTTTTAGTCCCTATTTCTTAGTACACATTACACGCAGTATCCACCTATACTGCAAGCGAGTGAAGTGACAAAACAAGAATGCTTTTATTATAATTCAAGCAATCTATTTTTGTGTACTGTATTTTCACTCCTGTCAGGATGTAAGAAGTTTTTGCCTGTTAGGATGTAGCTAGACCATTAGGCTTGCTTTAAGATTGGAACAAATCTTTGTTTCAGGGTCAACGCATCCCTCAGCTGCACCTTTCGGACACCATCCACATCATCCTAGCAACTTTCTTACCCCAGCACCCCACTTGGGTAAGCTAACAAGACTCTTTCACATGCATGTTCACACTCCTCCACTAGGTGTCACTGTGCAGTCAATTACTGACTGAAATGTGTATATTTCTACTTGACTGAAATGTGTATAATCTAAGGCAGGGGTGTCCAATCCTTCTCCTGAAGGGCCAAAGTCCTGCAGAGTTTAGCTACAACATGCCTCAACACCTGCCTGGAAGTTTCTAGTAATCCTGAAGACCTTGATTAGCTGGTTCAGGTGTGTTTAATTAGGATTGGAGCTAAACTTTACAGGATTAGACACCCCTGGCCTACGAGTGACTGAACACTTATTTGAAAGTCAGTGGATAGTGCTAAAAACGTGTTGATATATCTCTTCATTTGTGAATTTAGGATTCAGTTAGTTAAAAGCTGGTTCATTGTAAAAAGTCAACATTCTATAATGAAACAAGCTGTAATTCATTGGTGATTCACACAATCATTTGTTCATCAACTGATTCTTTGTTCCTGTTTTGATTGGCAGAACCCTTCAGCAGACCAGCTTCATTTGGAGGTCTGGCCTCATTAAGCACTGCAGCTTTTGGTGGGCTGGGAAACCCAGCACTCAGTGAGTGTCAATTAGTCAAACTGTTGTTTATTAGAAATTTTACCTTCAATCAACCTTTTAGCATTTGGATAAATTTCATTAACATAATTAATTGTAGGTTAAAAGGTCATTACAACTGTACGTAATTATCTGACATCAAAGATGACTCGAATGAAATAGAGAAGATCAAGAAGACTCGATGAAAAAGAGAAGATCAAGATAAATCATGTTGTTTTTCCATCTCCCAGCACCCAACTCTGTATTTGGCCACAAAGATGCACCCAGCGCACAACAGCACTTCAGCGGACCCCACGAGCCATGGAACAGACTCCACCGCACTCCGCCGTCCTTCCCCACCCCACCTCCCTGGCTCAAACCCGGAGACTCGGAACGCAGCGCGTCAGTCAGCTCACATGAGAGAGAACGAGAAAGGGACAGGGAAAGAGAACGTGACCTGGACAAGAGGGATTCATCAGTCAACAAGGACGATAAAGAACGGTGTGTAGAGCTGTGTAAATTATATTATCACAATCACATGATATTACTTGTCAACGCTAGGAAGAGTTTTTCTTTAAGTATGTATTACAATCAGCTGGTCATTATTGCAGAATAAACAGAGAGGGTGATCAGTATCACCCTGAAGAGAGGTTTATTTTACATTCATGAACAGCTGACTGTTGATTATCCAATTAATAATGGTCTATTTCACCTCTAGGGAACCTTCCGAGAAGAGGCACCAGAATCACCAATCCCCGATCCCTGTTAACCCCCTCACTCTGTTGGGTCACACTCGGTCGTCTGAGCCCTCCCGGAACCACATCTCTTCCAGCGAGCCTCGGGACAAGGACAAGCCCAAAGATCGCGAGAGAGAACGAGAGCACTCGGACTGGAAAGACTCCAACACAGATGAGCACAAGGGCAAGGAGAATCACCACAATGACAAGGACACTTCCGTCATCCACGATGGCCGGGTTTCTGAAGACAAGCCGGCCAATCGGGTTACAGCGTCACCCTACATGCGGCCAGGCGGCGTAGATCGGGTGAATGGCGGGTTGACTCGAGATGTTCTGGAGAAGAAAGCTGAGATCACATATGAGAAGAAAAACAGTGAGGTGAAGGTGAAAGAAGAGAGGAAAGAGGAGCAGGACGGCCCCACGGAAAGATCCCCAGAGCAAAGATCCACACCACAAGCACCTCCTCCTCCTGCTGCTCTTCACCCTCCATCATCAATGCCAGTACCCATGGGCATGGCCAGCATGCATCCCATAAACAGTATCAGTAGTCTGGAGAGGACTCGTATGGTGGCCCCCTTTATGGGTATCAGTCCCATCCCAGGGGCGGAGAGGTTCCCCTATCCCGCCTTTCATTGGGATCCCATGAGGGACCCTTATCGGGGACTCGACATCCACCGGAGGGATCCATTAGCTCGGGATCTGTTACTACGGAATGACCCTCTGCACCGGTTAGCAGCACCGCGGCTGTATGACGCAGAGCGCTCATACCGGGACCGCGAGCCTCATGACTTTAACCGAGACCACCCTCACGGACTGACCTTGGAACAGCGGCGGGAACAAGAGCGAGCACACCTAGAAGAGAGGGAACGTCTGCACTTGCTTCGAGAGGACTATGAGCAGGGGCGTCTGCACCCCATGCATCACCCCGCTTTAGACGGACATCTCCCTCACCCTGGTCTCATGGCCCCCGGACTTCCCAGCATGCACTACCCCCGTGTTAGCCCCTCCTCTGCTGTGGCTGCTGCTGCCCAGAACGGAATCCTCAACAAAACCCCTCCCACTGCATCACTCAGTGCCCCACCCCCTCTTATCCCAACCCTGGGAGCACGTTCCACATCTCCCAGACGGACTACCCCACTTGGCACTGACATTAGAGACAGACCCCCTTCACACACACACAAAGACATCGAGGCGCGGTGAGACCCTGATGGACTATGATGGAACTCAAAAGCAAGCACTTGAGGCTGTATTATATCTGTGTATAGATTGTGCATTACTGATTTTTTTGTGTGTGTGTTGCGTTTTTTGTACAAAAGATTTTTCATGCTCTTTTATCCTGTTCGCTCATGCATTGGTGTGTATTCTTAAACGTATACAGTACACTGATCTTGAGCAAGTGGACAAATATTAGATCTCCAACATGGAAAAGATGATTTTGGAATGTACAGGTACCCTCAATACATTGACAAAAGGAAAATCTTGTAGATATGTGCAAAGTCTGTGTTTTCTCCCCTTAAGGGGAAAAATGTAAGGTACAAATATGCAAATGGGTGTTATGAAAGCTTTACTTTGAAATGCTGTACATAGTGGGCAGTGATCAAAAGGAGAGTGAGCGCACAGGCTCTGGTTTTAGTTTAATGCTGCATATTAATGTTTTTGAAGGATCATATCGTCCAAGAGACCACATCCCTTCTTTCAACTATGCAACTCATGCGTGGGCTCTCTCTGTATCACGTTTTCTCTCTCCTAGAGGACTACCAGTCTCTACTGAACCCTCACATTCTCCCGTCAAAGCAACAGTACATGCTTACACATGACTTACAAGATTGCTCCTAGATGAGGATTTTCAGCAATGAGTATTACTCACACTGAAGTTATGAAACATATTCCCATATTCTCTTGATCCAGAAACATGCTTTTGTTCATCAAGATAAAAAATAAAAATCTGTGTTGACAATCCTTACAAATACACAAATGTTTCAAGAACCTAACAAAACCTAAATTCGCTGAATTACCTCTAAATCAGAAGTGTGGCAATTTGAAAAAGACTGCAAACATGACAACACATCCCATCATGTCACGAGACGTTTGAGTACAGAAAGCAGGACAATTCCCTATTGATCTAAATGTGTATTAAAATATTATGTATCTACACAATGATAAAGCAAGTTGTAAGCTATGGAAGTTTGTTTTTAATGAGCAGAGATCTATTTTAGTAGTCCATGGGAGGGATAGTTGTGCGCTTTTAAACTCTGTGAAATTCAGATGTTGTGCAGTGTTTTTTTTTTTTTTCCCTTTATTTTTCTCTAATTTTTTCTTAAAATCAAACATTAAAATGTCCACTGAAGCAGTAGTGGGTAGTCAATACGTATTGCAAAGAGATTGTAAGAAATTTTTTGCTGTTTATCATGTACGTAAAAAATGAAGTCCTTTCTAGATCATGTACAAAAAAAAAGGGTGAGGCGACAGCATGCTCCTCAGTTAAACTTGTGTTATGTAAATTGTGCCATGTTATTAAAAAATGTGAACTAATCCTTTCCTGAAGTTTCTGTTCCTCAATACGTCCCATCATAGAATGTGCACATACATGAAAGGGTGAAATTTAAGAACTATTTTATACTCCTAATCAATACACATAAGCCAAATCTGATAGCAGAATGTAGAGCAAGCATTAGTATTACTGTTGCTTATGTTTAGGATTAATGAGATTTATATATATAATTAAATAACCAATAATAACTAATAATCTAATATATATTTTTATATTATTAGATTATATATTTACTTTTCTCACCAACTGATTGGCTACTCAAGTACTTTTGCCTAAATATGTTTGTTAAAATGGTGTAAGGACAAGCTTAAGGGTCTCATATGAAATGTAGATGGATTATTTAAGTGTTTGTTTTATTTAAGTTTTAAAACTACTGGTATATCAGTAACAGGAAAACTGTTAAAAGTGTTCAGTATCAGAAAGTTGTTAAGGCTGCTAAGTCTAAATATCTGAGGTCATTGGTGAAAATCAACGTAGACCTAATATAATTTTCTGTCATTGTGCTCAATGCCTCTGTTAACATCTTTCCTGAAGCTTCGGTTTCTCTATGTGAACAATTCTGCACATTCTTTTCTGAGAAAATGGTTAATTTAAGATCAAAGTTTTCCCTGGTGGACTCAACCTAGGCGCTTAAGCTGTCCTGTTCAGTGGTGTGATTTGAGCCCATTTCATTTCTAACCTGTAAAGGTATAATTGAACATCTGAGACCAACTTCTTATCCTCAAGATATTGTTCCATCTAGATTCCTAAAACAAGTCTTTGACACTGTTAGCCCTTATCTTTAATCAATCATAAATAGTCTTAGTAGAATAAAGATTGGGCCTCTTTAGCAGTGGAGATACTGTAGTTAGTTTTAGACAGTCATGGACTATTCCGGTACTAACTACTAATTTTTAGACCCATATCTAACCTGCCATTTCTTTCTAAAATTCTTGAAAAAATTGTGCTAATCCAGCTGCAGTCTCATCTGAAGTCGAACAGTATTTTTGAAAAATCTCAATCGGGTTTTAAATCTCACCACAGAACTGAATCTGCTCTTTTAAAGTCTTAAATGGCATTTTTTTGGAAACTGATAAAAGCAATTCTGTTGCTTTGGTGCTTTTATATTTAAGCTCTGCTTTTGACATGGTTGACCACTATATTCTTATTTCCAGGTTGGAGAGTTGTGTTGGACTGCGGGGCACTGTTTTAAAATGGTTTTGTTCTTTTTTTTTAAACAAACAGAAGGTTCAATGTTTCTATTGGTCAGTATATGTCTTCCCCATGTCCTCTTGCATGTGGCGTACCCCAGGGATCACTCAAAAGTCCTTACAATCCCAGACACACTTTGATAAATATATAATGATTTATATTTTAGAGCGGTCGGGACGGATTTTGCAAGAGACTGCATACATCATTCGCCGGCGCATGTCACATTATATCCATAAACAGAAAGGTAAAGATTGAATGAATTAATTTGAAAGCAGTTAAAAGCGACCCAGAGATGGCCTTTTCTTACTCAGCAGGTAAGATGTTTTATTGAACGATAGATAGCCATGCCACCTGCTCAGATGCCAACTTTTTTTATTTCAGTGTGTGCACAGGTGCCTCGAACCACATTCATCCGCGCAGAGGAGCAGAGCCGAAGCACAACCAAGACAATGTTCTCTCACAAGACGCATGCATTTTTATTGTTTAACCGCTAGAGGGTTACAAGATACACTCACACTGTTTAAATAGTATGGCTTTCAAATAGTTACTACTACTATTGATAATACGCTTAAGTTGTGACGTAAGGAATACTGTTTCTAGGTCCAAGCCTCTACTCGTTTCCATTGGAAATACCATCTCAACAGTCATATATGAGCCCTATTTAGGCCTATTCATATCACACATATCACACACAAGGTAAGCTTTTAAAATACGTTGTACACACTAGTCTCCAGGCTCACGGCGTCCCAGACACCAATATTTTAACGATTCATAAAAGATTAATCACTGTCTGGCCATCTGAGATTTCAGTGTAGGAGATAAATGTTTGGGTCATGATCTGAATACCTTGATTAGTATTATAGCACACCGTAAGCGTAGTAGCCTATATTAAAGGGTTAGTTCACCCAAAAATGAAAATAATGTCCTTTATTACTCACCCTCATGTCGTTCTACAGCCGATTTCAAAACACTGCTTCATGAAGCTTCTGAGCTTTAATAATTGATTTTGTCTATAAAGAATCAATTGGATGGTTTTGGTTTGCTATTGCTGTGATCTCATGTGAGTGACAGGTTGTCCCGCCCCCGTGCCAGTAAACACGTAATCAGAGAGGGAGAGAAAGTTATTTTGATTAAATAATTAAATATATATATATATATATATGATGTGCACAGATAAATCATGTATAATTTATCAATATTCCATTAAAAAAAATAAATAAGAATGGTCCATTTTTATTTCCTGGTGACTTTAACAAGCAGATAATCCAGAGCTGGAGCTGCACCAGAGGACCCACAGTGCCAGGAGATGGAGCTGCACCACAAGAACATCTAAGCCCACAGCTGCACCATGTATCATTTTTATAAGTCATCATATCTATTTCTAAAAAAATGGGTAAGATTTTAAAGAGAAGGAAAAAAATTACTAATACATAGTTAAAAGATGCCAAACAATTCAAGCAGACGTGCAATGCCCCTGTGTAAGAGAGCAGACCCCATGCTGCTACTCCAGTCCGCTTTGAGCACCAGTCACCACTAGATGGCAGCAACGCTCCTTTATTAAATCTGAACACGCCATTGATGGGTCTGGCAACACAACCAGCAAGAGCAGGTATATGGAGGAACAGGTGCAGCGGAGGGCGTGGTACCCAGCTCTTACATCGACTGATCGTGCTCGCGCTGTCATCTGAGAAGGTTAATGAGCCGGTCAGTCTGGTTAGAGCAGCCACCCACAGGCACGCAAACAATGAATGCTGTCAAACCGGAAAAACCCTTGAAGACCAAAAAACGAGAGAAGGAAATATCGTGACATTAAATTCTGTAAATTCGAACAAAGCGGACCAAACACTGTGAACATGATTCATGATACATCCGTGTTTCACCACAAATTGCGTAACATCCGATTTGCATTAATTTCAGTCATTTATAGGGTTACAATTTTAATCCATGAGAAACTGCACTGAGTGACATATGAAAGAACCATCAATCAAGCACTGAATAACATCATTTCCTCCAGCTGCACTGCAAATCTAAAACATCCTCTCCAGAATGCTGTGCTTGTCTTTCTCCTCATGTTAAGAAATCTCCTTAGAGTGCATCAATACAACCATGGAGGGAATTAGTTACAAATAATCTCATGCCTGACAACAATAATAATTACATGCATCCGAAACACATTCATGCACACAAAAATCCTTGTCTATTTCTGGATACACATACTTCTCATTGTTCAATATTCCAGTGAAATCTATATCGTGTATGGATAAATGAGAGACATTATAATGAAATATTATTTTTTAAAAATGTACTGCCTCCAAGCCCCTTTTGCAAGAACATTTCTATTAAAATTATTAATGTAATTGAGCACCTACAGAATAACTTCCTTAAAGAGTTCCTCAAAGGAATGAAGCCTTGTTCTGTGTACCAGCCCCATGTCCTTGATTCCTGTGAACAGACTGAAATAAGCCAGAGATTCTTCTGTGGTACACAAAGCACTGATAAGACAAAAACAGCTGCTTTAGCTCCAAACACGTGAGATTCAACAGTTCAGCTGTAACCTGTAAGCTGTAAGCTGTAACATGTTCACAGTGCAATGTAATATTTATGACATGCAATGAAATACCACATTTTAGCTTTTTTAAACTCATGCTATGGATTCTGTTATCAAAGAGAGCGTGACCTTCTCTTCAGGCTGACTGCATTAATATTAATGCACGTTGAGCTTATCAGAGTGAAACTCATCTATTCATAACACACCAAAACCAGTGCATGATGTCTCAAGATAACAGAGGGAATTTTTTTTCCTTCAAAAGTCAATTTCTGATGCATTTCATGGATCAGTATGGGTTGTGAAATCTCCATGAGTCAAACAACTAAAAAAAAATGTGGAAAAAGTGCTTGTCCTTATAGCAGGGCCCCTTTTAGGTTCTTCGGTCCACAGCGGCACAGCGCCAGAGTCAGAAGTAGATGATAAGGTGTTCGCATTTGTGAATAGATTGTTATGATATCTGCATGCAGTTCTTTGTCATAAATCCAGTTTACATAATGTAATGCGGGAGCAATACAAGACCGTTTCACATCCACTGTTAAGTTTTCGCTGCGTTCACCTCATCACAGCACTTTTCCTCCAGCGAAAATAGAGCTTTTAACACACAAGACATACTTTAGAAAATGTTATTTTCATTTGAAAATGTCATTTTTACATTAAAGTGTGTTATTGTGGCATTAGATTAACATCACGCACAGAATGTTTTACAGATACAATCACACTGTAAAATGATTGGTTGGTTTAACTTAAAAATTTGAGTTAATACAAAGAAAGATTAGTTTATTCAACAGAAACTCAAAATATGTTATCTGAACAACATAACAAATCATGAAAATAATTTTTTACAGTGCAGTGAGAGACAACACAGTCAATTCACTCATTCAAATTGCATTTGAAATTGAGTGAATGACAGAGAAATATCATGTAGTTATTTCGTTAATGAGCCAGCAGCTGATTGTGACATTAATTAGCCTTAGAATATATTTGTTTTTTATGTCACTTTGAATTATTATAGAAGTGGCAAAATTATAGATTTATGTGCTGTTTTTTTTTTTTTTTTTCAAAAGAAAACAAAGGAATAGTTTAATATAGGGCATATTACACATATTGCCAATCTAGACAATTACAGTAATATAACGTTTGTCTATTCAAGATGAATATATTTAAAATCATATCATATAACTATTAGATAACAAACTTTTAAAAAAATGAAAAATAAATATTTTAAAAACTAATAAAAATGACAAAAACACAAAATAAACTAAAATGAAAACTATACATGCAAATAAAAGCTTATTCAAACTGTTAACAAATACCAAAGTAGTATATAAATAATCATTAAAATAACAATTTTACAACATAAACCAACCTTCATACAAAGTTCAAATAATCTGCTATTTTAATAGACTTAATGACCTTGATGCAGTAAATAAGAGTCTGCAGGGGTCCTCTGACATATCTTCCTGTTTAGTTTTTCTGATTTTTTATTTTTATTATTAAAATAAAATGATTGTGCCAAACTACTTTTCCTCAATAATTGAATTCTTAATAAATCTTAAATAAAAATAAAAAAAGTCGATTCAGATATTTTCAGCACACTATCTTTGTACAACCATCTGTGGTATTTGATAGCGTCAAGTTCTAAAGATCCTCAAACCATCCAAGCTAGACCACATCAACTGAACCGCTCTACCAATTATCAGCCCGTCTCTTACTGGAGTGTCTGCCGTCTGACCCCTGGCTTGTCTCTCAGAGCCATTACACCCACATATCAACGCTCTGCAGAGGCACAAGCCCGATCAGACTGCAGTTATCTCCCATCACACATACTCTGAGCCCTGGAGGCCCACTTACGCGGGGCATGATGTGTGGGCCCTGGGGGAAGACTCAATCTCTGTTAGAGACAGAGACACAGAGAGACTCTCTAATTGCCTAACTGGATTTAGCCTCCGGTGTGAAATATCTCCAGAGGGAAAATGGAGAACGATAGAGACATAAAGAGAGATGGAAAGACAAAAAAGCAAGAGGTGAGAAATGGTTCTACACCGCTAATTCAGTGGTCCTGACCTCTGCTCTCCTCTGGGAGATCTCATAGCACACATATATTCCAGATACACAGCAGACACGGCAGCGGTAATGGAGATGACCCCAATATGGCCACGGGAGAGGAAAAAGAACACATTGCATCGACCCTCTAACACCCACAACGAAACATATTACCTGCTTGTTGAAGGCTCGGTGCTAAACGTCTATGTGTGCTGATTGCCTGTAATGGAATCCAGCGGTGCTTCAGACACATGGATAAACCTCATTGCATCCAAAGCTATAAACTCAGGTTAAAAAAAACACCAATTGTGAGTAAATAATGGCATCTGGTGAGTGAATAAAATGTGCTGGCCTGGAACTTTATTAAGAGCTGCAAAATAATACATAGTTTGTTAATTTCATTTATGAAAAATATTTGATGATGACCATTTTCCCATGACTAAGACGAAATGACAATGAGACGACATCGACATCATTAAACACTGACTACATCAACATGAAATACTGAATAAAAGACGAGAGTAAAATATAGATTGAAAAATAAAAACGTTTTAGAAAAGATGTTATAGAAGACTAACTAAATGGAAAGTAAAATTGAGGACACAGGCAACTGATAACCACATTAAAATAAACACATTATAAGTCTTTGCTATGGTCACGTAATTTTGATATTTAAAGGCTTTAGAAAGAAAAGCACCAAATATATTTGACTGCACATTAAGTTAGGCTTCTTAAACCTACCCCGGGTGATGCTACTCCACAAACCACCAACAGAGCATATAAAATACCAAAAATAAAAATATTTTTTAAAACATCGGCAAGTAAAACGCTGCGTTTATATAGAAGTGTCTCTTTACGACCACAACAAACGGGACACTTTTCAGACGCGCATTCCACCTTCGCCTCAGCGCCAGGCACAAGTCAAACGAGCGCGGAAAAGATAGGTGAGGACGAGGGAGCTTTACTTGAACAACAGTGAACTGCGGTCAGACGAGATGTTGTCAGGCTATGTCAGTAAAACTCAGAAAAATGAACATGACTGTCCAATCAGCCGTTATACTGTGCTCGCGGCGCGCACTCAAGAATTGCACGCGCAAATGCGGCGGCGCGCGCTGCACATTACTTTATTATAGCTTAAATAAAGCGCAAATGAAACTACGAGCATGCACCGTCGTTCTTTTGTTATAAATTAAGTCATGAAATTACCAAACATGCGATTAAAGCTGCCTCAAAACTGTCCATGCATAGGCTATTTGTTGACATTGTTTCAAAGCAATTGTTATCCAATTTGTTGGCCTTAAAACGTCTTAAAATGCACATGGATGCACACCAAGGAAATCAAATTTTTTTCGGGGGAGCATGCCCCCGTACCCCCCTAGACTAGTAAACTACATTTTGTGACCTCGGTAATTAAGAAACCCTGTGTACGGCCCTGGTTCTATTTTATCTAACGAAATATGAGGTAAACGTGTATTTCTCCAAATGTGCGTACTTTGGGACTAAACGTTTGTGTATGCACTGTGATCAAAAATAAATAGGAGCAAACGCAATTGAATGTAGAGGTTTGTGTCTCGTTATTCTATTCAAAAAAATCAATAACTACTGATTGATTTTGCATGATTTTGCATTCCTATTAGAAATTAAGAATTATTAGTGTCATTGTAAATAGTGGTGCAAATATCAAAGCTATCTAATCTGTCTAATACTTCAAAACTCAAGGTTAAATCAGAATATATATTGTAAAAATGTTTCTGTAACAGGGAGCTGCCAAAAATTAGTATATAGCTCCACTGTGGTTTGTGATTTACTTTCAAAAGGGAAAAAAAGACAAAAAAAAACCCAAAAAACTTTTCAAAACATCCCCCCCTCTGTTTTTTTCACAAATCGCATACATATATATATATATATATATATATATATATATATATATATATATTCAACAATTATTTACAAAAGATATTTCTAAAATGGATAGTTCATATTCTAAGTTCTGATTAAATAAACCACGTTTGAGGCGTTAACATAACGCTGTGACCGCTTGTTCTGTATTAATGCGCTAACGCTGCATTCACGCCATGTCATAATTAGCTTAATTACGAGATGACAACATGTGACACTCTACTGGGAGCTGTTCACGTCCTCGGAATTCTATGGCACCACTAAACCAAAAGGCTTGTTCGAGATCGGTCTGCGCAGCGCCGATGCATCTCGAACAATTTTAATGAATCTGCAGCAGTCAGGTGGTACAGCAATCACATGATACAAGTCGAGTTTACAAGTTGTAATTCCGAGTTCTATGAGGACGGGAATGCTTATTACAACTCGGAATCTTGTAAATACGGTAATTGCGACATGGTGTGAACACACTTTATTCTGCTTTCACATGCTTTTGGAAAATTTTAACTTTCTACTTCTGAAGTCGTGATTACGAGGTTGTCGCTTTCAAGAGCTTTGTTGTCGGAATAAGAATCATTGAGGACATCAGGTTTTTTTCTTGCCTATTTCTTGGGGAAATCTTATTAAAGCCAAAATGTATTGAAGATATTTAAATTTTGAATGAAAATGTAGTGTCACACTCACTGAGGAAAAAAAAACAAATAAACAATACCAGTCACAGCAGCAATTGTTCTCCCCTCCGGCATATTTAAAGTTTATGGCACACCCAACACGGAAATTTGGGTATCAAAATTATTTGCGTATCAAAATTATTTGCGAGTTTCAGTAGTAAATATCACATGAGAGGGTGTCCAACTTCCAACTAGGAAACTATAGAGACTGCTAGAGACATGTTTTTTAAAAGTTGAACTTATTTTAACTTGAGCGCTTTTCACAATGGTCAAAATGATGGATAATCAAGTAAATCTAAGTGGCTTCAGCTGAGTAAGTGTTCATCGTGAAATATTACAGTATAAAAGTTGTTCTTTACTTTATAAAAATCAGTAGGCTACAGATTTCACAGCAAAAAGACTGGCAACCATAGCCCATTTTATTTCTTATCTACATTTAAGAATGTCTGAGTTCAAGAATGCAGGCCTAGATTACACAAAACAGGTAGGAATTTTACTCGCTTACCCTTAAGAGCCTGCGTGTCTGTATTTTAAGTCTTAAAACCCCTCTGGTACAGCCTGATGCACAGACTAAAGAGCTCTAGAAATGCTTACTTTTTTGGTCTTTTCTCCCACGCACCTATTTATTATAGGTGTGCGAGAGTAATCGTTAATTTATAGTTAATATTTCTAGAAACTGCTTGGGTTGACTGTACAGTACTTGCTGTGAATTCAGGGTTCTGCAAGTTTAACACATCTGATTAAAACCATATGGACAGGTTGCCCAACTGGCTCCACATTCCTTTGTGTGAAGGTGGAGAGTAAGCAAACAGAAGCCCCCGGAAGGCGTGTATCTGTGTTATCTGCTTCCCAAACATGATGCATTCCAGACAGTGCTATGTGGCCTCGTAGCGGTGGATTAACAGAACCCAGACTATATTTCAAATCTAACACATAGGCCTAGAATATACCTCCCTGTAATTTTTTTTTCAGGATCAGATGTGATCTGTACATTTTTTCCTCATCCTTTAGTCAGAATACTGTCACAGTTTGGTCAAAAACTAGAAATGTGCTCCAAAAAGACCATAATGTTTTCACCACTATATAAAACAAATGCTGATATGGGCGAAGCAGAGCTTGAGCAAGACCACCACCGTTTTAGAGGCTTCAGTTGTTAGGGCTCAGAGCATTATGCTTGCAAGATAAATCCTCCCCTCTCCCATGCTTCCACTCTCTGTACAACCAGATAACGTTACCGTGGAAACATGCAGCATCCAACCAATCAGCAATCAACACTCTCCCTCCAACCTGCTCCCTTTGTGATATGCAAACAATTAATACCTTCAGCAGGAAAAATAAGAGTATGTGTACATGCGAGGTGGGACTTTTCCATGTTCTCATCTCACTGACTGCAGTTTTCAGCCCAAGGACAAGAGGAAGAGGTCTATAAGAGTGATGTTTTCCATTGTGCGGGATTAATGCCATGTGCAGGTTCAAATCCCAAACACAAAAGCAGAGATGGGCATTGAAAATACCCAACAGCATACATCACTGACTCTGGGAGTTCAAATCAGCTCAGGGGAAGCAAATTTCCATTACATTAACACAATTACATTACACTCTAATGTGCTTTTGATGGCTTGATCATGCCGTCTCTGAAATTATCACATATTCACTGTGCAATAATTTACCCAGAACTGCCTTAATGAAAAATATATTGAGATTCAGCAGTTAATGACTTGCTCTGTACTTAATAAGTCATGGCTTACTGGGGTCTGTGATTGGTTACAAATGTCCATCGATCAATAAATATAACTGAAAAAGCCATTATGATCATTCAGTTATAGCTATAGACATTGGCGTTGTAACTAATCATGTTATTGACCACCATTCAAAGCCTGAGAAATTAAATAGATATTAAAGGGAGCTTGAAGACCTTCATTGTGTGAGGGCAAAAACCAAACAATAAAAACATTAAAATGAAATTGATATTAAAGGTAGCTTGAAGATTTTCATTGTGTGAGGGCAAAAACCAAACAATAAAAACATTAAAACAATGGTTAACTTACATTCACAAAGGATTCACTACCATAATGTTAAAACAGTACCTGTAGAAACTGCTGTGGTTATCAGCCTCATACATAATATAATAACTTTATTGACCTGAGAATCTGAGTCAATAACATTGTATGAAATGTACAAGAGACCTGAAGAAGAAATTTTTTTTTTCAGTTGCTTTGTTAGCAACATAACTGCAACCATTCGCAGTTCACACAAAAATGAAAATTCTGTCATCATTTACATGTCATACCAAACCCATATGACTTTCTTCCATAGAGCACAAAAGAACATATATATATATTTTGTTTGTAATGTTTTTTCTTTAATGTGGACTGGGTGTTGAGCTCCAAAATGACTAAAATCTAAAGTGGTCCAAACAACTTGAGAATTACAAAACTTCTGAAGCATACAATAGATGTGTGTTAGAAAAGGATGAAATTTAAACGTTATTTGTGTAAAATCTCATTTGTGCATCCGTTTTATAAATATGTAATGTAACAGTATCAGACATCATTGTTCTGTTCAAGTTTTTTTAATTTTTTTATTCATTTATTTTTTTTATAGATTTTAGGTTAATTGTCTGAAATAACGTCTCTGGTGAACACAAACTCTGGTATTTTCTTCTACAACATTAAAAAAAAAAATAAAATAAAAAAATTATCACAAGTGGGGTATTATTAATGTATTTTAAGCTTAAAGGGTTAGTTCACCCAAAAATGAAAATTCTGTCATTAATTACTCACCCTCATGTCGTTCCAAACCTGTAAGACTTTCGTTCATCTTCTGAACACAAATGAAGATCTTGATCAAAGAAAATATATCATCCAGGGGCACATCTGGTACTCACAAACAAAACTATGGGTGCTCCAGAAGGGGAACAAAATATCAAAAATGGTAGGTGGATCCTGTTGTAAAAAAAGCAAATCCACATCCAGGAACTCACATAGTTCGAAAGGTAAAAAGCCTTTATTATAAGACAGGGCTACATCTTAAAAAAACACCAACACGTATCAGCTTAAACAGGCCTGTTTGTGAGTGCCTGGATATGGATTTGCTTGTTTTACAACAGGTTCCACCAACCATTTTTGACAAATGAAGATCTTTTTGAATCTGAGAGCTTTCTGTCCCTCCAGACAGCTACGCAACTACCACTTTGACGCTTCAAAAAACTCATAAAGAGATCATAAAACTAATCCATATACTTAAACGGTTTAGTCTAGAGATGCACCGATGTATCGGCCAACAATCGGTATCGGCCGATAAAAGCTATTATTATCACTATCGGCCATCGGCCGATTGTTTAAAAACGGCCGATGATATCCTGTCAATCAAAAGGGTGCGGAAAAACGTGTTCAGACTGCAACTCATACATACTGTGTGTGAAGAAAATCACTCTTGTGTTGAATTTCTTCTTCTTGACGGTTGGCAAACCAGCTTTTGTGTTGAATTTTAACGCATTAACAGTTTAAAAATAGTGACGCTAAAGCAGGCTCTTTTTGACCCTATGAATCACCCGTATTTCAAGCCAGGGTTGCCAGGTCTGCGTTTTTATTTTTTGCTACATCAAATATTATTTGTAGCGCCTCCCGTCCAATAATCGCAAAAGGCTTTGTGCTTTGTTACTTCTGATAAGAATAAAAGTTTCACTTTTCAAATTCTGTCCATTTTATCATGAAATTCAAACAATAAATGGCGTTTTGACGCTCTGAAATGTGACGCGTCAGATCTCTGTAATGCTTAGTTCAGAAGGCAGAGCGGAGCGCGAGTCTTTTCTTCCTCTTCAATACAAGTTATACCTCGAAAAACATGCATGAATATCAAAAGTATGTTGAAAGATATAGCCTAGTACAACTTACCAGAATGTATCACGTCTCATGTAATCACTTTATTTGTGCTTCAACCGTGGAAAGATGTCAATAAAACAGCTTGTGAACAATGTCACATCATGTCAAATTTACCTCAGGAATGTTTTCCAATGTTCACAGTTCCTTAGCTATCTACATATAAAAAAAACACAAGAGAGGAGCCTATTTATTGTTAATTATGTTTGTGTAAATTTGCCATGAAGACAACAAGTGCTTATGAAAACTATCTTATGTGATACTAAGTTTTATACAAACATTTCAGTTTTTATTTGAGTGTAATTATTATATCTGAAAATAAACAGCAGCTGAATATAAAACTTCTGTTGTTAATTGTAACCTCTAATATTGTAGTGTACCAAATGAGAGGATTCCCTGTATAGTTTGCAACATTATTTGGGAGATTTTTTTTTTCCTTAAGAAAAACAAAACTATCAGTATCGGCATCGGCCGATATCATTCTGAATAATCGGCTATCGGTATCGGCAGAGAAATTTAGTATCGGTGCACCTCTAGTTTAGTCCAAATTTTCTGAAGAGACGATTATTTTATATGTAATGCAGGGTTTGGAACGACATGAGGGTGAGAAATTAATGACAGAATTTTCATTTTAGGGTGAACTAACCCTAAACAGGGGTGCGTTTCCCTAAAGCATCGTTGGTGAATGATGGTCGCAAGTCCCACTGAACTCTATTGGTAATGACGGAACTTGTGACCATAATTCGCACACCAGGTAAACTCATCTACTCACTACATTGTGTTTATAATCACACTATTGCAACAATTGAGTAACTATTGTTACTCAAACTTTCAGGGAAAATGTTTTTTAAATGAAGACTGAAAGATTTTGATGCTTGATGGTTATGTTGAAGTCATACAACTGTGGTGTAGTTCATCTATAGCCTACGTTTAGCTTTTTACATCTGGAAATTGTATTTAGGCTTCAAAATTCATAAAAGCTGTGTTAATTTGTGAAGATTATCATCCTGAACAAAAGGTGTAAGGATCATAAACTTTTGTTGGTCACAGAGCATATTTGCTGCAATAATCCAAAAGCCAATGGAAAAATCCTATTAGGCGAATCGGGGTGATGCTAACTTCCGGGTTGGCCAACAAAATTGTGTCATCATTGCAGCACTCTATTAGATTTCAGATTTGCATTTAATTTTTGGGGGATCTAGCTAACCCTTTAAGAGTGATGCTTCGTTACAAAATGGAAAGCGCTTTTTTCAACTATAACAAAGGGTATTATTCACTTGTTGCTTTGTTTGAATCTGCACACAAGTAATTTAAATCTTTATATTTAAATAAATTATTTGACACTAGCCTAATCAAAGCTAAGCAAAGCAATTCATCACCCATTTCTACACTTTGATTCACCGCTCTTAAACTGGCACAATGGCTGAGCTTGCGGTACAAATTAGTTATTTGCAATGACTTGGCTGACTGACTCAGGCAGCGTGTTTTATGAAGCACCCTCAAGGGCATTACTCCACATGCACCGAGCTGCAGCTTTTCACTTGCACAGAAACAGCCATCGCTTCGGGGTCTGTTGCTCTTGGTCAGCGAAGCCGCCGGTGCTTTTGCGAGTCATTGATTAATTGTGGTCATTAGGCGGCAAGAGAATGGCCTCACCTGGAGTTAGAGGTGGAAATCAACGGGAGATTAAAATTAATCACTCTGAAAAGCGACAGCATCGCTGGTAGCCTGCGGAGAGCAGGATGCAGAGGAGGGAATGAGTGAATATCTCAGAGAATGTGTGTAGAATAATAGCAGTTTCATCTTTATTCAAAAAAAACAAACAAAAAAAACATCACAAAAAGCACACAAAAATAAAATGAGGTTTTTACATGATGTGCAAACAGAACAAACAGGAAGAGAGAGAAAAAGTAATATTAGTACAGTTTTTGAAAGAAAAAATCTACAGTTAATATCATTGGTTGTCTCTTATTAGTAAGGAAAGATCACCATCTCTTTAAATGTCACTGTACAGAGAACCGGCCTAAGCTCTACTTTTATGAAATACCAAATGGGCCCCATCCAAACAGAAAACAGATCTTTCGGTTCAAAGAAGCCAATTTGCCCAGCTAGCAGGTAAAGGTTTGCTGATCAAGGATCAGATTTCCGTGTTTACATTGGCATTAGTCTCCACCTTTAAACAAGCTGAACTGATCCTGTAACAGCACCCCTATTCTTAGAGGCTTAATAAATAAAAGCCAAGGGAAATCACGAGTGCGTGTGCTTTTGGATAATGACAACATATGTATAATAAATGTTAATAATACCATATCCAGATGGTGGATGATTAACCTGATCATCCTCTTGTCCTTTATCACATTTGCAGCCTTAGAGTGCTATCCAAGCGGCAACATAGTACAGACGTAAAGACAAACGCAATCAATCACACCCAACATTTACAGTAAATATATTTACACATTCAACAGGAACCCTGGTCAGAAGACAAGCAGATCGCGAAAAGGCTGCTTCTGTATACAGCAGACTTAGAGACAGACACAGACAAGCGTATAGTTGTCAGCATGAGACAAAAACCAGCATTTCTGAGATAAAAAAAAGAAAAAGTTCATTATACATATATCAATATATCGAGTAATATTTGTTGCACAGAGACTGGCAACAAATCATATAATGTTAAATTGTGCATTACAACTCACCACAAATCAATATGTACTTCAAATGATGATTGTTTTGTAATTGTTCATGTATTATTTAACTTACACATCTGATGTTGTCCCACTCATTGTGTTATACCTGTTCATTACACCCAAAGTTAAAAAAGGCACAGAGTGAACATTAGGGTGACCCTGCAGGATTAAAATATACAGTAATCCACACCATGAGAAGGACTGTAATGTTTCTTCATGACAGGTGAGCATTATGGTGAATACATTGACTTAAGAGTTAAGAAATCAAATTCATACTAAACCTAATCAATACACTACTCATAAAAAAATAGTCTATTATAAATCTATGGATGATCATCTGTTTAAATTGACCCTATTCAATTGGTTTAAATTGAATTAAATTTAAATTGACGTAAAACAAATCCTTCAGTAAGATGTCCTTCATCTAATAGATAAACTTCAAAACAAAACGTCAAACTGACAATTGGCTTTAATGCGGGATGTGTTGATGGCCGAGCCAAATGCAGGTTTAGGATTAGGATCTCTTGTTAAAGTCTGCGCATTATGCAGATCTTTAATCAGAGACATCTGTGATCGGCTTTTCTGGCCTGGCTGAGGCAGAGAAGCAGGGGTGGCTGTTAGTCTTTAAACTTACCCAAGTCTGATTGCTCAGTGAACCGTATTTTACCACCCAGCTTAAGCATCTTTTGAAATAAACCCTTTAATCTTACTTTGACGACTACCACTATGACGCAGTGTAGGGGGAGGTGTAGGTTTGGGGGTCACAAGCCAATGTAAGCATAAGGAAATGACCAATCAGAGTTTTGTACACTAATCACTCTGACATGTACTGTTTGGGGTTTAAAACTGCCAAATGGTCCATTAAAAAAGCAAAGAAGGTTAGGAGTCACAGTATCAGCTCATTTTCAGATAAATCAATTTCATAATATAAACACATCACATGTAAATAATCTTCAATCCAAACAAATGCTGTTATCTTTTTTTTTTAAAAACAACCTCATCCAGAAACCAAAGCCAACCCACATATTTTCTGCAGACCTCTGAGAAAATCTTTACCAGTCTTTTGTAGCATAAAGAGAAAATAATTGTCATAGATAAATGGTTTAAAGTTGCCTTAAAATGCTTCAAACAGATTAAAAAAAAAAAAAAAAAAAAAGCTTCTAAAACAGCAAACTATAGGTTGAACCACATTTAATTTAGTTTGATTTTGGGATTTCATCTCTGGAGAACACTTACTAGGCAAACAATTCAAGTGCCTTACATTAGATAGGGCCTTCAATTTTTTTAAAAAAAAAAACATCATACATTGCATTATTTACAAAACAGGAGCAGGGAAATCAATCACCTTTGTGCATCCTGTTGAATAAAGTTTTTTGTGAATGTTTGTTGAAGTTCTGGAAGTCAAATTTGATTTCATCGGATTTCAGCTCACTTTGATCTCTCTGCAGAGACCTTCATTTGCTCCTTCACAAATTCCGGTAGAACAATAGAATAGAATAGTGACAGTCAAAATGTGCAAAGACTGATCCTAGTTCAGCTTTACACAATGGACCCATCCCTGTTCTGGGCAGGGACCATGACGGGGATGGCCCCCATGCGGCTGAGGTTGGGACCGGCCATTCTGCTAGGCGGGGGAATAGGGGCGTGGCTAGGGGGCCTCTCATACTCGTCATTGGGTATTTTGTCGTACTGAGGCTTGGTGTACTCATGCAGGTTGGAAGGAGACATGGAGCCCAGAGAGGAGCGCTGGCTGCCCACACTGGTGAAACTGCGTGCGGTAGAAACACGACTCTTTGGAGGGGGGACATCCTCTCTGTGGGAAGGACAGGAAAAGTGTTTAATCAAAACCTGTCAGGGAGATTTCTTAAAAAACAAGGTTGAAAGAACTAATCTTACCTTAATTAAAATAAGTAATAATTATTAATAATAAAAGGTCAAATTATCTGACATCAAATCACCTGACACAGGTTCTCTCTATGATATCATTTCCATCTTTGTTTGTTTCTGCATATTGTTTAGATCACATGACTTTGTTGGTTGCACCACATGAGTTTGATTTGGCAGACAAAAGTGTTTTTTTAAACAGATTTGTTAATACACTATCGTTCAAAAATCTTATTACTCAACCAAGGATGCATTTATTTGATCAAAAATAGTAATAAAACAACAGTAATAATATAAAATATTACTATTTAAAATAATTGTTTTCATTTTTTTTTTAGATTCTTTGATGAATAGAAAGTTCAAAAGAACATTTGAAATATTTTTTGTAACAAATGTAAAATGTATTTACTGTCATTTAACTTATCCTTGCTTAATAAAAGTTTTACAATAAATAAGTTTAAAAATAAAAAAATTAAATTAAATTAAATATTACTGAAATAAAACCATTTTTTGTTGGGTTTGAAAGCACTGTTCATGAGGAACGGCTAAGTCAAAACTTTTTCCTGGTGAAAATGATTGGAAGGAACATTGTGGACAGGTCAAGCCAAAGAAAACATCTCCTGTGGTACAATCAAACTTTGTTAGAGGCAGGAATAGGGCACAATGAGGCTAAAATTGCAGCTGAGTCAAGATTTGTTTGGTTTGTTTTGCTGCTTTGGCACTCAGGCTTCAGATTGGCTGAATAAAACTATGGAGGGATTTCCAGTGTAGCCCATCAGGCCCTGCTCTTCCCCTATCCTCCAAATTAACAAGTAATCAGCAGCAATAATCCATTACAGCACAGAACACCGCAAAAGAGAGAGAGACAGCGGGGTCTCCTCTAAGAGAAACTGGCTTATTTGGATAATCCTCTTTTGTCATGGCCTAAGTAAGGCAGCGAAAAGCTCCCAGACAGAGAGTCCAGCTCTGGGGTCCAAGGGGGGGCCTAATAAAGGGCCTGACCCACGTCCTGCCCCTTCACAGTGAGGAACGCCATTTCAATAGGCCGGGGGAGCGAGAGAGGGACAGAGGGGAGAGGCATTGACAGAACAGGAATCGACTGAACAAACAAACGCACAGAACTGATTACACCAGCCTTTCGTTTGAAGAGAAAAGGGGTGAGAGGGGAAGGGTGATCGCATCGCTAGCCAGTTTCACTGGTCATCAGCTTTGTTTGGTCATCAGTAAATGCGGGGGAGGCCTGTGATTGAATAGAGGCTGAGTGAATCAAACAGACATAGGGACAGTGACACGTACCAAATGGCATCTGGGTCAAGAGCTCCCTTTCGCTTTTATTCTTGTTCCTTTCTTTGTTAAATTGAAGAATGTTGGCTCCAGACATTATGTCAGTTGGGAAAAGCAGGTGTTTTTTAATAAAATGTTTGAATTTTTAAGTGTGTTTCTGGGGTCTTGTGGGAAAAGGTTCACTAAAGCCCTATTCGGACAGTAATTGTTCTCATGTGGACTCTAAAAATAAAATTTGCATGGCATCTCAGTGATAAAACTCATGCATTCGGATGGCGATTTATTCACAGTGGAGGAGCGAGTTTTGTGGGAGTGCACGCGCTGCTCACGCGGTTGGTTGCATGATTGTCTGCTGTGAATAAAATGGCACATGCTTGGAATAATAATAAATTCATATTTAATGTCATAATAATATCCTATTATTTGATTATTTAAATCTCCTGCTTAAAAATAGGAAGATAGACACGCTATATAGTTGAAATAGTTTTTTATCTCAAATGATGTCATTTAAAAATGGGGAATTTAGCAGAAATAAGTTAATGTAGCCTCTTATTTACAGTACATAAGGTAAGCATGAAGCTGCTTGGTTTATATGTTAATGTAATTGTATATAATAGGCTACATATTTTAAAATGATATTGCACACCTGTTGCTGCCAGAATAACTGCCCATTTGTGCTTTATTTCTCCTCCTCATTTTTGTTCTCAACATCTTCCCGCTGCTGTGGTGGAGCGGTGATGAAATATTGGTTCTTGTAAATACTTTCCAACATTTCCGTACTAAACGTATCTTTAAAATGTGTGTAAATTACAGTGAAGCTCAACACTTATCATATGGTGCTCTGCAGTGAACAGTGAATTTTGTATTGATCTCTTCTTGTAAACTCAGATGTGAATTCGAACGGCAATTAAAACTGCCACACGACCTTGGTGTTTGTCAAAAAACAGTAGGTAATTCGGCCGAGGAGTTTTATGCAGGTGGTCGGAGAAAAACACCGACATTCTGGATTCGGAAGGCAATTTAAAAAATTAATAAAATAAAAAATAATCAATAAAAATAAATTAATTAAAATCACAGACTACCCCCTGTAAATGGCAAAAATACCTTGCCTCCCCCTGAGAAACAATTACCGTCCGAATAGGGCTATAGACATGACTAAACTCACGTCAGGAGGTAACGGACTGTTTAGGACATTATGGCCAAGAATGTGTGTAGTACCTGATCTCATAGGCGATCTCTTTCTCGTACTTCTTCTTTTGGCGATTACGGCAGCAGCAAAAGATGATGAGGGCGATAAGAATGAGAAGCAGCAGAACACATATTACTGCAGCTGCGATGATGCCGGCTGTGTTAGGGGCTGCAAAGGGTCAGAAAGAAGGACTTTTATTGAGATGCACAGGTTTAGAGTCTAGGACATAACCCATAAGCCCATTCACCACATTATAGTAATCAGATAATAAGGGAAAGACAAAAAACACCTTAGATGCAGACTGAAACTCAGCTATTTTGCTATTTACTCAGCTACTTTGCTACTTTAACGAAAAATATAGAAGAATAGGGCAGACTTGTAAAGACTCACGTTGTGTGACATTGACCATCACCGTACACTCTTCTGTTCCAATACGATTTTTAGCAAGGCATCGGTACGTTCCTGAAGCTGCCTCAGTGGCGTTCCTCAGACTCATGGTGCCCTCGACTGGATCTGTGTGTAGCAGGAGACAGATTCTTCATTTTAACTCTGTCACCTGACAGTTATGACAGTTTATCAAAACTTAAACTTCTTTCAGGGTACACGAGTAAAAGGAACTTACCAAGGACTGCCTGGGGTGGCAGTAGTTTATTGCCAGTGGTTCTCTCCCAGACGTACTGCAGTGGCTTTGTGCCCTCCACAGAGCTGCACCTCAACACCATATCTTTCCCCACCTGTGTTTGACCATCTGCATAACATCTGGGTTTAGAGGGGCGCACTGAGGGAAAGAAAACAGGAAGGAGAGAAAATTAGAAAAACTAAAAACTACTAGGATGGAGTCTCATATATTACATATTATATATATATAAAAATATAAAAAAGGTTAAGGTTACATTGCAACTTTTCCACGACAATATGCAGACTTGACAGGCAGCATTATAAATTACTTCAAGCACATGATGAATAATAAAATATTATGAATAATAATAAATTAATATGTTAACAAATAATAATAATAATAATAATAATAATAAAGTATTATTACTATTAATTACATATTAACAATAATAATAAATGAAAAACACTATAGAATTTATTTTTCTTTTTGCAAATTAAATGAAAAACCTTTTTAAAGGGTCATGAAACCCTAAACTAAATTTTCTGAGATTTTAAACAGAGGTATGCATGTAGAACATCATTGAATACAATGTTAGCATCTGTTAGATTTAACTGTAGGGGGAAAGTGGTTAATTTTGAGATTTTTTCCGCTATTTTTGTCTTCCGGGTTTAAAATCTACACCGTGTCCACGTCACCACCGGTGGTGGACTGTAGTATTTCGATGACGCGTCGGTGTCTCATAATTATTAATGAGACTGAGTTTTCTTATCCTATGAGAAGACACCGTCTCTTAATTATTCAGGACACGACGTTGCTCTTTCAAATGACAGACATGTCAAACTGTTCGATCGCGCAGTAGATGAGAAAGGCGTTCATGAGTCGCAAGTGTTTGTTTTCATGGTGTAAAAGTTCGGATGTGTTGCATGGCTTTCCCCGCGATGATGCCAGGGCTAGACCGGCTGCGGGCGGTTGGTTGGCCATCAACTACCGACACATCGAAACTGTTTGTGTGCAGCAAGCATTTTTCGAGAGAGCTATGAGAACTGAAGAAAGGTGGACTTTGGCCGTGTTCATCCTCTGACAGGTGCTTCAAACAGTGAGATTGCATACAATAAGCTAGAGATGCATTAATGGATCAAAAACGTGTGTTTGTTTTTGCTTTGCAAGAGTTTCTGCATCGCACAAGTTCTCTTCAATATCTGTCTCCGACACAAAAGCTATTCATCCACACTGTGAGTGTAACCCTCTTTACAGCTCTTTAACCGATCAAACGGCTTATAAAAATAGCGCAAAATAAGCCTCAAAAGTTATCAAAGATGCAACAGCGTGTTCGTATTCGGTGCAGAGAACAAAATGCGAATGGCTGCGCATTTATTTGTGCATTAAATTATAGCAAATACCATGTGTATATTGTGTTGCATGTAATGGTAAATTTGCAGCGTCCATTTGTGGGAAGCTTTGATGATTTTAATGCGAGCAAAATTAAACTGTTAAAGCCGTTGCTGTGCTGTCAGTCTCCCCTCATCCCCCTCCACTCCGCAGCTTAACCACGCCCAGTTCTGTAGCATTTTTCAAAACTATGGTGAGATCTGACTGCTGCTGAAATAGGGGGTTTCATGACCCTTTAATGCATGAAACGATCAAAGACAAAGGAACATTTATGGTAACAAGATGTAATGCTAAATAATATTTAGGCCTATAAACATATACAATCTGTACAAAGTGTATACAGTCTTATGCACATTAGGGCTGCAACAACTAATCGAAAATATCTATAATGAAAATCTTCGACAACGAATGTCATTATCGATTAGTCGCATCTGCCCACCTTGCACGGAAAACTTCCGCCAGTTACATCAATTACAGCACTGAATAATGAATTTCTATGGACAAAATGCATCTAAAAATAGTGTAGGAAACAGAATGAGCAGCTGCAGGAAAGGTATGAGATCCAAGCTGCCCAAAATATGAGAATTCTTTATTTTAAGCTTCAAGCTAATGCATTAGCGTAATGTTTCAACATGGCTTGCCCTGTCAGACGCTTTGACAGATGTGTGGGCTGTTTAATGTGCGATACGTTTCCTCAGAGCAAAACTTTCATTTTACGGTTATATCCTTATCTGTAAATGTTACAAATTCACGTGAGTATTTCCATTTTGCACGTAGGCTCATCCTGACAGTCTGCATTAAACCTCAGACTTTATACGTTTTCATAGCATTCAGTTGGCACGTTTGTTTGAAGGGCAGCATTGGGCAGGATGTAAAATAGTGTGTTTTGTCAATAAAATAAAGAAAATGTGGCTTTTTATCCGATTAATCGAAGAAATAATCGGCCAACTAATCGATTATCAAAATAATTCTTAGTTGCAGCCCTAATGCACATAGAATTATGCAGTAAGCATGAGATAGTATAGCAGTTTTATGCATGAGACCGCATGTGTAGGCAATTATCTCAAAAAGGAAAATATTATCATTCCACTCTGACCAGCTAAAGGCTGAAATATCATCTTCCGCTTCACATATGGTGCATCATGAATGTAAAGGATGAGTCCCTGAGGCCCTTCTCTCACACTCCACCCATATTCATTCTCACGGCATCATAACTAATCACAGCATAGGAAGCCATGATCAGGGTAATGGATACAGCTGCTGCTATTACAGGTGCTGCCAATCAACTTAATTAAAATCAGAGTGCAGCGGGTGTCAACATTCTTTGAGATAAAAGAGCAAACAAAAGCAGAAGTGGGTGGGAAAGTGGCTGGCTATTGTGAAAAACAGACAGCATGTGTTTTCTAAAAAGATATGCATTAATAACAGCAGACTTGAGGGAAAAAGTCAGCGAAACCTATGTATTTAAGGGAGAGAGAGATAGAAAGATGTGGAAAGATAGTGGGAGATTAGATGGGGGGGAGGGTGGAGAACATAGGGAGCTCTGGGTAGAAACCAAAGTCTGCACAAACAGACCCCCTCCTTCGCTTGGCAGGAGATGACATGAGAATTCAAAGGCAAACAAAACTCCAAATTAAAACCAGGAGGAGACAGATACAGAGCCACATGTAAGGAGGGCAAAGAGACAACGAAAGAGAGAGTTGGAGGGCAAGACAGACAGAAGAATGTCAATGGTCGCTCTCTGTGATTCCTCCCAACCTTGGGCAGGGCCATTGGCATTTGAATCTCCATCAACATCATCGTTTGATAATAGAATCTGTAAAAACAGATCTCTGGGGCTGCTGGGACAGAGGCTTAGAGACCTGAGGATTAACAGCAGGCAGGACTGAACAGCAATTTAATAGGATGAGGGGTCAGAGCACAGCAGCTTCCTCTGACAGAGAATTTAAATGTGTGGTGATGGACAGGTGGGCGGGAGAAATCAAGGTGTAGACTGATGGTCTAATGCAGGTGCTTAAACCAACAGACACACATCTATACTAACGATCTGTATCTGCTTCTTTGAGAAGGACAATTTCTTATTAGACATTACTTTTGATAAGGTGAAATTGTTTTATAACTTAGCAGTGAGATCAAGGCAAGCGTGTTGGTATTCTGAGGCGATCACACTCGACTGGTCAAAAAGGCGAGAAGAAAAACAAGAACGAAAAAGTCAAACTGCCCGATGAAACACCAGACGCATAAAGGCGTGAAAAGAAAAAGGTCAAGCATTTCTATTTTTTGCTGTCTGGGAAGGGATGGGTTTTACTTTTTCCACCTTGAACACTAGAAAGTTCACCTTGAAAGTTAACAATACTGAAGAAGCATATTATTTTAAGTGTTGACGACATCAACAATGTTTATTAATCTTGGAATGAGCTTCACTGCCGTTTAAATCTGTGAAATAAGTTATGATGAGTTATGTTTAATTTAATATTTTAAAACATTCCAATGAGCAAATGCAACACACACCACCTTAATGAAGAACTTTCTATTGTGGTAAGCACGTAATGATTGTTTGTTTGCAAGTTCATAGAAAAGTAAGAATCCCAGGACAGTGGTGATGTAAAATGAACATCATAATTTGCGTAATAAATAAGTGAGCAGCGGTGTTGTTATTTCAAACTAAAACTATTAAAAAAAATTTTCATTAATTGAAATAAAGCTGAAATATAAATATTACATAAAAAACAAACTTATTTCAGTTAGTTGGCAAGGCAACATTTCTAATTTTTAAGTTAGTTTTAGTACTAAAAGTACTAAAACTGATAAATATATAATATATATAAACTGATAAAATAAATATGTTCAATAGAAATAAAGTGACAAAAGCACATAAAATTACAAATACTATATTAGTATATAAATAACAATGGGCAGATTTCTTCAAACCTTGTAAACTACACTCACCACCAAACAACAAATATTCATCTACCTAAACCCATATAAAGTAGCCTTGTGGAGGAAGAAAAGAACAAAAATCACTGCATTTCTCTGTGTCTGCATCCCTAGAGCAGAGTCATGCCTCTCTGAGGTGGCATATAGCACATTTACAGCCCCTTCAAGTGAATGCCCTTGGACTGCTGTCTCTGATGGAGACACATTTAGTAAGAAACACACGCACGCAGCCAGACAGCATCTGCTCTGAATGCAGGTACAGAGTCCCTGCGGTCATCAGCGATAGGATGAGGGTGGACAATGAAGGAAACAGGCGAAGAGAGAACAGCTGCATTCATCAACTGCTGAGAGCACAACCAATCTGTGTCCTTCCATCTGTCTTACTATGATCCACCTCCAATCACCAGGTCGGCACTTGCCAAACAGTCCTTCACTTTATTAAATCAGTGGGCTTTAAGTCAACTAAAGTCTTTTACCTAACCAATCACTGGCTCACAAACTGACACTCATGTCAAACAACCGCTTCCCTTTCACTACTTTATACTAGGGATGCACCGAGATGATTTTTTTATACCGATACCGATATTTGTCACTTCCTCTCTTATTTGAAATTTTGTCATCAAAATAGATAGTATTTTGATCATGTTTTAAATAAGCAAAGTTCAAAAACACCTGCATTAAAATATACTAGCAGGTTTATTGCTGCATCAAATAATTTTTAATGAATATGGATTGGATCCATTTAACATTCAGCAGGCCCACATAAAGACAACAGAACAAAGATACATATGAAATAAACAGTGCTTTTTAGGTAGGTTTAAAAGTTTTCAGGTACAGACAAAGTAAACAAATGTAAAATAGCACTGCATATTCTTCACTGTATAAATTAAATACATATTAATCCTTTATTGTAACAGACTTTGTGATTAATCTTCTAATTTATTTTTGTATACATTTTAATATTTTTTGTAAGTTTAAATATGTATGAGATCTGCACCTTTACTAAGGCGGGACTCTTAATGTTTTAAGAAAAGTCTCATACTCACCAAGGCTGCATTTATTTGATCAAAAATACAGTAAAATCAGTAATATTGTGAAATATTATTACAACTTAAAATAATCTATTTTGTACATTGTAAATTTTAAAACAATTTATTCATGTGATGGCAAAGCTGCCTTTACTCCAGTCTTCAATGTCACACAATACTTCAGAAATAAGTATTGCTTAATATTTTTGTGGAATCCAAATAAGGATTCTTTTATTAATAGAAAGTTCAAAAGAGAAGCATTCATTTGAAATGGATCTTATACTTGGATCTAATACTTAATATTTTTCAAAAGTTAGGGGTATAATTTTGAGACACCATATAATTTACTAAAAGAATGGTAAATGGTTTTAGTATTTAAAACTCTTCTTTTTCCTTTTTATCTTACAGCTACTACCATTACAAATGCAAATACTCATCTCGGTCGTGTGGTTATTGAGTTTCGGGAAGTGACGCCATTGTTGTCATATTGTTAGGGGAGTTACTTCTGATGGCCTTGTTTTGCAAGAGTATGTTTGCCTAGGGCGTTTCTGTCTCTGCACTAGTCAACAAAGCAAGGAACAAGTGATTTTTCACACACAAAGTAGCACTGATGTCACATTTGCTGTTGACAGCGATCAATGCAGACCCTGAAACAAGGCAATTCAGAAGGCCTGTGAAATCAAACTTTATTGTGCGTTTATGGTCCAGATCAATACTTTGTCACTCAGGACTTTCCCTTATGTTTTATAGCTCACCTTCCAGAAGAAAACAAAAAGAAAAGAAAAAAAAAAAAAAAAAAACGAGGATGGGGAGTGTTTTTCAAAACAATCCCAAATAGATAAATCACTTTCATATAAACAGGGTTAGAGATTTATTCTTTAGTCAAAAGTGGCATTTACAAGCTTATATTTTTCACTCACCCATGACAGTTAGTAGGAACTTCCTGCTGCTGATGCCAGGAACCTTCTTAACCTTGCATTGATATGTGCCCGTGTCTGTGGCTTTCAGGCCCATGATGTTCATGGAGGCATCACCGTTTTTAGGGTCAGGGGAGTTGAAGTGGACTCTCCCTTTAAGAGGATCATAATAGTGTTCAAAGGCCCTGTCACCAGAGTACACGATCACCTGTGGGAAGAAAAGAGAAATGAGAAAACAACAAAAGAGAATCATGTTTTAGTAAGTGAACCTCATATACTGGTGAAAGGTTGCTCAACATTTCAATTTAAACACTGGGTAGGAAACCGTATATGCGTGTCAGTGAAAGGCCAAACCAATGTTCAGATTCAGACTAAAACCTAATTGTTCTGCTTCTGAAAGTCAGTTAGACAAACACAGTGCTCCTACTTATCTCAAAAACATCCTTCAGCACAAGTGAAATATTTGCCCTTTCAATGCTACAACTTGAACAATGCATTCTTGTTGGACCACATTAACACCTTCTGTCACAAGGCAAGTATATTTTAAATGAGCCAATCATCAATACATATGCATCTGTCTTAAAAAGCTACATTAGAAGAGACAGTACAGTGCTGTTTCCCCCAAAAGCATTGTAAACCTAAGTAGATCATAGAACCATTGCCACCAATGGTCTCTACGATCAACTTGGCTTATGATGCTTTTGGGAAACGCAGCCCAGGTCTGTTTCTGGCTAAAAGACACATATGGGCATAGTACAAACACAGATGCACAGAGTCTTGTCCCTCATAGAGGGAAAATATGGAATCTATTGAACAGTCCCCCACCACTTCATTTCCATGATGATAGAGAGGCGATGGCCTCCTGTAGTGTCTTGCTTCATGCTCAGCGGTCCTGAGAATGCACCGCAGGGCAACAGAACAAGAGCTCGGAGCCACTCTGAGAGAGAGGAAAAGAATGGGGGGGGGGGTGCAGAACCTCTCCCTCATTCTTCCCCTCACATTCAAACATCTGCAGGATCTAAGAGCATCTTGTCCAAATGATTACATAGTAAGCAGGCCTAATGCATGCCACCTGGAGTCTGCCCACAAGAATTGAAGGAAACATCCAACAACGTCTGTAAAACAATCCATGTCTAATAACTACATGTAATAAAAAAGGGATAAGGAAAACTGCCTGAAGCAACACACAGGCACTATATAACATACTTCAAAAAGTCAAAAAGTCTGCTCAGGGAAGAGACCAAAAGATAATAGCAAAATAGCAATCAGGGACAAGGAAATCATTTAAGATTTTTCTCGTCATGTATCTTTATCATCCAACTATGGAATGAGCAGTCTAATCAAATAACATCAATCAATGAATATACATAGATCTTCAGCCTGGCCTTGAAAGTTATTAAAAAAAAAAAAAAAAAAAAAAAAATTAACTATTTTGTAAATGTTACACTCAGGTGTACGTCACAATACGGAAAAACAGATCTGTTGCTACTTCAATTTCATCACAAATTTAAGAAAATTTAGTTTTTACTATATGGGGGTCAGTGTGCAGTTTCACCGCTATTTATGAGTCAAGTCTTCAAGGACAGTGTGACATGTTAAAAAAAGTGTGCGCGTGTTTACTTGTGCATCTTGTTTACACTTGAGTGTATGTCTATATGCCTGTGGGTATGTGCACTTCCTCTAGGGCCACATCAGGCTTGTTTGAAATGCAAAGCAGCACTGAGTCACCTGTGTTGGAGATCACTCTGTTTTATAACCCGGGCAGTTTCTGTAGGCCTGCCTGTCTACATCAGTGTCTACACTTCACTGCACAACCACAGATGCTGCTCTGACCTGCAGTATATGCTACTGGGAACTAGTGCATGCATCAACTATCACAAAGCCTTTACATTTGGGAAACACAGATACAGATAGATTGAGAATCAAATAGTACAATAAAGTACCCTATTTAAGACCCTATTTAACTTCCTTAAATGCACATCCCTGATATAAAGAAAAAAAACTGTTCATCTTTGCAACCTGTATTTACAATGAATTGACTTGCTGTTCCCCTGAAACAACTTACAATGTTAACAGGACATAACTAACTAACTAACTAACTAACAGGATCAAGGTTTCCACAAAAAATATTAAGCTGCAAAACAGAATTGATAAATGTTTCTTGAGCACCAAATCTGTATACCAGAATGACTTCTGAAGGATCATGTGACACTGAAGATTAGGGATGGGTAAAAAAAAAAAAAAAAAAAAAATCTTTTTCTCGATTTTAATCAATTCTCATTTTTACGAACCGATATCGATTCTTAAATCCCAAGAATCGATTAGTCTAGTCTGTTTTCAGTTGATGAATGAACAGAACATTGTAGCGCTCTTCCCATCTAATAAATGGCAATAAGCTTTGTGCTTTGTTACTTTTGATATGAAACAAAGTCTCAGATTTCAAATTCTGTCCATTTTATTACGAAATTCAAAAAAACAACCGTTTTGGCGCCGTTTGATGTGTCATGACAGATGGCTGTAGCCTCAGATCAAGAGAGGCGGCAACGCAAAGCACGCGTGAACTGATCATCTCCTCCGCTTTAATACCAGTTACAGCGCGAAATAAACGCGAATGAATACCCAAAGGTATGTTCAAAGATACAGTACAACTTACCGAAATCCGTATCCTGTCTCATGGAATAGCTCAATCAGTGTTTCAAACGCGAAAGACGTCAATAAAACAGCTTGTAAGCAATGTCACGTAACGTCACATTTACCTCAGAAACCATATTCAGTGACCATAACTCGTTAGTCAGCTATAAAACTGAACTCTAGAGAGGAGCATTTTGCTAAATATGCACCATATTACACATTCGTTATAATTTATAATGTTCTTCAATATTTAATGCATGTTTGAATAAATCCGTCAAGTTTTTATAACAGCCACCATTTAAATAATTAAAAAAATTTATTTAAAACAATCTTATCTCTTTTTCTATATGTAAAAATTCAATGATAAAAATCAATGCATGTTTACTTCTATTTTCTAAACAATTCTTTTGTTTTGCATTTCCCATTGTCATTCTCAGGCTCAATCACAGCAGGACTATTGTGTAACTGCAGGTGCCGCGTAAGAGATTATGGAGCCACAGTGCATGTACAGTGAGTGTCACCCCCAATTCCCATCCATTCTTCACTATAATGCTAACGCTAATGACCAATGCCATTTTGTATGGAATTCGTCAACTCGTCAGCAGCGTCCCGCAAACAAGAGAATCATTCACACTTCACTGTGTCCCAAAGACCTTCGCAATGAATACAATCACTGGAAATTGGGTTCTGCATTCAAGGTTGATTCATTGTTTCAATTCTTGCACTACAATAGAAATTATTGTTGAATACAAGAGAAAACATTTTCCTTCAAAAGGTAGCCTTGTGTGTTTGTGTATAGTGTCACGCCCTCTTCTTTTATCTTGGATCAAAAGTGAGAGATGAAAAAGAAGGGATATGCTTAAGATGGACCAAAACACTGGGCAATCAAGTTGGTCTTTATCTGTAACTCCCCTTTCATTTTTTGACTCATTTAGTAGCTTTTTAATCACTGAAGAAAAAAAACAAATGAAAAGGCTCTGTTTTACAGTGAATATAGGGAATATGACTTTCACTTAACAAATTTGTGCTCCATTTTTATAGTGAAAAAAATATCTGATTTACATGAAAATGTGATCTGTCAAATCACTATACGTAACAGATAGACGTGTCATATTGTTGAAAAGGTCTCAATTAGTAGAATACAACATTTAGAGACCAAACTATACGTTTGTATAATAATAATAATAATAATAATAATAATAATAAAAAAATAAATACATTTTTTTAAAAAAAAAAAAAAAAGCACAGCTGACGCACGTGTAAACAGTACATGATGCTTTTGTGCCAAGTTTTTGTTCGTGAAACATTAGTAAACCATGGTAAATCACATCTTTATTTAGAGCAGGTGGTCTTGCACAAGCCCAAACACAACATAAGAAAATCCATAGATCACGGAGTGAATTGACATGCGGCTAAAGCTATAGTACTTTCAGGATCTGATCGCGTTGCGATCACGACGCATTGTTTTCCAACGTCATTTGAAAGTTCAACCAACAGAAACTGGATCTCGGGTGTGGTGGGAGGGTATATTGGGTAGGGATGATGTGTAGAACCCAATCAGACCCTGTTTTACAGCTGGAGCATACTTGGTTTGGTTTGATTGCTCAGATTGACAGGTCTTGATTTACAGTGAGCCATAGAATAGGAGAGCACAGCTGAAACAGCTCTGGAAGATCATAACTCACCAACCAGGATATTATTACTTGTTTATTCTATGTACATTTATTGTGGCATTTACACAAGCAAGTTCAGCAATGTTCAGTAAAATCACTTGTTTGGAGGGTTTTGGGACCCTTGGTTAATTAAAAATAAATGTATTATTAAAAATAAATGGCT
The DNA here is from genome assembly GCA_039654765.1 of Mylopharyngodon piceus. Classification (NCBI taxonomy): domain Eukaryota; kingdom Metazoa; phylum Chordata; class Actinopteri; order Cypriniformes; family Xenocyprididae; genus Mylopharyngodon; species Mylopharyngodon piceus. Next base: position 13,888,311 of record CM077438.1, read on the forward strand.
AGGCTACCTAATCCATTGCATGGCTTGAAGACATTAATACATTATGTAACTACAGCGTGCTCGTTTAATTTTTCCTCGTGTATGCTGCACGTGTTTTGCGCATTAGCCACACGCAACTCAAAACTTTGCATTCTAATGATGACCTTGCATGATCAACCATCAATAAGTTTTAAATTGCTTAAATTATTGACAATTAATCCATTGTCGATTAATCATTAGCATCCCCATTGCTGACCCCAAACTTTTCAATGATAGTGTACAATAAAATTATCAGGATTGGATTATACAAGAAAACCTACTTCAATACTTCCATATACAGGCCATATTTGCCATTCCAAACACAATATAGCTATGTAAATGATCTGAAAAAGTGTGAATATGTAGAGATACTCTAATAATAGCTGCCAAAGCAAGAGTAAAAGCATTGCAAAGCACTGGACAAAGTGGGGCACAATAACTGTTAGAAAAATTTCCCCCAAAAAACATGGATTTAGTCTGCGTTCAACCTTCAACTTCTTATAAACCATTAAAAACGATGAAGTGGGTCAAAGACAAATCTCAAGTCCTAGGGCAAAGCCTGGCAGAACAGAGGGGGAAAGAGTGCAGGTCTATACCCATGAGGACGACCCAGCAAACAGCAAACTGAGCAATTGAGGGGAACAGAAATGTGAGGAGAAAGGGAGAACGATAAAAATAGAATGAAAAATTAGGTGTAAAACGACAGAAGAAATGAAGGAGCTTTGAGAAGAAAAAAGATGTAGTAGAGAGAGCATGTGAGAGAGAGGAAGATAGGAAGAAAGGTGCTAGGATACCAAAGGGAGATCGACCATCGAGGGCTCCTGACCCAATTCTGTCCCCAGCTAAATGTATAATCTCTGGAGAGAAAGAGTATGAGGTAATCTCTGTATGTAGGGGCTGCAGCAGACAATCAGTATATCTGGCTGCTTACTCTACCTGCAAGCCCAATGTTAAGGCAAAATCAGCCTTTTGTAAAGATGTGAGGGACGGTTTAATTATGGTCTATATTACAGAGATAGCATTCGTGTGGATGCAAGAAAAAGCAGTGCCTCTGCGGACCACAATTCACAGTGAAGTGAACCTATAATCACTTAGAGACAAACACACAAAACATCAATACATAACATCAACCAAGAGCTGCCAAAACCAATAAAACTCAAATGCACATCCATAAGACACTTTATGTAGAGCTACACACATATCCATCCAGGGAACAACATTATAGAGCACTAAAACAACAGGACGTTTTCATGAAACACCCAATGTGGTGTGCTGCATTTCCCTTACTGACAGATGTGGTACTCACAAACCAGCACCTGCGTGATGCAGATCAAAGCAGGTAAAAACGTGGGGGGGGGGGTGAATTATTTTATGATGATAGTTTGTAACTGGTCCCTGAGTGGGACACTAAAACATTATCATGAGCTGCTCATATGTTAATGAAAACATGACGCAGTAGGAATGTTACTGTTCTGCTTCACACAACATAGGCAGTCAAACTAGTTTTGTGAGCTTGTTTTTTCTGAAAACAAGAACTTGTGACAGGAAAAGAGGCAATGGAGCAACAGGGACAAAGTCAAAACTAAACCTCCCAGAGGCTTTTGAATAATGAGACATCAAATACGCTTTCCTCTAAAGAGACATTCTCTCTCACATACTTTAGACAATGTGATTGTTATGAGATACTCACCACTTTCTCTTCTTTCTGGTTGTCAGAGGGCTGTAGGCTCCACTCAATGTCCAGAGGCCCAGAATCATCAGCAGCAAGAGTAAACTGACATTCCAGCTTCACAGTCTCTCCGCTGGCTTTCTCAATGGATGTGGGACCAGTGGAGGTGATCTGTAGTCCACAGGCTGAGCCTGAGAAGAACAAAAAAGATGATGCTTTTTAACAGCAATGAAGATGCAGCTTATTTCCAAAACCAATCATTTGCATCACCCTTGCATCTATAAATATGAAGACGGATGTTTGTTTTTTTTCCACATCATTGCATGGTTTGGATCACGTCACTGTAGGGATTATCACTCAAAGCCTGTGCAATGCAGCATCCTTGAGACAATGACTGATTTCTGTGGTCTGAGAAGATATATATATTGCATGACCTCATTAGGGCTCAAGACGAATACATGAGAGATTGTCTATTCTTGGAAAGAACATCATTTAGTAAATGACAACTAACAGAGCAGATAACAGTGGGGTTCTGTACAGAGGCACTCAAGAGTTAGACATTAGATAAAACTCAAAAATAAAGCATCTGCCTGTAGGAATGCCATTATTTTTCAGACAGAATCCAGACTGGCCAACAGCTTTTACAGTTTTTAAGCTCATCTGATTGATGACGCATAGTAAAAGCCAGAAATGACCAGAAATTAAGTGATATAAATTTACATAAGTCCACCTTCAACACAGGATATAGTGTTGCTATTAACATTACATGCCTAAAAAGGCAAAAATGTGTTCAAAATGAACAATGTATAAATTAAATAAACTATTAACAAACAAATAAGTAATATTAAACTAATATATAAAATAATAAATAAATATGTAAAAAGTATGTAAAAATGAAGTATTTTGATGCATGCTGAAAAAAAGACCAAAAGTTATTGTAAATAACTGAGTACATGTGGGATGTTTCTAAAGTTTCAGCTGACTCAGCCCTCAGACATTCACTGTGATGAGCTGAAACTTTAGAACAAGAAAGTCCAGTTTTTTTTTTTTTAAACAATTAAAAACAGGTGGAGTGCCATTCCCATAGAGATTAGAATATTGTAGGGGTTACCACTAATCTGAAATCAGTCCCATGAGGTTCTTCTGCTCTTTAGTCACAAACAGGGGACTGGTTGTAAATCAGCTTTTAAAAGGACATTTCACACAATACAAGCTGGGTGCGATACACCACATTATATAAGAGGATCGTTTAGATGTCACACCTATGACAGTGCGAATTTCCCTAGGAGTATCACCAATGCTTTGATTTGTGGGATTGAAAATTTTTACAAATGTGTACTGCATAAGGAATAATAATTCAAATGAAAAGAGGCATGGAAGTCAACAAATTAATATTGCTGGCATGGGCCATTCAGAAATCCCCCATTAGCAGTAATATATGCTCATTTCCCGTGATCAAAGTAATTCTTTAAACAAATGGATCCTTTGGTGACCCTGGCTGAAGGCTGCATTTCATTTAATTTTAATTAATATAGCCAGCTCTCAAGCACAGATCAGGGCTGCGTGGAGGACATGACTTCATTCAATCACCTAGGCCTACTCTCTCCATCTGGAGCCATAAATCTGGTACTAAAGACTGTAGCGTTGTGCTCCACAACCATGCTAATCACAACTACTATCATTTTTTGATTTTTACATTTATATGACTAAAGAACATTAGACTTTATCAAAAATTACAAAGTCTAAACCGGCTTTGGTACAAATCAAATTCCCCCCCCCCTTTACCCTTTTTCTCTCAACTATAATCATGCAAATGAAATGGTACATGACAGTTTGCTTATCTAATGGAAGTCAGTAATCAATACCGGCTGGTCATGAATACAGAACAAAAATGATGAACTGAATATCAACTAAGCATGGATTTACACAAATAAAAGTGATTTTATCCCAAATTAAATTATCCCAAGCTTTACTCACCCTCAAGTACGTTTATAATGGATGGATGCACTTTCTTGAGCTTCATACTCATTGGTCCCGTTCACTGCCATTATAAAGCTTGGATGCGTCAGGATATTTATTAATATAACTCCGATTGTGTTCATCAGAAAGAAGAAAGTCATATTCCTATAGATGGCTTGAGGGTGAGTAAAGCTTGGGGTAATTTTCATTTTAAAGTGAACTAATCCTTTAAGATGCGTTTTGGTCGATCGGATCACAAGTAGACGAGGCAGACAAATTCCCGTTTACACCTGGTGTTTTAATCTGTCTCTTTTGTCCACTTTCAACCACTTCTGTCCTGATTTCTTTGAGAGGTGGGTCTTTGGGCAGGTAAATGTTTGGGCTTTTTCAGATCTTTTGATCTAATAAGCTCACGCAATTTACGTATGAACTTAACGATGGCCAAACATACGGAGAGTATCAGCTTTTGTTTCTGCTCTGACAGCTGCAGGACCACGCCAAACACGGTGAGTGCATGTTAGAAATCAGGAACGGTGAGAGAACATTGTGCTTGGTACATTTGTGTTCAAACCAAACTTAGGTCTTCAGCCGACAAAGTTTGAATCCCATCTAGCTAGCGTGCTTCCCATAATGTTTACACATAAGGTCAGTAGGTGGAGAGTAGGTGGTCTTTTGTGACTGTTTGAACACATTCAACCACATGAGAGTCTACACTACGAAAGCAATCCAGGAAAAATTGCTCCCATTGTAAAGAAAGACAAAATTCAAGAAGTGCTACATTGTGGGGATTACCTAATCACTGTAGAAATGGAAAAAGCATAGTACAAGCCTGTACGAAAATATCTGAAGATTAAGGAAACGAGAGGAGATATTGATCAAGAACAGACTCAGGATCTGCTGTCTGGGCAGAAACGCATGTAATACTACTCCACATAAACAATAGATATGGTAAAGCTGATGCTACTAAAGCTAAATGGGATAACACAGAATCTCAAGTGACATGCAAAAGTTTGAAGTTCAAAATACACTTGTAGTCACATGACCAGGTACCGCACAGGTACAGAGTCGTATCTCAAGTGTAAGGGACGTCAAGCATGTGGGTCTGGAGTAAGGGGGCCTTAACTTCTAAGAATATCCATCTCCGCCTGGCTGCTCTTGACCTCCACCAGCTAAGCATGACACAACAAATCCTACGAGGTTTAAAAGAAAGCAATTAGACCTACTAGAATGAGGCCATAAGACCACCAAAACACACTCCACTCCGTCACCTATTTTTTTTTTTTTTTTTTATCTCCCGCTCTCCTTTTCCCCTCCAAACTCTCCCTCTCACGCCAGTCCCGTGAGCCCCAGCACTGGTGATTGCAGACCCCCTTTGTGCACTCACAATAGGTAGAGAATCCTGTCTCCTGGCAACACATCCTACTGAGAATGCCTGAGAGGGGATGAGTGAAAAGGGGGAAGGTAATGCAGATAAAGAAAGAAGGAGTGAGCGATACAAACAAAAAAAAGTGGGGGAGGCTAAATGAGAGGAGAGTAATGGCTTGGTGTGGACAGAGAGAGAGAATGTAAACAAAAGACTAACAGCTATGGGGTTTACAATCAGTTTTAAATTGTAGACAACAATTACAGTCAGCTGCAGAGAAGAAAAACACATTAAGTCAATAGTTAATCATAGGTAACAGACAGACCTGGGCGCACAAACTGAATACACAGTTCAGCCCTAAACGGATGGTTTTTATTATCACAATATATATATTGTAGAAAAACAAATATTGTAATTTTAGTTTTTCCAATATCAGGCAGCACTAGTAAAAAATAAATAAATAAATAAATAAATAAATAAATACACAACAAATGTATGCAGCAGGCATGTCTGAATATGTGTGAGGAGGTAAGAGTAAGTGTGCTTGTGTCAATAGGATTGCTAGCGAGTGAAGGACATTTATCAATTATGAAAACAGCACTAAAATCATGTGTATGTCACATTTCCTTTTTCCAAAGTCAATACCTGAGCCACACTCAGGAAAGGAAAGGTCATTCCCGTATATATATGATATGCAACAGGAGAGAGATTTGGAAGAATCTTTCCACAGCTGATAAGACAGCTTAGTCCAACTTTCTGGTGTACAGACAAATAGAACACAGTTAATGCATTTCAAAAGCTGACAAAATTGTTCTACATAGCATGTGCAGCTGTTTTGCATGCAGTACAGCAGAGCTTGAATTGTAATTAGGTTGTCATACGAGAATGGCTGGAGTACAAACTGAGCTCTCTCTTTTGCTCACATAAACTCTCATTTTAGAAGCAGCAGTGAAGTGGAAGTTATTTTGGGGTTCTGGCAGTAGAAGAAAAATGACAAAGCAGAGTGTGACGGCTCTATATAGGATCGTGGCATGCTTGGCATATTTTCCAGGATCGGCAGAAGGATTATTACTTGCAGATAATTCCCATTTAAAAAACACTGCAGACGCCGGCTACTTAAAAAAAAAAAAATAAATAAATAAATAAAATTCACTCCTCTCCATAGCATCACACTGTCTTGTAGCAGGAAGCAAAAAGCCGAAATATGCAAGAATTAATTTGACTAATTAAAAGGTTTTTTTAATGAAACAAAACATCTCCCTACAGCCAACATCTGGATTGAGTCAAACATTTGGCTTTAAGTGTAAAACAAAGCAAATTATGAGCAAGCACAAAGAAACAAAAGCAGAAGATGAGCACATCAATTTTGTGCCAATTCAACAATTGTTTAAGACATTTAGCATTTGTACTACTCTACTTTACTGCAGTAGTGCTAATATTGTTGGCTCCAGCATGATAAATTGCTCATGCTTTTCCTCATTTGTAAGGTGCTTTGGATAAAAGCATCTGCTAAATCATTACATGTAAATGTATTCTTGCTTTTCCTGCAAATATGCCTCCCAATACCATTTCACTACCAGTCCTGTTAATAAATAATCTGAAGAGGAAATTAACTAAACAGGAAAGAGAAAAAGAAGTCAGTGGCCAGTAGTGTGAAGCACCGTTAGCAGATCTCTTATCAGTGATGAGAATCTTTTGATTCTTTAATCAACCCCCCTCTGACTCTCTCGTCCTCAAGGAATTATCATCTTATGAGGTGCCTGAGCCAATGGGCCATTGCTCTCGTTTCCCTTAGCATCTGCTTATCATCAACTCCCTCCTCCGCTCCTTTCTCTGCCCTTCAGACAAAGAGCTAGTGACCTTTCCTCTCCTCTCCGCTCTGCTCCCTAACCCTGAGACAGACACAGTAATGAATGCAAAACCATTTACATTTTTCCCTGCCCACCTCTAGGTCACTTAAACACACCCTCCCCCACCACAAATAAAGCAACACTTTCCCATAGTAGGAATCCCCTTTGTCTATGGTTAAGAGTCAGACTCCTACACTTTATGCTGAAAATAGATGACTTTGTTTTCTGTTGTTTTGGGATGCAAACTGCATTCTCCTGTGTGCCAGAGTTAGTTAAAAAAGATGGAAAACAAATTAGAAAGCTATAGCATTCACATGAAAGAACAACAGCTTTGCACCACTACTGCAAAAGAGCTTCACACTAGGGCTGCACAATCAAAAATATCGTTTTAGCATCGCTTTGTGTCATGAATGTTAAATCAAACAAAAGATAAAGAGAAAAATCACTTTTGTAGTTTTAACACAAATTAATTATATTTCTTTTATACAGTGAAGACTATGCAGTGTTATTTTACATTTGATTATTCAATTTCTGAACCTGAATACTGTTAGACTTAACTGAAAAATATAAAGCACTATTTATTTCATTTGTATCTTTGTTCTTTTATATTTATCGGTGCTTGTAAGTTGTTCATTATTTGCGTATACACTATGCGTGTTCACTCCCCTACAAAAATCACCCCAATGATTCTAGAATAATTAATTCTTTCCAAATAGAGCTATTCAAGTCATCTGGTGATTTTTTTTTTTTTCATATCACAATATATAATCGCAGAAAAACTAAATATTGCAACGTCAGTTAATTCCAATATCGTGCAGCCCTACTTCACACAAAAGATGTGCAAGAAATATGCAAAGCTGTATCTGGTATACAATACCAAAATGGCTAACTTACCATACATTTTAAATGTTTTTTAATTATTATTAAATTTAATTATCAATTTGTTTGGGTACAGAATTATCTAGCTTATATTGGCCAACCCCTTTTACCCCCGTTTTTTTTACAAAAACATTGCAGAAATAAGGGGGAAAAAAATAACTTGCATTAGATTTTGAATTAATTCTTGTGACTGCAAAATCCTGGAAGGACAGAATAACTTCTTATAGTGTGTTTTGCAAATAATCACTGTAAAATAATCCGTTTGAGTGATAAACATTTGTGCCATTTCTGTACCATTTTCTGTGAAATGGATTTTGTAAAATGTGTTAAACAGCAGAAAGCACTACATACCTATTGGTAGCTGAAAGCATAATCAATTTAGCCAGAATATATAATTAACAAACATGCACACAGTGGGGGAATGTGTAGAAAAATGACAGACATTCAAATTCTGCTGAACTTTTCTGTGGGCACAAATTTCCTGTGAGCTTAGTCACAACACATTCCAAGTAACTCAACATTAACTGGAAAAATGTAAATGAGATCTGTAAAACAAACAAAAAAAAAATCACAAAATTAGAATTTTGGAAGTTTAAAAAAGAAGAAATAAAAGAAACTCTTACAGGTTTAGAATCACATGAGGCTGCATAAATGACTAGTCACATGTGGGTAAACATTTTTGGGTAAAATATCGCTTTAAGATATGATCATGGTCTCAAACACAAACGGAAACCAAGCAAGTGGACTAGGAGGAACAAACTTCTCAATTCACGTAAACAAGCGGATCATGTGCATGGTCAGTGCTTGCTAAGAGGCCAGTCCAGGATAAAGACCCCAGGTGAAGAGACAGACTGCTGATTCCATAAATCTCTCTTATCTACTGAGACCAACATTAATCTAGACACAAATATATTTCCCACACAGTCTGTCTCTTTTTTTCAATCCGTGTCAAACAAACTCACAAACACAACTTGAGTGATCAGACGACACACCCAATCGGAACTATGGTGGATTTAGTTCAGTGACCTCTTCCATCTGCATTACATATCAAAACTATTCCCATAACAACTAAACAAATCACAAAGCAGCTTAAAAAAAAAAAAAAAAAAAAAAAACACTGCTCTGCTTCTGGATCATTTTTTGTTGCACTTTTTCTTGTTTATGAAAAGAGTCAAGTTTGGAGCATGAATAAATTGTAATACTGTAATACAAAACAGAGTGATTACAACATTGTTCACCAGTGACACCACAACACACATTTTCTTCCAGTAACTTCAATGTTATTTGAGCAACTGTGAAGTAAAGCTCACAGTGAGAAGTATAAAGCTTACAGTATAAGTGAGACGGGTGGGAAAAATGCAGAATGAAGATGTAAATCTGCTCTTCCAGATTTCTCTAAGGGGTAGAAGAGAAGTTGAAAGTGGATACATCTCATTTTTGTGTGTACTTCTAATCCGACAAAACCAGACTACTAACAGTCTTTGATCAGTAACTCAGCTGGTCTTTACAGAGCAAAACAGACACTACACACATAAAACGTTGAGCACACGTTAAATTAACTGTTTAATTGAGAGCTACAACACCAATCAAATGTAAAACCGGCACACATAATCCCACACACACATACTCACAACGGCTTTAAGTTCTCACGCATGTCTTTAATGATTTTGGAGGGGCCAAGAGAGCGGAGGGCTCAGACTGACAGAGCGTGAATATCATTCTAGAACATTCTCTCCTGAACCGCAGTACTCAATTAAGGATTAAAGACCCCAACTCGTTTGGCGTTAACGAGGCCTCTTCTCAGAGTTATTAGCAATGGCTGCTTATGAAACAGAGGGCTGGCCTAAAACAGTCATTGCAACTGGATTCTCTACAGCTTAACGTATAGAACACCGGTCAAATTATGACCACAGCAAGAATGCTTGAAAAGTATGTTGGAGAGAGAGAGAGTGTATAGTTTTAGAGCAAAATACAGAGTATCAATTTATTCTGACAGCGTGACTTCACAAATCCTTTGTGTAGTTAGTGCTCTCGTCGCCATTCCAGGGAATCCTAGAGAGTTTTGTTTCCTAGAAAGGTTACAGGCACGTCCCAGAACTGATTATATCTCCACCAAAGGCAACCACTCAAACAAATCTATTAAATGAACATCAATCTGTATGTGCAGTTTAATTTGTTTAACAAAATAATAAATAGGCAAAAATTTTAACTGTCCAATGAAATTAGCCAAGCATGCACACTGAAAAATCACTGAAAATAGGCAGACATTGCAATTACTGAATAACTAATTAGTAGCTTCAACATATGCATACACACACAGCTTGCTCATAGCCTGAAATACAAACTACTGGACTGTAACAGAATGCAGATAAGCCAGCAGACACACTCACAGACATACACTCTGAACGTATAGTATTTTATAATGGACTAAAATCCTCCCGATGTAAGGGAGAAGAGGTATCGCTCAAACCTCTCAGATCACCATACAGGTCAGCCTGCTGCTATGAGATCAGCCGGAAACAACATTTACACCACCTTCTGTGAAATCTGACTGAAACATATGTGGATCCTCCTAAAAGTTCAAGTTCAAAGTTCAACTCCAACATATCTTCACAGCAACTACATTTAATTTAATTCAGCAACATTCAACCTTAATTTAGCATTCTATATAACCAATATCTTGTCATACCCTACTGTTTAAAGTTTGGGGGCACTAAGATTTTATTTTTTTTAAGAAATTAAACTTTTATTCAGCAAGTACGCATTAAATTGATCAAAAGTGACAGTAAAGACATTTATAATGTTACAAAAGATTTCTATTTTAAATAAATGTTCTTTTGAACTCTCTTCATCAAAGAATCCTGAAAAAAAGTATTCTTGGTTTCCACAAAAATATTAAGCAGCACCACTGTTTTCAACATTGATGATAATGAGAACTGTTTCTAAAGCACCAAATCAGCATATTAGAATGATTTATGAAAGATCATGTGACAGTGAAGATTGGAGTAATGGCTGCTAAAAATAAATTCAGCTTGGCCATCACAGAAATAAATTACATTTTAAAATATATTAAAGCTGCAACTTTTGGCGCTCTTGCGGTTAATAAACAGAACTGCACACGTCTTGCGGAAGAACATTGTAGCTGGAGCTACTTCTCTCTGTTTATGTCTATGACGAGTCATGCAGGTACTGTGCTACTCCGCAGCGGTTCCTACCAGACCGGTCTAAAATAGTCAGAATAAACACTTATTATAAGTGTACCATAATAATTCAGGGTAAGACAAAAACATGGTTTGGAAAATGGATTCATGTTGTACATTCTCATATAAATTTTGTAAATTTTGAACCAAAAAAAGTTATGGACAGCAGCTTTAAAATAGAAGACAGTTACTTTAAATTGGAATAATATTTCACAATATTACGGTTTTATTGTATTTTTGATCAAATGAATGAAGCATAAGAGACTAACTTATCGACCCCAAACTTTTGAACAGTAGTGTCTTAGTAGTGTCACTCCTGGAGTGTGTGTGGTGGGGTCGTGAGGTTGGGGCAGGCTGGAGGCAGATGATGAGTCTGTGTTATACAGTTCTATATATAGTTTCCCTACAGAACCAGACGGTAGTCCCCAGGATAATGGTAACTAGTTCACAACTTCACACACTCACCCAAAACTTTCAACAAGACTTCGCTTTACATATGGAGGAAAATGTGGAAGTAATTCTTCCATGGACAAAGAGTTTAGTTTAGGATTTAAACTGTGGGTGTTTTTCAGACACAACATCTGCCCCAGGCTGCAACAGCATTTTATTTTCATATATAGAATATTGTATTTCCAATAATGACTCTGCTGGGAGCTTGGCAAACTGTGAATTTGATAAAATGTGTGCCTGCATAAATCAATAGCACTTGACAAAAGATAAGTGACATTGTCTGTATGGGCACAATGCCATTACCAGCACTGCACTGAATCCGACAGATCGTCACAGATCCAGAACATGTTCTAGAATTCATACAGTAAATCAACATGCAATGCTAATAAAGTGCAAAAGTGCCCGCTCCCTTTTTCAGCAGCCTTGGTTCTGGAAATATTTTTCCCATATGGATTTAAGGAGCCCGGAATCCAACCAACCAGCTACAAGGCATTGACAACATTACAAACTTTGATTTAAAGCAAAAAAGCATTTGAAAATCAGACTAAAAGACAAAAAGGTAAAAGACTGGGTACTTAACCACTTTAATGAGAGAAAGAATTACAATCCCATGAAGCACTGCAAATGACAATGGAATCAAAAACCACTGAAAAACATAAAACTTTAATTTAAAGTGGTTGATTATGTATACAGAAACAACATTTTTACTACACAATATATACAAATTTTTGCAGATGTATACAAATGAAGTATTGAGATCACAGCGAGACTGACATTAAGTCATTTACAGTACTTCATGGGAGTGGGCAGTCACTTAGAGCTTTGTTGGCACCATTTGCTTGCTTGATTCTCTGATTGGCAGAGATTTCTTTAGAGAATCAAGGGTAATGTCATTTTCACAAGGAATTCTGCTATTAAATTCGATTATTTAAAAAAAAAAAAAAAAAAAAATAAGGTCGAAATAATGTGTACTCATGGCCTAAAAAGCAAATACCATCAATAAACAACCCTGTACCTCACAGTAGGTCCATCTTTAAAGGTTTCTAAGTTATTGTTAAAAACAATTCCCCTATAGAGAGAATGAATGGGATTCTTACTTTCAGAACCTGACTGACTGTTGCACTGTTGCATTTAAACTGTAAGTGACAAAACTGTAACATTCCAGTTAAAAAAAAAAAAAAAAAAAAAAAAATCAGTGAATCTGATTACAATGACAGTGTTCTAGTTTTGTTGTGTTAGTGCAAGAAAAAAAAATGTCTAAAAAAAATATCTCTTCTAGGGCATAGGAAATTAGTTGAAGATTTTACAGAGCTGTCATTCGGTCTAAATTTGTATGGGTAAAAAATACAGGCTTCAGCTGTTCCTGGCGTTCTTTATGAAAAAGACAGCAGGACAATAAAGATAGGACTTTAGTCACTAGGTGAGAGCACTATCAGATCACACCCAACCCTGCTGATAACACACAGGCCAATCTTTATGGACCACTGCAGTGAACATGGTCTCAATATGATGAGTGATCTCACAAATTACACACGAGCGAGAAAAACAAACCAGCAGGTGTGTTGAGCGCACCTCTGTGTGCTTTGCTCCCTCAGGCTCAGCAAGTCTGTCAGGGTCTATTACTGAGGAAGAGACAGATGAAAAGAGGAAGAAAGAAAGAGACTCTCTGAATGTCAAACATTAAAGCAAATGCCATTTCCACACAACAACTGTATAGAGAGAAAAGAAAAGAAAAAAAAAAAAAAAAAAAAAAACTTTACCTGGTTATTAAAAAAAAAAAAAAAAAAAAAATAGAAAAGAAGATGGACATTCTTGGGCACTATTATTATCAGCAGAACGAGGGGAGAGTGGAGTATCTGGACTGTATAGATAAATAGTGTAAAACTGCACTAACAGTGCCACTGGATGTGTATGTGTATGAATGTCATAAGAGCAAGGTCTGCTTCGAAAAGCACTGAATATGCATCCCAAGCCTGCTGTGGGGCACAGCACATTGTGTGGCACCATACACATGCATAATGCAATCCGTGTTTCTCTCAACAACATCCAACAGGCAATGGACCAATCAAGTTGTAAATGGACCTCGGTGCATGAAATTCACTTTGCCTTTGCTTTGAATTAAAAAGGATCCAATCAGAGTAAGTAACATTACAGACACGCAAGAACAAACTCTGTTTAGAGAAAAATAAATGTAAAACTACACTAACAGTGCCACTGGATGTGCATGTGTATGAATGTGATATAGCAGCAAGGTCTCTGTGCATGAAATACACTTTGCCTTTGCTTTGAATTAAAAGGATTCTCTTAACCAAAGTAAGTAACATTACAGAAGGGGGAACCTCCAGCTATAGTGAATGCAGAGATGTGTGTGTCTATTATTCTTTTACCATTTCCCAGTTGTTTTGGTAACAGCTTGCCATCCTCCCTCCACACCATCTTTAATTGTGTCATTAATTAAATGCAGCACCATTCCAGAAGTCGCTACATAACATTACTTCATCTAAGAATATCTGGCTAGAGAATTTTGTTGTCTGTAAGCTTTTTTGGGTAAGCACATTTCCAAATACATAAACAACCTTCAGATCTAACATACTCATCTCAATCCAAATAGTTTTAATACTTAAAAAAAAACATCCATTTTGTTGTTACGTAAAAACACTACATTCAATTTCGTTGATGTTTGGAGGGCAATATGAGGACAGTGTAGCAGTGGAAGCCTTCTGGGTAGATTCTGGCTCGCATCAGCATCCAGCTCACACCTAGACATGTTTGTTTAACAAAGTCACATTCACCAGACCAGAAAACACACAGATGACCTTTTCAGAGTCAAAAATTACATTCTAAAAATAGATTAGACTCTCTACAGAACTAAAATTAAACATTTCTATGAAGTTAAACTCACAGATTTGACAATTTCGATGAGAAGAGGAACATTAATACATCAAAATGTCACTAAATGATTTCGTATTCCTACGAAAGCCACTTGCTTCTCATTTTCACCTGCCCATGTGCTTTGAAAGCCAATAAGTCCACACAACATGCACGCTCATATGCACACGCACACAACGATCCTAACATACTAGAAGCTTCTCGGTCTTGAATCCGAAGAAGTTAAGTCAGAAGTGGTCAAACAGACAGACAGCTGTCTCTCAGCTTAAAGATCAGTCAGGGTCAGACAGGCAGCTCAGCCCAGTAATCCCAATGAAAGTGTCTGATCTCAGCTAACAGGCTTTCACTCTCAGCAAAGAACCTCAATCAAAGAATCAGAGAGCTTGTGTTCAGAGCCAAAAGACTCGCAAGAACACTGAAGTGCTCATATCTACCAACTTATTATTTGACAAAGGATAAAATAAAAACCTAAAATGCATCAAATGCTGAAAAACTGTTTTTAGACTCAAATCTCCATTAACATGGAACCTTTTTAAACCACAGTAGGTAGGATATATGCGACAGAAAAAGACCAAGTATTAATCTTCATTTAAATCATCCTGCAAAACATATTGAATAAATAAGTCAAGCAGAACGACGGCATGGCTTTGCAAAATTGAGACGCCAGAAACCTGTACGGTGACAAACGTATCTGTGCATTCAATTTTACAGAAATCAAACCTGACATTTCATTTGAAATATTTGACACTGTTGCCAAGAGGCCTAAAAAAAAAAAAAAACAGTCTTTATTTGGCAGGCCTGGAAAGCTTGAAGCTTTGGCTTGGGTGGGTTCTGCATGTGAGGATCTTTCTATGATGCTGAAGGAATTCATATTCTCACCAGTAAAGTAAGTGGGACAGATGCATAAGGCTAGAATATGCACAGACAACAAAATAAAATATTCTTAGGGAAGCCTTGTTTATTTAGGATGCACAAGAGAAAAAGTAATCATTAACCTTCAATGAACAGTCAATGAAAGTTTTCCAATGTGTCAGTAGGCTCTAGAGAGTCTTCTCATGTGCGAAGGTAAATGTCAAATCATTGTAAACACCATAAAGAATGAAGCAAAATGTCAAAGTTCTGATTTTGAAAAGATGGAACGTGGCTCTGTGTGGGTGAACAAAGGACATTTTAAATATGTGTTTGTATTTGTGTCAGATGAGAGCACACCAGAGAAAAACAGTAAATCTGAGGATTACAGAACACCTAGTGCTGCCTAAATGCATCGCTTTATACAGAATGAAAAGGGAGGGGAAAGAGAGAGAAAAGAGTGAGAATGCTCTGAAAGTACTGAGATGGCAAAAAAAAAAAACAATTCCTTCTGATATTTGCGTGCAGGATGGAAAGGGATGAGAGAATGACACCGAGACGAGGTGGCCTTGTGATGTGGCCATGAATTAAACATGAATCCATTAAGACACTTAACAGCTGGCTGCCATAAAGCATTTTTTCAGAGGATCATCTACAGCAGCAGAAACCATACAGTGCAGCTTCATACAAACATTATACTGGTGTCACACACAGTTATACTGTGCAAAAGGCACACTTAAAACAGACAAAGATTTCAGCATAAAAGATTCAAAAACTAGGTTAAACTTCATAACTACCACTGGGTAAAATAGGTTTTATTTGTTCACAACAGAACAAATTCCACTTCAAACGTTACTGTTTGCCAAGTACCATGAAAACACAGCTTATTATATCCAAGGCAGTCTCCAGGGAAACAATGTGTTCTGCAGTCAATTACACACTTTTTTCTCTATATCTCTGATTTTCTCTCTGCATTTAAATCTCAATATCTCTGTCTCCTTCATTTAAGCTCTCTTTAATGTGCAATAGCTTTGAGCAAACTGCTGTTGCAAATACAGCCCTTATAGACCTTCATGCACACACACTGCAAATAAATGAATCAGTATTTGCGATTCACACCGATGCTGTCCAGGGGCCGGATTCACAAAACTTTTGTAACAATAAAATTCTTCTTAACTACTATTTTCTTATTTTCTAAATTAAGAATATTTTGCATTCCCAAAAACACTTCTTAATGTTCTTTTTCTTTTTTCTTAAAGCTGCAGTCCGTAAGTTTTGCCTCTTTGTCGCCATCTCTGTTTGAAACCTGCAATTCCAGTTATTTGCAGAATTATCTTTACGTGAGTTGTGCATTGGCACGGCTCCTCAGTGCGGATGAATCTAATGTTTGCTGTCAGTCACCACATCGGTGTGGATACTGTACTTCAGAATCACAGATTCTACGTCTTGGAAGTATGACCAAAATAAGAATTTTCACCGGAAAATGTCATCTGAAGGAGTAAGTAACATGTCTGCCACTTTTGTTCTGACCAACTGAGAAAAAAAGCATTAGGCCTACAATAAATTGCACTGCCAATGATGATTAAATCTAACAATCGCTTAGCACGGATCACGCCAAACCGTGCATATTATTATTGTTATACTTTGTTCTCAAATTGTTAATGTTAACAACATCAGCATTGCGTGACTACATGTATTTAGTGTGTATTAGTCTTATCTGTAGATTTCAATTTCTGCACCCTCTCCGCAGTCTGAAGTCTTTTGCTTTTGACTACAG
The DNA here is from genome assembly GCA_039654765.1 of Mylopharyngodon piceus. Classification (NCBI taxonomy): domain Eukaryota; kingdom Metazoa; phylum Chordata; class Actinopteri; order Cypriniformes; family Xenocyprididae; genus Mylopharyngodon; species Mylopharyngodon piceus. Next base: position 13,905,214 of record CM077438.1, read on the forward strand.
GTTAATCTCTAGTTGTCACTGATGATTGTCATTTGGACCTTTCTGGATTATAATCCGCCATCAAAATGATACGTTTAATTATTGCAGCTGCTGTGAGAAAAGGCTATCCGCCGCCTGCAGCATTCTCACATGCGATATAGCCTACAAGTTGGGACTCCTTTTTTCCGTTTACAGACGTGACGTAATGACGCAAAGACAAACGGCTGCATGCTTGAATTTCCTGCAGAAACCCACCAGTACCACCCAAATTATAAAACATTATTACAAGCTTACCATTATGAATCGGGCTAAGGTAAGGAGATAGTTTTGAACACTGGCTGGTTATTGTACTTGCTCAAAAATTGATTTTGGATCATTTTTAACCAAAAAAAAGTTACGGACAGCAGCTTTAAGACTGTACAAAAAAGAATTTAAATTCCTGAAAAGAATGTTCTTAAAAATCATCGTATATAACCTCTTAAAGTTGGGATAACTTTCATTTTACAAGACGTTTTCAAGAATTGCACTTAAGAACATTCTTACAAACTTCTTAGATAAGATAAATACTATCTAAATAATAATAAAAAAAGTTAAAAAAAAAAAAAAGTCAAAACAAAATTGTGAACATTTATATATATTTTCAGGCAAGAATGGGAGCGGAGATTTGTAATTTTAATGTGTCTGGCTTCCTGTGTCATGCGCTTCCAGTTATTTTTAGTTGTACGAAACAGCTCGTTATGCTGCTTGATATTCCAAACTGGTATTTCCATATTATTTTAATGTATTGTCTTAATTATAAACGCACTAGTTTGTAGCGCAAACAGTTTTACAGTTTTACATTTTACAATAGTGGCTAATAAATTGGAAGTCTTGCACATTCACAGAAAACACCTTACTTCCGTGTTGAAATATAAGGTGGATAGAGATTCTATTGTGTTACTTGCATTTATGTATTGAATCTTTTTTTCTTTTTACTTTTTACACCAACCTGACCAGGGACAACAGATGAAAATCTAAATGCTAAATGTGGCACATAGATTGATTCTATGTATTAATGCGTATTGTCCCTGATTAAATAAAAAACAAACAAGTTAATTAATCCAGCCTGAGCTGAGAATGAATATAAATGTGAGATGGCTCAAGAAACTGGTGACTAGACCCCTGATCACCACATCCATGAGGAAGTTAACACCTAAATCCAAAACTTAATGCAATGACAAGGTTGTGTCGTACACACACAGAGACAAGCTGTTGACACCTATGTTCAAGGTTATACTCGGCAGGTGGGCCTTGCAGATGCTTTTTTGCTTTTGTTTCCTTTAGCATCACATGAAAAACTCAAATATTTTCACTGAAACACACTGTAGAGTTCCTTCTTCCCCCTTTATTTAAACTCATTTCACATTCATGCATGCTCACGGTGTCTAATCATAGCTCCAGATGCAGAACGTAGGAAATCATGAAGGCTGTAATGAAACAGTTTGTTTGGGCAAAGATGAGAGCTAGATGGTTGATTTATCAGAACTGGGCCAGGGCCCAAAAGGTTATTTGTAAAATATTACAAAGTAGATTGCGTATGAACACCACAGGCTAAATGTAAAGATTGCGACATGAATCCTCCCCTCGTGCTGAGAAAATGACACATAAAAAGGAAATTGTGCATACTAATGATTATCTAGGGAAAACAAATCACTTTTTCCCGCACACGAGGGTCATTTACATATGTAGGAACAGATTACGATTTGCCTTAACATTAGAGTGGTGTTGACTTGAATGCTAATGCCGAGGCAGGACATGCGTGTGTGTTGAGGGGGTTGATATGAGACAAGGGCATAGCATTTTTTTTCCTTTTCCAGTCTGTGCAAATTTGCTTTTTCTCTCACACGCTGGCAGTCAATAATGTGTAATGTTTCTCAATGAGATAAAAAGCCTAAAATTGGTTTCTACACAGCTGCTTTACTTCTCGCTTCCTTACTTCTGGAGGAACTAAATCTCTTTGATAACACACAACATAGCGACAAAGGTCTTGTGCTACACATGATTACATTTCCCCAATCTAGATTATAATCTAATTGTAGAGAGCTGGAACGGACTTCTTGCTTCTGTCTGAAAGTGAAGTGCAGCTTTAAAACCATCTCTAAATTGGGCAATGTTTAAATGGATTTGAGCTTGGCTAATGCTGGACCAGGGATAAGGTAGTTTTAAAGGGCTAATCTTAGTAGTATGTAGTAAGTGTCAATATTTGATTTTATTCTCCAGCTGATTCTTAAGCAGACTGATAACAAACTTTATTTTTCCAGTTACTGTTTGTGTGACAGACGGAAAGAGAAAACAGTGCTGGCACATATAACGCTGAGTAGAAGACCTGCTAAAGTAAATCCCTGTAGACTTGATTCCTGCATAGTGAAGGCTCACACACGCGCACACACACACACATACACTCTGTGACTGCACCAAGACTGTGTACGCCTTCACACAGACATACCAGTGTCAAGCTGGCAGGCATAAACACACAAAACACACACACACACAAAACACACACACACACACACACACACACACACACACACACAGTCTCTAAGACAAATATAATCTCACACTGGAGCCTGACCACTCTCTCCCACACAAAACAAACACATAAGCCTATACACCATGCATTAGAAGCCACATACTTCCAGAGAATATGTTCCCTCCTACCAATTTGGATTAAAGAACGACTGTGTTTTTGGATTAAGAAACACTGCTGCTGCATGACTGACTACTTTTCCATGTGAATAAATGCTGAAACATGCTGATTATCTAAGATAAAATACGTGAGCTAAGTGCACCGCACACAAACACTGTCCTCATAGAACCGGGAGGACACAAAGGATCATGTTAACCCAACCTAGCAGTCTCTAAACAGGGAGGACAGGATCTACATTCTGAGTAATTATGACAGACGTCATAGACAGACGTTTATGACAGGACACAATGGAGTCAGTTAAGTAATACACATTACTAGTAATTCAATTCCTTGGCTTGCTTAGTTTAAACTCCATGGTGTATCAGTCTACAGTTCAAAAGGGCAGCATTTATTAGAAATAGAAATATTTTGTAACATTATAAATGCCTTTACTGTCATCCTTGCTGAATAAAAGTATTAATCTACTGACCCCAAAGTTTTGAATAAGACCAAATGGAAGAGAAAGTAACTGATTCTCATATAGTTGTGTCAGCCAATTCCTCATTAAATCAGCTACAACTCACAATTTTAGAGTACTCAACACTGTACAGATGGATCAAAATAATTTCTGTTCCGTCAATTATGCCTTTATGCATAATATTGTTCTATTTTTATACTAAGGCCGTGTGTCCAAAGCGATTTTATCCAACTGAAAACGCTAGACACTCTGCTGAAAACGCCTATCTGCGAGCGTTTGAGAGCGCGTCGGCATCGCAGCAGGGTTTTCTTTTTCAGTTTAGACGCTTTGTTGCTGATACGGAATATCTGCGACACTGTTACTTGTAAATGATTTCGCAGATTATTTGTTTCAGACTAAAAATGTCGACACAATTTAGAGTACTTTGCTATGTATGTTCAGAGACCAGCAATATTAAATTTCTCATCCATTTTGTTCTGTTCTCTGCTTGTTGATGTTGTTGTACAGCAAGAATGTTGTGACAGTTGGTCGGTGTTGCATTTGTTCCGCCCCTCCTCTACCCTCATTGGACGGCTGGCTAAAAAGTGACAGTGATGAGCACAGCGTTTTACTCAGATTTGAACATTCTTCAACTCGAGGCGACCGGTAAAAATGGTGAGCGCTTGAGCGTGAAAAAGACGCTCAGCACCTCGTTATGCTCCGGCAATTTAAAAAAGGGGGCGCTCCCATTGAAAAACAATTGGAGAAGTACGCTAGCCGCTGGAAAAAAACGCTTTGGTGGACACACAGCCTAATAGCTGCATAATTAAAAGTAAACACTTACTCATCCTTATGTTGTTCCAAAACACACAAAAGATGATATTGTGAGAAATGTCTCTTTTTTTCATCCATTCAGTTAAAGTCAGTTGGGTCCAATGTTGTTTTGTTTATTGACTTTCAGTGTATCAATGAAAACGTTTTTCAAAATATCTTTTGTGTTCTACATTAAAAAGAAAGTCACACAGGTTTGGAACAACATGAGAGTGAGAAAATACTAAGAATTTTTATTCTTTGGTTCACTATCCTTTTAATTTGGCTTTATATCCTTTGAAGTCCACTTCATAGTGCACTATCAGGAGACTGGAACGTACCCCAGAACTTCATCAGTCTCAGTATCAAAAGGTCTAATTAAGACAGAGACATTTCTGTCTGAATCACAAATGGGTGTTTATTAGCCATGTGTCTGCATTAAGACTCATTATGGGATATAAGCATTACTGAGGGGTGAGCTGAGGGACACAATGATGGATGCACTACAGGTCCTTATCACTGCAGAAAAAACAAGGTGGTGCCTATGAGCTGATGTGTGATGGATGGAGAGACGCAGAACAAGAGGTTTCATGACCTTGTGTTTATGGAAGGTTTATCAGAACAGTGGGAGGGGAGAAGTGTAAATCCCAGCCCAAGTCTGCTTGGCTATGATCTGAGCTTCACAGTGATTCACACATCCCTGTGGAAAAAAAAGAAAAGAAAAAACTCCTACCAGCCTTTACATACTTAACCCTCAACCCTGCCAAATCCCTCTGAAATACGATTCCATTCTCTTCCATTATCCCTTTCGATTCCTTGTTTCATTCGTCTCCGCGTCTCACATGATATACTTACAATGATCACACTTTTCTTCCCTCCATCCTCTTCTAAACTCCCACTCATACACTCATCCATGACTTTAACCTCTGCTCCCATCTCTCCTTTCTGTTTGAATCTACCGTCTCTTTCTACTCCTCTCTGCTCCCGGGTTGCCTATTTCAGCATGTTTGAGTGATGATCCATGAATGCATAGCAAGTCTCCAATTGAAACTAGAGTGACCGAGAAGAGAGAGGGGGAAAAACAAAAAACAAACAAAAAAAAACACCTTACAACCTTGGTTATTTATCATTATCACTAGGTCTAATGGAATGTGATCGGCCCGCCGTAATGGCCCACTTACTCTCCAAATTGAAAAAGGCGGCAATGAAAACAGGCGAGAGAGAGTGAGAGAGGGCTTGGCACACTGGATCAGAGGGTTGTAATGTAACAGGAGTAGGTGTTGCCTGTGTCTCAGGTACGAGTCTTGCATTGTAAAATATTTATGAAGCAGAGGCCTGAATATTCGTACGGGTAGTGTGTCCTCTGTTAGATGGAGGGCATACAGCACATACACAAACACAGATGCTCAGAGTGTGAATCTACTCTAAAGCTCAGTCCCTTATTCAGAAAGACAGCACCAGGGGGAATGTTGTGTTGAGAGGAGAAGACACTACAAAGGGAGCGAAACACAAGGCATTAAGTCACAGGTGAGGTTGAAGTCGATATCAACACTTCGTTTTGAGAGGCTTTGCTGGTTGGATTAGACACCACTGCTGCAGAACAGAATAGAGTGGGTGGCCTGAGGCCATAACTCAGCAGATCGTCTCTCCTTAGATTACAAATCCTGGAGTATCTCAAATAAATATCTTATTGCCTCACAGCATGCCCTCCAGCCATACCTTCTCAACATCTTTTCCTCTCTGTGGGTGCCTATGTCAAACAGTTTCTGTTTATTCTAAAAGTAAGCTAATTAGAAAGAAATGACATTTCTTAAGAACAGTAACTGCAATGATTATGAAAAAAGGAGTGCTTTACATTAATAGAAATTAATTAGTGAAATACTATAACAATTGCTTTTATTATAATTAATTATAATAACAAGCACTTTTTATAAAACACAATTAACGCAGTAAGCACAGTGAAGGCTTCCGTGTTTACGTGCAAATGCCGGCTCAGTATTGGCCAAAGCTGATCATGTGAGCAGCACGACACACGCGTGTGATGTTGACGCAGGAGCCAGCCAATAATGAGTCGTTCTGACGTAGAACCTGGAAGCGCTGGATGTAAACAACGTATGAGAATGACACAGATGGGAAGATATTGCTGAATAAAGTCGTTATTTTTGTTTTGTTTTTGTGCACAAAAAGTATTCTTGTTGCTTCATAAAATTAAGGTTGAACCACTGCAGTCACGTTGACTTTCTAAACTATGTCTTTAGTACCTATCTGGACCTTGAAAGTGTCAGTTAAATTGCTGTCTATGGAGGAGTCAGATACCTCTCGGATTTCATCAAAAATATCTTAATTTGTGTTCCGAAGATGAACGAAGGTCTTACAGGTTTGGAAAGACATGAGGGTGAGTAATTAATGACAGAATTTTCATTTTTGGGTGAACTAACCCTTTAAATGGGTTTGTTTATTTGTCTCATGTTTGCAAAATCCACTGATAATTATTGAATTAGATGGTAAGAAAACTGTTTAATTTCAAACCCAGTTTCTAAATTTTAGCTTGTCACTGTCATCATGTTGAAGTCCTCATTTATTAATAAACCCTTGTTGTGGAGTGTAACGAACCATGTTCTGCTGAAACCTGAATGACTTACTGTAGAAACCTCTGCTCTACTTTTTTAGACCTCAGAGCACTACTTTTCTGGAAAAATGTCACATTTAGTGATTGAAAAATATATAAATCTAAATTCATACACATTTAAGCTAAAGAAAAAATAAAAACACAGTAAAAACAGTTAATAAATATTATTACAATTTACAACATTGTTTACTATTTTATTATAGTTTAAAATGTAACTTATTCCTGTGATGGCAAAGCTGTTTTCAGCAGCCATTACTCCAGTCTTCAGTGTCATTAATATTTTTGTGGAAACCATGATAATTTTTTTCCCCCAGGAATAAAAAGATTAAAAGAACAGAAAATCATTTGTAACATTTTAAATGCCTTTGCTGTCACTTTTGATGAATTTAAAGGGATAGTTCACCCAAAAATGAAAATTCTGTCATCATTTACTGACCCTCTGATTATTCCAAACCTGTATACATTTCTTTGTTCTGTTGAACACAAAAGGAAGATATTTTGAAGAATGTGGGAAACTGAACAGTTATGGGGCACCATCGACTTCCATAGAATTTTTTTTTTCCTACTACGGAAGTCAATGGTGCCCCAAAGTGGCCTGGTTACAAACTGGTTACAAAAAATGTCTTCCTTTATGTTCAGCAGAACAACAATTTATACAGGTTTGGAACAAATTGAGGGTGTGTAAATGATGACAGAATTTTCATTTTTGGGTGAACTATCCCTTTAATACACACTTGCTGAATAAAAGTATTAATTATTTTCAAAATAAAAACTATATATGCCACTATAAATGTACAAAGCTCAAAAACAGACTAAACCAAGATTTCAATGGGTTCTACCTCCATTAGATGAATGACTATGTTTGGAAAAAAAAAAAAAAAAAAAAAGCAATCAGTAAACCACTCAGCGAACAAGAAAAGTGATTGTAGAGAATCATTTCTTCAAGGACCCACGTGGATGTGTGCTACAGGTCTCCTAGCAACGGTCTCCAGGCAGGGTCTCCAGAGTAGGTAGATTTATCAGGTAACTACATCACTGGTCTACTCAAGGTTGAGGAGGTTTTCAGAGCAGTGCACTGACCTTAAACGGGGTTAAAACAAGACACTACACTCAGTCGTTTATGAATGGGAAGGTCCTGTAGGGTTCTTAATGGCTTTTGAAGACAAGTGTGAGTCAAACTTTAGAAAGGAGAAGCAGATAATATTGAGGAGTTGAGTGCATACTACAACACAAGCCGGACATGAATCAGTGATCTTGCGCACATACACGACCACAGGAGCAAAATAAAAGTGCTGACTGACCAGGGATGTCTGACAGCATCTGGCTAATATCTAAGTGAAGGGACAAGCCTGTCAGAGCCTGTGGAATGTATTATTGGGAATATGTCTTTAATGGACACTTGGGATTATAGGACAGAACAGGGAAGACTACAGGACTAGACAGTGAAGACAGAGTGTTGTCTCAAACCTTAGAAAAGCCTGCAAGCTTTCTTTGATTTTTATTCTGAATAAAATATATACATCAAACAATTACTTAACAGTATTTGAAAGGTGAATATGAAATGGCTAGATGAGAGAAATGTTCTGTGTTGACATATTTCCTATTAAATAAAAAAAAAAGTATTTTAAAAAAGCCATAATAAAGTCGAGAAGAGTTCAGACGGCTCTTGATTATTGTTTTCATATTCATAAGCGTTTAGGCGAAGCTTTCACGAACGCTCCAGTCACAGGGTTTTATTTACTGTTGGTTACTAGGTTACCATACCACTGTCATCCGCTCGAACAACTTGATGGAAACGCACCTAATTCGCATTTGTTTTTCTTTCTTTTTTTGCGAACTTTGAAAAGATTCACTGGGTTTCCATCCAAAAGTGAAGCTATACTGTGTATCTTTAAAGTGTATCTTCTACTATTTCACCAGCCCCTTACTTACATGAATTTCTGGAGAAGTGGATAGCCTAGGGCTGGGCGATTTTTCCGATTTTTTCGATTAATTCGAATTTAATGTTTTGCCTCGATTTTATTATTTTTTAAATCGAGAAATCGCGATTTTGAATAAAAATGTTAGCAAGCGTTACAATTGGACATGTTGACAATACAGCAATGATAACCGTATTAGGAGAAGAAAATGATCCGTCCTCATGATGGCGCCGGCGCTCCTGATTAACCGCTCTCATGTGACGCTCTATGAACGTAGAGTACATCACTATTCTTAAGCGGCTGTTCATTCAGAAATGCTTTATTGCGTTATAAAAATGAGACGCAGGCAGTGGAATGAGAAAAAAAGGCAAAGATATAAAACGCGAGTTGAGCTTTTTTTAGAACGCCGTTTCATGGATGAGACGCTGCAAAAGACGCGAGACAAGTGCAACACCTAAACATGTCCGCCAAACATAAAAACAATAGGACAAATAGCGCAATGGAATGCAAAAACCTGTAAACCTGTTTGATATTTCATGTTTGCATGATGGTGACAGGCTGAAAGTTGCTGTTGTTTTCTGTTTTTACAAAGCATTTGCTGTTAATAATAGCCTATTACTGGTATTATTTATTGCTATTACTTTTTGGCTAAAAAATATTTAGCATTTTCTTATTTTATATTATTTCTGAGTATATAGGATGTGTTTAAGATAAGTTTGTACAACATTTGCCTTCATATTTCAGGCATATTTTCTGCAAAGATATTTAACAAATTGTTTTACATTTACACCATGTTGATCACTTCATGTGTGGTGCACTTGGAATGGAACTTTTTTTTAACCAGATTGTTAATAAAGAGAATGTTGCTTAAATCATATTGTAGTTAAGTTAAGTTGACTAGTTAAACAGCAAAAAAAAAAAAAAAAAAAAAATTGAAATCGAAATCGTGAATCGGTCAATCGTTCCGTGTTTACATTAGAATGCCAGCTCAGTATTGGTCAAAGCTGATCACATGAGCAGCACGACGCATGTATGTGATATACCTCTCGGTATTCATCAAAAATATCTTAATTTATGTTCCGAAGATGAACAAAGGTCTTACGGGTTTGCAAAGACATGAAGGTGAGTAATTAATTACCATTTTCATTTTTGGGTGAACTAACCCTTTAAAAACAGGAGAGATTCTAATTTTCTGTCAATGTTTTTGATCATCAGCTGGAAAAAATCGTTGTGTAAAATATTCCAATGATATCATTTCTCTGTGCTGTTATTATAGTTGTGGTGAAGACTCTATTCTTTTATATTTAGAATGATTTTTAGAACTATATCTTTATTGTTATCATTATAATCCTTGGTGTGAACAGGCTTTTAGAGTGGATGGTTCTTTTGGTGCGATTTGCTTGTTGTGATTCTCTGATTGATGGATATTTCTTATGCTGAATCATGGATGTAATGTAGTTTTTTTAACCAGGAAATCCATTGATTATCAACCTTGCAGCTCACAGTAGGTTTATAAGTTATTGTTAAAAATAAATTCCTCTATGGACCCACTATACATCTCTGGTTACTAATAGCCTATTGCTTGGATAAATCATCAAACAGATTAAACCGCTGGCATAAAACATGCATTACTGTTTGCAGCCATTAGTTCCCCTAACATTGCTAGGAATATCGCCATGTCAACCACTCCAAAAATCACTCAGTGATAGTGAAAATAGAAATAACTGGCCAATCCACACTGTTAGTCTTTTCTGTAATTTGTACAATTATTTCCTATCACATATTTCTTTACAGTAAATAACTGATTATCTTTGCATCATGGGAATTTTCTGTGACATCAAACACCACATAAAGAGATTTACTGTATTTTTTCTTACTGGCAACAGTGTTGCCAGTAAGTTACTGTACTAAAAACCCTTTGAAATGTCTAACAGTGCACATAATATTCATTAAAGTCCAATGGCAGAAGTCTCATATCTATATATTTAATTATAACAAATGACATTTGCAATATTACACTGGTGAAAAGGTCTTCACATCCCCCATTTCACTTTATGAATAATCTGTATTGTGACAGAATGACAAGACAAATGAGAAATATCCTTGTAGCCGGCATCAAAAACAATATCCCTGTCTGCTGAGAAGGACACGGAGCACACAAATGTCAGACTCGACATTCTGTTGTGATGGTAAAGAGTTTGACAAGTTAACACCATGGAGGAATAAATGTCACACACAAGACAAGCCTACAAAAACACACCTGAATGTCTCCCACAGTAATGGGAAATAGCTCAGATAAACACCACAAGCTTGAACACATTCCACATATGCATTAAAACAAAAAGCAGTGTGTGCGCAAAGCTTGTTATTGTTTGATTCTAGTTTATCAGTAACCAGTGGCCCGGAATGTTATCGCCCTATCCATGCCACTCTTTCTCACTTTATTTTTTTCTTTGTGCTGGTCTGTAAGCTACGCAACCTGTATCTCTATCTAAAGAACACAGATAACCTTCAACCACAACTCCACAAGCAGTTTCAGATGTCACTAAAAATAGAAATAAGCAGAGAAGGAGTGGCTGGTTTCTGTTTTAATGCTTGCGTTATCATCATTCCCTTCCTCGCATGAACCACCAGCTAGTCAGTCAACAACCAGAAGTGCCCAACTACAAGCAGACAGCATGTGCAACTCAAAGAAAATCAATGTTGACCAGAGACAAGTCCACTGCCAAACCTAGCGTGACTCTGTTTGCCTTCTAAACCAAGGGATCAATCAATATCAGGTCTTATATGTAGACTGGATAATAAGCAACCTCGGTTTCAGACATCTAGAGGAGTCTCCCTGAGAAGGGGGGTTCAAGTGGAGCTTGCATTGGCAGATGGCAGTCTGAAAGAAGCCCCTCTTGAAGGCTTTAAGACTGTTAAGCCTATTGTGTTAACTGCCAACTAACAACAATATTCAAGAAATGTATTCTATTAAATGTATAATTCAACCTGAGCTTGGAGACACATGAAAATAACACAAACCTGATTCAGCAGCAACAAAAAATAAGACTTCATATTGATAATGGAAATAACCCGCTAATTAAACTGCGTTGCGTGGACTGGGTTGTTATTGAGACATCGTTAAATCGAAGAAGCCTCAGATGAAAATAAAAACACAACCTTAACTCTCCAAATGTAACGTTATACGTACAGTATAATACGTATAACCTGTAACACTTCGATTCGAGACGTGTATACCGTAAGTTTATAGCAGGATTATGTCTAAATTGTGTTTTCCTATTGTGCCTTATACACGTTACATTATTTTATAAATAAATAATAAAAGAAAAATAATTAAAAATAAGTGAATTTAATTCATTGATTTTTTTTCTCTATCAGTAGGGAATATATTTAAATTAGTTGTGTTTAAATATCGCTGTAGTCAGATTTTAAAATCTGCCATTACATTTTTAAATCAGTGACCGTTTTTTCTTCAACAGAAAACCTTTAACTTCGATTACGCTGGTCAGTACTAACGTACTTTACCCAATTCGGTTTGCAGCTGAAACATATACAGAAACGGTAACATTATAAAACTCTAAAACAACAAAAAATGTGTAAGAAAACGAAATAAAGTATTAAAAAAACTTTTGAGGGAAGGTAGCGCGCCGAGCTAGTCCGCAGCCCTCCGGACAAAAAAAGCAAATAAAAACAAATTAAAACTTACCTGCGAGGAGAATACCGTAGATTAAACAGAGGAAGGTCGTGCTCAAATCCATTCCTTTGCTTTTAAGCCACAATTTAGTAATAGATAAAACAAAACAACTTTTCCCCCCGGCTTGAACTGTTTCGTGTTCACTTCACTCTTCTTTCGCCAGCATCAGTAGTCCACTAGCTCGCTCGCGCAGGTGGATTGTGTCTGGAATCTGCACACGTGATTTCCGGAGGTATCAGCCGGAGAACTTTAAGGTGTTTTCACGCCCTCTTGCGTACACATGCTCCAAATGCGACAATTTTTATATACATCGGAGCATATTGAATAAATAATTTACATCATGTACTGATCACTTTAATGCAAAATACATATGTACTGATCACTTTAATGCAAAATCTAACCTTAACCCCTTATTTTCCCCCGCTGATTTTGAAGAGAGTCACGTATGTTCTTCACTGTATATTCTAGCACTCATCTTTAAACAGTCTTTTCACATAAATGGCATAACTCAATATGATGTGATTTTTGAGCAACTATTTTGATACTTTTCAGCTAAAAACATTTATTTTCATCTTTCATAGGCCCAGATCTGGCACAAAAAAATAATAAAATAAATAAAAATCTGGTATCTTGCTCATGCACTCATAGTATATAACAACACAAGGATATGAAAACATGATGTACCAGTATTCAGGACAGACATTGTTCATAGTTTTAGAATTAACAATCATTTTATGAGGACTTTAATTTTTTTTTTTTTTTTTTTTTAACTAGCTATTAATAACTTCCTCAAATACTCTGTATAGAAAAATAAAAGAAAAAAGGCAGGCTTGTGGTAGTTTTTTTATTGCAAACTAGACCAAAAAAATTACATATGAACAGTATTTATAGTATATAAAGCTTTTGATATTGTAGCAGGGTGAGGCACTCAAAACAGATAGAAACCAATGTGAATGGTGCTACTTATATCACTGAATTTATTTTATTAATAAAAAAAATTTCTCTATCATTTGGGAATATATTCAAATTAATTATGTCTAAATATCGACATAGTCAGACTTTAAAATCTGCCATTAGATTTTGAAATTAGTGACTTTTTTTCTTCAACTGAAAACCTTTAAAGGGGACCTATTATGCAAAATTCACTTTTGCATGGTGTTTGTATATAAATGTGTGTTGGCAGTGTGTGTACACAACCACCCTATAATGATAAAAATCCAACCACTCCTTTTTTTTTTAATCCCCATAAATCATAAGCAGTGTCTCAGAACAAGCCTTTTGCAGGTTCCTGGCAGTGTGATGTCACATTAGCCACAGGCCCCGCCCACGAATGTTGACAGACACTGACGTTTTAACATAGAACCGCCCTGAGCGAGTTCACAGCGAGTTGTACACAGTCCGCCACTGCTGCACTGACAAGAACGTCTCCCAAGCGTTTTAGGTGTTCTGTAGCTGGATGGATTAATCCATATAGCTCTCTCCATTTACTCCTGAAATCTGAGCCGCTGAAGATGAGGTGGATTAATTTTGTTTTCAAAGAAAATGCTCCCTCAATTCTACCGAAATTCGTTTATGTCTGCGCGAATCATTTCACACCGGACTGCTTTGTGAACGAATGTTGATACAAAGGGACAATACAAAAATTTGTTACTCAAGGATGGATCAGTACAAACTGTTCGTGATCCAGCTTACAGTCTCCAGAGTGATACTGGATACGGCAGTAATGAAGGTGAGAGCACTTTATTACAGTTCATCGGAGTTGATTTACGGATATAAAGTTTACCAGTTTATTAAGCACCACCCAAAAAGGCATAAGGTCTTTATATATTTGTTTACTGTTAGTTGTAACGAGTGTTTCTGTGTACTTCGCTATGTATGTTGATGATAATGCAAGGGAGAGAGAGAGAGTTTATGGATAATATTTTAATGCACCCCCTTTAATGCAGTGTTTTATTAAGCTCTTACAGTGATTCTCTAGAGTGAAAACAGAGGCTTCATATTTTGTGAAGTACAATAAACGTTATAAAACTCATCGGTAAACAGGCTTGTACTAATATAGTGGATAAAAACAAGACGACAATATAAGTTATAACCGTAACTGAACTAAACTATACCTGTTCTATTTCCATGCAGCATATATTCCCACTTTCTGACATTATAGTGCGTCCTGACTGACTCCTGACACCGGAGAATCAGCTCTTGAAGCTCCGCCCTCTTAGGCCGAGCACAGCAGCTCATTTGCATTTAAAGGGCACACACTGAAACAGCTAGTTTTTGCCAAGCGGCAACCTCCCCCAGTTTCTCGTGAAGCCAATACGGAAGTGATTCAAACTGCAATTCATCGACTGGCCGCTAGGGACAGGCTCCAAAAGAGAGCAGAATCTCATTGACCCACATGTTAAAACGGCCAACTTTACAGCAGAAAAAAACATGTGTACAGCTTGGTACAAATTGTGGTTTTGGTCTATACTGCTAATTTTGCCCTTCATGACAACTCTGAGGGGGGTGAATTTTTTTATAACTCATCCGTTTAAATTATATTAAGCCTTAAAGTTCTGCATAATTATGGGCGTGGTCACTTGAGTGACAGGTACATTGCCGCTGCTGTCTGTGAGCCATCATGTCACCTCAGCTAATTCCAGTCGCTGAATTTGGCATCTCAGCCGTATTTGTACTTTTTTTCTGGATTATTTTATACAGTTATAAAATAATATGGCTTGCTGCGTTAATGGTCGAGACTCGAGACAGATGTGTGTCTGTGTACATGTGCACGCATGCGGAAGATAAACAGAACACACGTTGTTGGATCGTGGCATTGGCTAAAAGTTTTGTTTGTGAGATTTACTACAATGACAATGGCGGGAGGATATAAAACTCTGACAGCACTGCTTGGATATTATAACTAAAACTGCTGCATTTTGAAAAATTATACTTTGGACGCGTGCTCATTTGTTTGTGAGATATATACGATCATATACAGTTTTACAACATAAACGCTGCTCAGGTTGCATAATTTCTTGAAGAACGATGATGGAGAGCAGATCATTCAGAAGAAATGTGATGCAAACAATGGATAATATATAAATATTTCATGGATTTAACGCTTTTGTGGACAAAAAGTACTGTTTTTTGTTTTGCAATGGACACTCATGGACATTTTACTCAATTAAGTGCCACGTATTGGATTCATCTCGCGGTCACTATTTCATTATAAAGGTATGGAGTCCCGTTTGATTTTGCGTGTTGTTATTTGCACACCCGACACAAATTAATTACTGGTGTTGGAGCATCTATATCTATAAAAGACACCGTAGATTGACAATACACCTTTTAGAACTTTCTAATGATATAACTTATCTTTATTAATATTTTAGATAGTATCTTAGATAGATAGATAGCTCCTTTAACTGCTAACATGATCACGTCGAGCTAGGCGGGCGTGGTTTCAGCAACCAATCACCTTGGTTCCAACCACGTCCCGCCTCTGCCCATTTTCAGTTATCCGGGAGTGACGTGCGGTGACGCGCTGCTAAGATGGCTGCGGCCTCATTTTCGCTTCAAAAATGCTCTTCAGAAATCAACGGGTGACGTCACAGACACTACGTCCATATTTTTTTAGTCTATGGTTTTTGCTCACCCCCAAAAAGTGGCAATTTTAACATGTTATAAAAAATATTTTTGAGCTAAAACTTCACATACACACTCTGGGGACATCAGAGACTTATTTTACATCTTGTAAAAGGGGGCATAATAGGTCCCCTTTAACTTCAATTACGCTGAAAAAGATGACTGCATTGAGATGGAAACCTCATTCACTTTCTGTTAAATGTTGGATTCTTACATTTCTGGATGTGATTTTTTTTTTAGAACTGTCTACTGCTCAAGTTAATGGTGCGAATTGAAAAGACTCTCTGTAGTTGGAACACTATTGCTGAGTCACTGAAAGCCTGGTTGAGATAATCTCTTTTCTTTACCTGATTTAAGTTCTGTTTACTCATTAATTTGAGCTCCTGAACTTGAGTAATTCCCCTTTATATTTTTTTTTCTCTCCATGTGTATATTGTATATGTATATATATTTAATTTTATTTATATGTATGTGTATAATATATATGTTTATATATGTATATTTACACATTTTCTTTTGACTGTTTTGTTGTGATTTTGAAATACCTTGTAATATGTTGTTGTTCTTTTCCTTTCAATAAACATTTGATCGCAAAAAACTTTGATTATGCTGGTGCTATTTTGCCCAATTTGGTTTGCTGCTGAAATTTATACAGAAATGGTAACATTATAAAACTATGAAATAAAAAACTAAAATGCACATTCGGCATTTTATTCGGCATAACTCAACATGATGTGATTTTGAAACAACTATTTTGATATTTTTCAGTTAAAAACATTAGTTCCCTCTTTCATAGGCCTAGATCTGGCACAGCCCCAGTTTAGCTTTTAATCGGGGCACACACTCAGTATATAACCACATGAGGATATGAAGACATAATGTACCAGTATTCAGGACAGACATTGCTCATAGTTTTAGAATTTATCTCAATTTACAGTCATTTTATGAGGACTTTTATTTATTTAAAAAAAAGCTATTAAAAACTTCCTCAAATACTATATATAGAAAAATTAGGGGAAAAAGGCAGGCTTGTGGTAGTATTTTTTTATTGCAAACTAGACCAAAAAAAAAAAAATTTACATATGAACAGTATTTATAGTATATAAAGCTTTTGATATTGTAGCAGGGTGAGGCACCCAAGAACAGATAGAGACCAATGTTAGTGGTGCTACTTATATCACTGACACAGATCATACAGTTGGAGTCTCTGTTTGCTGAATGTCTTGTCATACACACTGTGTTTTGAACCATCACGACTGACAATGCAAAATCAGTTAACATACAATACAAAAATGCAGCACTGTTTTTTGTGGTGTGTTTTATAGATAAAAAAAAATGGTTACATTTGCAAGTTCAAATGGTAAAACCAAAATTGGACAAACTGTGAACTACAACATTGTTTAACTGAAGGTGTGGCCCAGATCTGGATAAAGCTGAATAATCTGAAACCATCAGCAAAGTTAATGGAGTGTAAGAATGAAGAACCATTTCTCCTTGCATGACATTAAGTATGAAGCAGCATCAGTGTAAAGATATGGAACAAGTATACCTAGAGATTTCTAATATTAGCCTATATTTTGGTCACAATGGACTCATCTCCCTGTCAGCATAACATTGTACATGCTTAAACAGAATTTAGCTACATCTAACATTCGAGAAATACGATAACAGGATGCCATCTAATTTATTCATATTTTGAAAGTTATAATTAGGTTGCTAGCTACCGGTCTATCAAGAACAAAGATAATAGTGAGAATGACAAACTGTAGTGATGGGTAAGTTAAAAGCTATTTTGTCTCTTTTTTTCTGCAGTTAATGCATACTGTATAATTATATCATAAATTCTGTTTATATATTTTCATATTTCTAGACCACCCTTCCACCCATATCCATAACCTCTACAAAGTTTGGCTCAAAGATAACATTTATTTTCCCAAATTGTTTACAGACCTCGTTTAGAAGGAGGCACAAGGTGATCAGGAAGATCAGCAGGTAACTCGTGACCTTCCAGTTTAACCTTGATGAGGTGGTTAGCTAGGGCGAACTCCTCGTCGTCCAGGTACCCATCCTTATCCACATCAGCGAGCTTCCATATTTTTCCTAGAACGTTGTTGGGCAGTTTGGATTTGACCATCTCCTTCTTGGCCATGGCACCAGAGACCTTCCCGTTGACAGGTGACAGGGTGTAGAAGATCTCATCGTAAGTTGGCTTGTCTCTCGCCACTATCCACTCCAGCTCATCGATGCCTTCACTAGCACCCTCTCCATAGCCATGCCCGAAGGGTCCATTCATGGTGCCCTCAAAGGCACCACCCTGGACAGCCTGGCTGGGCATGGCAGCCTCCTCCTGCCGAACGAGGGTCATGAGTTTGGCAATGTCGTTGGCCAGCATGTCCTCTACTGCTTCTAGCAACTTGGGCTTCAATCCCTGAAACTTAGTGAAGTCCTGACCAGCAAGGACTTCCTAATGATGAAGACAACAAAGATGTCAAAAAAAGAGGGTGATAATATTTTTGGAACTCTGGATCTAGTAACTAAAATAAAACATTTCATAAAACAAGGGGGTAAATTGTTACAAAACAATTTTTATTACTCTTAAAATCTTTGGCTAAGCATAAATAAATAAATAAATAAGATTATATTAAAAAAAAAAAAATTTTGGGACAGATGGGACCATTTCCATACCTGCATTTTATTGAGTTTAGGGAAATCACCAGGGGAGATCTGATGTTCTTTTTCAATTTTTGCGTAGATTTCACCCAGGTTAGCGATGAGTTCCTTTTTCTTATTCTCTTTCCCAAAAACATTTGGCATTTCTTTCTTCAAAGCACTGATGATGTAGGCATGAACCTAGAGAGAAAATCATTGCCATAACATATAATATTTAAAATAAATCTGTGTTATATTGATATTTGAGTAATTTGAGCAATAAATAAGCAATATATGAGCAATTTGAGAGAGATTGAGTGATATAAGAAAATATATGATAATGAATATATACATACATACCAAGGCTGCATTTGATCAAATACAGTAAAAGCAGTAATATTGTGATATATTAAATGTTAAAATGTAATTTAGAGCAATTTTCAGCAGCCATTATTCTAGTCTTCAGTGTCACATGACCCTTCAGAAATCATTCTAATATGCTGAATATGGGGCTCAAGAAAAAAATTATCAACAATGAAACAGCTGTGCTGCTTAATATTTTTGTGAAAACTGATACATTTTTTTCAGGATGCTTTGATAAACAGAAAATTCAAAAGAACAACATTTATTGAAATTGAAATATTGTGTAACTTTATAAATGTCTTTAATATCACTTTTGATCACTTTAATGTGTCCTTGAATGGTAATGGTAATTGAATGGTTTTGGTTTCCACAAAAATACCAAAACTGTTTTCAACATTGATACCAAATCAGCATATACATGTGACACTGAAGACTGGAGTAATGGCTGCTGAAAATTCAGCTTTGCCTTCACAGGAATAAATTACATTTATTAAAAAAAAAAAAAAAAAAATGCTCTTTTAAATTATAATAATATTTCACAATAATAATGTTTTTATTTTTGATCAAATGCAGTTAGCATAAGACAGTATCAAAAACATTAAAGGGGACCTATTATGCCCTTTTTCAAAGTCTTTATTTTGTTTTTGGGCTCTACTAGAATAGGTTTTCATGCTTGAATGCTTAAAAAACACATTTTTCACATTATTGCAGCACCTCTCTTCCCAGTCTGTCTGTATCGCTCTGTTTAGTTCCTGTCTCTATGAAGCTCTTTCTGAAAAGCGCAATGTGCTCTGATTGGTCGCCTCGATTGATTGGTCAACCGTTTCCAGCATGTTTCGGAAATGTCATGGCCGGAATTATTTAAATAAGGAATATTGTGACGTGTACGTGCCCAGAAGAAAACTCATGACTACAATAAAGATGTTTCAGGGAGTTCAGAAACAGTGCTTACTGATATAGAGAAATAACTCCCTTTGGAGTACATTTGGTGCTTTGTAACTTTGCAGACCTTTTTCATGCTCAAACAGCAACATTACACACTAAAGAAAGTTATATATATATATAAATAAAAATTTAAAAAAAAAGCATAATAGGCCCCTTTAAAAAAACAAAAAAACAAAAAAAACAAATGTGTTACATATAAAGGAAGACGGTGAGCAGGAAGAGGATTCAATAAACTTGGATCATGTCTGGGGTGATGACAATTTATAAAGTGATCACATGAGGGCAGCACAAACCAGGTTACTAATCTAACTAAAAACATTCAAAGTACTTTACATTTCAAGTATGTCAAGAAGACAACACTACATTATAACTAACTACAAAAGGTTTAATTTCTTACTTTAGCTAGACGTGCCCGTTTGATAAGGTCGTTCAGCTTGCGCAGCGCTGCATTACGTGGAAGTCCCTGGATGTCACGGAAAAGGTCTTGTTCCTCTGCCTCAAACAGTTTCCTGTTATCTGGAACCAGGAGAGGCTGAGCCCAAAAAGAACCAATGTACACTCGGATGACCTCTGGGGTGTTGACGATTTTACCGAGCGACCACATGAGGGCGCCATACACCCTCATGAGCTGCTGGGTCCCGATCTGATCTGCTTTGTTGAGCACCACCCGCATCTTGTCCTCATGGTTTTTCAGAGCTCGGATCACCTCGGAGAACTCGTCTGAAATGTCCAACTTGTGTGCATCAAAGAGAAGAATGATGCGGTCCACACGTTCAGCAAACCATTCGAGCACAGCAGCAAAGTCATAACCTGAAACAGAGATGTGGACATGACATTAACACAAGACAAGGCTTTTTAACACTAAATAACCAGTTAATCAACTTAATAATTAGTCATTCTGTTTATTTAATATGTGAGCCTCTTTGATAAAGCACAACCCAACACTTCTGTTTCCATCCAGATAAAGGGCAGTACATCAGTCAGCAGATATTTGACCCTAGAACTTCCTGATCTTGCCCATATCACTCAACACCAACTAAACGCAAACAAGCAGAAATCCATCAAAGTTCACGCAAATTGACAGTTTTGCTGTCAAAAGGAAAGTCTTTATGTAACTCATCTCCTTTTATCCAGTCCTCTTGCATGACACCGCTATTGGCTCATGACGTTGGAGTACAACTGCCCTTTAACTTGAGAAGAAGAAAAAAAAAAAAAAAATTCAGATGAACAGACGTCTGGTCCACTACAGCGAACTGACATCACATCCACTCACGCTGCATGGCAAACAGGAAAAAGTCTTTGAAAAAAATTGTCCCACAGAAACGCCTTCCTCTCCTATCTTGCATGGTTAAAAGGATCACAGGGAACAATGGAAGTCTAGAGTAAAATATTTTGACAGTAGCCAAGGAGATGACAATATGTGAAAACTAAATTTAAGATGCTGGGATATGAAAAGAATGTGTGGCCATGGGAAAAATGTGTGTACTCCACAAAAAAATTTAGACATTTTCTCTTGGGTATTTTGAAGTCTTCAAGAAGCAAAAAGGCACAAGCTGCATGCACATTTTTCAACAAGGGCCAGCATAAATATTGCTAGACTACGCAAATTCTGGTCTCTTTCCAAAAAGCTACTTAGGAGATTTTGAGGGCAAAGGTTTAATCTTAATAGATTTCTCTATATGCCATAATATACATGCTAAAGCCAGAATTTCCGGCCCAGCTCTCTTGCTTACGGAGACAGAAGTTACCAATTTATGTTTGGATTGTGTAGCGAGTGTGTAAAAGACAGGAAAGACTATGTCCCAGTCCCAGTTGTGTCAACGTCAGCAGGATGTGAAATCTGGATCTCAATGCAACATGGGCGTGACTTCATGGATTCACTGCTCTGCTTTATTGACTGTTATCCATCACAATATACATTGCAATACTAATGAAATAGTCCATTATAATATGCAATGATATAACACATAACATATTTCTATATATAAATATCTGTCCTTGTATCATTTAACAACATAACTGCATTTAATTTAATAAAATGCAATGGCAATAATAAAAAAGCAAATGCACTGAGAAAAAAAAAAAACTGTTAAGACCTTAATTTATTTTGTGTACGTACCAAAAATGCAGTAATTTGGTACACTTAGTAAATAATGTGATCAAAAATCTCTTGTTCTTTTACCCAGCAGTTGTGAATTTACTGTGTGGGTATATTAGCAATACAAGAAGGCTTATTAACTGCTTCTTTATGCATCTAAATCAGCATTCTTTCTGAATAGGATCCATTTTCTCCTGGAGTTTCTTTTGTCTACATTCAGAGCAGACACTGATAAGCTGGTTGTGTATACATATACACATTAATATGGCTGGTAAAGATTGTGACAGCGGAGGTAGCTCATATGGATGGAATTTTACTCTGTTTTTCCCTAATGATATGGCTTTTCCAATTCATTGTTTGCTTTCCTTCTAATACTTTCCAAAAACATATCCTTGTGTAAACCTAAACTGTGGGATATCCTTGTTTACATAAGAATGCCATAGTAATTGTTCCTGCACTAAAATCTGTTCAAGTGGGCACACAAAAGCTCCACTTAATAAAAGAAAATTAAATTTCAACATTGCAAATATCAAGACAATTTTAACAAGACTTATTTTATTCTCCTCTTGCTGATGCTGTTACGGTTACAAACATACAATTGCATCATTAATGATTCATTCAATTCAAGAACAAACAAAACAAGAGCAAATGAATGAATGAACAACAAATGCATAGACGAATGACTAAATGAATGACCGTCCATGCAGGAGGAAACTATGTAGATAACTAAATATAGCTGTTTTGAAACAAATTACACCAGCTACCTACAAAGATGCTGGTTTTGTGCATATTATGTACAGTGAATACAGGGCTGGAACTTAAAGTTTACAACCAACACAAAGATCCAACCACCATAAATAGACATTTGATTCATGCTGGTCTAAAGGTTGGACTAAATGTCCGTAAAGGGGGGAACAAAAGAAGAAATATGGCTCAATATAGATGGCTGTCATTTAGAACAAAGGCTAATCTTTAGTATTGCCTCCACCCTGCTAAGGTCTAATCCAGACATTGATCCACAATCTCTCTACCTGAATAAAAAAAAATATTACACAAAACCATTATGAGATTTTGAAGCATGTATAGATGTCATTTATCAAGCGCTCAGTAAAGGTTAACCCCTGGTATTTGTACCTTAAGACCCTAGAAACGATATAATACCTAATGCTAATGTCAATAAATAACTGAGAGGTTTTAGTGTTTAGTAATGGGAGCCCTTGTCCTGCAGCATCTCTGCAAAAAGGTTTGCTCATAACATATTAAGCAGCAGCTGTTTGTGAAACAGTTGTGAATGTTGCTTAACAGTTGTCGACTGGATCGCCGATTTAGACCAGATGAATAGCTACAAACTATAAAATGTTTAGGATTGTGGCTATGTTGCTTTTGTCTGCTTATTTTTAACCATGCCTATTTCCTTACAACTGACATGGACATTTTCTAGTTTCATCTCAACTTTAAATAATAGTAAAAAAATACCTTTGTAATACCTGTCATACATTTGACAGTACAGACTCCAAACTCGATAGGACCACTGCACTGGTGGTGCCATAATATCGGTTAACTATTAACCCAACACACGTCTTTGTGATAACTAATCTTAGCATTTTTTTCCTCAATCCTGATCCAGTAGACGACCTCTATTTGATGGATGAAAAGTCTTTGAACCCCCTGATTAACCATGTTACATGCCATTCTTTGTTTTTTTCTGTCTTTGAAAACTGAATTAAACATACTTTATTTCATAGTAATATGCTATTATGGTCTGCCATCAGGGAAATGTTATAGAGTTCCAAAAATCATTTTTACCTGTATCTATTGATATTTTAAATAGCAAGATGTAGTTATTGTCTATTTCCTGAACAGGACAATAAAGTATACTCTAACTCTATTATTTCATACCAGCAGCATAAATGTGAGAATTATGGGAGGGGGGCCTGGAAAAGTTTAGCTTTCATCTGTGCTTGGAAGGAAATTATGCTTTTCCAGTACCAGCATATAAATGTGGCACCTCCACAAATTCCTGGAAAGCACAGGGAGAGGAAGAATGGAGAAATCTGCTGTAATGAACTATGTAAACAATAGCACATTCTCAGGGGATTAGTTTATCTAAGATGGAAATAAGTCATTATAATTTATAATTTATGGATTCTTTATAATAAAAGGCATGCTTTACACAGAAGATGGCAGCATATGGAATTGTGATAAAAGACATAATGCTTATATTGCCCTACACAGCCACTAAATCAAGCCTACTGACACAAGATATTAATCAGTCTCAACAGATGTGATTTCAGATAAGAAAAAAAAGAAATAAAAAAAAAAGAGTGCTGTAATAAGTAAGTATATTGAGTAAAGCATTATGAGATGCTATCAGTGATGAAACTTGACACCCAGCCAAGCCTACTCAGCATTGAAGAATTAATACAGGCACTGTGTACAGTAAATAGGAGAGGTACCAGAATAGAGCCCTGTGGAACGCCACCCAGTTTACAAAAAAGGACACAGAGCTACATTTAGGACAGTGGTTCCCAAACTGGGGTACACGTACCCCTGGGGGTATGTGACGTGACAGAGGTACGCGAACAAAATGTTGAGTTTTGTCGTTCATTTAATTCTTCCCCATCTTAAAATAACATTAAAACCGAGCATGTATTTCATGACAATGCTGTAAATACATGACATCCAATCAAAATACCACATCTTTTGCTGTCAAACTGACCAAATCCATTTCCACATAAGCAGCGTGCATATGGGTGCTTATAGGTTACGTCAGAGTCTGCTGCCTTAAGCAAATCGCACTACATTACTGCCATTCTCGACAATGTACCTGTAGATTTGGCACAGCAGAACTACAACAGACACAGCAGTGTTTCGTGAACGAATCTGTTTGAATGAATTGTTCGTGAAAGTCATTGATTCAATGATTCATTCATAAATACAGCCACTTGCTTTGTTACTGAATGAACGAATGACTCGTTGACTCACGCATTAAGACTTACCGCCACCTACTGGCAGTTTTAGTATGCAAAAGAATCACTTTTCACATTTTTATCATTGCATGTTTCTCTATTGAACATTTTTTTTTTTAATTTAAAACATTAAATAATGTTGTAAAGGTATTTATAAAGATAATAAATGCACTGGAAAATCAATTTAAGGGGCAAATATTGTCCCTTAATAGAAAAGGTGCAGTCTAAGTGGAAGAGAGGGGGAACGCAGAAGGATGGTAAATGCCTCAGGGGGTACTGCACTCTAAAAAGTTTGGGAAACACTGATTTAGGAAATAAACCAAATGAATAGAGTGCACACAGAAAGGGATCACAATGGAATTTGATTCTACATTCAGCAAATTTAAAATAAAATAGCTAAGAATTAAAATTTATATTTTGACATATATAACCATTGACAACAATAAGTCAAAATATACATTTTAATCTTATATGCATAAGAATGCTGTTTTCCACAATCAAATGAAAGTGATAAAAAAATAAAATGACACAAATTTGTTATTTCTAATATCAAAACCATCTCTTGTCAAGATATAACAGGATCTGAAAATTAGGGGAGAAAAACATTTGATTGGGAATAGTGGTTTGGGAATAGTCCAGTATGAAGCAAACTGACTTAAAGTACATATGAGCATTCATTTTGAAGAGCCTTGTCGTTAACTGCTTGTAAAGTCTAACTGCGGTCAGGGGGAAGGGGGACGGATGTGAAGTCACCAGACTTCAGAAGAATATTAACTGACCTCACAAGGTCTATGGATGAGCAGGACATTTTTAGGGTTTAAGGTTGCAGCTTAAAACATGCCATATTATCAAAACTATTATAAGCAGTCCTGATCTATTCTTCTATAAAGTCAGAGCAGGAGTCCAGAACCACAATATGGAGACCACATTGCTGTGAAGAATGAAGTGGGAGGAGACAAGAAAAATGTAGAAAATGAAATACAGAGAGACAAAAGGACTGAATTAAAATAGCAAGCACGCTCATCCACTTCCAAAGAACAGCATGACTGTGGCTAGATGTGCAAATAGTTGTCATTCCTACCTGAATATCCATGTTTTTCAGATCAGTTACATAACTGATCCTCCCGTTATTCTCAGACAGGCCCAGATTTCCTCCCAAATTTATTGCTGTTAGGGTAGTTAGGGTATTCACACATGACATCCACTTGACCTCAGTGCGCTGTAACTGGCTACATGCCACATTACGATCTATGACCAGGCAATGACCAGCACTTTCCCTGTGAACTATTGTCTGTTTTATTGCCAATTTAAGGCTTTTTTCCCCTATGTACTTAAAATGAGAGCCAAATACTAACATTTTCCATGTTTAGATAATGACACTAGCAGGGCTTTCCTTACATTTCCTTGCGATGACATTCAATTACTGTAACATCAGTAAAGAGGAAGCTTTGAACACAATAGAGCCGGAATCTTTAAATAAACGCATCTTGTGAAGAAACGGAATTTCCATATGCATCACAAGCTCTGTGTATAGCTTTTAGGGGTGAAGAAAAACTTGTTATAATGTTAAATATCACAAGCAACTTAAAAGTAGGGATGTCCCAATCTAGTTTTTTTTTGTGCGACCGATCATTGAATGGGTATATGTATATGGCCGATACCGATTCCGATCCAGATCATTCAAGCTTTATATGTGATATGTAAGCTCTCTGTTGACTGTTACGGTTAACTTTTTTTAGATAAAGTAATACCACAGATGTTGCCTTGGTTATATTATTTACAGTAATCTTGTAATTGTTTTAATTGTTTTAAACAATGAACATTTTAAATAGGCCTTTAAAAACAAAGCTTATGCAAAACACTATCCATATTAGGATAATTTGCCTTATTAAAGAGCCGACAAGACTTTAAAACATAATTGCAGGTTGTCAGTCAGTGTAGTTACATTGTTACGCCAACAGGTGGCGACATGAGTG
The DNA here is from genome assembly GCA_039654765.1 of Mylopharyngodon piceus. Lineage (NCBI taxonomy): Eukaryota > Metazoa > Chordata > Actinopteri > Cypriniformes > Xenocyprididae > Mylopharyngodon > Mylopharyngodon piceus. Next base: position 13,931,997 of record CM077438.1, read on the forward strand.
AGTCATCATTAAACCTTCATTAATGCACTTAAAAAAAAAAAAAAAAAAAAAAAAAAAAAGATTCATTCATGAATGAAACAAGGTGTTGAAATTATTTTAACTTCGATCAACACTTTACAAGGCTCAATCAACAAGCAACATCACCTGGGTAATGCTGAAGCTGATGTTTCACTTCATAGAGATCAATGGCACTGATTCAATGCATTGAATCATGGGAAATCCCCTTAAACATTAAAAGGATACTACGACAAAGATATCGCTTTTATCTTCTGACAACTGATGGCTAACTGATTTTTTCACAGATATATAATGACCTGAAGAAGGACAGACGCAGGTAATCACACATGCTCAGTTTCCCTGTCGCTGTCTGCTCTCTCTCGGTGTCTGTGTGTCTGTGTCTGTGTGTGTGTGTGTGTGTGTGTGTGAGCTGTCTGAGCCCCACCTCAGACACTGAGAGCAGTTGACAGAGGCAGCGAATGAGGTTTGTTGTATTGAATCCTTTAGCCAATGTTCCTCCTCGTGATATTTCTTTAGAACATGACAGGTGACCGCGGCACTAAAGTTTGACATCATCACGTGTTTTACATCATCAAATTGGGATCGGTTCATAGGATCGGCCAAATTTAGTGACTACCGATCAAGTCATAGAATGTGATTATCGGCCGATACCGATCTGCGGCCAATCCCTAATGAATACATGATCTAGGCATCAAGTTATGCCTGTCTAGTTTTTTTTTTTTAACATTTCTATAGTTCAATCGTAACTGTCATGAATTCTTTAACCGAACTGTCAACCATTTAGTACAGAACATTTCGAGTTAAGATATCCTGTGAAACAAATTTTGTACTAAAAGTGATTGATTAAATTACTGTTTCAGGGCTGTACGTTTTTTTTTCGTTGTTGTTTTTTTTTTGCACTGGTGCTACAGAAGAGGTTGAAATTTTTGTAGCACAGGCCACACAATTGTAGCACAAGTCTGTTACCATCTCTGAAATCAATCACAAGTAGCGCAGTTCATCACTTAAACAGGCAAGTGACTGACAAAGGACATTAATGTTCCATACAGGGCACACCAAATACAAACCTTAACAAGAAATGTTTTCAGACAAACATTTTCTTTATTTACCAAAAATGGCAGACTACAGGAACATAACACCTCTTGCTTAACATTAAGCCAATTTTGTTTACATGGCCCAATTTCAATAATCACAATCCAAACAACATCCATCGGTTTCCTATAAAGGTCATTAGAAAGGTCTAAAGTTTTATTATAAAAAATTAAATTAATAGGTTAAAAAAATGTGTGACGGTGATGGTAATTTCTTAATTTTTGTCAGGAAATCTTATGCATCCATCTGAGAGAAAAAAAAAAAAAAAAAAAAAAAAAAACACCTCCTGTAGGCTATACTTCTCTACACTGGAGAAAACGTATGGGTTCTCATGTTTACTTCAAATTTCTTTAGAAAGAAGTATTATTTGTCCTAATTTTTTACCCAAAGTTTTTTTTACCAGGGTGTTGTGAGCATTATTGAGTAAACACGTGTAATGTAATGTCTGTTTCATTCATAATTGTAGCCGGAGGTCACCCTTGCGCAGAAAGTCCACAAGTGAGACTCAGAGGTATTAAAACTAATGATGTTCCAGGAAATCCCTTATATGGACAAAGGCATCCAGCTAGCTATAGCAGACAAAGACATTTTGACTGATGAAACATGGAGACAAGTACGTTTGCGACAATATATGGTTTATCTGTGTTCTTCCAGACATCTCGGGTATTTTCATAAGAATAAAGTACATTTCTAATGCCGCGTGTTGCTTTTTCAAACGCATGTTATAAGACACAAACTCACAGCGCTTGCAGAGATGGAGTGTTAACTGATCGATCCGCTCTGATCTCAGTGCTGCGCATATACTTATAGTTAAAACTTGAAGATTTCATAATCACACTAAGCAAATTGTTTAATTTTGGTTAATCGTGCAGCCCTAGATTAACCTCACACACATGCAAAACTGTATCGCACTCATGCTACTGTAGTAAATTTATTTATCAAAAAGACAAACATTCATTTGAAAAAATGTTCCAAAGATTTAATTTAACATATTAAGCATTTTAAGCACTAATGGACATCTCAACCATTTGATTTCCTTCAAAATCTCCTTATTTCATGGCAATCTAATACAACAGAATCTCTGTGGTGACTATCATGTGACCCTTCGCTGTGTCTTGAGTCTGAATTCTCTCAGCTGCCACGCCTTCATCATGACTATCAATCTTTATGGCTCTCATTCTGCCTCAGAGCGAGGAAGAGGGCAAAGGGCAGCAAAGAGAGAGTAACCCTGGCCGCTGATGGAGAGCAGTTACCTCTCTTGCTCTGTTTAATGAGCCCTCGTGACTAAAACCGTGTGTGAAAATCACTGGCATAAGTTCAGTGTGCAGGACATGGGCTGCATCTCACATACTATGATCTCACACAAGCTTATACAGCCATGTATCAGCCTGGAAATACTTTTGACATACACTAATGATGTTTTTACACCCGCCCAAGCACTGCCAAGCTCTGGGAGGAAGAGTTGCTTATCAGAGACCATAGGGTGCGGTCCATTTGAAAGTAAACCTAAATAACATGTGAGATAAAGCTGTACAGTATGGAATGCAAGAGTGTTCCTGAACACCTGGTTAGTGTCATCCACTCATGTCTGCACTCTCTCATGGAGCTCACAGGCAATTCTACTATAACCCTATCCAATATGTAAATATGTATACCTTCACCAGATCACTCCCTTATACAAAAACGTACTGTGTCTCTCTACCATTGTACAGTGATGCATAACAGGGTAGTAAATGATTATCACAATCATGTACCATGATGTGTGTCCAAAAAACATATTACTATGGTTTGGTATCTTAAAAAAAAAAAAAAAAAAACCATGCAGAACCATGAAAAAATTAGATGCTACATGTCCAAAACAGTGTTATTTCAGTATTATTTATTAGAACTGGGACAATAAATCGATGCGTCGCAAATCGAGAAATGATTCTGGATTGATTCTGAGATTTTCTGAATGCATTGCAATTCTCTCTCGAATCGATTCTGAGCTTAAGTTTTTAAACAGCAAATGGCACTGCGTGCTTTAGAAACAGCCGTACTCTGCTTGCTTCCAATTCCTTACACAAACCCATGAACCTTCTATAAATTAATCATTCATAAAGTTTGAAAAGGTTGAAGCAAATTACAGGGGTGTTTGCAGTGGGATGTTTACATTAATCTCGTCATAAAAGCATTCTGAGGTGCAAGTACATTCTCATAAAGAGAATGTACTCGCTCTTCAGCGCTCTTCTTTGTGAGCATTTGAGTGTACAGTTAAAAACTAGCCTAGAACGGAAAATCTCATAAATTGAGTGATGCATCGATTTATTGTCCCAGCCCTATTATTTACAAACATGAAAAATGCCATTGTATTTGAAGGATAGATTTTGAAGGAAACGGTAAGATATGCACGTTTTATTTTTAAAATGTTTTGTCAGTGGCGCGCCGAGTCATACAATAATTTACAATGCAAAAATAAGTCCGCCTATCTATTTCAATTAAAAATATATAAACAGCCTAAAATATAGGCTATGTTTACCTTATAGGCAAAATTACATGCATTTGATTTGTTAAAAACAATTAAAAATACTATTTGGCCAGTGAAAAAAAAGAATGTGAATGATTTTTAGCAATGTAATGTGATGGCATTTCGAGTCATATTTTCCTAATGTCTTGTACCGTTAAACATGGTGTCACGTGGATGGGAATATGAATATGAAATGGTAATGATATGCAGATGACAATGAATAGTAAAACTAGGCATTGTAAGTTCCATATATGGTTATTTCGGGGAGGAGACGGGGTGGAGATTCATGTACGCACAATCTTCCGCTGACTGGGTTTTATAAAAAGAATTTTGCGCAGGTTCTGGCGTAAGCATGGTTTTATAATTCTGAAAACTTTTGTGCATATGGAAAATCTGGCTTTTATGCGTACGCACACTTTTAGGATGAAATCCTAAGTTTTATACATGAGGCCCATGATCCAGCTAATCAAGATTACTAGAAACTTCCAAGCAGGTGTGAGTTGGAGCTAGTTGGAGCTAAACTGTGCAGAGCTGTCCAGGAATTGAGTTTGAGACCACTGCCCTAAATGCTTTCATCATCATGTCCCTTCAGGGGCTCTGTAGAATGTGTTATTCATTATCTGTGTCTTTCCAAATAATTTAGAAATTCGGCTTTTGGTGTTCAGCTTCGGGCAGATCCCTAGCCTGTAGGTATACATTTAAAAAACCTTGATACTGTTTTACCATGTCCACAAAATATAGTATTACTATGAAACATATCCAATTTTTTGAGAGCGTGCATTTGTTTATCTGGTGCCGACAGCAGGAAAGCCACTCCAAGAAAGATGGCAAACAAAGTGTGCCGATGTACATCTACTCATTCACTTAACATGCTCAATAACACATAACTGAATCGTTGAACATGGATGCATTCACGCAGCCCTCTCATTTTTATGTCTTTACCACGCCCTCTCTGTTCTGCGGTAATGTCTGTTTCCTGGCCTGAGCGGTCGCCCCACTTTGTCAGACTGTTATCTGTAGATGCCACTCACCCTCTGATCACATTTACATGGTCTTCAGGGAAAGGCAAGGAGAGGACGCACACGCACCATGGCAGATGGACAAGCACAGGAAGAGTCCTCAGCGTGACACCGGTTACCTCCACATACAATGCTCTCTTAGTTTCTTAAATAAACAACATACCAACATGCTCCATTGTAATTTCTGGGCCTGTAACAAGTCCAGACTAGTCAATTATACATCTAGGGAAGCAAAAAAAAAAAAAAAAAACCTGAACCTTATTCTCCCATGCTGCTTTAGAGTAATTAACCATCAAATACACTGCCTAAGGGCTAACTGAACATTTTAGACATTTTTGCATAATTTTTATTTTCAGTGAGGGCTCAGAAAATCCATTGTTCTTGCCAAATCATAGTGTTCGATGGGAATGGACAGTCCACATTGTCACTATAGAATAATTAGGTTTTCAACTTCCCTTCCTTCCTACAGGAAAAAAAAACCTTTGGAAGAAGAGTGGGTTTGTTGTGCTCTAATGTAAACAGGAGAACTAAAAATACTTCCCTCTTAACACTCCCATAATGCAGAAGCTAACCAAATTAACCTCCTTTCCTTTCCTTGGGACAAGTGTTACTCACATCTGTCTATGCAAATGGCACTTGTATTAATAGAACAAAGAGTATGAAGTTGTGGTAACTCCGGGAAGGAAAGTCAGAAGATGATAAAAGAAGTGACGACAATTATAGAAAGAGGAAATTAAAAAAATAAATAAATAAATAAATAAATAAATAAAAAAACACTTACCTCTGCTAATCCGCTGTTTCTCTCCGGACAGAATTCCAGGAGTGTCTATGATGCTGATGCTGTCCAGCACTGGATTTGGCATCTGGGCACATATAAACCTGAGAGAAGAGGATCAAACATTACAAAAGGACAGACACTTGGAACAATTAGACATTTCACCATCGGGCCTAGTGATCTTGCAGTAATGTTTTTAGTGCAACATGATTGATTGGAAGGAATTCCCTTCTCCTTCGCTCTCGCCAAATCTTATCATTCCAACTCTTACCTCAGCTTTTCCATTACCAAATGCTCACAGCTTATCTTTCTGTGTGTTCTTCATTTATCTGCCAACCCGTATGTTTTTATTTCCATGTCTCTAACAGACCAGCACATTTTAGTCATACAAAAACAATCTTCAACCTCAAACCCCCAACCACTGTGTTCCCTCATATGTATTTTACTCATTCCCACCCCTTCATTTTTCCAGAAAGAGTGCCATCACTTATTCTCTACATGCTGCTACTTTCACTCCTGCCAATCGCATCCCATATTTCCTTTCTGCATACATTCCACACATTACTGGACTTGCTGCCAGTTGACAAAGACCGTGTGTGTCATTTTGGCTAATGTTTTCGAGTGTAAAGTCTAGTATGCAGGGCCAGAACAGAGACATGCTTCCTTCCATATATCCAGAAATCCAAAATATAGGTTTATTTTCAAGAATTGAACAAATAATTTGGAGTTAACTGATAACATCTAAATACTACTAGCCTGTTTTTGAAGTCAAGCTTCAGAGGTTCTGCAAACATCCTGCAGAAGTTAAAATTCATTTCCTGCCTGATGCAACTTCATATACTACCATTCAAAAGATTGGGGTCAGTAAAATTTTGCTTTTAAAGAACTTATAAACACTTATTCAGCAAGGATGAAACTGATTTCTATTTCAAATAAAACTTTCTATTAGTCAAAGAATCCTGAAAAATTGTTTCCACAAATATTAAATATCACTTCTTAAGCAGTTCTTGGTGTGAACTGTTTTCAACATTGAAAATAATAATAAATGTTTTTTGAGCACCAAATCAGCATATTAGAATGATTTCTGTTATTGGGTAATTTTTTTCTTTTATTAAAGGAATTAAAAAACTAAAAGATTAAAAGGGAATAAGGGAAAGGGAATAACAAAAAAGAAATAAGAAAGTAAAAGTTCCAGGTCTATTGCAGTTATTAAGTACTCAGTTTAAACTATTTAAACTATTAAACTATTAAAACTATTAGAAAATAATATATTTTTTTAAATATTTTAAATATTTATTTTTCTTATGTGTATGTCTAATGTCAAAAACGCAAAACGTTTCTTGTCTCGTCACATTCAGTTATGAATAATATGAATCATATCACATCAATCAAATAATAACATGTTTTCAATTCAAAACGGCAAAATTTCATAAAAATGTTGAGTAGTTTGCATCACTATCACTGGACATTACTGTCGGTCGCTAAATATTTCAATTATAAAATAATCGTCAAATATTAAATGTTTTTAGTTACTATTGCCACGTACTCTTTCACTGCTAAAACGAAAGTGTTGCATTGGAATTCGCACTCATCTTCTGTGAACAGTAAGCCCCGCCTTCTTTGATTTGATCGGCCAGCTCACTCATTCTGACAGTGATGAGCACTATTAGACCGCTGAGGCAGACCAGCCTAAAATGTAACTTTTAAAACTTTGTCATCCTAACAACAAACAGAGCGATGCATAATGGAGTACAGCAGAGCAGCATCAATAATATCAAATATTGGGGAGACAATTTGGCCATTTCTAATTATTGGGGGGGGGGGGACTTGTCCCCCTCAATGGTTACAGTGGTTACTGCCCTGGCTTCTAGGACTTTTCCAGGACAAAATCATTTTATTGCTTTTTTTGATTCAATGACTCCTTTGTGTGCAAAAAAAAAAAAAAAAAAAAAAATCAGATACCAAGCGCACAAACACATGAATCAAAATGGCTACACAGAGATACTTATCAGACCAGTTTAGCAAGATATACAGCAGTAACGGAGCATGTTGCAATGCATAACACCACAGAGCACCACCAACTACAGCAATAACTGTAAGTTAATCTTCAGCCTAGTAGAGGTTAAAACACCAATAGGGCTTAGATATTTGAATTTAGCTCTTGGGAAAAAGTGGTGAGACACTACAGTGGTGAGAATCTGCAATCAGCTACAGTATATGGTTCAGTACAGGCCAGAGCCTGGGGAAAACGATGAATGCAGCTGCACAAGAGGAGAAAGTGCATACTCAAGTTACACATGAGTAATAGGGAGAGTGGGGACAACAGCACAAAGGCAGAGTTTAACTGAACTACTGGAACAAGGTTAATATGTACTAAAAATCTACAGCAGTGGTGGTCACAAGGCACACACACCGTTGATTCCTCGCCAGTGACCTTTAAGCTACCTTTGAACCTCTCCGACAAGGTCAGAGTGCAAAATACTGGGAGGGAAAATTCAATATGCTTGATAAGCAATAAACAGCGTAATATAAAGGAAGTTGGGGTCAGATATTTGCAAACGGGGGACGCTTTTGACGTGAACACTCTGAAATTGCAAAGTCAGTTCCTCAGATTATCTGTGGAGTGACTTAGCTGAGTCAGTCCTTTTTAACCTCTTGTTAACCTATAAAAAAAGTCACACAAACAAGCTTGGACTGCCAAAACACCAAAATCATGCATTTAACAGGTAGGGCAGCACCTACGGGAAACTATCTGATCAATTCATAGCTACATTGAGAAAACACTGAGCTTCTCAAGAAACCCTGATTTGACCTTAAAACAACACGCAGTCAAGGAGAGTTCATGGAGGGAGGAGGGATGAAATCTTATTCTCCTCCCATTCATGATTGACTCAACCTACTCATTGCACAAATTGAAAGCATTCCAAGATTTTCTTTAAAAGGACATTTTTGTAAGATAAAACGCATTCTGCCAGCCCAGGCCTGTTGGGGTATAAAAATGATCTGTGCATAATATGATCCCTCTAAGTCAAGCATTGACTAGCATGGGGTTGTGGTTAAGTCCTCATATCTACAACAAGCACAAGTCAAAGGGAAAGTGTAGTACTAGTCCTTGAGAGAAGACACACCCATCTCTGCTTAACCTAAATCTGCCTACTAAGCCTGAAATGCACAGTGGACATATGTAACATGTTGAAAAGACAACTGTGAGTTGAACTGATACACAATTATGAACGCCAACTCATTTATTTTCATGTCATTCCTTATGGAGGGCCGCATTCTCCAAAAGCTTGTTAAAAAGAGCCTTAAAGGCCTCTGCAGCTGTCAAAACCAGTGTCAGCTGACGTTCCTCTCAGAAGGGGGAACCAAAGACTAACAAGCAAGTTTAGCAAGTTTTATGGCATGCAAAATGTGTATTAATATCTGCAGTCATTATTGAAACAATGAAAAGGGGAAAGTTTAGTTCAGTTAAAACTTAAATGTCAGGTTCAAACGCCTAAAGAGACCTTTTCTGGGTGTGACAACTACATCTAAGAGTAAATAAAGGTTTGTGAGGATTACAATAAAGCAAATCATAGTCTTCATAAACTGACAGACATACATGTTTGCAGGCCAGAGAACATGTGATTTGCTGTAGACTGCTAAAGTGTGTTAAACAACACAACATAAAATTGACTGTATTACAGTACTGTGAGTGGTAAAAAGCAGGAAAAAGCATGTAATATACTTAATTAAATCTTTTATCAATGATATAAAACACTGGTGACGAAACAGTTAAGAATTCATCTTTACTATACTCTCAAAGCTCCACCCTTGCAATACAGCTGGCAACTTCAGCATGCAGATGTAAGCTGAAAAAAGTGCAGGAAATTCATTTTTTTTTTTTTTAGTACAACGTGAACACACTCTTCACCCTTTTTAAAGTCCAGAAGGCTCCTATCATTACATTTCATAAAAGTAACGCTGAGTTCATATGAAACAAAACTTGACAACCTCTTGTCAAATGAGGAAAACAACACCCTGAAAAACTGAAACCCTGAGCAATGGAAACCTGAGATTAAAAACAAATGCAAAAGACAGATGATTAATGTAAACATTTCACTTTTTCAGAATGTTTATTTTTAAAAAGAAGGTTATTTGATATTGTAATGAATGAAGATCTCACCTGTTCAGAAAGGCGTTTCCAAAGGCGTTGAGTTTTCTGAAGGGTTTCTTGGGGTCCACCACTAAAGCATTGCCCGGGATGAGACCCTCCTGTTCCCCGTACATCACCGCAATGAATGAATCGGTGGTCGGTTCGGGGCCTATGCGCATCCCGGGGAAATCCTGTTCCATGAGATGACGAATAAAAGTGGTTTTCCCTGTGGAGTACTGTCCCACCAAAAGTACCATGGGCTTGTTATCGAAATCAGCATCTTCCAGAGCCGGAGAGTGAAAGTCGTGGAAGCGGTAAGTGTCTTCTAATGGAAATAATTTGGTCCGGTAGAGTCGCTTCAGCCCGTCAGAAACAGTCTGAAACAGTTCGGGGTCCTTTTTCTTCCCGTCCTTGTTCGCCCAACTGAACATGTTGCAAAATGTGTAAAATAAACTTCTTACTTAAATTAAAAAAACACTTTCACGGTGGTATACAAGTTCTTTGCTGATTTCTAGGCAGTTTAATCCAGCGGTTCGGATGAATTAACGGTCCAATGTCAGGTAACGTTACAGCAGACTGCCAGCGTGGTGGGTCGGTCCTGTCAGCTGTTCAACTAACTGTCGTCTTTTTATTTATTTATTTATTTACTGCTAACTGACTTTTTCTTCGTAAAGTAGACTTAAGTTTACTTACGTTTACTCGTCAGTTTTAACCTTTCAGCAGATCGTTTTCTTTTATATCCACTGGAGTCCCACAGCCCGGCGAGCACTCTGCGCGTGAGCGAGCGAGTGCGAGCTCGCGCCCCCACTTACATTTTTAATACATTACTATGGACCGGAACTCAAGGGAACTTCCAAAATAAAAGCCCCCCCCCCTCACCACCTCTCAAAAATTGGATTGTTTTTTTTTTTTGAAACACACAGCTGACGTTCTTTTTTCTAACAAATAAAGTTTATATTGATTAGTCTGTCTAACAACATTAACTTGTAACAGCTATGCTGAATTGTCAAAATTCTGTCATTCAAACAACTTTGAATTGTTTGAATAAATGAATGAATGAATGAATGAATGAACGAACTAATTAATTAATTAATTAATTAATTAATTAATAATTTAGAGGCCATAAATTACTGCATAGAAATGTATTTACCTCATTCCACAAAATAATATAATATAATATAATATAATATAATATAATATAACTTTAATTTAACAGGTTAAATCAATGCATATAGTATGAACTTCACACATCAAACTTGGGAAGGACAGTAATATTCCTGTTTCTCGGGATGGGGTGGGGGGTTTTCTTTTGACAGTGTAACTGACTGACTGCTATATTTGTCCTGGAAGAGAGTGACAGTTGCTGGACTTTGCCAGGTTTGGCACTGTCATAAGAGGGTCCTAGAAAATTACACTCAACGCCCACTATGTCCAGTGAAGACACTGTAATGTTCCTTTAATCAGAAACTTTAGATATGAAAAGAATTGTATGGACTATTTGGAAGTCATTTGCTTAGGGCTTACAAATAACAAAAGTAAAACAACCAAGAAAAGCACAAAAGGCTTCTTTATTTCAGACTATCAGAAAGTGAAAATGAAAGTCTTTCAGAATTCTCTGTGGTTTGCATGGAGTTCCCAGAGCTTTATGTTCTTCAAGAGTCAGAAAGGGATGCAGACAAACTTTTTCTTAAAAAAACATTATTTATTTATTTATTTATTTATTAAATCAGTAATCATCTGCCATGCTTGTTCAACCTAGATGCAATTAACTGGCTGAAAGCCTAATTCTGTAATCTTAGAGCTATGTGTAAATCTAAGACTCACCTGACTTTCGGGGAGGGGGGGGGGGGACTCTGGGCAAAACACAAATAAAAGTGAAAGAAGTCTGACATTTACAGGAAATTGGCTGTGGATTCAGGTTGTTTGTGATATTGTTTTGTCAAAAAATCCCCGTAAAATTTGCGGTAAAAAAACGGCAGTTGTGGTTGCCAGAACTTTACCTTAAAAAATATGGTAACAACGTTTTAGGTTTTACGGGACAGCACTTAGTTTACTGTCTATTTTACAGTTCAAAACCGTATAATTTAAAGGTATATTTTGCACACTGTAAAAAAAAATCTGTTAAATTTATGGTAAAAAATCTTATTTCAATAGTTTAGTTAGTTAGTTTAGTTTATTGATTTATAAAGCACATTTCAAAACAACAGAGGTTGCAACCAAAGTGCTGTACAGAAAAATTAAAACAAAATTAAAACACACAAACACACACACACACACACACACACACACACACACACAGCGTAAGGATCTTGTGGCATTGTACAGGACAAGAAGATCACTAATATACTGAGGAGCAAGTCCATGTAAAGCTTTAAAAACAAAGAGCAAAATCTTAAAATTAATCCAGGACTTAACCGGTAGCCAATGGAAGGAGGCAAGCAGGAGTAATGTGTTGATGCTTTTTAGTGCCATGCAGTCAAAAGCCTGGCCGCCGCATTTTGGACCATTTGCAGTTGACTGACAGTTGAATTAGGCAAACCCAGGTATAGAGAGTTACAGTAGTCCAACTTTGAAGTAATAAAAGTATGAATAACAGTTTCAAGTTTTTTCTAGAGAGCATCGTCTTAATTTTAGCAATCGATCTTAGCTGAGAGAAACTACTTTTTACAACAGCGCTAATCTGCTTATCAAAACTCAGATTGGAATCAAAAATGACACCAAGATTTTTGACACAGTCATGAACATTAAAAGAAAGAGAACCAAGCTGACTATATCAGAGGTCATATATCTGATGGGGCAAAGATAATAATTTCAGTTTTATCTTTGTTTAGCTGTAACAAGTTCATGTCCGTCCAACATTTAATGTCACACAGACAGTCAAACAGACTAGACACAGAACAGTTATTGTTTTTGATAGGAAGATAGAGCTGAGTGTCATCGGCATAGAAGTTTTATGATAAATTATGTCTCTGAATAATATGGCCAAGTGGAAGCATATATGCAAAGAGAAGAGGACCCAAAATGGAACCCTTGGGTACACCATAAGGAAATGGAGCATGAGATGAAAAATAATTCCCAATTTTGACAGAAAACATTCTCCCTTTGAGGTAAGAGGCAAACCACTCCAACACAGCCCCCCGAAGCCCAACTACATGTTCAAGTCTGTGTAAAAGAATATTGTGATCAACAGTGTCAAACGCTGCACTTAAATCAAGCAAGACTAAAATACAGCCAGACCCTGCATCCAGAGTGAGTAAGATGTCATTAAAAACCTTCAACAACACAGACTCAGTACTATGTAGCTCCCTAAAACCAGACTGGATTGTGTCAAAAATACCAAAAGCACTCAGATACGAAGAAATCTGAGAGTAAACAACTTTTTCTAAAACCTTGGAAATAAAAGACAGTTTAGAAATGGGTCTAATTTAGATCATGCTGATCTAAATTAGGTTTCTTTAAAAACAGCTGTACAGTAGCATGTTTGAACTTCGTAGGTACCATCCCATTGACCAATGAACTGTTAATAGCAGTTACAACTGGACTTAGAGCTGAGAACGCCTCTTTAAAAATATGTGAAGGCAAAACATCAGAAGGGCAAACAGAAGATTTCATACTAGAAACAGTATCAGAAAGCTGTGAGGGCGACACTGGTTGAAAAAGCAAAAGAGCACTATCACAAGGGGGCATTTCTAGAGATGAAGAACTCTAGATGGAATATTAGAGCGAATACCCTCAATTTTATGAATAAAATGTGATCACTGATCACAAACAGGTCAGAAGAAACCTCAGATGGAACACTAGAAGAGGGATTTAGAAGAGCATTAATTGTGCTAAAAAGAACTTTCGGCCTCTGAGAATTTTTTTAGCAATTAAATCAGACATGTATTTCAACCGTGTCTCCCTAACAGCATTCTGATACTGCTTAAGACACTCCTTGAAAATTTCATAAGAAATGTGAAGTTTGTCCTTCCTCCACCTGCGTTTAGCACACCTACACTCCTGTCTGAGGGCATGAGTAGAGCCATTTAGCCAGGGCTGCACTTTCTTCACCATCCTGGATTTTTGTAACCTCAGAGGGGTCTAATGTAGCAGTGCAGGTACTGTCAAAAAGGTCAACCAGATCATCAGGATGAACACAGGAGGAAAGGGCTTTAACAACAATAGGAGTTTGGGTAGATACATACACATCACTGAAAGACCTAGCAGTAGAAGTATCAAAACATCTTGAAAAACATGGTAAATGATATGATTTGGAGTGAGTAACTGATATAATGTTAATTTACCAACCTATTGAAGTGCTAATAGGCCTATCTGTTTTGTACCTTTGTAATACACTAACAACCACCAAACACAGTGGTGATGAGAGTCACATGATGAATCACAGTTCATCACAAGCAGATTTTCCACAAGCTGAGAAGGACAATACTAATATATGTGCACACAGTGTCATTCACTCAAACACTAAACACCACCATGTTAACACACATGAAATTTTAAAAATGCAATAAACATGAATTTAACAACATTAGATGTAACATAAAACCCTAATGTACATAACTGATTAGAAAAAAACTAAGAAGAAACAGTTATTTCAACGAAAATATATCAAATGTGAAGTGTCACGCAGGGAATTGTGGGAATGTCAATTTACGTTTTTTCACAGTAAATTATACAATGACTTGTTATTTTTCACTTCCAAAAACTGTAAATTTAATGGTATTTTACCGTAAAATTACATTAAATGTACCGCTAGATCTATTACAGTTATTCACAGTATATAGTATGGAAACTTTCTGTAAACCAATTAACTGTTTTTTACTGTAGCATTTTACAGTCTTTTACCGTTAAAATCACGGTCATTTTTTACAGTGTAGGATTTTTTTCAGTGGCTCATGTGTGACTAAAGGACTGTTGACACCAATTCTTTAAAAAGGGAAAGTCCACACCACAATTATAACGATAATGACACACTTTCAGAACGATTTTTTGAGACAATCAGAATCCAGGTTGATTATTTAAAGCAGCAGACGACAAAAATTAAAACTTGCGCTTAAAAAATAGCTCCCTAGTTCAGTACAATCAATTAGCTCCCTAGTTCAGTACACTCAAAAAAACATTTGAACGTAATTGAATTAAGGAAAATGTTTTCACACAATTAAGTTAAGTTCATACAACAAGACTACAACAAGTCCATTTAAACAAATAATATTTTGTTGAACAAACTTAATCAATTTAGGTTCTATTATTAGAAAAATATGTTGCTGAGTGAACTTAATTAAATTAAGGAAAACGTTTCCATAAAAGTGAATTATATTTTTCCAACAAAAAATAATTAGTTTGAACTGATTTATTGTAGTCTTGTTGTATGAACTTAAATTCATCAAGTTATTGTGGATTACCATTGCGGTGAAGAGTGAAGCTTGTGCTTAGGCAGCCCGATCTCATGGCAATTCTCTAAAAAGAAATTACTTTATAACCACTAAAAAAGTGCGTTTTGTGTAGTATGAATGTAATCTGGACATATACATTCGCCATGTTGCCCTTATCACGTGACCTACAGCGTCAGTTGCGTTGCATCACCGATATTCACAAATCCTCTACCGTGGCCTCATGGGATAGTAAACCCTGCATCCCAATGTGCATACTATCCACCCTATCTGCCCTAAATAGTATTGAATATTACTAATTTCACATACTATTTAGGATGGATAGTATGCACATTGAGACGCAGGCAAAGTGTCAATCGTATGCACACTTCAGAATCTCACCGGAAGAAGTACGTCATCCGGGTACATTTTGCCTACTCTTTTATAAGTACTGTGAATTCGGACATACTTCTTTTGTCACATACTGTTTTTTGCCTACTAAGTATGTGATTTTGGATGCAGCCTATGTTCCCTTAACAGAAGTTCTGAAGCGCGAAACATAATCATGTGAGCAAACTCACTACACATAATGACACACGATATGTTTTTTTAAAATACAAAAGATTATTTAATTATATTTCAGTATTAACATGCATCGCTAGACAGGTAATGAACATAATCTAGCTAACATTTATAATTTATTTACAGCTGAAATGTTGTACGTATATGTAACAAGAAAAGTATTTATCATAATGTACTTTAAATAACATTAAAACATAATGTCAGAAAGATATTAGTTCTGCTGTTGTTCATAAATACCAGTAGTGATGTTGTTCATGTCACCGGAAATAGAGTCATCAGTGTCCCAATGTGTAGTGAGCCTTTCAGTCCTTACCAGTGCCCGAATTCGTGTACATGATATACTGATTCATAACCTAGGGAAGCTAGGGAGCTGATTGAGACGTACCCTGAATATTATCGTGTGTTGATGTGGACGATAATATAGTTATTGTAAATATCTTTATTGTTATCGTTGGTGTGAATGAGCCTTAAGTCATGACAATGTTGATTTTGACAAACTGTGTAAATTTTTTTATATGAAATGTATGCAAAGAATATGACAAAAAAACATAAGAAATATGTATATGATGAAAACAGTGTGAAAACTTGTAAAAGATACATTTAATATTTTAAAAAAATATTATTTGATTTAAAAATAATTGAACATTCAAATGAAATTAAATACAGTAATTAAATAAATATAAATCATGTTTTAATAGTTAGTAACATCAAAATAAATACATACATGTTCCCAAAAAAACTTAACCATTAAATTAAGGTTTTACGTTTATTTAGCCCAACATTTATACATAAGATTTATACAGTGTCCTGCATTCTCTGTGCAAATCAGTGTGTGTTTAGTAGGACAAACAGGACAGTGGCCTACAGAACTGACAGGCAGCTGGACTGCAAATACTGGCTGTCAATTCATAGGTCATCATCCTGTGTCCTAGACCCTGGGTTAAACATGCTTTCTGCTAGTATAGATGTTCAATTGCAGTCAAATATTAAGTATTAAATTAAATCAGAATAAAAAAACATTAGGACTTTATATTCTTTGTTCACTTAAAAGAAGCAGTAACGTAGAAATAAGGCAGATAAAGGTGACTATCTGCACGCAACAGCAGCTCCACTGGAAGACACAATCCTTCCACATGGAGTTGCTGTTACAACCAGTCAGCACCGAATCTTTGGAGTGCCCCCTCTGGACAGCGGAAGGAAGTGCACTTATTCTCATTAAAAAAAAACTTCTCACCATACAGGGTAGTTTTCAATTAAAAAAAAAAGGGAAGAGGAAAGCGTGGTTCCACCTGAAATGAAAGCATAGAAGACAGAATTAGATCCGGATTCAGACAAGGGCTAATGACTGCTATTAAGAACATGTGAGAGTTCCTCTGTTGGCTCATGACTTTGACCTCTTGTTTCTTTCTCATCTTTATGACATGCCATAGACTCCATTATTGGCCAACAGCACGTCCAAAGTGCTAAGACTGATCTTGATAACAGCAGTTTTATGACAGCAGTCAACATAAGGGTACTCGGCAGAATTTGTGTGTGGTCTGAGAGAAATAAGGGTGTGTCGCTCAATCATTTATATACCTTTATGTCTTAATTTTGAACATATCACTTCCTTTTAGTCATGAGTTACCCATCCCACTTTCTCTATCATGTTCTTTCTCTTGGTTTCTTAGTTTATATCATATTTTAGACTTTGCCTTGCCGTAAACCTCCCACTGCACCTTGCTACCTTTGGAAAAACAGCATAATAAAGTAATTAAAGGGGGCACACATCGCATTAGTCAGTCTGTGTTATCTGCTCCTGTTATCATCTTGTGAATCCACCATTTTCTTTCTCATCCCTGTGCCGTATCCAACATTTGTGTAGGGTGAGAGAAAATCAATGGCATGAACTCATGAAGGTGGTTCATTTTTATCACAATTTCAAATTGCCGTACTTGATAATGGAGTAAGTCACATGTATTTAATCAAATCTACTTTGTAGAAAATATGTGACATAGTACATTAGATTGTGATTGTTGTAAAAACATTGAATTAACTTAACTTAAAATTACCATTTATTTGCATTTGAACACCAGTACCAGGCAATTTACTACATTTATTGAAGATATTTTAAAAGAAATTTACTCTACCCTTTTTGATTTATAAGACCCTGTTCTTGGAAAATAATGTTTCAAATGCTTGAGGGCCGAGGGCAAGCCTTTTGCATTCTTTTCTTATCCTCTTTAAAAGCATTAGCTTTACTTTGTTAGACGATGCAGGTATATTTAGATTACAATATTAATCTAGCCCTTCACAAGCAAACAGACAGACGTTAACATTACAAAGTCCTACGTGATTCAGCGTAATTGCAGAGGCGAGGCAAAGATGTGAAACTGTTTTGCACTGAATTTTTTTTTACATACATATATTTATACAAAATCTTAAAAATTACACATGTTCCATGTTCCTCACATATGTACCCACAACTTTATTTTCATTAAAGAGTAAGGTTACTTACCTTCAGTTCTTCCTCGTGGGAGTCCAGGTTTTTGGAGCTTGACGTATCAGAAAAAAAAATGAGAACTAATTTAAACTAAAGAAAAGTTATATAAATATGGAGACTAAAGAATTTACAGAAGCAAAGCAAAAATATTCTCTGTTCAAAAATTTGAAAAGGAACTGAAAACAGCAAAGATAGTGACAGCACAACGAGAGAGTCAACAGGTGAGAGGGGTGCGTCGGTCAGCAGTGCTATGTCAGGCCGAGAGAGGCCAGTTTAAAAGTGATTTGAAGTTGAAGCTTAGTTAATAATTACACTCCTCGTCAATATTTAACATCTTTTTGGCCCTGCCCCTCAATCCAACATCCTGGACTCCTATGGACTTACACACACAGGCTACCTCAGGACCCTATTTTGTAACATTTTAGGTACATTTATATTTTTAAAACAGCTCAAAGCAACACATTTTATTAAAATTGCCTAACAAATGTTGTGAGCCAAACAGACATCCAAATCAGAAGTCTTGCCAGATTACTATAAACACAATAAACCACTAGAGGGCGTCACGGTTTAGCTTTATTTTTTTAGTTTTATTATTTACGATGTTGAACATAGAATCAGACCATTGTTTGTTGCGCATCAGAAGTCTTATTTTTTGCAACATATGGCTGTTTTGGCCCACTGTGAGTTGCTAAGGCTTGATTTATAAATCAGCAAATGTGTGATGTAGGTCAATGTCTTAATTACTGGTAATGGCACAGCATGAGGTAATGCTGCATGATTAGAATAGATAAAGTAGACTATGGACTCTAAACATTGATCAAAGAATGAAAAAAGGCTTTATAACGATAATAAAATACTCATGAGAGAAGGTTAATTATTGTCATTGTTGGGTTAAAGAGCACAGAAGTGCACACTGTGTGAAGGAATTTCCATTGTCAAACACAGGAATGGCGTGTAAATTAATGTACCACGACAAAATACTCCATCTAAGCACATAATATTGTACCTCAGGCAGGTGGATATCTGAGACTAGAGGGTCAAAATTTGCTTTGTGTTTCTTGTGAGAAGAGTTTTGCGACTGGACTTCCAGAAGAAGACTGCGGTCACAATCTAACGTTTTACCCAAGATGGTGGAAAATGCAAAAATAATTATAGGCCTATATGATAAATACATTTCAGGATGTGTAATATAATGTGGTGGTTGTGTTTTTGGGGTTAGTATCAGCTATTTCCCCCACTCTAAAGGAGGAAATCATGAGGAAATGAAATCTTTCCAGTGGTTATGACCTTGTTACCGCACACAGGGTCAAACCACAAACATGCAATATTTTATGGGTTTCATAATTTACCAGAACCATACAGGAAATTCTGAGGCTGTTGTCCTGAATATAAAGCCACACTTCAGATTCTGTAATCGCAAGTCAGCAGTCAGGAATACTGCCCTTTCCACCCTGCAAGGTCTCAGAGTTCAATTCATATTGTCATACTTCATCAGCCCCATGTATATTTTATGCCCTTTGCTCTTCAGCTCATTGAAAATGTTTCCATGTTTAATTATCTGTCATGTCGAAAGTGTCACTTATTAGATGCACTAAACAACCTAGAAATCTTACATATGGAAACCACGTCATCTCTTGAACATCAGTGTCTATATCAGATTTATACATTTGATTGCAGAAGCTTGGACAGAGATGTTCAATAAATAACATTTATTTGATTTGATTCCTTGGTTATAACACCACTGTAACGTCAAATGTTACATTTTTTAAACAGAGAGATTCATCCTCTAAGCATGCTCAAAATAAATCAGCTATTAGCTACTAATTCTCTCATTTACAAAGTCGACAGTTTCAATGCTTACCAAGATGTCCCTTATCTTATCAGAGGCTGGTATAGGGTGTGTTTAAGTGTGCATAACGCAATGTGTAATACACACCCACACAAACACAGGTATGCATGGTCATTCACGGTCAAGTCAAGGTCTTTAGACAGCACAGATTCATGATTCTCTTTTTACTTCAGTAAAATGCACCTCTGATTAATTTTTGAAAGGGATACCGAACACAGGCCTTGGGAAAGAATGTTAACATCACATAAAGTAGCATTGTAAAGCACAAAACAGACCAAAAAACATAACATGTAACAGACCAACAAATTTTATCAGATTTCTGTAGAAAATATTTTCTAAAGTGCACACTTTCTTCAAGTATGTGTGACAGTTTGCTGTTACATTTTGTATATCTGAGTCAACTGAACATAATTGAAACTTAATTATTGAAAAAACAAAGACAAAGCTCTGCTACAGACTCTTTCAATTCTGTTTAATTCAGAAATACAGTGATAGATGGGACAAGTTGGTTTTGTTTTTACATAAACAGGTTAATTTGTTCCATCTCAATGGAATTAACATTTTCACATATTAAAAAGGTAATCTGAATATCACATTTCAGATTATTTAATGTTCAAATCCACTTCATGGGCCAAAATGATGACCCTATATACACTATATATAGTATATGTATGTATTAAAGGGATAGTTCACCCAAAAATGAAAATTCTGTCATCATTTACTCATCCTCAAGTTGTTCCAAACCTGTATGAATTTCTTTCTTCTGCTGAGAACAAAACAAGATATTTTGAAGAATGTTGGTAACCAGACCACTGACTTCCATAGTATGGAAAAAAAAAAAAATACTATGGAAGTCCATCAACTGTTTGGTTACCAACATTCTTCAAAATATCTTCTTTTGTGTTCAGCAGAAGAAAGAAATTCATACAGGTTTGGAACAATTTGAAGGTAAGTAAATGATGACAATTTTCATTTTTTGGGTGAACTATCCTCTATCAGGTTTAAGGTTCTTTTTGCCCACTTCTGATAAAGTTTTACATCAACAGTGTATAATATAATAAAAATGTCCTTTATAAATCACTTAACATCACTTTTTCACTAGTTTTCTTTTCTTTTTTCCGTCTACCCCAATAACTGCTGTTTCATCTTTCTGGGCGGCCCTCTTTTTTGTCTTCTCCGTCACTGTTTCCATGGTATCCCAAACCTCATCCTCCTCTGCTTTCACCTCCTCTACATCTCCAGAAACATCAGGACTTGATGACTGAAAGAGAACAGCACATAAAGAGTCATATGATTAACAAAGTCATTAGGATGCAGTTTAAAGTCATCAGCGAGAAAGCAACTTCTATTATTGTTACTGTTGATAGGCAGTTACATAAAAGCAAATCATCAAAATGATGCTCCCTCTGACACCGATTCACCGCTTACCTCCAGTTCTCTGCTAGAGAGTAGCACACAATTGAGTCGTGACTTCAGATATACCTGCAACGAGAAAATATGTTCATAAAATTACCAATTATACAAACATGACACTGAGTGGGAGGCACTTATGATTATATGGTGTATGCAACCAGATGGAAATAAGAGGAGAGGGGCTATGCAGAAATCAAAGTATATGGAAACAACAGCAGAAAGAAAGAGACAGATGAAGTGCAGTGAGAATGGAGGAAGAAACCTGGTTTTGTGTGCATTCATACCTTGTGTTGTAAGGAACGGTCCTCCAGGCTGTGTACTCGAAGAAAACGATCTAAACCACAAGAGGCCACCAATGGGAGGGAAGGATGGCACTGCAACCCCCGCACTGCCCCTGCCAGACCCTTAAGACACCCACGCACAAGCCCTACAGGCAGATAGAGAAGAAAATGGGGTCAGACAAAACAACACTCTCAGGAGTTCAATAATATTACAGTGCATATGTGGAGAACGGCTGGCCAAATACATCTTTTATACTTGAAACATACACAGATCCAGGACAAAAACCCTAAGCAATGGACTTTCAGTTCAAAACAACTGCTTTTGTGCAGTTCCAAGCCTGCCTAAGAGAAAAAATAAACAGAGCATCCACCTACTGCTTACCTTTCCGGAGGTCAAGGATGGCGAGCTCTCCGTGAGTGTTGCCCACGACCACTGTGCCCTGGCTGGCAGGAAGAGAGAGCGCTGTGAGCGGGTACTCTCCAAACTGAGCCTCCATCACCGGCCTCCTCTGAGACGTCGAGGGGTCGTACACACGCACCTGTCGGAGGAGGAGCAGAACGAAGGAGGCAAGATATTTTGAGTCATGTTTGATCACAGATGTTTACCTTAAGACACAAAGGAAGACATGAATAAATACAATAGCAAAGGGTACGGCACAGGAAGAAAAAGATGGTTGGCTCACAATACAGAATATAATTTGTCAATTATATTCTGAAAAAGCTGTTAAATCTAAATAACAAGATAACCATTTTTGGGTAAGTCCTATACTGCATGTTGAAGGCGACCAATCAGCTACTCCGTGACACACCAAGGCAATGGTCGGCCGTCTGCCAACGTCAGGCCATTGTTGAGTGTCTGTCAGCTCAGTTTTTGTGGAGTGTTCAGCACCGTTGGTGGCTTTTTGGCCAATTGAGCATTTTGAATCGGCATTAGTCAGCGTCATCAGTGAGACAGAACTCTGATTGGCTGTTCAGCTTTATAGCACACCAGTGCACGAGAAGAAAAGCAATGTGATTAAAGGGGCGCAAATGATGAAGTCAGGAGGGCAAATTTTTGGCCCAGACGGACACAACGCGACCCATGAACACAGCTTTTATTTCCGATAGTTCTTTGATGTCAGTTTGGTGTGGCATGGCCTTTACACTTTACACAAGCAACATTAAAAAAATTTAACTAAAAATCATTGGTATGATTTTATATATATTATTTTACGTGATTGCACAACTGTATAGGGTTAAAACTAAAAGATTACTTTGAATTGATAAATTAGAAAGCCATACATGCCAGTTTTTGATGAATCAGCCAGAATTCATTTAAATAGGCTACCGTTCAAAAGTTTGGGGTCAGTAAGTTTTTTTTAAATTAATATTTTTATTAAGCAAGGACGCATTAAATTTATCAAAAGTGACTGTAAAAACAATGTTACTAAGGATAAGATTTTAAATAAATGCTGTTCTTTTGAACTTTCTATTCATCAAATAATCAAGGAAAAAAATTATCATATGCGTGCATGCATGTACATGTATATATTTATTAGATCAAATAATTACAGCCTTGCTGAGCATAACAGACTTCATTCAAAAACATTTTTAAAAATCTTACTGACCCTAAACTTGAACAGAAGTGTACATAAATTAATTTGTTCACTGTAAACAAAAATTAACACATGATTTTTCTAAGTAAATAATTTTACATCGTAAGAAACAACAGCAGACAAGCATGAACGGATAAAGTCCGAGAAATGGTTTGACAAACCTGATGGTGTCCAGTACATGTGACTATTTTATCTGAATCTGGGATAAAGCCGATGTCTCTCACCCACACGGGCACTCGCATATCCAACCAGTCATGGGCTACCTGATGGATTGAAGAAAAAAGAACAGCTTGTAACACAGTCATCATAAACTACTGAGTGCTGAAAAGTTTATAGTTTTTTTTCCTCTTCTGCCTTACATTTTTGGCTGTGAATATTGGCTTATCTGGTCTCTCCAGATCCCAGACTTTCAGCGGATTCTCTTTACCCCCTGTAGCCACACGATGGCGCTGTGACGGGTTCTGTCGCATTCTGCAAATTCCATTCCCAACATTTACCTCAACCTAAGAACAAAGACAGATGAGGTTGGTTGAGGATTTGATTTACTATAAGTCCACAAAATTATCATAGAGATGAAGAGATCATCATACATTATTCAAACCTAATCTACATTTCAAACAATAGAAGCAGGGCCCACTTGTTCAAAAAGTTTAATCTGGATCAGAATGGTCCTGATTTGGAAATCCTATGTTTTGCTATCCAGGGTCAGGTAATCCATTTTTCTTTTGTGCCGGTTTTTCAAAGCAACACTGGATTGGATCACCCTGATACAGATACAAATTTAACCAGATTACCAAATCCGGATTACCAGTGCTCTAATGAGACTACCGCTACGTCCAAAAACTTGCCTCGCTGCCTTATCAGGCAATGACTTTGCAGGCAGCGTTTGGGCACATAGGTACTTCACGATTTCGGACAGACTCCTGAGGCAGCATAACAGCAAAATAGAGAGAGTTTTGGTGAAATCTAAGCGAATATTTCTCGGAAAACGTAGGTCAAAGACGTACATTTACACACAAACTGACCACCAACCACAACTTTCAGATGCCGTCTTTATTTTTTATCTTAACTGTCACAGAATGGAATGCACAGGATTGTGGGATATCAAAGGCAGCGATGGATACATCTCTGCTGCCTTCAAAAATCGATCAAATGAAGGTATCTCAGGAGACAGGAAGTGAAGCCAACACTGGATTAAGACATGCCTTGATGCCTTCCTACCTTGGAATGCATCCTCCGAAGGCAGCATTTTTAAGATTTTGGACACAGCCTACATATCACAAGGCAGGCTACTACATATATAGATATATAGTCGATCAGGCAATATATATATATATATATATATATATATATATAAGATAAAGTGACACTTACTGACTATTCTATGTGTTTTTAGTTGAAGAGACAGAAAACAGTACAATAAAAAAAAAATCCCCTTCCATTATATTATTATTTTTTTTTTTTACAGTCAGACTCCTCCTGTGACCCACAAAAAATAAATAAAAATCAACAAATTTACACGCAATAAGGACTTTTGACTGGTTAATCTCTGAAGCTTGCGACATCATAATTAATTTACAAGAATAAATGCCTGTTAAAATTAAATATATTGTTTTTGTTTGGTATTGACAGCTGTTAAGGATAATATTATATGGACATTTTTTTTTTACTTTACTGTACTGAAAGCCTTAATAGGTAACCTAATGGCTACTCCATCTACTTTACCACTGTAAAATTAAACAAATCAAAAGACATCACAATTACGTCAGTATAGCTGCTCAACTCATCTGTCAGTCACTACCGGAGGTGTCACAACAAACGCGACATGTTCCGCGACTCAGTGTCAGTGTTTTGTGACAATGTCAGTGGCACATGTCACAAGTTTTGAGTGACACATGCCACTATCCACTGCACTGGCACATGACAATGAAGACCGGATGTGCCACCGGATGTGTCACTAAGCATAGCGACATGTGTCATTGGCTTCTGTGCATCAGATGTCACTTAATGTTAAAACTGCTACTGAATTTTCAAGATTTGACCAATCTAATATTGCAAATTTCTTCTGAACAACTAGGCCAAAAGCATACCAAAGGAAATCATTTCAGTTCATGTTAATAATCTTATTCATCACTCAGTTTGGTAGGTATTTGACAAATAATATGGACAAACTTTTTTCAAGATCTTAAGTTAAAACTTTTCATATTTAGGTAAAAGATTCATATTTCTAGATGCTGATAATTGATGTATATTAATTTTCATTTATTTTTTCCCCACAATTTCTAACATTTAATTTTCAGTAAATACTCATGCAGTGTGACAAATTATTTATTTTTAAAAAAATAGTATTATCATTTATTAATAGAATGCCATAAAACTGCATGTACAATAATTATAAAAAATTCAAGTGGTGCTCACTGCAGAGTTAAATGACGTCCAGCTCCACCTCTGTGGATGGAATGGGTGGAGGGATAGAGTTATGGGTGTGGTCGGACCTTTTAGCTCCACTCTTATGCCCAGAGAGGGGGAGCTGGACTTCACGCTCCACCCATGGCTCTGCAGTGAGCAGCCTCTCTAAGATTTTTTTTAAATAGCTTTAAATGAAATAATATAGCACATTACACTCTAGGACACTGAAATCACACTGACTTACTGTGTCTGTACTGCCTTCCTTCCACACCTTCAGCAGTCCTGACTCCACACACGTGATTAAAGAACTGGAAAAGGGGGAAGAAAGTGCATCATTATTACAGTACATTAACACAAACCAATAAAACAGCTAGTAATTCATCAGCCTCAGCGGAGACAAGCATAACATGATATTGGCAACCACCTGTCAGTGACAGAAAGTCCTGTGAATCTGCCCTGTGAAGGATCCCCACACTCTCTGGTCGCCGTGAAGATCCCCTTATCTGTGCTGAAAGTTTTCACAGTGCCGTTCACACTGCCCACTAACACCTGCAAAGTCACACATACATAGACAACATCTGTCAGTCACCAAATCATGATGATGAGGTCTGTAACTCCAGTTCTCTCTTTCTCACCTCTGATTCGTGAGGGTCTCCCCATGCCATCACACAAACCTCCTGATCCCGACTCAAGCAGCTCATCTCACAGAAGTTAAACGCCTGCTTTTTGCTGATACTCACCCCTTGAGGTGAAATATGGATATGAACAAGTCATTAGTTTAGTGGCCCTCAAGAAAATTAAATGGCAGGTCTGTGGTGCCAACTCACGTGTACCTTACATGGCTAACAGAAAAGTGAACAATGTGGCGACAAAGAGACGAGAAACTCCCAACAGTACTTTACCTTTTAATATTCCAGTTTCGGATCCAAGCCATATTGAGCATATTTGACTTTTAGCATCCATTTAAAAGGAAATAAGTGATTTTGGATTTACTGACAATAAAAAAACAGTCGTCCACGTTACTGTCACACACAACTCCGTCCGGGTGTAACGCGCAAACCAAGTACTTTTAGTTCCGCTCGACACTAAAAGTGTATTTACAGACTGCACAAATCAGTGCGAGTTTCAGCATGTTGTCAAGCGATTATATTTAATACAGTTGGATAAAAGCATTATAAACTATTTTTATATGGATTTTCCCCACATGGATTTTTCCATTTTTTCCACTTACACACAAAAGAAGATATTAGGCAGAATTTTAGGGACTGATAGTACCAGTCACTCTTTGCATCTTTTCCGTGAAATGAAAAGAGAATGTAATTCAACTGAACATCTCCTTTAGTTTGCAACAACATGAGGGTGAGTAAATGAATAATACATAATATCTTTATGTTTGGGTGAAGTCTTCATTTAATGTTGCTGTAAGCAGTGGTTCTCGACCTTTTTGACTCCAAGGTGACCATTTCGGATACATGCTATAATTAAATAGCTGCTCATTTTTACAATTTTATTTACAGAAACTAAGCGTGGCAATATATTAAAACAATACATAATACTTTATTTAGATAGTCCACTTTAGACATTCTACTAACTCTGGAACTACATGTCAACTACCATGTCTACATATTAGTAGACTTAATATCTGCTAAATATCTGCTAACACTTTGACACCCCAACAGACATTCTACTGATTATTAGTAACTTTGCAAGTACATGTCAAATTATTCTAATAATCCTAACCCTAACCTAACAGTCTACTAATACTCTAATGAGAGTTAGATGATACATAGTTGCAAAGTTAGTTGGTAGAATGTAGTTAGTAGAATGTCTAAAGTGGAATATCGAAATAAAGTGTAAATAAAGAATGGAATCAAATAACTATAAATAATTTAAATAATTAAATTCCACAATCCCAGTAACTGAATGTTCTTCTACAGTATATCTGTTTTGTCCAAAATCATGAGAAGCCTGGTTCTTAAATAAAAATGGCATTTGTTAAGGGAATTAATTAATCTAAGTTGAGTTGCAGCAGCCTTAACATGGATTAAAATGACATTTCCTGAAGAATAGAGGAGAGTGTGGAAGAATCCACCAGATGGTACTCTTGGACTCCATTTGAAGAGCACCTACATGGCATGCTGGAAATATCTGTCAAAGGTGTCATATGAGCTTTAGGATATTTAGGGGTCCAAGCACCCCTAAATTTTCCTCTGAATCCTTGAGTCAAACCCTACAAAATTCCTGTCATTCTTGTCTATAAAATATTCTGTATTCCGAAAAACCTACTTTTTCAAACTCCTCCTTCATCCAATCTTCAAAACGTTGTCAAAAGAATTTTGATACATAGAATTGTTGCAAAGATAATAGTAAATTAAATTGTATGGCATTACGCATTTTAACAAATTGGTGAAACTTAATGCACACAGGACAATCTGAGGACAACACGCAAAGTTGCATCAAATTCTACCCACAGAGGGGAATTACAAAAAACAAACAAACAAACAAACAAAACACGCTTCAAATAGCCTATTACTTGGATAGCTAAACAAACATGGCCGCCAGCAGCCAATGAAACGTCAGCTCAACGTCAAATCTGAATGGCCAATCGTTACGAAACATAGCAGACACTCAGAAGGTGTCTCAATTAAGCTGTGTATTCAATTTGGTGAGAATCAGCCATAACGCGAATAACACGGCACTATAACACGTTGCCTATAACTCTAAAGTCGTCACAGTTAAGATCAAAATTAATTGTTTTTTTGATATCTTCACTGTCCTCAAATCAGTTCATATGCGTATCCATTTCCGTTTAAAAAATTTCCCACCATTCTGAGTTTTTGAAAAACCTACTATTTCGAACTCATACTATCCCATTTTTTTCATTTTGCACAAAATTGGGTATCCACCATCTCGAGACACTCCTGAAAAGAAATTTGTTTTATAGGCCGACATTTTTGTGGGTGTAGCCCATAATGACTAATTGGCCTATATTTTGTGAATGCAATGTCCACACTTCACAAAACTTGGTACACATGGACAACAAGGCATTCCTAGTAAATATGCCATTTTTAATGAATTTTGATGATTGGATAACCACAGTTTTTACAAGATCAGCCAATTATATCAATGGGAGTGAGAGATAATAGGCCGTAATACTAATGTTGTCTACCAGAGGGATAGCAAAACAAATCCTTTTAGGTCTCTGTGTAAATGGTTCAAAAGTTTGACTTGTAGTAAAAAATGCATAGAAATTTATTATAGTTTCATAAAGTTTTACAAAGTATAATAATTAGTATTAAGTGTAATAAATCTGTGCTCTCCAAATTACTTATAAATCATTCATTATTTTCTTAATTTTATATAACCTAATGATATTAAAAATACATTTGTCAAGTTGCTAGACATGACTGAAAGTATTGCTGTCCAATTAAAATGAAGAGACAAAATTATTTGTCTATTTTAACATAGTACATAGAATAATATTTCCATAAAGAGACAGCCATTGTATCACTGTATCATCTGTACATACCATTGGTGCTTGGACCCCGATAATTGCCACTTGCGGCTATATTTGTCGGTGTTCCTGGAGAACAGAGAATGCAGTATATATTGCTGTGGTAATGTAAGCAATAAAAGCAAATCAGAAGCCTTAATACTGGAATGATTCAGTCTCTTCTCCCTGGGGAGAATGTCAATCAAGTTTCAATATTTCCCACGCTTTAAAGAACACGCAGTAAACAAAGATGGAGACATTGTGGGGATGATTTGAAAACATAGCTGATGAGAGAAGATAAAGAACTTTCCCAGGGAGTATTTATTGAAAATAGATTTGACACTGTGTAAATGAGGTGGCAGGGACCCTGTTCAAAGGGGTGACACATTACTATATAAACCTTTTTTTTATGTAGGTTTTCTACAATTGTAAAAAAAAAACCAAACAAACAAAAAAAACTGGAAATAATATTAATATTATTATATCATGGAACATATAGTGGATTTTTTAAAATTGTTTTAAAATGTCCAAGCCTGGAAAAGTTATGCAAAGAAATAAAATAAATGTTAAAAATCATGGAAATTCTAAAGCAATGTATACATTTTTTTAAGTTACATTTTTGTCTTACTGTAGATAATTTGTACAAAAATAGGTTTTTATCATTTAATCTAATAATAATAATAATAATAATAATAATAGGCCTAATTTATTAATTCCCATAACTGTATCTGATGTAGAAATAACAACAACAACAAAAAAACATCATAACTATAAAATCATTAAAAAATCATAATAGTTGTCATGAACAACTGGAAATTAAATGGAAAATTTATGGAATTTGCGGGAACCCTATGAAAAGAGAAAACAGATTGTGAGTGAAATAAAATAACTCTCTTCTACTTTTGATCTCTGAAAATATGACTGCAGATTTGACTAAAAAAAATCAAACCTTACTTCATCTCTCTTGCAGTGGCAGACGCTTTCATGAAAAAAGTACAGGTAACATTGTGTGAGAGAGAGACAGTAAGAGAATAAAAGAGGGAGGGAGAGTGAGAGACAAACAAGGGAAGCCAAAAAAGAAAAGACTCGGAGCTCCCTCTGCCCCCTCATATCTCTCCAGGGAATGAGAGAGTAGGGCAGAAAATACAGGGACGGAGGAAGAGAAGACTGTTGAATGCAGTTGAGCAGCGCATTCGGAGGTAATAACATCACATTTTTATTATAATCAAAGAGATGGGGGCGAGAGAGAAGGGCTTTTCCATTGCTTCTGCTTTTGAGATCAAATACCAGTGGGGAATGCTTGAATTCATAAAAAAAAAAAAAAAAAAAAAACTGAGAGAGGCAGAGAAGGAATGAGAGCGAGAGAAAGCGAAGGGGAAATGGGTAAGGCAGATGGAGGGAGGAAAAAGATAAAAAAACGCTTAATTAAGTGTCAGACTTCAGAAAGCTGTGCCGGATCAAAAGCATAAGATAAAACAGAAAAATGCGGCCAGCACATTCATACATGTTTTGCTTCTTTCTGCCATTTCATACCTGGTCGCAGAGCACCCAGCAGCCAATGAGAGACTGTGATGGGACCGACATTGACATCCAGAGCAAAACAGACCAGAGATTTCTGACATGGTGTCGACCCAGATTGATGGGAGGAAAATGAGGGGAGAGAGGACAGATGTAGACAGACTTGCGCCGCTGCTTCAGAAAACACAGGTAAATGCTTATGTTCTTACATACTGTCATGCAACGCAGCTAACTTAGTTAACCATTCTTCACCGTCATTTTGAATGCTTTGTTTATTCATGTTTACACTGTTCAGAAGGATTGAAGGATTTACAGCTTTGTTATGGATTCATGCACAAAACTGGCACATTTTACTTTTTTTTTTTTTGGCTGAATCAAAGGATTCATTTCATCAGCCAAATCCAGCAGTAAATATTTTAAACAAATGCAGTAGTATCTTGGAAATGCACATCTACAAAGCCTTGTCTAGATTACTTTGGATAATAAGTTCGATATATAACTGTAAAAACATGTTTTTGTTGCAAATCCATATTAAGTGAGTTTTAAAGTCATATGATGCTCGAATTCTGTCTAAAAAAGTATGTCATTTTTGACTTTCATTGTCATTCATTTGTTCATATATTCATAAAAAAATCCACAATACCAAATCATTAGCACTTAAAACTGATCAACTACCTGTCATTCTAAGAGAGGATATAAATCATTGCAAGACCTGTCGATTAGATGCTCATATGTGTCCTGTTATTGATTGAAATGACAACACAATAGCAGTTAAAATACGTCTAATTGTAATTACTGTTCAACAATCATTCATCAAGCTGGGTGAACACATTCAGCCATTCTTTACTTCGTAACTCAAATCCATGTCTCTTTTTTCAGATCGTATACCGAGGACATTCATCTTCTGATGTGCCCACAAGATATTTTTTAAGGTGTTCTGCTGTAAATAAGGTGTTTGGACCCAGTGTGCAGCACTAATCTTAGAGACGGGGGAGGGGAGTGATTCTCCACATACATACAAACCCCCCTCTGCCAATCAGAGAGAAAGACAGAGAGGGAGAAGGAGAGCAAGTGAAAGAACAGAGGATACGGCAGAGAGTGTGAAAAGAGGAAACAGCTCTAGCAGTTATCTTAGGTGGACAGAGAGAACGAATTACACACAAACACACACGGTCCAGCCACGAGTTACAAGGCGCTTCAGCCAGCGGAGGCGGATAACCAGCCAGACGCCTCATATCTGCAGCTCCAGACCAAGAAGATTCCTCTGTAATTCTCTCCCGACTTCATCCTAAGCTGGACCGCAAGCTTTAAGACGAGGGATAGAGAGAGATATAAGAAGAGGAAAGTGCTTCGCAACTTCCTTGAAGGGGGCGAGAGTGAGGGCAACGCAGTAAAGCAAGAGACAGAGAGAGAGAGAGCAGGGGAAGATTCCCCCTCGCCCTCTCTCGACCCAGATCACCGTCAGGCTGGCTGGGACAGCCATGGCCTTCACCTTTGCGGCCTTTTGCTACATGTTAACACTCGTGTTATGCGCTGCTCTCATCTTCTTCGTCATCTGGCAGGTACGTTTTGAGCTGTCTGTAGTTTTACACCCTTCTACGTGAATGTGTACCTGTAACACTGTCACACTCCCATTTCAATTGGCATGGGAATCCATGTCATCGCCAAGTCTGACTGCGTGAGTGTGAATATGTGTGTGTGTGTCTTCGTGCCAGTTTTTTGAGCGCAGAGACTGGTGTGTGTCTGTCCAAGATGTCTCCCGTGCCCTTAACAAGAGGCCTTATCCATGAGGTGAATACAAATCGCGGCAGTTATTATTAGAGCAGACATTCTGAGTCATGGATGATTAATGATTTACAGAACCAGTAGACGGATACAAAAGAAAAAACGGAGGAAGGTGGGAGTCTACCTGTGTGTATATGGACTCAAACATACACGCATACAGTCAAGAACGTAAACAAAAATCGTACGAAACCTTAAGAACGGTTATATTTCACCTGAAAAATCTAAAGAAATTATATTTTGCCTAAAGAAATTGCATTGTATTTTTAGGACCGTTAAGACTTTTTAAGATGGAAATTAAGCACATCCCCCCCCCCCAATTCTCCATTAAAAATATCATTCTCTTTACTGTAATGCAATAAATAAATATATAAATATATAAATATCTGTGCACACAAACACACACACGTGTATATATATATATATATATATACACACATACAGTCAAACCAAAATTTATTCAGATACCTTGAACATTTCATTCATTAATTCAATTTATTCACTATAGTTTTAAAAAAATGGTAATAAAATATGACAAGATCTCAGAGTTAAACTGTGTCAGAAAAAAATTAATCTTAATTATGTCAGATAACACTTAAGCAAAACATATTTTGAATAATTTTTGGTTCCAAATTTTTATCAGTTTCACTGGTAGTCCACTGTATGAAGAATTTTTGGGTATAATATGTCACAGTTTACTTTATTTTGCTATCCTCACTTACATAAATGAACTATAGTGTCCTGCACCCACTAGTTAAAATATATCAAAAATGTCTGAATAATTTTTGGTTTGACTATACATACATAAGGAATTTGCCTTTAACTAAATGTTGTATTATAGTATTTTTATTAAAAATACAAGACAAAAAACTATATTACATTAATGACAGTTTTATAAGAATCACCTTTGAGTATAATGGAAATTAAAAAATAAAAGCAATGTTTGGATGCTTTACGGCAATGAATGTTTTAGGGGATAATGTCATAAAAATATGTTACAATAATATTAATATATTATATATAAAATTCAAAAATAATGTATATTTCAAAAATATTATCCATCCATTCTCCAAACCGCTTATCCTCTGTAGGGTCGTGGGTTCAAAAATAATTCAAAAATGAATTCTTTTTAACTTTCCTTAACCAAAATGTAATCTTCTTGTTTTTTTCTTCTTTTGATATTGCGGTGTAATGTGACTTAGACATGTTTTAGTGAGATTCACGGCTGCACACATAAACACACAGAGCGAGCACTGAAGAGGAAGAGGTCAACAGCTCATTTGAACTCTACTGGTTGTTCTGTGCCAGCCCACTGTCTGTAGAATCACAAATGAAATTTGCACAGTCGCCACCAGAGACCTCAACATCATCTGTATTCTTCATATTAGAGGCGGCATTCTCGCAAAAGGCAACAGCAGACAGTCACAATGGCCCTGAACTGTTAAAATCTGTCTGAAACACTAAAACACCAGAGATCAACAGGAGCAGAGTTTTCAACACCTTAAACACAAGCCCTGAATGCCAAACGAGAAGTCGAGGATATTTTCAGATTGGCAGCAGACTGCAGACCTTACGTCTAAGACGTTCAAAGGGCCATTAAGAAACAGACTTGAAATGACTGAGCATTGACTAATGACAGGAGTGGGAGAGATTCTAAACATGAGTCATTTGGTGCGAGTGTGTGTGTAAATGTATGTGAGAGAAGAAGAGAGCATGGAGACAGAGAGTGGGGGAGGCTGAGAGTCTGTGTATGAGTGCATGCCGGCGAGAAACCATGTTATTGAGAATGCTTATCAAACCGTAATTTCGTTCTGACAGCCCATCCCCCTTTCCTCTCCTTCTCCCCCCATCTTTGTATGGCTCTCAGCCAATAAGAATGTGAACTCACCTCTATAGTAACCATGACGCCCGCTTAGGGGCTCGTTCGGTCACCATGGCAACTGCATCTGTTTACAGAGAACGAAGTGAGGGGATGGCAGGAGATATGAATCTATAAGGGGAAAAGGAAGGAGGGGAGAACACAGCTTGAAGCTGTAGGAATGGCTTGAGAAATGTGGAAAGTTAAAGATAAAAAGGATGGTCCAATCATCCTACATGCTCTCTAACCCCCAAAATGTCCAGTGGTTTTGTTGAAATGCTCATGTAACACAAATTCTGTTTGTTTCTCCTCAAGATTATTGCGTTTGATGAGCTGCGCACAGACTTCAAAAACCCCATCGATCAGAGCAACCCCACAAGAGCGGTAAGGCTTTTCTTAGATCACGATTCCTTTCACGCAGCATCAACTACTCAGCATCCCAACTGTGAACAGCGGGTTTCAGAGAAACTCTCTGCCATACATGCATATATGTGAACACACGCAGCAACATGCATCCATGCTGCACGGTTACAAAACAGTTGGAGCACGCTGCTAGAAATCTTATTGCGTTCTTTTGTATTTCCACAGAGGGAAAGAATATTGAACATCGAGAGAATCTGCAACCTCCTCCGAAAGGTGAGTGAAACTGTGGTAGATCAGTTCAAGTGTAAACATATCTAAGGTGGGAAGGACATGAAAGAGAAGTCCTTAAAACAGCTATTTTCAAACTTTATAGAAGGGATGCTGGCTGATACCCTTGCATAAGCTGACCATTTTGGATAAATAAAAAAAAATAAAACACTAAAAAATATATTCAGTTGTTTTAAATGCTACAAGTAGATTTAGGCATCATTACGTTATAATATACAGTATGACAAATGGATATTCATTTTGAGATTTGATAAAGATTACATTACGTGTACAATTAAATATCCAATTCTGGCTTATAATGATAAATGATAAAATCTCTAATTTCGTCCAATAATTAATGTAATACTGATGCAATTTAATTCAAAAGTTTGGGGTCAATGTTTTTTTTTTTTTTTTTTTTTTTAAGAAATTAATAATATTATTCAGCAAGGATTCAATTAATCAAAAGTGACAGTAAAGAGATTTATAATGTTACAAAAGATTTTAATTTCAAATAAATAATATGTTCTTAAATTTTATTCATCAAAGAATCCAGAAAACATGCATCACAGTCTCCACAAAAATATTAAGCAACTGTTTTCAACATTGATAATGTTTAATATACAGTATAAAGATAATAATAATGTTTCTTGAGCACCATATCAGCATATTAGAATGATTTCTGAAGGATCATGTGACACTGAATGCACTTTATTGTCTTACCTGCATCATTCACGTTTTTTACATGGATTTTGATTAGGTTATTGTGGTTTATGTGTATGTGGTTATCATATTGTAGCACCTCTGTGTCGTATTGTAGCACCTCTGTGTGTAGTCTCTGAAATTTCATTGCATTCCGATGCAATGACAATAAAAAGATTTAAATTGAAATTGAACTGAAGACTGGAGAAATGCTGCTGAAAATTCAGCTTTGCATCACACGAATAAATTACATTTTAAAATAAATAAAAATAGAAATTTTTTAAATATTTAAATTCACAGTTTTACTTTTTTAAATGTGTTTTTGATCAAATAAATGCAGTCTTGGTGAGCATAAGAGACTTCTTTCAAAAAACTAAAAAATTAAAAAAATCTTTCCGACCCCAAACTTTTTAACAGTAATGTATCATGCATCCATACTGGAATCGTTATAAATGGCATGAAAATGCAGTTTTAAATACCTTCTCAGGGGTCAATGGACCCTTGAATGAAAACCTTGGTTAATAACATTCTGAAAAACATTCTGTTTTTCTCAAACAAACCCACAAAATAATCAACTTCCTGTCTTCCTGAAAGTGGCATCACTTTACCTCTTTTCTTTTCTTTACCCCCATTGCTTTCCTGGCTTGGTATTTGGAGGCACACTCATATATTGCTTTATGTCACTTTTGTCACATGCACATAAAGAATCAGAACTGAATATGCAAACGATGACGCACTTATGATGAATATACATATTCATGCTTACAGACATGATGAGTACTTGAATCTATCCTTAACTCTGTCTTCCAGCTGGTGGTACCAGAATATTCCATCCACGGGCTGTTCTGTCTGATGTTCATGTGCGCAGGGGAGTGGGTAACTCTGGGCCTTAACATCCCCCTGCTGCTCTATCACCTCTGGAGGTACAAACTGTTCCTCACATCTACTTAACTGAAATTTCAAAATGGGTCCCCTGTAGTAATTCCCTTTTGCTTCCTCAGGTTTTTCCACCGTCCTGCAGATGGGTCTGAGGTTATGTATGATCCAGTGAGTGTGATGAATGCAGACATTCTGAATTATTGCCAAAAAGAGTCCTGGTGCAAACTAGGCTTCTACCTTCTCTCCTTTTTCTACTATCTGTACAGGTAAACGCTCTTCATTCATTCACCTTCTACCCATTTAAATATGATTTTATGTTTGGATTTTATTAACGGCATTGTTATTACTATGGCTCATACTATGTATAGATATGTATCTGAACAAACACATCCCATACAATTTGTACTTCACATGACATAATTTGAAATTAATGATCCCGCAAAATCATGCAACATTTTGTGAAAAGGTACGTTACTATTTTTCTGAGAGATTGGACTTACAATATTCACTTGATAATAAAATGGGTAAAAAGTATCTACAGAACAGAATATCATTGGCTTTTGGCTTGTACCACTAAGGAAGCACCCGGAACACCTTAGTGGCCACCTAGAATACCCTAGAATCCAAATAACAACTACTCAGAACACCTTCGAAATTTCACAACAACACCCTATTGTTACGTACAGGCAAGGCAAGGAAGAAGAAGTGAGAGATGACAATCCAATTACAGTACTTTTATTAAACAAAACAAACACAGATTCCAAAATATAGAGAGACTGAAACATAACCGCTAAGCAAATAGCAAAGACAATGCAGGACAAAGAACTGAAACAAACTGAGGGCTTAGATACACAGGCTAAATGAGAAACCAAACAAGACACAGGTGAATATAATCAATTAACCAATGAGTAACCATAGCAACAAAAGACATAATCAGAAACCAAGGAAATCACGCAAACAGAAACTAAATACAAGATGGAAAAAACACAGGAACCAAAGGAAACACAACATAAGAGTCCATAAATAGAACATAACCATTACAAATAGAATCATGGCTATAATCTGGATAATATAAATAAAATAATGTACATATACATCTACTGTTCAAAAGTTTGGGGTCAGTAAGAATTTTCATCAAGCATGCATTAAATTTATCAAAAGTGGCAATATTAAGACATTTAATGTTAAATGTTAAACATTTCTATTTCAGATAAATAAATTAAGAATTTTCTATTCATCAAAGAATCCTAAAAATGTATCACAGTTTCCACAAAAATATTAAGCACAACCGTTTTCAACATTGATAATAATGATAAATGTTTCTTGAGCAGCAAATCAGCATATTAGAATGATTTCTGAAGGATCATGTGACACTGAAGACTGGAGTAATGATGCTAAAAAAATTCAGCTTTGCCGTCATATGAAAAAATTACATTTTAAAATACATTCAAATAGACAGTTATTTAAAAACGTAATATTTCACAATATTCTGTTTTTATTGTATTTTTGATCAAACAAATGCAGACTTGGTGAGCATAAGAGACTTTGTTCAAAAACATAAAAAATCTTACCAACACCAAACTTTTGAACAGTAGTGTATATATACATATACACATCTCATTAAATAATCTGAGGAATAAACCATTCTGAAATAATTATCTACATACTGTATTCTTTGTAAGGAATATAAATATTTTTTAGATGTCACTAGCAAGTGTTCGTCACAGAATGTCTTTATTAATACAAAGTGCTTTATCAAAGGTGGTGAAAGTTAGTATATCTCTCTTAATTAATTTCTCTCTGTCTCTTTTGCAGTATGGTGTATGCTTTGGTCAGCTTCTAAGTGATCAAATGAAGGACAGAGGACTATGAAAGGAAGGAGAGAAACGACAAAGCAAAGACCGAACTATGTCGTGCTCACCTCTCCCTCATCCACAGACCTTGTTCAGCTCCTCCTCAGATCTTCTGGGTGGGGATGGACGATGGACAGATGTAGAAAAAGCTCAAGACAAGGAGGCATTTAAAGCCATCAATGCTGCCTCAATCACTGCCATTAAAAAAAAAACAAGTGGAGAGGTGGACCAAAAGAAAACGAGTGCAATAGAGAGAGAGATATATATGGTGAACAAAAGACTCAGGCAGTGTAGATGTTTTGTAACACCATTTAATTTCTCAAGGGCTGCTGAAAATTTCCGCTGCTCATAGCAACAACTCGTCGGTTCTTAATGTCTACGAAGAGACACTTAATGTGCTACCGAGACCATTACAGAATGTGTTACCTTGAATTTTAAATCAATAGACCGTGGACTTTATGTTGCGACGTCTTTTTCATCAGAAACAACCGCATTTTTTTGTGGAAAAACTTGTTATGTCAAAGTATTTAATAACTGCTAAGTATTTGCTATTTCAGTATTTGTGGTAGATACATATAAATGTACCCTGTATGTAGAGGTACAATATAATAATTGATCAAATTACGAATATATGGCTCAGTTGTTGCAGTTTGGTCAGGGTAGTTCAATTAGTGTCCTTAAACCGCACAAGAAGTAATTTTTACGCAAAATCAGATGGTGAAGTTTACACAAACATTTCAAAGCAAATCAACCAATGAGATAAATATCACAAGCCGGAGAAACTGTTTGAGCAGCATCACATCTGAGGACTGACACCTGATGATTTGGATTCATCCATCATGGGCTGCGGTGAGGACGTGCAGAACAGCAGACTCTTAATTGAGACAGGCGTGCAGGACGGGCTGTACCGGAGGGAAGAGAGATCTGACCCCAACCTCTGCCAGAGTTCAAATACTCGATAGACTGTGACAAATCATAAAAGCACTTTTGGAATGCCAACAGATGAACTGTAGCAAACAACAGAGGAAGACTCATTTGCGTTGAGTGGGCTGATGTGCGTGAGACAGCCGAACACAGCAGGCCGTGATGCAGATGATGGAGACACTGGTGTCGGTAACGTTCGCCCATGATGCTTCTGACAACAGACTGATGATGTTGTCATGACCACGATGATGATGGTCTCACATCAAATACAAACTTTTCAGGCAATCTTCTGTGTTGTTAGACTATATACAACATTTACCGCCACTCTGTTCTGTGTATCATAGGGCCTCTCGATTTGCCTCACCTGGAGTTCCTGTGTTGTGCTGTGTCCATCAGTCTGCTAAACAAGTAGAATAATGATTATTTAACTAAGCTGTGTGTAGTTCTGGCTTTGTAGATGAATAGAGTGGCCGAGCGTATCACTCCTGAGCCTCTGCACTAGCTAGAATGGCTTCATTATTATTATCACTTACACATGCACACACACTTCAAATTTCAGTACAATAAGCGAGTCATTTAATAATGACACGGTCTGAGTGCTTTTTTAGCAACATCTGGTTCAAACTCCTGGGTCCTCTTTCCATCTTGGCTTTGACTTGATGTACCATGTACCCTCAAAAATGTGAATATATACCCTAGACAATCGCTATTAGCACAGGAATGTGGGCCGAGAGACAACTGACTAGGGTCTTCATTATAGACGTCATCACTGAATGTCTTTTTGTGATTAATATAGTTCACATGCAGTATCTACATTTAAGAGTACCTGCATGATAATGTCTTTTATACATGATACATTAATGTACGCTACAGCACCTTTGGTAACTTTACGGTTTGTGTTCAGTTGAATACAACCGAATATCTTATATACTCCAAAAGCAATTCCACATGTTCTAATAAAACAATGTTGCCGACAAAAGAAAGTGTTGTTGATTTGCATTTTGGGGTGGGAAGTAAATATACACTACTGTTCAAAAGTTTTATTTTAAGCAAGGATGCATTAAAATAGATCAAAAGTGACATTTACAGTGTTACAAAATATCTTTTTTCTATTTTATATAATAATTATATAATTTTCTATTTTATATAATATATATATATATATATAATGCTGTTATTTTAAACTTTCTATTCATTATCATTGATAATAATAATAAGAAGAAATGTTTTTATTGAGCACCAAATCAGCATATTAGAATGATTTCTGAAGGATCATGTGACACTGAAGACTGG
This sequence comes from Mylopharyngodon piceus, assembly GCA_039654765.1. Taxonomy (NCBI): domain Eukaryota; kingdom Metazoa; phylum Chordata; class Actinopteri; order Cypriniformes; family Xenocyprididae; genus Mylopharyngodon; species Mylopharyngodon piceus. The sequence goes on from CM077438.1 coordinate 13,972,451, forward strand.
AGTAATGATGCTGAAAATTCAGCTTTGCATCACAGGAATAAATTACATTTTAAAACGTATTAAAATAGAAAACAGATATATTGTAATAATATTTCACTATATTGCAGCCTTTGTGAGCATTAGAGACTTCTTTCAAAAACATCTTAACAATCCCAAACATTTGAACATAGTGTAGATCTGATCAATATTTACACTGGAACTGAATCAGCCTCAAAAGGACAATTGGTTTAAAAATCACAAAAATATAACTTTAGCATTATGTTAAGCCACAATGATATCTAATACGCAAGATATATTTTCAATACAGTAAATAATATTTCACAATATTACTGTTTTTACTGTATTTTTGATCAAATAAATGCAGCCTTGGGGTACTGTTCAAACCCCAAACTTTTGAACAGTAGTGTAGCTTGGTCGATTGTGTTTAAATTCACACACTGAAATCTTTTAAAATGGGGAGGGAAATGAGAAATAAGAGGGTATTTTTATTAAAAATAAGATGGTCTGCAAAAGGAGGAAATTGAATTCCACAAAAAAAATAAATAAATAAATAATTGAAAGAGGAATAAAACTGATAAGAGAAAAAAGATCAAGGCAAATGATGAAGGCCAAGAGATAAAGAAAGTTTTTTTGCAAGTCTCAAGCGAAAGGAAATGTGAAAGAGTGATAATGAAAGGGAGAGACGCAGAGAAAGTGTGAGTGCATTGGAGTCAATAAGAGGCTAACACAGTTTGGTTGCCATGGAGACACAAAAAGAATGAAATGCATTTTATGTTAGGTTCTCTCTCTTTCTCTCTCTCTCTCGCTTGCGGAAAATCAAAACCAAAAGCCTGTCCAAAATAGGTTTTCTGTGCATGGCCACACAGCTGAAACATTTGCCAAAGCTTTGAAAAGCAATTTGGTATGAAAATGGAGCAGGAAAATGGAACAGAGTATAGATAAATAATAACATAATAATGTCAGCAAAAAAACCAACACCAAATTGCTGGGTTTTTTTTTTAAACATGCCATTTTATCACAGAGCACCAGAGTGCAGTTTATCTGCAGCACATGCAGAATACATGCATGTAATCACATACACTTCATTGCCAAAGTCTGTTTCTCTTTCTGCTCTTTCTCTCCCTCTCTCTTCACCTCTTGAGAGATGTTGCTATGGAAACTGGTTACAATTGATAAGTTTGAAACATGAGTGAGCCACAGACAAGCTGGTACATACAGACACACACACACACAGACGGAGACAGCTACACTTGTATAGAAATGGTTCTCTTTTTGAAGAGCTGCTTTTCAAATCACCAAGATTTTCCATCCAAAGGAAATAAAATTTGTAGTAGGATCAGCAATTTAACCCTTTCTTAATACAGCTTAAGATGCCTTTTGTCAATGATGAATCAACAGCAAACAGCATAATTCAGTCTGATGTCTAGAAAACCTCTCGGTGCTGTTGAATGAATGAGAACATCTCCTTAAAATTGGAAGAGTCATTTCCAAAATATGATGAAAAGACTGACAGAACATTAAGAAGGACAGAGGAAGACATGAATTATGCATCGGTGCAATTCTCAGTACAGTGAACCTTATCAGAATTAAGATGAGATTTAAAGTTAGAGGAGAAGAACATCAAATTAGAACAGTGGAGTGAGAACTAGAAGTTACAATGATAAATGGAGTTGAGAGGACAAAGTTTGGAAATACTGCTGGCCTTTGGACACCCGACAAAACTTCACCTGAGATTTGATCAGCACATATATATACATAGCCTTGAAACAAATATACATAACCAAAATCAAATGCCATCATAGAATTGACCTTCACATTCACTGTAATTAAAATTAATTAATACCATTATTAACATTAAAAAGTATTCAAGATTACTTTCAGAAATGTACTGCTTTGCTTACCTGCAACACTTTTCATTTATTAGCATGTTTTTCTATAGCTTTGATTTTTTAAAAATAGAAAAAACCCATAATAGAAGCTAACCAAGCAGGATTTCTAATTATTAATTAAGGAATAAATACATAAAATATGTTTAATTCATTATTTAAAATTAATGGGATTACTACCATTTTTGAGTACATAAAAACATCTGTGCTTATAACCATGATTTTTTTAAAATTAATTATTATGTGAAATATTATTATGTGGGGGCGTGTGAAATGATATGAGAGACATGAAACTAGCACTTGCCTTGGGCAATTATGCAAAATTATTTAACGGCAGATCTGTGACTGACAAATCAGAATTGGGTATTCCAGAACTCTGTTTAACAAACATTATTTAAAGGTGCCTTCACGCCATGTCGTAATTACCTTAACGATTCTGAACTGCAAAAATCCTTCACATACTTGTAGAACTTGTAATTAAACTCAAAATTTAAACTCAAAATGTAAACTCAAAATTTTCTGAGAGCTACGACTTGTACCACATGGCCGCTGTACTACCTGACCACTGCAGATTTAAAGGATTAGTTCCCTTTAAAATGAAAAAAAAGCTTTACTCACTCTCAAGCCATTCTAGGTGTATATGACTTTCTTCTTTCTGATGAACACAGTCGGAGATATATTAATAAATATCCTGACGCATCCAAGCTTTATAATGGCAGTGAACGGGACCAATGAATATGAAGCTCAAGAAAGTGCATCCATCCATTATAAACATACACCACACGGCTCCAAGGGGTTAATAAAGGCCTTCTGAAGTGAAGCGATGCATTGTGTAAGAAAAATGTCCATATTTAACAAGTTATAAAGTGAAATATCTAGCTTCTGCCAGACCGCCTTCTGTATTCAACTTACAAAAAAAGCGTAACTGACGTCGCGTGTAAGTGTTTTGAACTGCGAGAGGCGTTACACTTTCTTCCTAAGTTGAATATGGAAGGCAGTCTGGTGGAAGCCAGATATTTTACTTTATAACTTGTTAAATATGGATATTTTTCTCACACAAATGCATTGCTTCGCTTCAGAAGGCCAACAGTAAAGTGAGAGCAATTCGAAAAACATACAGAGCTTTAAGGCAGAGATGGTCTTATTATTGGGAGACACAAGGGTCTGTTTCTCAGTTGGAAAAAGCGTAACGGCTAACTTGAATCACGTGTGCTTTGATAAGCAATCACATTACAGCCTTGATGTCACTGAATTTCGTTCGAAGTCATTGCGTCACTGCAGCTGCCGTTAGAAGCTTCGGTTCCTATAGAAACAATCAGACGCGCGCTTCCTAGTCTTGCATAGCCAGACCTTCAGACTGATGGCAGAAGGTCTGGACTCTATCGCAGCTTTCATTGGCCAAGGACCGGCCTGTAATGCAAACAATCACAGTTCGTTTTGTTCCGCGTCATGTTTAGGGGTGTGAAAATGTAAAGTCGATGTCCCTGCAATAACAGACCAGCGTGCATCTACAAATTGTTAATTCAAGAGCGTTGTGCAAGTTTACTGCAACAATGAAGCCACGAACTTCACATACTTTTGAAAATACTTTTGAATGTTTAGTTGATCCTAAGCGCTTGTAAACACGACGGCGTTCTTCTTTCACGAGGGGTTTAGCGTCATGGCATTTGTTTCCAGGCGGACCGTTAAAGAACGCAACACACGCGTCTCCCGGACATCCTGTATAATTCAACCAACCAGATTACGACTTTGAAATTCCTGAAGTGTTTCCAGTTAAGTGTGCCATATGCATCAGACGTTCAGCCAACGGTGTGACGTCTGAGACTACGTGCTTCCTAGATGCGCACTTAGGACTGCGCATGAGCTTGATCCAACCTGAAAAATACAGTTTTTGTCATGATTCGAGTGTTTTTAAACAAAATTAATGAGAACAGCTCTGGAGAATTTGATGTTTCCCCATTCAAAGAGATAGGAGCTGTACTTGCATGCCCAAGAGGCGTTTCAAAGATGGCCACCGAGTGAAATGACTTGTCTTAAAGGGACTTTGATAAAAAGTACTGCGAGAGCAATTCGAAAGCAGAGCCGTCTGCTCTCTAATCGCTCTCGCGGTACTTTGATGTCATACACCGATCGGTCTGCACAGTGCCGCTTCAAGCCAAACACACCTTTATTTACAGTAATTACATACAAAATACTTTTTTACTTTGTTTACCTGCAATACGTTTAATTTATTAGGTCTGTATATTTATGTTTTGATGTATACTATACCTGCACTCAATGTTCCTGTTATGTAGGCTATTTGCTCAAGATGGAAAGGTCAGTTTGGCACAGAGCAGAAGCTTAGCACTGTGTACTTGTTTTACATTGTTTTACTAATGCGAAAAAAGATGAACTTCTTTGCATTTGGGAAGTACAGACTTTTAGTTATCAATTTCCAAACACACACTCACACATACCACATTTCCCCTTTCCACTGATGATTTATGTAGGCTACAACAACACATACGCAAATCGTAAGTGTGAATTAGCCTAGTGTTTGAAATTCCGCCGAGAACTGTAAGTGGGCTCTGCTTCCCAACGCCAATACGAGCCATGATTAGCATTCATACTGGACGCGCTGATGTGAAATACCACACAGGACCACACAGGTGTTGAAATGTGTGAAACGCTGTTGAGAACATTATGAAAGCACCATGCATGTGTTCTGTATACATAAAACACTACTGAATAGACAAGGGCAAACTATTACCGCTTAAAAATGCAAAGCACACCTATAATCACGCATACGCTGCAAGGTAAACCACACACAGTCTACATACACAGACACGCACATGAATATTTCCTTCAATGATCAGCGGCGCACCTTCGGGAAAATACGGGTGTCATGGCAACAAGAGCAGGCATCTGCAAGCGTTACTGTAGCAATCAGAGAGGAAAGGCAGCCAGGGGGTTGGCGTGAGAAGTGTCATTATAGACTGAGTGATTTGGAGGGGGTGTGGGGGGTGCGAGAGGCAGGAAACGATTAAATATTCAAGCAATAACGCAGCCAGTAGAAATTACCTCGCTTTCTGCTTCAGAACATCAGAAGTTTAAACCTTTAGCACGGATGGAATTCAGAACAGGTTAGGTGAAGGAATCGGTAGTGTGGTCACAACATGTAGGCTGTCTGAAAGTTCCGAATGCGTTGGTGTTGAGAGGGGAAGTTTTAGAGAGAGGAAAAAAAGTTATCTTCTGACCAAACTTTAAATATGAAATAATAAAATTATTAATTGGTTAATCGCATTTAACATGAAATATATAATATAGGCATGTGTATACCGATTATTGCCCGATATATCGGTATATAAATATATATATATATATATATAAACTAGCCTATATATATATAGGCTAGTTTAAAAACAGCCGATAGTCAGGGCCGATAGTGTATCCTGTCAATCAAAAAAGGGCAGGAAAATGCACTGAATTTGTGATTTGTGTAAAGAAAATGCTAAGAAAATAGTTTGATGTTCAATATTAATAGTAATTATATGAATGAATAACACTCAGAATGATTTCCAGTAAAATACAGGCTGTTATTTCTGTAGAACCAATATATGAATATGGCATCTTCTTCAAATGATGTAAGAGGCTTTTAGAATTATTTTGTGATTTGGTCTGCTTTTATTGTTATGGCAGTGATGGATAATAGCAAGTTATCTTTCTTGTATCTATCTTGTAACTCTAGCTGCAACTATGGTGTTTGTGCAGAAACTACGGTTGCTATGGTAATGTTTTGTAAGGAATGAACAAAGTTCTACATGTGCTCAGGCTGTCGCTTAAAGGGACACTAATGTATACCTTCCGTTCCAGCTATCTATTTTGCACCTTGACTCTGATGGACACACATTATCAGCACTTACGTGCTTTCTGAACACCCACACAGCCTGCACTAAATCACACACACACACACACACTAGATCAGCTACATTTAGACCAGTATGTTAGAGCCATCTGGTGGACAGTATAATCGACTGTTCTGTGTCCTGCTGTTTTATTTACTTATTCAGTCAGTGTGCAGCTTTGCATTTCAAAAATGAAAATTCTGTCATTATTTACTCATCCTCATGTCATTCCACATCCGTAAGACCTTCGTTCATCTTCACAACACAAATTAAGATATTTTTGATGAAATCCGAGAGGTATATGACTCGTCCATAGACAGCAATATAATCACCACTTTCAAGGTCCAGAAAGGTACTAAAGACATAGTTAAAATAGTCCACGTGACTGTAGTGGTTCAACCTTAATTTTATGAAGCGACGAGAATACTTTCTGTGCACAAAAACAAAACATAAATAACTACTTTATTCAACAATATCTTCTCTTCTATGTCATTCTCGTAAGTTGTTTACATTCAGAGCTTCCAGGTTCTATGTCAGAACGCCGGCTCATTGGCCGGCTCCTGCGTCAACATCACACGCATGCGTTGTGCTGCTCACGTGATCAGCCTTGGCCAATAATGAGACGCCGTTCTGACGTAGAACCTGGAAGCACTGAACGTTAACAGTATTGCTGTCTATAGAAGACGTGTTATATACCTCTCGGATTTCATCAAAAATATCTTAATTTGTATTCCGAAGATGAATGGTCTTGAGTAATTAATGACATTTTCATTTTTGGGTGAACTAACCCTTTAATTTGACCCTTGAAAGATGACTAATATTTTAAAAAGCAATATTTCATAATTGGTGTTGAAGTAATGATCTGTTATATAGTCAATGATTAATAGGCTACCAGACCCATTATACCTCATCATACCACATTCCACAAACTGTGTACACTTTTGTGTCCTATTACCTTTTTTATTTTTTTATTTTTTATTATGCAAACAGACAATTACAATATTTACAAATGAGAAATTAAATGCAAAATACAAATACAAAGACCAACAAAACATACATAACAGCCAATAAGATTTGTGTGTGTGTGTGTGTGTGTGTGTGTATAATTGTAAGTGTAACTGTGTGTGGGAGTGGAAATATATGAGTAAAGGAGCATGTAGAGAAGTATAACAGACATAACCAGAGTTTTCCAAAAGAAGAAGAAGAAAAAAAAGAAAAGAATAAGAATAAATAATAATAATAATAAAAATTTACATATCAATGAAATAAAGAAAAATAAATAAATAATTTTAATGACAGTAATAATGATGATGATAATAGTATCACACAAAAACTGGAGAATGGGGGATGAGGAAGGTGACAGTAGCAATAGAAATAGCAACATTAATAATAATAATAATAACAATAATAATAATAATTATAAATTCAATTAATAAGAAATGACAAATAGTAATAATAGTATTAGCAATAGTAGTAATGATAAACATATTAACAAATATACTCATTTCATCCAGAATGGGGGGGAGGTTAAAGGATCAGGAAGAGGACAAATAAAAATAATAGTAGTAGTAATAGCAATGATAATAATGATAAAAAAAATAATAATAATAGTAATAATAATGGTAATATTGATACAGCCATTAATAATAATGATAATAGTAGTAGTTGTAATAGCAATGATAATAATAAAAATAATAATAATATTAATAATGGTAATATTGATACAGCTATTAACGAAAAGTTATTATAAAGCTGCCTCTATTCCCCTCATGGCCATGGCATAGGTTAGACCCCCACCGGCGTCATGTTGCAACGGGCTATTACCTTTTTTAAAGCATTAGATGTATTTGTGTGTGTGTGTGTGTATGTGTGTGTATGTGAAAACCATTAGATAACTATTATCTAACAAACAATTCACCTAGCATGAAAAGTATAGTTAGCTAAAAATGTCTGAATCCACTGACTATAAAATGTTGATTTTGGCCTGTCCTGCAGAGGTCTCGACCTTCTTGACCACATCATAACATAAAGTTAATAATATCAGTCTATGTTTTTTTACACAAATTGTAGTATTGACTGCATTGCAAATAAATAAATAAAGTAATTAATTAAAATGATCAAAATATATTTATTTAATTTATGGGAAATATAATATTATCAATAACTACAGAAAACTATACAAACAACCATTGGGTCCCATAATAATATTCCTAATAACTTAATATAGACTAATTTTGCAACCCTATTACACATTCTAGCATTTTTATTATATTATATTATATTATATTATATTATACTAGGCCTATATTATATTATATGTTAGTTAAATGTTGATGTTTATTCAGTGTTTATTTAGTTTTACAATGTATGTATTTTGTTAACAGGTTCTAAAAAAATGATTGGGGGAAAAAAGCTCTTATAATATTAGGTTTGACCTCCCAAAGTTGAAGATTTCTCATCTCCTTTGCATGCAGTAAGTGCGACTAGACGGTAAACGTGCCACCTGTCCATTTCCACAATGATTATTGACCAATCTGCCAGTAACAGGTTAAAAAAAAGTTGTATAATGAAGTTCTCCCATAATGCACTGCATCGTGTCAACTGACAGTGTCGTGCTGTGTGTTGTATACTGAATTAGCTTTTCCCGCGATCTAGAGAAGCTTGATAATTTATATCAAGTGTATAATTATTGAGTTTGGCGTGCTCGAGGAGAGCTCGTGCACACCATGAGCAGCATGAGGACCATGTTGACCTCGATCGGGCTGGTCGGTGTCGTCTGTGTCGGCTACGGAATGTGGGCCATAATTTCACCTGGAGAGGAGAGGAAAAGGGAAATGTTGAAGGTACTGAAAAATTGCAGTTTTATATATGAGAAACACAATTAAACTTGTTATTATTACCTTACATAAGTGCGGGGTGATGTTTTTGCGACTATTGGCAGGTAACGACTCGTGTCATTGTTTGTAAACAATCAGTTTCATAATGAACGTGGTCGTGCTGGGTTTTACACGATCTCTTATTAACGAATTAATTTAAGCGGGATCGTGTTTTATTACACTCTGATTATGATATTTACTCTCTCTGGTCTCTTTTTACGCCTCCGGGTTAATAACAATGAGTGAGCAGCATTAGTTGTTGTTTTTTCATTGCATTGAATAAATAGCATGGATTCACTAGAATAACACGTTGTTCACGAGAAATGTTATAAAAAAAATATTATGAGGTCTTATATTATAGTGCAGATTCATGTTAAGAGTTGTATCCTGATCCATCTCTCCATCTATTTATCCAGAATCTGCCCGAGGCCAATCCCGTCCGAATGGAGGAGAGCAGGAAGAGAAATGCCCTCATGATGCAGGTTCTGAAAGATGCTGCAGAGACCAATGATAACATCGCACGTGGATTTGGGAGCCAGAAGTGATATCAGACTTTCACATGCCACTGGGATTCTGTACATGCATGGGTGGAAAAATATGACGGATGTGACTTATTGAAATAAATTAACTGAAAATGCTCCATGTCATAGAAGGCTATATGATATCGAGCGTTATTTGATGCACACTGCCATGAATGGCACTGACAGAAAAGTTTTGCTTTTGTTTTCCTTGCTGGAGAAATAATCTTAAAATAGTAGCTGTTTTTGGACCATATGTTCCAAAAAAACAAAACAAAAAAAACTTATGACTGGTAAAAAAATGGTCCACAATACTAGATTATCCAACAGGGTTAGAAAGCAATGTTGCTTTATAGTTACAATTGTATGTATATAAATTGTAAATAAAACTTTAATTGTTTTTGTGTCTTAAGTATATTTGTACAAATATTTGGCTACTTTCTTTTATACTGTACAGCTCAATCGTGAACACAAGCTAAATTAGTAATGTTTTTACGCTCTGGTAATTGTGTCTGCGCAATATTTGCGCAGCAATGACTTGCACGAATGCAATAAACGCTAATACTAAATGCTTCCGGTTTTTAAGGTCATCGTGACGTACCCGATATTTCTCACACTGCGTCCTATAGTGATAGAGTTCTCTGTATAAATATTAATAATGTTACCAAATAATTTGGAAAGTAGATAGTGTCATTGTTTATAAACAGCAGAGACCAGTACACGGGAGCTGCCGTTGACACTTTCACCTGAACATGTCAAATCCACCTTCACTACCGGAGAAGTCGAGTCCGGTCAGAAAACCGCTATTTGAGGACTGCTGGAGCTGTCGAATTCTCTCGGGCGGCGGGCTGCTGGCTTCTGGCGCATATGTGTTCATGCAAGCGCGTAAATTCATGCATTTAGGTGGACCCACATCTATGGGCACAGTGGCTCAGATCATATTTGCAGCAGGTGAGATCATTCATGAGATCATTTACTCTCTGTTATGAGTACTTAATTCAGAACTGATTTTGATCTATTTTCTCAGGTTTGGCTTCTTGGGGCCTCGTGGTGATTGCTGACCCAGTGGGAAAGAATACAAGAAAAGAATAGCATTGCACTTGCTGCTCCTATATTGACATGGACTTTTAGAATGAATCACCAAAGCCACATTGCATGATACTGCAAAGTTAAAATGATATTCAAATGTATATTCAAACTGTGTGAATGTAATGACATGTGAATCATATTTCATTAAATGTTTTTATTTGCAACTTACAAACTTTTTTTTTTTCTTGCCACTGACATAAAGAGATCCTAGTGAATCATAGTGTCATTATATATTACATTTCTATAATTAAATACCGTATTTAACTATACTTGTACAAAACATTGTTACAGCATATAAAGGGCACAAATCATTTCATTTTATGAATCAGTTGGCTTTTACCTTACAATTTTCCCATCAAAAAGTCATTAAATGATCAGGCAAAGTGAACTACAGAGGAATGCAGTGAACATTTATAGTCATTTTAAAGAGCAAATTAGGAGTTGGCATTTGGTCCTTTCTTTTTGCCAAATGTTGGGACAACATTGACAAAGCGCCGATTGTACTGAATTCTTCTCTTTGCCCTGCCGGTCTTTTTCTTTTTCTTTTCCTGCTTGTCCACCTGAAAGGATCAATATCAGTGCACAAAGTCAATAAACAAGTAAATGCTACCAATTAAAATTCTCACAATATAATGAGATATGAATATTTTTTAAAATTGCTGCATCCCAATTTGCATACTATCCATCCTAATAAATTCTCAAAATTAGAATGTGTCCAAAATCATAGTATGTTTAAATGAAGCTTGCAGGGACGGGGTTTAAGCAAACTAAATGACTGGAGAAGTCCTTCATAAAATCTGCGAACTTTTATAAAGACACGCTTGGCCATTAACTTTTAAATGCATCATTATGCAAAAAGACGAGAATATTCTCCACATGAAAGACCCTCGACATAAACATGCTACTTCTTTTCTCTGCAGTACAGTAGGAAGAATTGTTGAGTAGAGTAAATGAAATGAACTGAAATGCTAAGTATATGTATATGAAGACATTAACTGTGACAAGATGATTGACAGGACAGCTTACAGTGACAGGATTCACATTCGCGGTCCATTGAAGTCACCTTTATGACATGGTAGTACGTCCCAAAACTTGCCTACTCATCTGCTACACACTCAAAAGTATGTATTTTTTCTTCACAAAAAAAAAAGAAAAAAAAAAAAAAAAAAAAAAAAAAAAAGAGTACATTCTTATAGGACATAGTATAAGTAGGCAAATTGGGATGCAAATACATGTAGACTTACCTTGGGAGTTTGTCCTCTGACCTTTCCTGCTCTAGCCAGGGAACCATGGACTTTGCCTTTGGGTGTGAAGAGGTTATATTTATGAAAACATCCAAACCAAGATAATGCATGATAAGGCAGCCAGTTACCAGTTACTCATCCAAAATGAATATTTATAATTGCTTTAGACTATTTTCAGACCTTCCATCTTCTACATTACAACATTGGCATGGTAAATGGTCACAGGTACAGGGTAATAAAGCCACAGGGGTTTGATCTTTACCTCCCAAGAGCCTTGATGAGACCTCAAGAGTGTTAAACTCCTCAATACCAGACTGACAAATCAGTGTCTCATCCTGAAGGGGAATCCCGCAGTGTGAAATGATCTGATCATCACAGGTCAGACCCTCCAAAGCTTCAATCTGAGCCTGAAAAACAAATACAGTTAGTCAAATGCAATAATAAATAAACAAATAATTTCCAATTCTTATTCACGTTTGTCTAAATTAACTATGTATAAAATGTAAGACTGAGTACCTTGATATGGGCAACAGTCTCTGACCCATTCAGATGAATAGAGTGCAAAGTCTGGCCACGAACAAACAACTGCATGATGTTAAGTCTTCATAAAACAGAGAATTAAAATGTTATCAGCTTGACAGAATCGTTACAAACAGCACAATATCATCACCACTATTATTTAAATATTAAAAGTAAAGACCAATACTAACATGAATCGATATTGATAACTGAGCAGCAAGCACAGAACATGAACATCAAAAAGTCTTAAATGTTTACGCGATTCTAGAAAGTGCTCTGCGCATGCTCGTTTTATTAACGCCACTTAAAAGTCCCCTGGACAGCATTTAAAGCACAATTTTTTTTATTATGTTGCGTATCAATTTCTTGGTTCATAGAAGTGAAAATAAAATTTTATAAATATAGATTTTAGTCAAGTTCTTGAAAAATTATATTTAGCTTTTTTTTTCTGTTTTCAATAAAGCTTTTTTATTCAAACTCATGACGTAAGATTCTGCTGTCCTTCCTCTCTCAGAAAAGAGAAATGTCCGCCTCCGTCAGAAGCATGTCTTTGACGGTTTGCCGAGCTGCAAGAGTTGCTTACAGAGCTTTTAATCCAGCCACACGTTCATTGAGTACTGGGTCTTGCTTAAGAGTAAGTATTACAATCATTCTTACCTTATAATTTATTCGTGTAGTGTAATAATCAGTGGTGCATTGGCTGTCCCAATCTTTTTAAATTTGCATCGGATGGTTTGTTCTTGAAATGTTACGAGTGGTTTTGTATAATAACAACAAACAGTCATTCTAGCTTGATATTGAAACATAACTGAGTGCTTATGAAGACGGTTTTGTTTTATTTTAGACACAAAACAGCCCTGCTGAAGGATCAGGGGGCATCATTGAATCCACAGAAGAGTTCAGGTTTGTGGAGAGACTTATTCCTCCTTCACGCATCCCAACTCCTCCTAGACATGATGGTCCTGCACCGTCAGGATGGATCCCACCACCAGGTAGACACACTTTTATTTTTACCCTACATACAATCATATCATTGTCTCTTAGCTATAAAGGGTAGATGTTTTGTATCATATTTCATTTTTAATGTGTTATTTTTATTGGAGTTTTATTTCTTTGTTTTTATTATTTACACAGATAAACCACCTTCACTGCCCTACATGATCCGTCGCTCCAGAATGCACAATGTTCCTGTTTACTCTGACATCAAGCATGGGAGTCAGCACAGCACTCTGCTCAGAAAGGTTGAGGGAGACATATGGGTGAGTGTCACGAACAGACGTGTTTAGAAGCATAATAATGGTCCAAAATTATTTTATTAACTTCACATCAATCTTTTCCAGGCCCTGGATAAGGATGTTAAGGAATTCCTGCTGGGGCTTACGGGCAAAGAGCCTCCAACACAGGTTAATGAAATAACCGGGACTATAAGAATTAAAGGGCAGTTTGATAAAGAGCTGAAGGACTGGCTTCTGAAGAAGGGATTTTAAATGCTGATGTGGTGAACAGCTACTGGAGTCACAGCTAATGAACTGAACTGCAATACAGAAAAGGCTGAGTGGAAATGTATAATAATATTCTCTCTTCTTTGAACAGGTGGACATATTGTAAATTCTTTCAATTCAATCATTTGTGTACCACTTCAGTGCCTGTGTTTTTCATTGTATTAAAGTTTGTGATTATAGCAAACATTTTTCCATGTTATCCCTGATGTTTAGGATTGAAACAAATAAATGTAAGATGTTCTCACAAAACCCATATCAATACATCTATTATTGAATAAAACATTAGGCTATATATTATTGAATAACATTATTTACAATTACAATTCAACAAAATTTCAGTTCTCAAAGACAGTTTTTCATAATTTACAAAATATACATAACTGAAAAAAAGGTATTTCAAACATGAATAAAATAATTAAAATTTCACATGCACAAATTATTCATTTTGAGTTCTATAATTGTTTAACACCTTATTTTTAAAGAATTTTTTAATTTACAAAGTTATTCCATAGGTTAACCCCTTGACAGATATATTTTTTATATTCTTGCCCTTATTATTTTTTTTTAAACGTGCATTCCCCTTAGTTTATACTGAATTTCTCTAATTTCAAACAGCCTCTGAATACAAATAGGAAGTAAATTATTATATACTGTGCAGTGTGAAAATCAACTCTATCTATCATCTGCGCAAATATTGCGCAGTCTTCTCGCTTGCAGAGCAAAGGGAGGTATGCGTCATCATGTTGCGACGAGCAACGTTTTTCTAACGTGACGCGTCAGTATGAAAGCATATTTATAAACGCGCTGACGAAAATATCCACTACTTTTTAAGTTTACTTGTATGTGTGTGAAAAAGTGCGCGCACACAAATATTGGTCAGGTAAGATAAATACTATAAAACACTATTATGGATGGTATTGATGTATAATTGAATGTAATGCCATCTGTTTTGCTTCTGTGAAGATTTAGATTTTTTCGTTTTAATTGCAGATCATAACTATTATGCAAATGCATTCTAACTCGGGGAATTAGCTGGTCATGGATCCTGTTGTTAGACGTAAAATCCCTGCGTGTGTTCGTTCATTACTCACTGATATTGCACCAAAGGAGGAGGAACACTTAAGCGACTGGCCAGAAACAGACTCCGAGCAAATTACCACCAAAGATGGGATCGCACTTCCCAAAAGAGGGACTTCTGAACCTCTCCTGACACCTGCTGATGGCACAAAGGGAGGAACTACTGATGGAAATGCATCATTAGTCAAGCCATGTGGGCTTTGCCTATCCAAACCGTCCTGTTACACTTGCCCAAGGTGTAACATCCTATATTGTGGACTGGCTTGTTACAGGAGTCAGAATCACTCTTCATGCTCAGAGGAGTTTTACAAAGAGTCTGTGCTTCAGGAGCTGAAGTCCCAAGGTGCCACAGATGAAGAGGGGAAAAGAAAAATGCACGACATTCTGTTACGGCTCAGACAGAGTGCAGAGAGTGAGGGAGGGATGGAGAATTTAATAAGGAACTTGGGAGAAGATGGGAATAGTGTGACTGAACAAGACGCACATGCTTTGGAGCTGCTTTCTAGGTTAGCAGAGATTCAATCTGGTGGGGATGAAAAAAGTCACGAGGTGCAAGAAATACTGGCGAAACTTGGAGATATTGAAGACGGGAGTGATGAAGAGGAAGCTGATTTAGCTGAAAAGTTAACCGGGCTGGATATTGACTCTCTTTCAGAGGAAGAACTCTGGTCGTTGTTGTCATCCCAGGAAAAGGAGAAATTTGAGAGACTGGTGAAAGAAGGTGGCATCGGTGGGCTGGTTGTCCTGTGGAGCCCCTGGTGGGAACGGCATGAGAAAGACACTAAAGCACTTATAGAGGAACTTCAGTCTGGGAATCATGAAGAAATGCATGATGTGACTGAGAACAACGACGGAGAAAGCAAGGAAGTCAGTCACAGTAAAATACAATCAAACAAAACGCTAAGAAACCAAATCCCTCCAATAAGTGCCAAAATCCCTCCTCTTCACACTCTATCCTCAAAGCCATCTCCTCTAGTGCGGTACAACCTGATCAACGCTCTTTATGGATACACCTTCTCGCTGTGTCTCTTCAATGGAGACTTCTCAGAGATGTTGCTGGAGTTTTGTCAGGCGGTGCTTGCCATCTCAGAGGGTCTGGGTGGCGGACGGGTCTTCAACTCTGTCCCAGAGGCGCTTGACGCCGGAATAAGGGCTGTATCTGCAGGAGGATACTTTGACCGTGAGGACTCTTTAGCTTCACTTCGAGCTGTGGAAGCGGTGGCTCATATTCTGACTGGAGAGAGCAGAGAGGACGCTGCGGGATATTCGCTGTCCGCTTTGTCCCAGCTGCGCGCGGCTTTGAGCAAGGCAAAGGCTTCTGTTCCCAAGGAAGATGAGCGGACCAGGCGGATGTATTTTCAAGCTGGAAAGAAGTGTGAGTTTTTTCAGTCTTGGGTAAAAGAGAATTCCAAAGTTTTGAGGAGTCTGGCAGGATGCGTGTGGACGGACTATGAGGGCAGGGAGGAGGAGAGGGCGACATTAGAGGGAGAGAAGAAACGTTTGGTAGAGAGACGGAAAAAAAGTAGAGTTAAAGGTGCATTGATAGAAGAGATTGAGTGAGATTGTGATTATTACAATATATTAGTAATTATTTAAAATTAAGCAATTGTTTATTAAAAGCATTTGTGTGTAATGTCTCTATTTAATTTTTTTTTTTTTTTTAAAATTACATTTTAGGTGGAAATAAAATCAGATAATTTTTGTTACTATTACTATTGTGGTTGTTGAGCATCTTTAAATGTCATTCATGCTACAGTCCACATTTAAAAAGCACTTGGCACTGATGATATTAAAATGCTTTTTAATAATATAATACAATATATTTTTCATATTTAAAAAACAACAACATTTGAATGAATGGATAGCCATGTTATGATGTAAATAAAAACAATAGATGTCCAGTTCTCTGGACCAACAATGATGTCACATCCACTTTTGCACCTAAATGGTTGCAGGTAATAATCTCTTGGTGGTTCAGAACACTTCAGTCCACGTTAATAAATGAACGGGATTATTCTGTAGGGCACTCGTCTGCAGTAGGTGTCCCAGGCCAGTCCATACTTGGCTCTGCATTGTTTCTCATCTCTGGCCTCTCGGTGGATGAGGAGAAAGGTGAAATATATGACATAGAAATAAGGTAGAATATGTGACATTCCTAGGGGAAAAAAAATAGAGGAATAAACAAATTGTTATATTGCAAGTATGATTTGTCTTGCCTTTTATTTTGATTGCAAGACATGGATAGTTTAAAATACAATGGCAAAAAGAAATTTGTCTTTAAAGGGATAGTTCACCAAAAAAAGAAATTTATCATTTACTCACTTTCATCTCATTCCAAACCCATAAGACTTTGGTTAATCTTCGAAACACAAATAATGATATTTTGGTAAACACTTGTACGCGTCACGTGCTACAACAAACCCAATTGGTTCTCACACACGCACTTTGAGTTTGCGTGTTTACCGTATGTAATGGGCTCGATGTGTATGTGTGACGATCATTGTTTGGATGTAAATCAAAGCCTAAATTAAATCTGTTCATCATATAGTGATTGTATTTCTCGCAAGACTTAAATATAAACCACTTGATTCAAATGGATTTATTTTATGCCCTGTCTGAATCCAAGTTTTGGTTACCTGGACTTTCAATAGAGGGACAGAAACCTCTCAGGTTTCATTAAAAAGTCTTGTCAGTTTGGAAATACATGAGGGTGAGTAAATGATGACAATTTTCATTTTCAACGCAAACATTTTGGCTATTGTGAAGGTGTATAATAATATAAAACAAAAATAATATTAAAATAATTATTAAAATGTAAGACACCAAGAAATAGGTTATTAAAAAAAAAAAAAAAATCAAAATCATCATCATTTAGAGTGTTAAAGAAATTATCAGTATGTAACTGAAATGAGGGACATCGATTATTAATAATTTGTCCATCACTTACCACAAGGCAGGGACCAGGCCAGAGCCATAAGAAGGTCCCCCAGGTAGTTTGGATGCCTGACAAACCCCCACCACCCTGATACCAGTAGCCGCTTTCCTGTTGCTGTGGCAATTGTTTCCAGGTCTACAAGGGTGGATGAGAAAATTAATTATGTTAATCTGGAGGCCATAATTGTGTCCTCCAAGAATAAATTTACCCTGTTCTCCATTCATGTTTGTGTTAGATACTGATAACCAGGGCTTGACATTAATTTTTTTGCTCACCAGCCACTGTGGCTAGTGGTTTTCCAAAGTTACTAGCCACTCAGCATTTTCACTAGCCACAATTTTGCTGTTGGGAAATTACATTTTATATGATTAAAGTTGACTTTGGCATGCTTAAATTACTTGATTTTGAGTCATTTTACTTGATTTACGAGATTTAAAACCCTTTCAAACTTACAAATGCAGATTGACTAGTGGGAGTGGCTGTCTTAGCCGCCACAGCTGAAATCTACCCGCATTTGGCGGGTTGGCGGGTGTTAATGTCAAGCCCTGCTGATAATGTATAACATGTTCTAAGACAATGGATACAAACTCAGAGTATGTAGCGTATGCGATTACTCACGTTGTACACTTTTATGTGTGGGGTCTCTTCTGAACTGATTTTTCTGAGAGTTGGACTTCCGAAAAATGAAATAACCAATTCCTGCGAAAAGATTGAAAAGAGGAAAGTTAGAAACTGTTAAACACTCAGATTGCTGCAAAACAGGCTGTAGATTACCATTCAGAAGAATAATCCCTGCTGCTTCAAGAGTGCTAAGTGACTGTGGGTGCACAACCAGAAACATGGCCTGAAGGCCATATGTGAAGGGAACCCAGGCCAGATCACCAAACGCCAACATGAACCCAAATCCATCATGCACAATGTCCATAGTAGTAAGCACAGCCTCCTGCAGACACAAGGAAAAGTATAATGTTGTACATGTGGGACTTCATTTTCTTTCACCGCTATAAATGAATTTCATAAGTTTTCAGACAAGACTAGTTTTCTCATACTTCATTCCACAGTGCATCTGTCACATAGAGGAGCTGGAAACCATTGACAAGCAGCATGGCAAGAGATGGAGAGTCCCTCAGCTCTACTTCTTTCATTAACATCCCCAAGTTTATTACCACCTGAAAAACAATGGCACAAAAGAGAGAGACATCGGTAAAAATACTTTGGTGTTAATTTTAAAGTTGCATAACCTGAACCTGCATGTATACATGTTCAATAGTCAGAAAGAAAGAAATGAATACTTTCATTAAGCAAGGATGCAATAAAGTGACGGTAAAGACTATTACAATGTTATAAAAGATTTAAATTTCAATAAATGCTATTCATCACAGGATCCTGATAAAAATATATTACAGTTTCCACAAAAATATTAAGCAACACAATTGTGTTCAACGTTGATAATAATAAGAAATGTTTCTTGGGCACCAAATCAGCATATTAGAAGGATTTTTAAAGTATCATGTGACACTGAAGACTGGAGTAATGATGCTGAAAATTCAGCTTTGCCATCAGAGATAAAAATTACATTTTAAATTATATTAAATTAGTAAACAGTTATGTTAAATTGTAATAATATTTCACAATATTACTGTTTTTACTGTATTTTTGAAATAATATTTCACCATGTAAGTGTGTGTTGCATTTTTGGTCAAATCTAGCCTTGGTGAGAATAAAAGACTATTTTCAAAAACATTAAAGGAACACTCCACTTTTTTTGAAAATAGGCTCATTTTCCAACTCCCCTAGAGTTAAACAGTTGAGTTTTACCGTTTTCGAATCCATTCAGCCGATCTCCGGGTCTGGCGGTACCACTTTTAGCATAGCTTAGCATAGTTCATTGAATCTGATTAGACCGTTAGCATCTCGCTCAAAAATGACCAAAGAGTTTTGATATTTTTCCTATTTAAAACTTGACTCTTCTGTAGTTACATCGTGTACTAAGACCGACGGAAAATGAAAAGTTGCGATTTTCTAGGCTGATATGGTTAGGAACTATACTCTCATCCGGCGTAATAATCAAGGAACTTTGCTGCCGTAATGATATTACGCAGTGCCTGTGACCCCCTGCTTGCACAGGGAGCGTGCCTTGCAACCATGGAAACATTTGTGAGAGACGCTGCGTAATATCATTGTGCCTGCTGCACCCATGGTACAGCAGCAAAGTTCCTTGATTATTACGCCGGAATGAGAGTATAGTTCCTAACCATATCAGCCTAGAAAATCACAACTTTTCATTTTCCGTCGGTCTTAGTACACGATGTAACTACAGAAGAGTCAAGTTTTAAATAGGAAAAATATCGAAACTCTTTGGTCATTTTTGAGCGAGATGCTAACGGTCTAATCAGATTCAATGAACTATGCTAAGCTATGCTAAAAGTGGTACCGCCAGACCCGGAGATCGGCTGAATGGATTCGAAAACGGTAAAACTCAACTGTTTAACTCTAGGGGAGTTGGAAAATGAGCCTATTTTCAAAAAAAGTGGAGTGTTCCTTTAAAAAACTTATACACATACACACATATGGTTGTAAACATCTGGTGAGACTCTTACCCAGCCTATTAATCCAGGTCTCAGTTCACAGAAATACTTCAAGTCAAAGTCTCCAATGCGAGGGTTGAGCTCTCGACCCATGAAGAAGTCATACAGAGGATTTCCTACAAATGACAAAGAAACTTAACTGACAAATATTTCAAAGAGACAAACAGCAGCAGCATCTGGAATATCTGAAAGGATTTTGCATAGTGAAACAGAACTTATAGATAATATAAGAAACCACACTGATCTGTAAATATCAGAACTGATTATCTCACCTGTGTTTCCTCCAAGTGATAAAGCATGTTGAGGTGCCCAGAAGGAGCGGATATACAGGTACATAGACAGCAGGTAGGACAGCCCAATGGCACATACAGCCAGAGGCAAAATGAGCTCAAACAGATACCCGAGTGGCATTTCCAGCCAAATACACACTATCAACAGGGCAGCAGTAATGCTCAGAGCATGGAAACCTAAGAAATAAAGATGCAAAAAATACCACAGGTCACAATCATATCTACACATATACATATACACTACATTTCAAAAGTTTGGAGTCATAACGTTTTTTGGTTTCATGGTTTCCATAAAAATATTAAACAACATTGATAATGATAAGATATGTTTCTTCATCACCAAATCAGCACTAGAATGATGGAGCATACTATATTAAAACAAAACTTATTGTAATAATATATCATAATATTACTCTTTTTACTGCAGCCTTGGTGAACATAATAGATGTCTTTCAAAAACATTAAAAATCTTACCAAACCCAAACTTTTGAACAGTGGTGTATATTATGTATTTATATTTCCTCATGGTTACTTAAGATTATTTAAATTGATGAATCAAACATTATTTTTCTTCAGAACTACATTTATTCTGGCTATATATTTTTATTTTCCCCCCTTAATCTTTATATTCTTTTTAAAAATGAGCATTTTGAAGACTAGAAACTTCATGATAACTATATGAAAGTCTTGAATTATGAAACTATGCTATAACTTTAATAAACTGAAGCACAGTCCAGATATAGGGGGAAATTGGAGATTACTGACAAATGGAATTTGAACTCTACTTTGTATATCATAGGTGGTAAAACCAAGGACAAGGGGTCAAAGGTTATCTAGTTTATTTCATGTCAAAGACAACAATTACAATATATAAAGCAGCCAATATTACTAGCATTATTTCTATAACATTTTAGACAGACAGCCTATATTACCATTTATGGGATATTTCAGTCTGGACCCATCTCTGAGGACCAATCCTTCAGAAACCTGTTAACAAATGAATCAGTATAATATCTGTCATACTCTCTTCAGAAAATAATCTAATTTGGCTTTCAAAGAAATGAATGATGTATCTCACCTTCCCAATGGGCAGCAGGTAGAGAAAACTCTGCAGGGTGATCCAACCTACAATCACAACAGTGGCCAAAGGGTCCCATAACTGTGCTGCAGGGGTTAAAGGAGGAGGCCATTGCAGGACACTGGCTGCTGGAGACCGACACACACTCAGGAGGTACAGAACAGTCAGAGGCAGGAACACAGGGATGCAGGTGGCACCTGGACAGGTGAGGAGAACAAATGATCTCAAATATGGCACAGAAGCCATATATCAAGCCATATATCACCACACAGTGGATCCAATATTACATATATACACAAACATATGCATATATACAAGAAATAATGGCTCACCAAGAGCACCTCCAAATTCCCTTTCAGCTGTATGTGATGCTTTGTGCTTGTTAGGCTTCATTTTTGCCTGTTTTAGGAAGATGAGTGAAGATGAGAGCACTTTGCATGGCTGACAAAACATTCATAGTATGCAAGAATAGTGCATTATTTAAATTATTAAATAGTATTAGACGCGTTCGTAATATCACGATTATTTTCAGACTTAAGCGAATCAACCAAACAACACATTAATATATACATATAATAAAAAATAGCTTATTTTTCTCTTACCTCGGTTTTCCACGAACTTACTGTTATATTGTATGGTAACCGCTCATCATCACAGTAAATGACTGAAGAGGCGACGCCTGCGTAGTTTCGCCCAGAACACGCCGTCTGCCTTTACCGTATCTGACCAATCAGCGCGTACCGCTGCTATCAGAAGAGTGAGGAGAGACAACCAGCGAACCAATCCGAATCAGAGAAAAGCGGGAAAACCCGCCCATACTGCTTTCCTGACCAATGGCAAGAGAGTCTGCTCTGGCTTCATATTACAATGCATTCTCCTCCCAAGAAACAATTAGACGCAAAGTTCTTTTTGTACATTACGTTTATTAAATACATACTATTCAGTTATGCAGATTGAACAGCCTTCAAAGTCGATGAATACAGTAATCAATCATAAAATAAAAATTCCAAACATACTGATTTGTTTTATAAACAAATCATCTTACCCTTAATATATAGTGATTTTAGTTAAATACATGAGTTTACTTATTTTTAATGCTGCGTTGCGTTCATTTTGTGACTGACAAAATACCACAATATTTCAGCTTTTAGCATCCAGTGTTCACAAACTCAAAGCTTCAATCAAATGAAGGTGGTGATCTTAATCCAGCTATAATAGGGCTCAATTGGAGGTCACAGATTTTATATTCAGTGTTCAAATGACCAGTTATATGAAAACTTCAAATATAAGTATTAATATTTTCCACCAATTGAGTTCAGTATCACTTATGTGCAAATTGGACTGCAGAATTAAAGAAAAGCACCCACTCTACCCCCTCTCACAGATGACCTCAATGACACTTTGCTCCATTGGAGACGGGTCCAAGCAACGATGGGCAGCACTGCCCACAATCTCATCCAAAAGGAAGTGCACCAAGTTCTCATCTGACACAAACCGCCACAGGTACATCTGTAAGTAGTGGCAGTCCACCTGAATTTGCTGTAGTCCATATCTGCCAAACGTACGGAGACGGACACATTCAAGGAATGTCTTCAGACTAATCTTAATGATGCCAGTTAGCACTGAGACCTAGAAAGAAAACTGGTTATACAGACTGAAAAAACTCAAATATGAAAATATGAAAATTTGCATTGGTCAGTTAGTTAGCTAACAGTGTTTTGTTTTCTACCTTGTTGAACTCCACTGGGCTAAAGATATCGATCCTCTCAGAAAATAGCTTGTGAATGTTACTGAGCAAGTTTGTATCCATTGGAGCACTGGGGGGAAAAAAAATAAAAAATAAAAAAATGAACAATATCCTATATTAATTTGTGACTGTATATTCCATTAAATCTATATTACAGTACCCAGGCATTTTTTTCCACCTGATTTTGTCCACCTGATTTCCATCCTGACTATACACTAATAATATTCAAAATATTAAATTATATAATGTAAATATTCAATATGACTATACACTAATAATATTCAAAATATTAAATTATATAATGTAAATATTATTCAAATGGTACAAATTAAACAAATCAATAGAAACAGATATATACAAATATTCCAATAATACTACAATCATATAATGCAATAATAAAGTATTTTTACAATAATACCATAAAATAAAATAAAAAACAAGTATTTAATAAATTCCATAATAAATAAAAGAGTAATTTTAATATTCATGGCTGTCTTAACTTTTTTTTTTAAACGTTAAACTATAGAGCTTATATTTTATAGATTAAAATATAAAATATAGATTTATAAATGATTCTCATTACAAATGTGTGAAGATGGTTGACGAAGGTTGCATTTTTAAAAGCACGTTATAAGAAATTCTGATTTAAACTCAGTAAAATGAGTGCAGTGACTGGGCACCTGGGAGTATAGCTTGGAGCGTAGCGGATCTGCTGTCTTGAGCTGCTGTACACAGAGAAGGTGCGTTTACTGGAGTCACTGCTGTGGGCTTTCCTTACTCCCTCTTCATAAAGCAGACCCACCTATTCAGGAAAGAAAAACATTACAATTGGCTTATGCAAATGGTTAAGAAGAACATACCCTAGTAATATGTGCATTCTTTACATAGATTCAAGATGGTCTTTTTTGTATATTAAATTTGTAACAAATGTTCGATGCATCACCTGTACATCAATAGAGGTGGTATCTTCCACCACCCTCTTCATTACAGCTCGGACATTTCTAGGTTCAATGGTGTTCACCCAGTCTCTTGTTTCCACGCTCTTCCTCAGCATCTGACTGA
This sequence comes from Mylopharyngodon piceus, assembly GCA_039654765.1. Classification (NCBI taxonomy): domain Eukaryota; kingdom Metazoa; phylum Chordata; class Actinopteri; order Cypriniformes; family Xenocyprididae; genus Mylopharyngodon; species Mylopharyngodon piceus. The sequence continues at coordinate 13,996,746 of CM077438.1, forward strand.
TGATTAACCCCTGAACCTGTATCAAAACAAAACCAGCTCAACAAATGTTGTCCAACAACAATCCTAGACCAAAATAAATGACTCAGGACAGCTAAATCCTTTCTCTTAATTACCTTCACATAGTGGTTCAGTAATTTCTGAGCTGCTTCTCTGGCCTCTGCACAAAGTGCCGTAACAGGAGTGACTGGAGTGTGGTGCTGTTTAGAGAGGAAAGTCAGCATGAATAATAGTGTATTTAGAGTTTCTTTTTATTAGAATATAATGGATATGAAATACCTGTACAAGAAACTGTTCATCTGTGAGTGTGAGAATGTAGGAGATGGTGGAAGTCTCATAGTCCAGACAGAGACGAGAGAGCAACAGAAGGAGGGCAGGAGGGGTAGATCCTCCTCTGTCACCTGCGCTCTCACAGTACTGCCGAGACGATTGGCAGATAAATTTAATAAAGCTCACCACCAGACCCTCACGCACACCCTGACTGCAAAACTCACCCTGAGAGAAACATACGAGACGGGTATTAGACAAACAACATGGGAACAGTAATACTTGACCCTCTGGTGGTCTTCAGCTATTTTAGACTGTAAAATTTATGTTTTGAGTTTGGATTGAAATAGTATGAAACTTTTGTGGCACTTGCTATATGAACATGAAAAAATGTGGACATCATTAGACAAGCCTAAATAATCGTCACACTTGACCACCATTGTACTCTTTGATTGATTGATAAATAAATATATATATATATATATATATATATATATTAGTTCTATACAGTCATTTAGTGATTACTGCTATTTAGTGGTTGTAATACCATGGTATAACATATGATTTTCTTTATTTCTCCCACCAGATGGCACCAATCTGCCTTCCATGTATATAATTTTAAATACTTTTGCCATTTTAACCACCATGTTAATTGAAAATACAAAATATATTTTTTCTAATTCGTATTATTTAAATTAAATAAATGATGCATAATTTAGAGGTGAATATTATCTAGTAACATGAAATCCGTTCAAAAATACAAAATATTAAAGTAATATAATTGAAACAAAATATAGTACACTGATTTCATTAAAAAAAATGTTACGCTTACTGTCTTCAGTCTGTTTTGACTGCCGTGGATCACAAACGTGACCCCTAAGGGTTAAATAAAAGGTCCAATACTAAAATGCAAATATTTTATATACATAACTTATATATACACTTAATTCTTTACCTTGAAATAAGGCTTGTTGGAGAATGTGATGTCCTTTGCTGTGAAGAGATGCACTGATGCTAATACAGACTTTAACTGATTCAGAATAAAGTTTGATAACGACGTCAACAGTTCTGGTAGACTGGGCGGGGCATCCTTACTTGTAGCCCCTCCCACGAGAGCCCCACCTCCTGATGCACTGGCTGATAGACGAGGGGCAGCCAATGCCTGTCTTACATCAGTAAGGCTGTCATGGTAGAAGGTCTGTAAGGCAGACAGGTACTGTTTGATTCTCTCTCGCGCTGCCCGCACCACTATCTCAGTTCCTTGGCTGGGCACTGCCGACCCCGGAAGTAGTTTGGATATGGCCTGTAATCTGCGATGAAAGCGATCCAGAGCTCTCACTAACAGAGAGTTATCTCCCACCCCCTTTTCTTCCTGTATCCTCCGCTCCACTAGAGAGAAGTACCTAGCAGCCAGAGTGTCGACAAACACAAGTAGCTTGCCGTTAGCCATCTCTGGGATGTTCTTCGAGGCTAATTCACCCTCTTGGGGACGGCTGATAAACAATTCTTGATAGGAGGCAATAACCAAACAGAGACTGCTGACAAACTCATTACACCCTCGATCTATGAACTCTAGAATGTCTGTTCCGGCCGTAGGGGAGAGGAATGGATTGAACACAGAGGAACTAGGAGATACGGGATTTGATCCAGGACTTGTTTTTTGGACCGAGCCTCCACCAGTATCAGTAACTGCGGAGTCTTTAAGCTCCGCCTCCAGTCCCTGGAGATCAGCCTCTAACCGAGACTGGGCGTGGCTGAGGAATTTGTCACAGAGCTCCTCCGCTGGCTCGTCCAACTGCAGAAGCAGCTCAACACATTCAGAGAGATCTTTAGCACTCGAACCTCCATCCCTGCAAGCAAATATTAAATTTACATTAAATAAAGAGCATTAGATTAGATTTGGGGGGAGGGGGCACCTACTGTAAAAAAAACAACAACAACAACAAAAAAAACACTTAATCACAGTGTAATAATAGTATTAGTTATATTGTCCCGCATTTCGTACTGTATTACAGTTTGGACTCAAACAAGTGATCGCTTAATTAAAAAACTTGAGATGTATAATCGGGCTCTAAAAATAATGGCTAAAAAGCCAAACCGATGGCATCATTGTCATATTTAAAAAAAAAAAATGGAATATGCTTAGTTTTACAAATTTAAAAAATTTGTCATATATAAAATTAATTTTTAAATGTTTGCACAATAAGGCACCATCTGTTCTGTGTAAACTGAAAAAAGACAAGATGTCACAGGTAAAACCACTAGGAGTACAGCGGGTGGAAACTGTAGGACTGATTTTCACAGAACCACACAAGGGCAAAGAGCCTTTTCTGTAAAGGGCTCCCAACTCTGGAACATGTTGCCAAATGAGTTTAAAATAGTACATGATTTTAAGTCTTTTACACTGATGGTAAAGTGCTGGTTTAAAACAAACCAGAGCTGTACACATATTTAAATTGAATTATTGTTGTAGTTATTCATGTTACCAGGGTTGGAAGTATCCTTAATATAGATATAGGTTATTTTGATGTTGTATTAGATTTATTTTATGATTAGCAGTTTTTATTTTCATTTTATTTAAAAAAAAAAAAGAAGTCATTTTTATTAAAAATGTGTCGGCGTTCTGACGCAGAACCCGGAAGCGCTGCACTGTGTCAGAGAGAGAAATTGTTGAATAAGTCGTTATTTTTGTTTCGTTTTTACAAAAAGTATTCTCATCACTTCATAAAATTAAGCTTGAACCACTGCAGTCAAGTGGACTATTTAATGATGTCTTTAGTACCTTTCTGGGTCTTGAAAGAGGTAATTAAATTGCTGTCTATGGAGGGGTCAGAGAGCTCTCGGATTTCATCAAAAATATCTTAATTTGTGTTCTGAAGATGAATGAAGGTCTTACGGGTTTGGAACGACTTGAGGGTGAGTATTTAATGACAGAATTTTCATTTTTGGGCGAACTAACCCTTTAAAATTAATGTGTGATATGAATGTATATAATACTTACTATTAATTAGTTTTTCAGTTTGATTTATTCATCTTTGTTTGATTTATTCATCTTTATTTTAATTACTGAAAATGATTTTTTATAGTTTTGATTAACAATAACAACACTGCTTCACCCATTTCATCTTTCATCTTCATTGTATAATGTCTGGTAGAAGCATCTCAACTTTGATTTGGGACTCATGACAATGACTTAATTAGCAGTTAAACCAAATTTCTGATGCTTCTTTCTAAATTCTACTAAATATAGCATTAAAAAAAAACTAATACAAATATGCAATGACATTCGAGAGAGCACAGACCTGAATTTCTGCCGCAGCTGTTGAGCGAGCTGTTCCATAATGACATGGCAGTCGTCTTGGATGCCCCTGAAAGATGGCATATGACTATACTGCTGCAGTACACAGCGCGCCCTCCGGTGGGCGCTCACTGCCTGGGCATAGGCCTGCAACTCCAGACACTTATTAAGCCTTGCTGGCAGCTCAAACAGAAACTGCAGCTTACGGAGGAGAGTGTGAACACCTAGACAGAAGGTGAAAGATTCATCATGACTTGAGTAGAATTCTTTTAGAGCCTTTAGATCAATCGTATATGAGAGTATCTGATGTGGTTTGAAGACATAATTGTTGTTATACTAGTAATACAAGGCTGTAAAATGAACCAGTCATGGATCATACATTTCATATTCATACCTGATAGTTTAGTGATCTGTGCATGCTGGTCCTGCAGTGTACCACTAATGCAGGCACTAAACTCTGTGATAGCGGTCATGTTGGCAGACAAGCAGTCCATTTCATCTTCCATCTTCTTAAAGTCATTCTTCATTTTTCTGATTGTGTCTGTGGAGAGACAAATTCACTTTTAACATAATCAGAGAAGGGTTATGAATGATGCAATGCTGGGAATAATGTCCAAACAAAACCTTCAAAGGAACTAGAAGACCAGCCAAGCTGGAGAAATGTCATTAAACTCGGCATAAAAACAGAAATTAAATCGTCTTTTTTCCCTTTTGAGATGTATATCCAAGTAAAATGGCTTCTCAAACAAGAAAATATTTAGTGCAGGGCTTGATTTTGTTCATCAGGAACTGGCTGGATTGTTAGATACACCTAACAGATGATGCATACTATATACAGGCGAACAGATGCGTCCAGAAAACCATTATAAAGCACATTGTGTTTATATTATGGGCTCATCTGCTTGCCTGTAGGTGTATATTGAATTTGATCTTTTAATATTGCTGTCTTAGTACATTAGGGCACGTTAAGCATTTTTAATGTTAAAATCGGTATGAAACGTAAGTTGTGATAGTCTTTTCTTCCCTATTGTGACATATATCCGAGTGAAACAGCTTCTCGAACAAGAAAAAAAATGGGCGGGACTTTTTGTCCATCAGGAATTGATTGGATGGTTGGGGTTTGCTATTAATGTGATCTCATGTGAGTGACAGGAGGTTGTCCCGCCCTCACGCCAGTAAACGCATCATTTCAGATTATGAGGGCACATGAATTAAAAAAAAAAGAAAAAAAAAAGAAAAAGATATGCATGGATAAATCATTTATAATAAATACTACAATATTCCATAAAAAAATAAGAATTGGCAATTTTGATTTCATGGTGACTTTAGGCATTTTAGAACGTCCCGCTATTGATTGCTGTGGGTGCTGTATATGGATCTTAAGTGCCCAAAACTTGACTTGCAGTTTGTTCATATATCTTAATTTTTCTTTTTTTGAAAAGTTATCTAAATATTTGTAGCTTGAAACATTTGAAAAATGGACAGGTTTGTGCTGCAGTTCTATTGATATTTTGCCTTCTAAAAAACTACAGATTGTCTTAACCCTTGCGCCGATGTACGTCATCAGGGAAGAGATGTCATTGCAAGGGGAAGGGGAAGTTTAAGGTTTTTATTAAAGGTTACAAGGGCACATAAATTGCAAAAAATAATAATGATGTGCAAAGATAAATAATTAATAAGACACTGCAATATTCCATAAAAAAAAGAAATGTCAATTTTGATTTCATGGTGACTGAAAATCTGAGCAATTTTCAGAATTATTATTTCATCCAATTGCTAACCTGTGGCTGAGATGAACTTATTGTAGTTTTCATAAACCAGGGTTTGCATGTCACTGTCCAGAGATCTGATCTGCTTCACCATACAGCTCTCATGATCCATCAACTCAGTCAGAGAACACTCCTTCCTCAGCTGAGACAAACAAGACATTTCAAAGCCAAACCACAGTACATTTTAGCCTTCTGTTATAAAAATACACAGTCATATATTGGAGAATAATATATATGTGGCATAAAATGACAGCATAACACCACAAAGTGACAGCATACCCAACGCCACATTGCAGACAGATGTGTAACCATAATAAAAAAAACAATAAACACTCACTATTTACCATTATTCATCACACTACCTTATTTAAATAAATCTCTGGGTCGAAATGCGGTCCGTTGATATCACACGGATCCAGGGACTCGGCTTGTTCTGTGGCTTTTCCTTCCTCATTCAGGCCGTAGTAGAGCTTCAGCATATTGTGAACCCGTCGACGCTGGGTCGGGTCCGAATCCGGTGGGGTTGTAGCTGAACTCATTTCCACCACAGCTCAACTATAGCCTAATGTCAGAGCGAGCAGGACTTTAATTCATGAATGAATAACAGATGTCAGCAAAACATCTGTTGCAAGAGCTCCGGTTGCAACCTGCCAACTCAGTTTGTGTATGGAGCTGCTGCTCTGATCCAAAATGGCACTACTGTAGACTGTATTTCAAAATAAAGGTCCGGGACGCGATTTTTTTATATAATAAAAACAAAAATGTACTATTTAGTACATTTTAATTTGGAACAAATAATAGTGCTTTTAAATGTTAATTCACTTAAATGTTAATACAAAATGCCTTTAAAAAAAGAGAAAATTGAATGCTTGCTGCTGCTAATATACATAAAAATATACACAATTTTTAGGTGATACATTTATTTTTTCCTTCTTTTTCTCCTCAAGATATAATTCTGTTAATCACATCAAATACCTTATTGCAGGCATAGTTTGTTTAAATAAAACATCAATATAAAATCCATTATACAGAAAATTATTTACTGATCGGTATGCCAGAAGTTAGTACAAAGCAGGAATAAAAAGGTTTAATGTTGCATATAAATGGTTTCAGTTAATTTTACAGTCACAAAATGTAGTGAAATTTGTGTATAAAACTTCATAAACAACAAAAGGTAGTGGAGATACAATTTCAAGGGACAGATGACAGCAAAATTATAGCAACATAAAATGTAAATGTAAAAAAGGCACTTTAAATTAGTATTGACAGACTTCAGTATTTTTATAACATAGATGTGTCTATCTACAGCACAGTTAGTGGATGCATATGTGCGTGACAGATGTTCAGATTGAAATATAAATACTGGATTAGTTTTAGAATGGAAAATATTATATGGTACAGAAGATCTGGGATTAAGCATTTTAGGATTAACATCTTGACAACAACACAAGCATTTAGCATAAGTACAGAAGTGCAGTGAGATTTTCTGATTTCAGTGTGTACTGATCATTTTACACCATTCAGCTGGCCGTTTTCCTTTCATAATTCAGCTTGTGGTGCAAAAAATTAAGCTTTCATTTTCCACACCTTTAAATATGATCGAGACCCATGTGTAAGCAGGTAAAAAAATGATTACAGAAACATGCACACCACAAAATCAATTTAAGACTACAGATGTCATGCATGGATAAATAGAGAATTGTTTGGTGACTGAAGACCTGTTAATGCAGGGCTTGACATTAAGCTTTTAAAGGTACCTGAATGTTTAAGTCACTTGTAAAACAGCAGTGCATTGATATTAATTCCAAAACAGGATGCATAATGAACATAAATAATTTAGTAATTATGCACAATTCAGACAACTGGTAAAACCTTGAATTGCTTGGTGATGATGCCACAGGGCAAGTAACTGGACACTGAGGACCAGACGTTACGATCAGATAAACTGTGACACCTGACAATTAGCATGACACTTTAGTTACCAAATCGAACGACTTCCTTTGACATTTTTTGCGATTGTCCTGAACAAACAATAATGTCAGGCCCTGCGTTGACAATATTTTACTAAAAAATCAGATACATTTCAAATAGTACATTCAAGCTCTGAAAGCCTGGAAATACAGTACAATGCTTAGGGTTTCATACACTGTTTGAAAAGCATTACTTAATAGAAATGGCAGACATACATCACTGATTGATCAAGCACCTACATGACTGGTTATTTGATGTATTAATTAAAGTTTTCTCTGCTTTAAAAACACAGACCTGGATTGTTTTCAGCAGGGCATTACATTGCACCCCATCAGAAAGGCATGATTCTCCAGAGCAACAAGGTAGTGAACACTCAACATGTTGTGTCATGATTTAACTTTGGTCACCAGTGAACACGAACACAAAAAAATCATTTTGACCTTGTTGCTCAGTAAAAGTCGGCATATGCAAATAAGCCCTATAGTAAACAGACAGCCAAAACAATACACACATTCAGTAGACAAGTAGCACAGAATGTCATAATCTCACTCTATGCTGTCTTTGCAATGCGTTGCCACAGACTGCAGCCCTGGTTTAGCGAATAGGAGCGATCGTCCTATACTAGAGGCATTGACTGTTTGTTTTGGTGCAGCAGGTCTAGTTTTAGCAGTATTAGTGGCATGGATCAAAGTGCTGGACTGCTGGACTCTTGATGTAGTTTGGTTTGGTGGTTGCATAGTAGAACCTACATTCAGAACAGCGACCTAAACTGAGCTTTCAGATCGTCTCATAGCCTTGCATTTGCACCATAATGTCTTCAAATTAGTTTAACAGTTGGAAAAGCACAACTGAAGCAAATTTCACATTCATTTTTTTAAACAGCCAAAGAAGAACACATTAACTTAAAACTGCGACATAATGCTCAAATCATCTATAAATAGTGGTTCAGCTCTTCAGTCTGTGATCTTGGTCCGATCTGTCCATTCAGGTGATTTTGCACTGCGTCTCTAAGGATCTCAATGGACAGATGTAGGTTTGGTCACTGGGCATAAGAGGGCAGTGTTGAAGCCGGGGCTCACCCTTGCTCTAAACTTTCAGTCACCTGAACAGCCGAGTAAGTGGGAGGCTGTGCCTGTCGCGTGAAGAAAGAAGCAGCTCTTTTGGGCTTTAGACGTTTAATCTCTTTTCCTGAAACAATAGCGGTAAATTAAAATGAGCTTTTTGTTGCAGATGATAAAGTTAATGGGCATAACAAATGAACACAATTTTAGTCCCTCACCGTCATCAACATAGCTGATGGTGCTGAGTGTATGGACTCGACTACAGACCACGCTGCTTTGTCTGCGCAGTTTCCCCTGTCGTCGGTCTCGAGTCTTCTCATTGGTTTCCCGACCCGTAGGTTCTTGGGATGGCGTGACCTCACCGTCAGTACCCGCGGCTGCTGACTCACCAACAGAGCGTAACTCCACACAAAACTCAATGAGTCCACTCATAAGTTCGGCCTAGAGAACAAAAAGTATATTGTTAAATAATGCACAAGTATATCACGGAAAAATTAATTAAGATTTGTTTATAAAATAATTCATAAAAATAATTATTATAATTAATTTTAAACTTATAAAAATAACTTATAGAGATAGTTCACCCAAAAAAATGAAAATTATCCCATGATTTACTCACTCTCAAGCCATCCTAGGCATATATGACTATATTCTTTCAGACGAACACAATCAGATTTTTAAGCCCCCAAAAATTTATCCATCCATCATAAAAATAATCCATACGGCTCCAGGGGGTTAATAAAGGCCTTCTGAAGCGAAGCGATGTGTTTTGTGAGAAAAATATCCATATTTAAAACTTTATAAATTCAAATAACTAGCTTCCAGCAGAGCACCGTACGCATACTGCGCAAGCCAACTTGCACCACAAGAGTAACCCATTACACGATGTATGACGCAGGATGTAGGAGTAGCGCAAGTTAAGATGCCTCTCGCGGTTCAAACAAATAGGGCTGGGCAACAAACTCAAGCTCCTCTTCTCTTCTATTGAAATCCTCTAACATTTCTCTAAAAAAATTCTCATTTTAGACTTCTAATTCATGACCGGTGTTCTGTTTTGTTCTATCCTCTGCGCTTCCACGTTCGTCATTACGTCATGCATCGGGTCAGGGATTACTCTTCCGCCGCAAATCGATGCATATGGCCATCTGTCGGAAGCTAGTTATTATAGTTAATAAAGTTTTAAATATGGATATTTTTCTTACTAAAACCCATCACTTTGCTTCAGAAGGCTTTTATTAATCCTATGGAGCTGTATGGATTACTTTTATGATAGATGGATGCATTTTTTTTTTGCCTTAAAAATCTGGCCCCCCCTTCACTACCATTATAAAGCTTGGAAAAGCAAGAATATTTTTAAATATATCTCTGATTCTGTTCGTCTGAAAAAAGAAAGTCATATACACCTGGGATGGCTTGAGGGTGAGTAAATCATGGGATAATTTTCATTTTTGAGTGAACTAACCCTTTAATTTTATTGCATTTTAATATTTTATTGCTATAATCCAAAGCATTTTAAATATATGCTTGCTTACATTGTCAAATATAACATTACTAGATATTCATCAATTGTGTGCTCACCTGTTTTGAATAAATTTTTAATAACTTATTGACATGCACGCCAGCCTCCTCTCCATCAAACTCCAGCCAGAGTATATGCGAGTCTCCCTCTGTTTCTGGATAGCTGTGATCCCAGGACAGCTCACTGAACTTGAGACCCAGGAGAACATGCTTCTCTTTCACATCTATGACATACACTCCTTCCAGACTAATGCCCACACTCACAGCCTTACGGCCACCTCTGTGAAGGAGGCCCTGGGCTGGCTTGTCTATCTCACCCATGAAGAAAGCACATCTGCCAATGCAAAAATACACAAATGTAAGCTTCAGTCACTTCATGTGCGAACAACTTTCCACTTGCATCGATCGTACCCGTAGTAAGGCAGTGCGTGGCAGCTCTTGAGGTACTGGTGCATTAAAGCGACAGGCTCCTGGCTGGGGCCGGTGGCAGCAGAGGAGCAGATTGAACGATACTCCTTTATGAGATTATGCTCCATCTCGGCATTCCGCCCTCCTCTCCCCCTCAGTGTGGACAGAAAACCTCCTCCTCCAAATGCAGCGTGGGCAGGAAGGAATGAGGACAGCTTCTTCTCTCTGGAATAACATTAAGTAAGGGGGGAAACTGAAATTAATTTTCAAATTACAATAAGAAATGATAGCTGAACACCTTAACATTAATCTCATTTAATCTAAGATATAGGAGCAGAGGAGGGCACCTGATTGCCGCTGTTAGAGCCTGGTCATCCAGCCCAGTCCCCAGCTCGACAGCACAGGACAAAGCTCCCAACGTCAGCCAGTGTTCAGGGTCACAGGGGTAACGGCCCTCTAAGATATTCATCTTAGCCTCGTCATAAAGCAACCTTAACACTCCTTCATCTTCAATCTGACATTACAAAATAAAAATGTTACACAACAAAACAAAATCATCTTATATCAGTGGTTCTCATCCAAGGGGGCCTCAAGATGACTTTATACATTTATTAAAATAACTCTAATCTAAATTAAAATGCTAAAGAAAATCTGGATGTAAATAAAATCCATTTATTTCCCCCATCAATAACTATTGTTTTTTATTGAAAAATGTACAGTTCTTGAAATTTAAGGAAACAAATCAGGATTAATTTAATATATCAAAACTCCCATTTCTGTTAATAAATAAAATTTTGAAAACAAGCAACTGCAAGATTTTGCTGGTCTATGATTGACATGCAGCATAAATCTCTTTAGGTCCCTTCATGGTATGATCGCTCTGGAGAATAAGCAGTCCATGTCATGACCTCCACTGCCAAAGCCAAATGACTCCAGACACAAATGCTGTCAATCAAGTCCAAAGTCTTAGATAAGATGTATACTGTCTGACATGAAAAACATTTGACGTTGCACATGAGTCTTGGATTTTACGCAAGATCTCTATGTGGTCATATTGCACAATCTGACAAGCAACAATCGTAATAGACAGAGAAAAACACAAAGTGCATTCTGGGCTTAAAGGCATAGATCACCGAAAAACATCATATACTCAACCTCATGTCGTTGAAAAAAAAGAAAAAAAAAGAAGATATTTTGAGGATTTTCTTAGTGCCCAAACAGTTAAAGCTAATTGGGAACAATAATGTTTTGGACCCCACTGACTTTCAGTGTATGGATAAAACAGTTTTCTTTTCATATCTTCTTTTTTTTCCAGCTTCTGCATAAAAAAATAAAGTCATACAAATTTGGAACAACATAAGGGTGAGAGAGTCTTCATTTTTGGGTGAACTATCCTTTTAAAGACACAAACATCTAATAAAAATGTTCATTACCTGAAGTTCTTTTGACCTGGGGTAAAAAACATTTCTTTTGAACATTAGACATGGTTCATCTGAAAAAGAGATGTGTTTTTGTTAGACACTTAAACTTTCAGGTGAAGTGAAGTGTGCAAAAGCTAAAACACACAAAAAAACACCTTGAGAAATGTCTTCTGCGGGGGCCTCGGTAAAGCGGTACAGCAGGTCCTGCCACTGACGACACAACTTGTAGGGAAGATGTTTCGGCTTCAACTGCAGGTCTGTTCAAACATATCACAGCAAAATGAGGCTAAAGGTGGGAATCAACAAGGACTTCAGAAAAAAATTATGATGATCAAACACTAGGGTGGATTTCCTCTGCTAATCATCAAACACAAATGTTTTGATTATTAGAATATATGTCTAAATAATGGCTGGAATACTGTTTGGCTGGAAGAAGTTTGCCCCGATTTGCAATCTGGAGGACTCAATGCCAGTTGCTAAAAGTCAGAGCCAGTCTGCAAATTTTGGACAGTCAGGGTTGACAGATTTCACAGAAAATCATGTAGTGTATTATAGGCACAAACTCAAATTTTTTAGCTTCAGGCTATGATTCCATCCAGAGTATATCAAAACATGTTTGATATTTTGAGCCAATTATAGAACACATATGGATTTCATTTGTCATGTGTCTCCTCCTTACAAACGCTTTGAACAACTCAGAACGTCAGTGGAGAAAGGCATATAGTTCATAACATCGTAATATACATCATACACCCGCTATATTGCTAAATCTACCCGATTTTTCATATCAACAGAAAAATAAACCGGGATAACCTGGCTTCTTTTGAGACTCCCTTGTGCGGTCAGTTAATGATATGCTAAAGCCCGCCGGCACGTTGGTTACAAGGTAGTTTGTGACGTCACAAACACTAGTGATTTCAAACCACGTTTTTGAGACTGTCTTTAGATCACTGCAGTTTTAAAGAGAAAATACTCAGCAATGGTGTTGACTTATGAATTTGCACATGGTTTGTCTTAAATCATATTAAAAACACCACATAGACATATAAATAACATTAAAAACTTGATTTTCACCACAGGGGGAATTTAAAGTGATTCATGTGATATCATTCCTCTCTGTCATTATCGTTATAGTTGTGGTGTGGTCACTATTCTCTTAGAATTAGAATGATTATTAAAACATTATAGTTATCGTCCTTTATGTGAACAGGCCTTTAGTGTATGAAGCCCAGTTTTCCCTCTGTAGCCATTACCAAGTTAGCAAGGGTATGATGCCTAGGGTTTTAAAATCTGTTAAGATTTTAAAAGTTGTGTGGTGTTTTCCAGCTTTTAATAGAAAATAAGTAAAAAGATGCCTTTGTTTCAAGAGACATCAAATAATTCATAAATGCCAGTTGGTGGCATTAACGGCCTGAGGACTTCCTGAAGTCCCCTCCCAACCCTTCACTTGCAAATCAGCCATAGAGACTGTAAATGCCATCATTGTGCCTGGCCTTTCTTCATAACCTAAATACGAATAGGTCATATGTTCTTGTATCAGTCTGACATCTGGCCCGAGTACAAAAGATTACCAAGCAAAGGCGAGCAGAACCAGAAAGCAAACACATCTACGGCAGAGTTGGGAATGTTCAGAGCCTCCCGGACGTTGCGGCCGAGCTCCTGCGCATTCATACAGCCGAGACCCTCCAAAGTCAAGTGCACTGCACTGTCGCTCGTCAAGTACACCAACAAATCTTGAGCTGGAGAAACACAAGACACTGATCATGTCAGGTCAACAATGATCTGATGGGGACCTCCAGTCTACTAGTGACATCAGATCCAGAGAGAAACCAAAGAAACATTAAGGAACAAAAAACAGACCTCTGGTGACTGAGGAAGCCACACTTCCTCGCTGGGAATGAGAGTCCTCTGATGGCTCAGGGAGGAAGTCGCCATCATCTCTCTCCATCTAATCCAGAAACAAACACAAGTAACGTTACTGAATACGAAACACAATACGTTTTTATATAAGAGACTTCTGCTACTTGTTTTTGTATATTCTGCGCAAACTAAGCAAAACCGAAGTCATCATTTCGGATAGTAGTTTTCGTAGCAAAATTACCAGTCATAAACATAAACAAGTTTAAGATAATATTAAAGGCTAATGCTGAAACTTTTAAGTTACTAAAGTATTCCTTGCATGTTTTACAGTTTTTATGCTCAGTAGTACCATAAATATCATATAATCAATTAAAATACAATAATATTATCAAAAAAGTAGAGAAATTAAAAAAAATTAAATAAAAGTAAATACAGCGGACGTCCCTATTCTGACCAGCTAATGTTAGCTAGCCACTCCAGTAACTGTCTGACAACCAAACTACATACAGCAACATACCGAGACACTGTCCTTCGTTTCAGAAGCTTCTTTCTCGATCAAAACAGACTGAAAGCATCAATATTTGCGTGGATTAAGTTACATAAAAGAGCTGAAAGTATGACGGCAGCAGCAGCGCAGCTGGATAATGTTCTCAAAACAGCGCCCACCAGTGAAATCAGCAAAAACCTGGAACAAGCTTCATGAATATAGTAGCGCCGTACTAAAACTCGCCAACAGAGGGCGCACCACCACGGCCCAATTGCAGTGTATACTGGGATATTTAGTAAATTTATCCTAAAAAATAAATAAATAATTTAATAAACAATAATGCTTTTATTATTAATTTTTTTTTTATTTAATAAATAAAAAATAAAATAATTTTTGAATATAAAACGTCTGGATATAGAGGTTTAAAGCTAAAATGTGGCGCAGAATTAATTACTGGTCATTCATTCATAGATGTTAAATAAAATATTTTATTTAGAAGGCGGGACTTATTGCGCCATATTTTCCCGTTCATAAGTAATATGAGTGCAGCGTCTTTGTATATTTGAAGTCTCTGATGGGCTTCATAGAAGAATCTCAACTCCTCTCTATGTTTTAATCATTTCTGTGCGGCGCCAAAGCCAAGTCTGTTAGGGTTAGTGGTCCACGTGATTTCATCTGGCATGAGTTAGTGCCATCTGCTGCTGCTTTGAATTGCATAAACTAAATTATAAAGGTGTTTCGAGGTTATTTTTAATAGACCTTGCATTAATTTCATATTTAAATCATATATGGTTTTTCCATTCCATTGCGAATTAGTTTTTGCTTTTATATTGTGGTATTTGGGGCGAAGTTTTGTGCATTCATACTAATCTACTTTGTTGTTGTTTTTATAGAACAAACAGATTCACATTAAGCTGCCCATTGTAATAAGACGTAAATTCAGTCACTAATCATTTTTGGACAGTGATCCAGTGATTTTTTACAAAAATTTACTATCTTAATTCTTGATTTAAGATTGGAAAAAGGTCCATTTCTAAGTGAAATGACCATGGTTTCTAAACAGATAGGACAAAGAATCTTACAATGTTTCTGTACAGCCTCTGTAGAATGTTCCAGAAAGCAATTAAGTATAATGACAAAACATGAACATTATCACCTTCCTGGAAGAACAAATTAAATTTCAAAACATGAACATTAGTTAAAATCAGTATTTGTTTTTATTTATTTAAGAGTGAAACAGGCTTGTTAATCTGAATAATGCATAATTAATTAGCAGTTAAGACTGGCAAAAAAAAACAAAACAAAAAAAAAAACAAAAATTCACAGATTCAACAACAACAAAAACATTCCTAGAAAATTATGGTGTTTCGCACCAATATTTGAATGAATACTTTGACCTCCCCAAAAATGTGTGTCAAAAATTACCCTCTTGGATGACAATTTCTCTTTTATTCTGTGTTTTGCATCATTTTCTCACTGTGACAACTTTGGGCAATGCTTTTTCATATGATTCAGTAGAGCACTTGATTGGCGGAAGGCCCTCCCACATGAAGGGCAGATGTATGGCTTCACTCCTGTATGAATTCTCTCATGTTTTTTCAAAGATCCTGACTGTGAGAAACTCTTTCCACAGTGTGAGCACTTGTAAGGTTTCTCTCCAGTGTGAAGTTTTTGGTGGTCTTTCAAGTGACTGGCTAAATTAAAGGAACACTCACATTCAAACCACACATGAGCTCTCACATTGGCATGCAATTTCTGGTGCTCTTTAAAATGGTCCATGCGTGAATAACTCTGTCCACAAATGGAGCACAAGTAAGGCTTTTCATTTGTATGGATTCTCAGGTGTCTTTTCAGTTGTGCTGCAAACATAAATTTTTTGCCGCACTGATCACAGTCGAACGCTCTTACTCCAGAGTGAGAGAGATGGTGATCTCTGAGATTCCTTGGATCCGTGAAACCCTTGCCACACAGTTGACATTCGAAAGGCTTCCCTCCAGAGTGAATCCTTGTGTGAATCCTAAGGTTTCCTTTTTGTGTGAAACTCTTTCCACACTGAGGGCAGGGGAACAATTTTTTGGCTTCAGTCTGTGAGCAACTGAAAGATTTTTGTCCTGGTATCAAATGATTCTTCTCCGCTTTGTTCAGTTCTTCTTGAGTTTCAACCAGGTCTAAATAGAGCACATCATTTATCAGTTGAAAAAATAATTAATTCAAATGTGGCTTTTATGAGCCATTTTTGTTAATAAATCTAGTACACAACGTCCATACAATGTTATGACCATTTAGATGTATTTTATTTAACTTTTTTGTGGATTTATTATATCACCACTCTGCTTTTATTAAGATCTATGGCCACCAGATCATTGATTTCTTAATGTTAGCAGTTTCGAGAAAATCAAGAATGGACACCAACCTTGTTCTTCGGTATCTTTATTTTTCCTTCTTCGTGGTCTGGAATCACTCGTGCACACACTTTCCATTCTTGTAGTACG
Source organism: Mylopharyngodon piceus (assembly GCA_039654765.1). Taxonomy (NCBI): domain Eukaryota; kingdom Metazoa; phylum Chordata; class Actinopteri; order Cypriniformes; family Xenocyprididae; genus Mylopharyngodon; species Mylopharyngodon piceus. The sequence goes on from CM077438.1 coordinate 14,013,295, forward strand.
TACAGTTGCGTCTGCCGATTTGTTCTGATCTAGAATGGTGGTACTTATCATTGTATTTATTAGTGAATTGTTGTGGGAGTGTCTCGAATCTGTGAATCGCGACCGCAAGGTGTGAATTGGACGCTTTTTGGGAGTTTTTGTGTAATCGCTCTTCAGACAATTCTTTCACAAATTATCACAATCAATTCAATGCGACCATTTAAGTAGCCCATTTTGTTTGCAGGGCTGTAGGAATGATCCAAAATGTGTTGTTGGGGCGGGCAGCATTTTGATTCAAAACAGCAGTTTAAGTTGATTTTAAACGATTAGTTCACTTTCTGAATGAAAATTTTCTGATAATTTACTCACCCCAATGTCATCCAAGATGTTCATGTCTTTCTTTCTTCAGTCGAAAAGAAATTAAGGTTTTTGATGAAAACATTCCAGGATTTTTCTCCTTATAGTGGACTTCAATGGACTCCAGACGGTTGAAGGTCAAAATTACAGTTTCAGTGCAGCTTCAAAAGGCTTTAAACGATACCAGACGAGGAATAAGGGTCTTATCTAGCGAAACGATCGGTCATTTAAAAAAAAATACAACTGTATATGCTTTATAAACACAACTTACGGAACGAACGCAGCGCCAGTTCCATTTTTTCCGTAAGTTGAATAGGGAAGGCGTAGGACATTCAACGTAAGCTTTTTGAAGAACACGGAACACGGAAGCACTCGCAAGGCGATCATTTGTGTTTATAAAGCATATACAGTTGTATTTTTTTTTTATTTATTTATTTTTTTAAATGACCTATGGTTTCGCTAGATAAGACCCTTATTCCTCGTCTTGTATCGTTTAAAGCCCTTTGAAGCTGCACTGAAACTGTTATTTGACCTTCAACCGTTTGGAGGCCATTGAAGTCCACTATAAGGAGAATAATCCTGGAATGTTTTCATCAAAAACCTTAATTTCTTTTCGACTGAAGAAAGAAAGACATGAACATCTTGGATGACATTGGGGTGAGTAAATTATCAGGAAATTTTCATTCATAAAGTGAACTAATCCTTTAAATTTAAATAATCGACAAATTTTAAATGTATAATTTTAAATGTTTAAAGAGTAGTTAGTATTACCAAATACCGTTCTGACTAAATAATTACAGCTTTTTTTCATTTACTCACCCTCATTTCTTTCAGAACCTGTTTGACTTTCTTTTGTAGAACACATAACCTGATATTTTTAAGAAATTGTCAATGAAAGTCGATGGGTGTTGTTTTTGGGACTTGAGATGAAAACATCCTCAAAATATATGTTTTAATTGATTTGCTTTCTGTATATGAAAGAAAGTCATACCAGTTTGGAGCGACATGAAAAGGACATCAATTATGACTTTCATTTTTGGGTAAACTATCTCTTTAAGATCCCTTTATATAACAGTCACAGCCACAGGTGCGCACACACACACACACAAATAAAAGGAGACACTAATTAATACACACAAAACAACATAGTTTAGTTTATTACCACAGAAACACAGTAAAACTCCACATGAGAATGCTGGAGAGTCACTGCTTTACCATGCTGATGTACAGTTACCACTCAACCACTTGATCTTCTCCAAAACATGAACAAAGGAACCACTTCAGAGAGTTGTGAATCCCAGTTCATAGGTTATGAATGGATCAAAGGTGAATGTTGCCAGCTGTTAACACAGTGATCTGGACATTTTTCACCTTCATTTGAATCAGTGTGTGTCTGTGCTTCAATCTTACAGGATGTTCAAATACAACAGAAATATGGGAAGAGCCATGAATGTTTCTTTGTTAAACAACAGTAATGATTTCTGACTTTATTGAGCACCATGTAGGAAAAGGTCTGTCATTAATATCCAAATTGGCCACCTCTACACAATACTCATCAGTGTCCAGTCATGCTCATCACTCTCCCTGAGAAAATATGCTCTAACAGCATCCGCCGCCTGACTGTTGCACCGGGGTGCTTTCTATTTTAAGATCAGGTTTCTCTGAACCCCCTGAAGTCCCAGGTCTCATGCGCTTCTTTATTTCCTCTGCCATGGTCATGAAGGCCTGCTCCACGTTTGTGGCATTTTTGGCACTCGTCTCAAGGAAAGGGATCCCAAGAGAGTCTGCGAACTCCTGTGGAGAAAAGTGTTTTCAGAAATGTTAATATATAAAGTGTTTAACATAGAAATGACACATTTCACCTTTAACTAGTCTAAAGAGAAATTATTTATCATTATATTATATGTATCATACAACCAACCTTAGCTGTAGTGTAGTCCACAACTTTTTTTGTAGTGAGGTCACACTTATTTCCTACAAGTAGTTTGTTGACATTTTCACTCGCATAGCGATCGATTTCCTTCAGCCACTGTTTCACGTTGTTGTAGGATTCCTGAAAAGACACCAGCATAAACTTTTTAAAAAATGTGTGCAGTTTAGATTACATTTCAGTTCATTTCTAAATCTTTAAGCAATAGCCATAAATGTTTCATATGGACATGCATTTTTAGAAAGGGGTCTCACAAACCTGATCCGTAACATCATACACAACAATGATCCCGTGAGCTCCTCTGTAGTAGCTGGACGTAATCGTGCGGAATCTCTCCTGTCCAGCGGTGTCCCACTGTAAACATGAACAGGACTCAGTTCATCTGTGGTTTCACATTAAATGACACTTAATTAGAATTTTACAGTCTACAAACTCACTATCTGCAGTTTAATAGTTTTTCCATCCAGCTCAATAGTTCGGATCTTGAAATCCACTCCAATCGTGCTTATGAAACTCTCTGTGTAGGTGTCGTCCTGGAAGAGAAGAGTCCATCATAATTCAAGAACACAAGGTCAGAGATTGTCATATCCAAAAATACTGTTAAGAAAACACTTACTGCAAAACGCAAGAGAATGCAGGATTTTCCAACTCCAGAATCTCCAATCAGAAGAAGCTTGAATAAGTAGTCACTGAAGAAATATGCAAAATATAGTATATTGTAGTATAGTATGTTAAGGATATATTATAGTCTTGTTTGATGAAGGCCCATAACACTTGTATTTACAGAGCAACTATGTTGCAGTCTGTTGTGTCATTCGTATCACAATTCATATAATTTATTATTTAATTATTATAGGAATTGATCATCAGCTGCGTAGAAGATTTGGTTGACCTGTTAACTAAAGGTTACAAACATTATTAGGCGGTCATAAATGTTCATATATCACAGGATAAGACGACTTACTATTCAGGGTTCATGATGTGACAGCAAAGGGATTGTTATTGTTTGTCCAGCTGGTAGAAGCGCTCTAGGTCGCTTACTGTTCACCGGCTGACCGCAGACTCCGAGCCAGTATTTAGCCTCGAATAGTAGCAATAAAAAGAGGATATTTGAGTTTTGATAATCCTTTGTGGGCTGTTTCCAGATTTCCTCACAAAATTAACCCAGTCTGACTTTTCGCCTCCTCTCTTCTCTCTGGTTTTTACAAGCCGCGCAGGTGCGGCAGTGACGGATGACGATGCGCTGCTTTTCTTATCCGCTTTCGCCGCCTAGTGGTAGGATCCATGCATATGTAATGTGTATAGCCAGAATTCACACAAAATTTGCTTGTTCTTTGTGATTATAAAATATGTTGGTTTTCTTGATCAGCTGATATATACAGTACACGAATCAAATTTGTCTGCGTGGTCATTGTCCCTTAGAAACAACCCGCCACGATGCTTAGGTGTTGTAGGTGGTTTCCAAGGCAGTTGCTAGAGGTTTCTGTGTAGTTGGTTTCTGTTCAAGTCAAAAGATCCAGTCTCAGAATGGTTTGTGATCCTGGCTAAAGTGACAAGTCCCCCAGAGACTCAAGCTGCAAAGGTAGAACGTATTGTTAGGTATTATTTAGGTATTGTTGTTTTAAAAAAATACACCACGTTTTATCCAGAAAAAAAACACTTATTCAAACAGCATCAAACTTTATTGAATAAAACACTCTAAATCTTAAAATAGGAATGAATAACATTTAAATATCAAAAAGAGTAGTCAGATAAAATACTTTTTGTATAGGCTATAAAACAATCCATAAATATTTTTCATTTTGTGTTATCGTTCAAGGTTTAAAACTGAAAAATACAGGCTTCAGTATATATAAAAAGCCCCTTTTCAAAAGGTATTAAATCTCTAAAGGCACTGCAATGCAATAAAACTTTATGAATACATTCATTTGGAGACACATTGTCTGATAAACTATCAGAGAATACAATTTGCAGCTAATACAAGACAACAGCCCAACAGACATTTTGGCATACCAGGAAACAACACACTTAAATAAATAATGTAAAAACAGCAAACTTTGGTGCAAGTCTCTTTGCCTGTTCAATACATCTTAAAGACAAAGTCAAATTATCTTAATTTTTGTCCTATCTGGAGCAAAGTAAAAAAAAAAAAAAAAAAAAAAAAATTGACAAGAAACATTACATTTCCAATAAAACATAACAAAGGAGAAAAAAATCCTGCTCACTGCTGTAGCTTGGAAGAAGTCTATTGAGCAATGTTTTGTTCGCTTCAGAAAAAAAAAAAAATCCTCACAAAGGTCGCGTGACACAAGTCTCAATAAATACTTTTATTTTGCAATCTACAGCAGTAGGAAGGATTTTTTCTCCTTTCTCCCTTTTATTTCTTGTGTTCAGTTTATTTGTCTGTAACCATTTAGGTATGTGAAAGGTGTTTGTTTACTGTCCAATAAAACAAAGACCTTTTCAGATTTAAAGTAGTATTGCTTATAATACCAAACTCTTTACCAGTGCATCCTGGAAGAACCTTCAAATCGTTGTGCAAACTTTCAGGGAATAACTAGTATGATCCACACTGGACATGTTTTATATCCCACTGATGTCACTGAGATCTTGAAGATGTTGAGGGCTTCACGTTTAAGCCAAATGTCTTTGAAAGTTAAAACAAGGCACACTAATGTCCTGGTGTAGTCAGTCATCTAGATTGTCTGTCTCTGGTGCAGTGAGCCACAGTTTTCATATGAATTCAAGTTTTATGTCTCTATTGAAGAACACACTTTTCCTTATTGCTGTATTTTCTACGTCTTGCCTCCAGACCTTTCTGTAGTCTTTCATCCTCCTCCAAAGCTCTGCACATACAAAATACAAACATTGCATGTAAAATGTAAAATCACATAACTCTTTTATAATTTTCACCATGCCAGTGCACCAAAACACAGTGTGACAAGACTCACCCTCTCTCTTTTGCATCCATGTCTCTGACCAGCTCGTCCCGCTTGTTGACCAGTGACACCAGCTCCTGCAGCAGTAGCTGTTCTCTGTGCTGCTGGGCCTGAGTCTTCTGCCAGTCTGATGGATGGAATATGAATGTGAGTCATATGATGGTACAGTGTTGAAATATTGACTACTAAAGCTGCAGCCACAGAGGAAATAGGTAAGTAAAGGTTTAAAGTATTAATAGACCAACATATGGGCCAAGCTGGGGATCATTTTTCCATTTTGTGTGTGTGTGTGTTTTTTTTTTGTGTGTGTGTTTTTTTCCCCCCGTTAACGGACACTCCCTTTTTTTAAGCATAGATGTGAAAAATAAATGGTTGTAGTTCTTGAATGCTTTGGAATACAGAACTATAATTGGTCTTTTTTAGGAAGACACTCAGCAGATTATTGCAGAAGTGTACAAAAGGTTATAAAAGTTTGATTACTGTAATTTTTTTTAAACTTTTTTTTATACAAAATATATATTTTACAAAATAATTTGGACTCTACAATTGCTCCAAATTTGATAGTTGATATCACAATATAGAATAGTATAGAAGTTGATATCACAATAATTGAGCCTGCTAAAAGGATTTATGGTAACACAGTTTCTAAACAGTTTTTATAGGATGAATTTTGAGAGTTTAAACAAATGATACCTAATTTATGATGATTACTAAAATATGTGATGTGGAAAAAAAGGGTGTCAAGTGTCCTGCTACCAGGACACTGACAATTAACAGGTTAAATATTGTGCAAAATACATGTTGATTTGAATTATTGTTACATCGCCATCATATTGGAATTAATTACATTTGGAATCTGCAATCTTTTTCACATTTTTAATGTTGGCTTTAGGGGTAAAATCTGAGGAATTCATTTTTAACATGACAAATGAAAACGTGGAATGTGTAGAATACGGATGCCCGATATATCAGTAGCATACAGGCTGATATTAGATAATTGAATAATTAACTACAAGCTCATTTCCTCTATTTTTACATTTATATTACCCTTGCTGCCATGTGACTCTCACTTAAAGTTAATCTTTAAAAACATCATAATACTATATATATATATATATATATATATATATATATCATACATCATAATGTTGTGATGCATAAATTCAGTAGTATTTAATATGACTGATTTTATTTTTGTTATGCTTTATTTTCATTTATTAGACATAATAGTATAGAATTGTAATATCAGCCATTTATCGACCAGTACACAGTTTATTGACCATAACTAATAAATTATTATGGACTGTTATTATTAAATGAATCTTATATATTAGAATTATCAGCATCAGCCAAAATATTGTAAAATATTGTATTGTAGAGCTGTGACTGACCGGCGCTTCCATTAAATAACTCATTTCCGTTACATGGCCTTCTTACCTTCAATAGCCATCATGGCTCTGAGCTCCCGGTTTAGCAGCTCAAACCTTCTTTCTAAATCCTGCTCTTCTTGCCTGCAAGGATAACGTCATTAATGTGTATTGTTGTGGACTGACTGTGTCTTATATATCACTTGTGAATGTAATAATCATGACATACAGCAGCTCCAGATGGTCTTGTCTCCTGATCAAAGCATTCTTCTTGTTGACCAGAGTGAACCACTCCTGAATCAGCTTCTCTTCTTCATCTTTATCACTTCCTGTTAAACAGATAATTGAGATGTATCATGCTGCATTTCAAGAGTTAACTTGAAATCAGCTTTACTCTCTTTCTCTCTATATGAGTGTTTTTCTTACCTGTCTCCATGAGCTTTCTGAGCCTTTTCTCCACGACGGCAGCTCTGCTGTCTATGTGCTTCTGTTCGGTTTCCAGGGCCTGGAGTTCACTCAACACATACTGATTGGTGTCCTGCAGACACTGGCCGAGAAGTACCACAGGGAGACATACATAAAACCAGACAGGAGAGTATCGCAGACAGAGAGAGAAAAAGAAAGCGAAAAGGGTTGGAAATGGGGAGGAAGAGAGATGGATAGAGCCAGATACAGAGAAGACAAGACCAACATTCATAAGACAGCAACAAACAATGACGCACAAAGATAATGGAGAGGAAAGGACGGGCTTGATTTAACTAAAAGATTTGTCAAACAATGAAATTAAATATGGGATGGTAAAAGCTTGTGAATTTAGGGGCCGGATTCATGAAGAAAGGAATTGCTTCAGATAAATTCTAACACCGTGTCTACTAGGGGTGGCACAGACTAATCGACTAGTCGACTTTAATGCTCTGCCATGACGCTTCAAGCTTGACATCGACTAGTTGCCAATCATGGCCCATAAAGGGCACGACAGGATAAGAAATCTTTGAAGTCCACTTTTACGCTCCGTTTCCATCAGTTGAAATGACAAATAAATGCATACTCTGAGAGTGCTCCACATATATTTAATTATATCATCTGGATGCTAAATATTGATCAGGGGAATGCTCGTTTTAAATAGCTTATTGTACACGTAAGTTAATTGGCGTTCTAAACTAATGCGCTGCTGGATTGTAACGCACACACATACAGTATAGCTCCCACATCACATGCAGATCGTGCACACAGAAACATTCAGTAGCGCAGAAATGTATTGTCAACACTGTTCTGTGATTTATCAGTAAAATAGCTTAGAACTGAAAAGTTCTAGCATATATTTCTTAGTAACTAAAACCCACAGCTTCACTATTAGTAGAGAGATGCTGCCAGGTAGAATTAAACACATGTTCGAGTCTCAGCTCAAGGTTCAGGCTTATTTGTTCATTAATGATGTCATCAGTGACTAGTCGACTGGACTTTAATCACATAAATGTCGACTTAAAAAAATCTGAAGTTGTTTAACCCCTAGTGTCTACACCAGAAACGAGTGGTGCGACGCAACAAAAGTAAATAGAACCCATTATAATCAGTGATGCTGTCTACACAAGATGTGGTGAGACGCGACAAATTTGTGAAAGTAAACTGATGCCCCATTCTATTTCTGACATAGTTTAAGTGCTCTAGTTACTTCTGACATGAAAAACAAATGGATTTGCAATGATTGCTTTGTCGCGTCCAATGTAGACAGCCTCAAGCGCGGTGCGACCGGTGTAGACACAGTGTAAGAAGTTTGTAAGATTGTTCCTAAGCGCAATTCTTGAAAAATTCTTCTCAAATATTTTCTTAAGAACATCTCTTTTTTTTCTTAATAAGAAAATGACAGGCTTTGGTGTTATTTGATTGTATGGCAGGTTTTACAGAAGTCTCACTGATCGGTAAAGATTATCATCATGATCCTAATGATGTTGTAATGTTTAATACTTGAACAAACCAGTAAATTCATTAAACCTTAGGGGATTTAAGATATGTTGAGGTTATCCTTAAGAGGTTATTTACAATTATTTTTTAAGAAAATTCTTTTCAAGATTTCAAACTTTTTTAGGTTTGTCTTAAGAAAAAAGATAAGAACATTCCTAAAAAATATTTTTGGGAATGCAAAATATTCTTAATTGTATTTTTAAAGTTAGAAAATAAGAAGAAACAGTAATTAAGAAGCCTTTTATTTTTAAGAATGTTTTGTGAATCCAGCCCCAGAATTTGACTATTATGATGATTATTGTAAGTTTAGATAGTAGGGCTGCACAATATTGATGAAAATTGTGATATGTGACAACTTAACAGCTATATGATAATGCTATATTTAAATGTATATTAAAACAAAAAATATAACCAACATACATTTTTCATGATTCTCTAAATCTTTTGCAGCAGCTGCAGGGTGACTTAATATCTTCTCAGACTAGTTTGCTATGAGATTCTCACACTATGAGATCATTGGGTACACGACTGGTCATGTCACATACGTCAGCAGTCTATTCTCTGCCATTGGAATCAACCTAAAACTTTTATACTTTTTCAAAAATTTTTCAAGTAATAAAATCATTCAGTTATCTCAAGTCATTGCATATCGCAATTTGTTCATTTTCAATATTTCATTAATGAACATATTGTGTAGCCCTATTAAAAAGACATTTTCTAGGTATTTGACATGCAAATTGGCAAATTTTTATATTTTAAAATCACAAGCTTTGAGGTTATCCAAGAATTTCACTTTTATAAGATGAAAGAAACACTCTAATTCTCTCAAATACTGAAGGTATACTGACCATTGTCTCATTATCTGCTGATTTAACATCGTGGTTTGCTTCATGAGGTTCTGCAAACACATTAAATGGCGAAAAGAGGTAAATTAGAGTGTGAAATACCAAGTCTTTCCAAATTCAATAATTTTTTAGGAAGATGTTTAGGAAAGTTACCTGTTTCAGCACTTTCTCTGGCAGCTGTTGAGTCATTTGTTCCTTCAACTGTTGGTTCACTTTTATCAGACTATCAGAGGTTAGTAGAAAAAAGACAATTAGATTAAATATTAAAACACATTAATGTGAAGAAAGGGAAAATTCAATGTCCTTTACCTCATTTGGCTGCTCCTTTGAATCAGGCTCGTCCATGGATTCACTCTTCAGTCGCGACCGCCGTTTCTTCATTAGATCTGCATCTCGTATGTGCCCAAACCCTGATCTGGAAGCCACTGCGTTTGGTCGTGGCGGGGCCACAGGTGTCTGTGCACCTTCCTGTGTCTCCTTACTGCCCTTCTCATCCACCTTTCCAGCACGTTTAGTCCGAGGTGGAGGAACAAGACCTCCGTTGGGCTTAGCCACAGTGTCACTTCCCTCCTCTCCCAGTGAGTCCTTGCTGTTATTGTCTCCTGACACAGATCCAGCCTGGAGCCTCTCAGCACAGAATTTGGCTGCTGCTTGTACATCCGGCTGCTGGTTTGGCCCGGCCAATGCGTAGCTGGACTGACTGTTGTTCTGCTCTATCTGTAACACACTCAGCTCCTGCCCAGTGAAGTGTGCACGGATTTGGCACAAGTACGTCATGACAATCAAACGATCTGGCACAGAGAGAAGCACCATGTCTGAGGGCTCCAGCAGACGAGAGATTCCCAGTGATGCAAAACCATCAAAAGCCTGAAAGAAAAAAAAGGCAGCACAAATGAAGGGTTTATTTTGTGTATATAGTTCAAAAATATCTATATGTGGAACATCTGCTTAAACCAAACTTACGTTTTTGTTGTTTTGCTTTATGTTGTGAGGCTCTAATGCATCAAAGTCACTGGAAAACAACAACTAGGTCAGTACATAATAATAAATGCAAACTCTGAATCAACATGCGCCAATGCTAAATTTTCTATATGCTGTAATCATTAAGTTCAATAAGCTCATTATTTCTGCCTGAAATTTATACATTATGTTAGCTAACTGCGTGATTTGTATATGTACATTTCTGAAATACATTACTTTGACACAGTGACACCTCTGATAACAGATCACTCTAAATTGTAATGTAGACACATGCATTTTCTGTAAAGCTGCTTTGAAACGATATGTCTTGTGATAAGCGCTATACAAATAAAATGTTTAGATGATTGGTTTAATTGTAAACAATTAAATGGCAACAAAAAATGAATAATAATGAATTAAAATAAAGCTGTTGAAAGAATTCTCGAACCCTAGCTATTAGTTTTCTGTTAACATCTTTATTTGGGAGATTCAAGTAAGTAATTGTGAGTAATTGTTGTCATGTTATGGACAATAAGCTAAAAATGGTCAATATTAAAATTAAATATTATTTTGTCTAAAAAAAGTATTAAAATAAAAATGTAAATCAATTATTGTAAATTCTACGAGTTAATTTAGGCTCCACAACATTATATTGTACAGTATGAACACTGTATATTTATTTTGATGTTGCTAAAGATTTAACATTGATCATATATTCAACAGTGTTTTATATATATATATATATATATATATATATATATATAAAGCTTTTAAGTGAGTGTTATATGATGGCAACAGCAAATTAAATAAAAAATAGAGGAAATTAACATGCACAATTAAATATTAAAAATGTAATATTTCTGTGGTACAGATATTTTGTGCTTTCCTAATTTTTTGTACTTGTACAAAATGGCAGTTAATTGAACCAAATAATCTAGTTTTTTAGGCTGTTGCACATAATTTGAGTCATACTAAGAAAGAAAGAATAGACATAAAACTTACATTATCTCAGGGTGGAAGTGATGTAAGATGGCACAGAACGCCAGGCCATTACGCCAAGAGGTGCTGAAGTTTGTGATTTTTACTCCCTTATAGTTCTTAGTGATCTCTTGACACCACACCAGCAAGGACTGACTGGAGGTCACCAGACCAGGACTGGGCAGTGGACTGGCAAACTGTATAGTGACAAATGGAAAGACCCCCCCAAAAAATAAAAATAAAGTAAGACCTGATTAGAAAAAAACAAAACATTTTAACATGTACTTTACATTTACACTTTAAACAGCAAATGCCACTCACATCCCATGCAGGCAATGCTGAACCCTCTTTATTTGATTCATCCATTGTATTTACTATCGTGAGGTCCATGGGCGGTGGAATGATTTTCTTTTTACTGCGCACTGGGGGCATAATCACATGGGATGCCTCTACAGTGGTCTGTCCATTAACCTGCATGCTGCCTGGGCTCCTAGATGGTGTCTCGCTCCCATTAGCCTCAGGGGTTAGATCAGAGGAATCCTTTTCTTGAGGATGACCAGCCCTGTCAAAAGGACAGGAAATATGCTAGACATACTGACATGATGTACATTTTTAGCCCTGTGTTACTATAAATAAACAATTCCTCATCATTGTTTTTGCTCCACCTGGTTTCGAAATTAAATTTTTAATTCATTATTGTTCTGCTATGGAAAACAGGTACAGTTTCCCTTTCTGCAATGCTTAGAACATTTTGGGTGTTGTTTAGAGGTTAATGGAAAGATATGCAAAATATTAATATACACAGTGTTCAAAAACATAATATGGTACTCAAACAATATAATATGGTAAAATAAGGCTGAATTTTAGTGTTTACATGCCACTCAAACTTACAACTCATCGGGCACTGGAGTTGGTGGTCTATCTTGCTCTATTTGAGCCTCTTCGCTTCTATCAATACTTAAATCTGGTTGTTCCTTGTTCTTAGTTTCAGCTTCTGTTTCTGTGTTTTCTGTCTGGTTTGTGGGCTTAACAGCTGGTGTATCTTGGCACTCCCTTTCAGCTGCCATACATTCCAGCTGGACATTTTGTTCTTGCTTGTGTAACAGGACATTATCATCTATAACAGCATTTCTAGCATTGGCTTCTCTATCATCTAACTTAAAATTCTCCAGTGGCACAGAGGACATCTGAGACTGACTGATGTTAATCTTCTCATCTATCTCCTCTGGAGAAATCACTGACGGTTGAGGTCCAATAGTATTCATGATCTCAGTGTGATCTAAATTTGGCTTTATCTCATCCATGGGCGGTTTCATGCTAGACTTGAGTTGCAGGGGTGGAGTTGGAGGAAGTTCGAAATCAGACTTGCAGGGAATCAAGCGTATCCTGCGTGGAGCAGGAGCTGGAGGCTGTGTCGTCTCCTCTTCTGCCATTTGACGAATCTTTGCTAACAGAACATTCTCCTCTGAGAGGTCATCATCCTTTAGACTGGAACTTTCTGTACCTTTTGTTAGCTCATGGTTTCTTTCGAGTTTAGGAGAGGGAAATGGCCACGGGACCACAGAGCTCCTCGGAGAAATGTCCTGCCCGGAAACAACATTCTCATCAACGTTTATATCTGTTGGTCTCACTGTGGCTGCTATAATAATGCTTTCCGATGCCTTAGTGATGACTGGGCAGCTCTCTTTTTCCACCACAACTTTTGAAGTGTTATCAATAGACATGGTTTTGGTAATGTCGCCCTCTAGTGGTGATACGTTATTCTCACTCGTCTCTTTCACAACATCACTGCATATCTCAACAGTCTTTATAGTTGTTGTCTCTGTAGTTGCATGTGAAGGAGTGGTTCCTTTTTCATCACATTGTGGAACCACATGTCTGTTAGCCGCTGCACCGCTACTGTCTTGATTTATGGCATCAGGGCCGACTTCCTGTAAAGGCACTGGGGGTGGTGACTGCATACTCCCATCTTGACAGGGAGGGATAACTTTGCCAACAGGTTGGGAAATAGTTTCCGTTAGTGTAGTGTCTTTTAATATAGACACAGATTCTGATGGAAAGGCAGTGTGAGGTGCTTCTAGTGTTTGTTTGGCTGTGAAATCTCTTGGGTGTGGTATTGGCTGTATTGAGGATTCCTCTGGTCTGTGAGAAATGGGACACCAGAACATAATATCAAAATGTTGCACCTTACCAATTTGGTTATTATAGCGTGCAAAGGTTTTTCAGTAAAAATGCAATTAAGTAAAAATGGCACAATCAGTCCAGCAAGGGGCCACAAACAGCAGCGTAAGCCCACAGTCACTATGTAACGTTTTTTGCTAACTATTTTTGCTAGCTTGCAGCAGCAGTTGCAAAATCGACAAACAAGCTGTGAAACTGCTGTTAAGTCCTTTTTAAAAAACCACAGAGAGCCAAAAAATCAAAGCCTGCGCTAAAAAAGGAACCAACACAATAGGTTTCATGCTCAAAATATATACACTACCACTGTGTACAAATGTTTGAAGTTGGTAAGATTTTTTTGAAAGAAGTCTCTTATTCTAACCAAGGCTGCATTTATTTGATCAAAAATACAGTAAATACATAATAGTATTACAATTTAAAAACTTTCCTTTTTAATATATTTTAAAATGTAATTTATTCCTGTAATGACAAAGCTGAATTTTCAGCATTATTACTCAAGTCTTTAGTCACATGATCCTTCAGAAATCATTCTAATATGCTGATTTGGAGCTCAAGAAACATTTCTTATTTTTTTCAATGTTAAAAACAGTTGTGCTGCTTAATTTTTTTCAGGATAAATATAAAGTTCAAAAGAACAGTATTTATTTGAAACAGAAACCTTTTGTTACATTATTAATGTCTTTACTGTCACTTTTGATCAATGTAATGTCCTTGCAGAATAAAGCATTAAAGTATCAATTATCAAAAATATCTTTGACTCAAAGTTTTAATGGTAGTGCATCCCAACCCATCTCTTACAAGAACACAGGACACATTAAATGCACTGCTTTACGTCACACACAGACACCACCAGCCCTTGTCACAGACAAATACGAGTAACGACGAGAACGCTTGACGGTCAGCCAGACGGAACATTGCCAAAATCGTGCTGATCGTAAGGAGGGTCATAAAAATGAGAGGCAGTGCAGGCAGAGGTCATGCACTTACCCTCCATCCATATATAGCTCAGCAGACCACACTGTCCCTAAGTCTTCCTGACCCAGTTCATATTCCAGATCCTCCTGTGAACCCCCAGACTCCGCCATAGGCCTTAAATCTGCTGCTGTTGTCTTGCCAGGAATCATCTTGCCAAGCACAAGTTCTTCATGTCCATTTCTTTTTGGGCTTTCGTGTATTTTTATTTCCTCAAAGTCTACCACCGGACTATCTGTTTCCACAGCACTGACGTTTTGCACCTCTTTCTTAGCAGTTATGTCTTCTTTGGTGGTTTCCAGAGGTAAGCATGGCTCTTCGCTTATCTCTTGATTTGATATCACACTCTCAGACTTTAATTCCATTTTCATGCTTTTATCATTTCTGTTTGGTGTCAGTATTTGGGTTTGCTCAATTGCTGTTTTCTGTTTAGAAGGGCTTCCTTCATCCTGGGCTTTGAAATTCATGGATCCACTTTGAGTTTCTCTGGCAGCCAGTTTTAAGCACTCCACCAAGCTCATGGCCACCGGCTCTGCGGTCTGAATATCTATCTGTAACTCGCTAGACGGTAACAAATCCTTGATTAAGTTTTCCTGGGGGTCATCATCAGTTGGATGCTCAATTTTGGTGTCACTGAAGGCCTCGGGAGGGAGAATTTCAACCACAGATCCATCTTGATTGTCCAAGATCGTGTCATCTTGAACATCTGTTTCTGCTGCGCTTGGCTGCTGTAGTATAGATGTCATGGTCTCGTAACTAAAGGATGAGGATATTTAAATGACAAAATTACATTACACCATGACAAAACAAATGGCTTCCGTTCGCAAAAGGGCTGTTTTTGATTTAGCCTTGAAAATCACCAGCCAGTATTTAATCAATCAAACAAGCAAGCTATGCTTCTCATCACTACAGGACACCCTAAATGTGGATGCAAAAGCTTCCTTGCAAATGTAAAATCACACCTAATAACAACCTTTCTTTATTTAGGGGAAATTAAATTAATGCCATGCAGATGCCGAGGCCAAAGAAGCTCTGTGCAAGTCTCAGAATTGTCCCACACTTACCCTTTGTACAGAACACCAAAAATCCCCTGTATGAAGCCTACAGATACCTCTTCCTGATCAGAAATAGAGTCATGTTCCGGTATACATGTGTCCATGGTCCTGTCTGTTCCTACATCAAGCTCAAGGCCAGGTTCAGTCCCTGAACAGACACCTTCAGTCTTCAGATCTTCTTTAGGTCCAGCCTGAGTTGTCCAAATTGTCTCATTGCCAGTTTGCAGCATCTTCTTATCATCTGAATCTTCCACTTCAGTGATCTTCTCTTTCTTTTCTTCGGTCTGTCTCTCTCTGATAGCATTTTTAACCAGTTTGCGGTGGAAAGGGGGCAAAGTGAAGGAGTCCTTTTGCTCCTCTGGCTTGTTTTCTGATGTTTCCTGTCCACGTTGGCTGCCATGGACCAAAAAGTGTAAGTGACAAGAATATTCTTTGAATATCAATATTCTCTCGCTAACATCTCAACTCCCAGAAAGTAAATCAAATGCTTACTTTAAGAGATGTGCTAGTAACACAGGCAGAATAAATAAATACATATTTTTGTAACATTATAAATGTCTCTACTGTCACGTTTGATTAGTTTAATGCATCCTTGCGGAATAAAAGTTGTTTTCAAACAAAAAAATCGTACTGACCCCAAACTATAGTATGGACAAAACCATTCAAGCCCAGATAGTTCGCAGTCCACACAAAACTCCATGCAGTGAGGTTAACAAACCTCAAGCACTTACCCCCTATCCAGGACCTCTTTTTCTGTTACCGACTTGCCCATGCTAACAACCTCATCACTTTTTTCTTTTGTTTTCTCCTCTACTGTGGCCCATAACACACTCTCTTCTTCAAGCGTGACCTTTTTCTTTAAACCATTTCCGTCAGACTCAGTATCCAGAGACAGGTTTGGCGTCAGAGGGCAAAGTTCCTCCAGATGCAGTGATGTCCTGTTTTCCTTTACAGCAACAGCAGGGGAGATCACAGGAAGTGAAGGCTTCATACGGACCGGTATACTGACTTTAACAGCTTCTGTTTTCTTCTCCTTAATAGTCTCAGCTGGTTGTGGCTTTAGGACATTGGAGGGTATCAGCTGCTGGGACACTGGTTCAGTTAAAACGAGATTCTCGGCATCCTCGATTTGGTTAACAGCTTTTTCTTCACTGTGAGGTAAGGAATAGGGTTTATGACACATTTTACTTACCTCGTTTTGATCAAACATGCATTAATGAACCTTTATCCATGTTCATTTGCCAGCCATAACACTCATTAAAACATGAAGCCAATAGCACGCATTTATCCAAATCATCGAAGTATGGCTTGCCAAAACTCACTCTCTTACTGACACATGAGAGTGCACAAAAGACCATTTTAACACATTTATTTGTATGAGACGTATGACAAAACTCAAGCATGCAAGCACTTGGCCATGGCTGAATATTAGAGACCATGTTGGGTACTGTCGATATGTCTCTTACCCTTCATCTAAAGATTTTTTTGAGGACACTTTGGCTTTATTTTCTTCCTTTGGCATCTTGTGAGGCGTTTTGTGCTTATTTATTTCCTCATCTCTTGCTTCATCCTCCTGATCTTTTACTTTCTCTTCCAGAGAACTCCAGATCGGCACCTCTGCTTGGGTGAATGGAAGTGAATGGACCTCCATCCTCTTCTGTGTTAACACTGTCATGTCTGACTCCTTCACGATCAGCTCTGGTTTAGGTGGTTCACTGACTGCTGGAGATTGTTCTGAGATGCATTTCAGGACTTTGGGCTCCAGGAATTGGGGATGACTGGGAGGAAGCACTTTGGGAAGAGCTGATATTTGAGGGACAGTTGCTTTGAGGCTAACGCTAGGCCTGTCAGTTGGAGTGAAGGCCATTTCATTTTGACTGAGAGAATAACAGGGAACAGAAGAATGAGACAGGAAGAAAATTGTTACAGATAGAGAAATGTCAAGAAATTTGCATTTAGTTAGGTGTTAGGAAGTTCAAATATAAATTTCTGGAGAATGGATGTGGGTGTAATTCTACAGAAGCGTCAATTTGTGGTTGGGGAAAAATATATAACAAACCTATCTGAGGTCAGTTAGTATATTTAAAATGTGTTATCTATTAAACAGTTTCTGTTCATGACACTAAAGTTTTATGTGCCTAACTATTCAAATGAACGTCATTAAAAGACAGATATGGGTTTATTGAGGAAGTAGCACTAAAGAGGAAAGTTCCAGTTTGCAACAGTTTGGAAGTGTAATAGTACCATGCTAGCAACACACTCACCCTTCCTCAATAGTTAAAATCTTGTCCAGTTGATCTTTATGGGACTGTTGCTCTCTCAAACTACTGTCGACCTTAGACGCAAGGACTTCTTCCACCCACACTTGACTTTTTTCCCTGGGAAGATCTGTAGGTTCTTGCTGTAGAGGTGATGAGCTGGATAAAATGTTGTGGATATTTTGTTCTGTAGGGGTAACCACAGTTGAGGCAAATTTCTTGAATATCTTGTCCTCATCTGACTTGTTGAGGTCGGCACAAAGCAGAGCACCCTTCACATTCTGCTCATTCAGTTCCTCTTTTGGAGAAACTTCCCCTGCTGATTCAATTATTGTGTTTTCTGGTTGCTTTAGTAAGTCATCATCGGTTATTGAAAAGGTTTGAACCAGACTGGACTTCATTGGCTGTTCAGTGTCAATTTTGAGTGGTTCTTTCTCAGGGCATCTGCTAACAGTAACATCTTTAATGGGTTTAGAGGTCATGATCACTTTATCAAAATCGGCCACTTTAAAATCCGGCTCCTCCTCAGCCAAAGGTGGTTTCTCTGCAATAAAAACTTGTTGATTTTTCTCTGTAAGAGTGGAAATTGCGGATGAGTGAGGTATTGTTGCTGGAGCAGAGAATGGGTGTGGAGGAGGGACAGTTCCAATGTCCAATTCCTCAGATCTGAAAGCTTCCACAGGCTGTACTCCAGATGTGTCTAAAGATGATGTGCCAACAGGCCCAAGACTGGGAGACAAAGATACTTGGTGTCAAAGGTGGCAAAATATGGGGTGAGAGGCCACAAAGCATGGCGGTGTTTGATAAGATTAGATGCAGTTTTTCCTTAGAGAGCACTTTGTGTGGCAGCAATGTTAGTGGCGAGAAAACAGGACAAACGAGATAGATGCAGGATTGGAGTGGTGAGGGAAGGCAATGGAGAGTTTAAACATTTGCACAGCTGGTGTAGGCAAATGTCATGGTCTGTTTATGATAGGCTCATTACAAGGTCATGCATTTCCCCAATTGTTATTAATGAACCTTTTTTTTTTTTTCATTTAAAGAGATAAATTTGGATTTGTGCCTAATGCACATTCATGCAGAAACGCTTTATAAACAGAGCAAAATACACTTCTGAATACACTTCTGACAATTAGACTGTGTCTGCAAAGCTGATATTAAATTAGTTTTTACTGAATTCTATTGTTAAAATTTATGTTAGAGAATTATACTTGATGCCAGAACAAAACAAAAATAATATTTAAGTGCCCACCTTTTTACAGCTGTGGCAGGTTTGAGCTCTTTTCTTTCAGTGCTGCTGGTTTCCGTTTTACGGAGTGAGGAAGGAGATTGTTGATTTGCAATGCTAATGCTGCAGACAGTCCGAGAGGAGCGATGCTGCTCTTGTTTGGGCTCGGAGGTCTTCAGTTCTTCATCGAGTAAATCTGTGGAACATAACAGCAAATTGAATCAGAATAATTATTAAAATAAATAAAAGCTAATCGATCTTAATCTATTTGGGTTTCAATCATTTTCAGGCCATTTACATAATTAATGACAAGAGTGAAGAATACTTATTCACCTTGTAAAAATGGATTTGTTTGATCCTCCTCTGTAAGTGTGTTGAGCTCCCTGGGTATTTCTGGAAAACAATGTACAATTTTCACTTTTTTGAGATTTTGGACCAATGAGAGTTCCTTGTGGGTGGGACATGACACAGCAAACATAAATTAAAGCGAACAAGAAAATATCTAGTCGCTTGTGGTGGTTGCAGCTAGTTACAACAAAAACCTTATATAATGATAGATGTGATTTAGGGGGCATTTACAGGACACAGTTTTCAACTAAAAACAAAAAACTTTTTATGTGTTTTGGCCATTCATTTACAAGACAACAGCATTTTGGTGGCCTGAAACGCAAAAGGTATGAAACGGAATTTGTGAAAACAGTGACGTAATGCGCATGCGTTTTACGTGTTCGGTCTATAGGCAATGTAGAAGAATGTATATGTGCGTAGACGTAGTGATTCTTTAAAAAGTGACATCGCCAACTACTGGCCTAGCATGCATAATACAGCGTTTTTAGTCGTTTTCACGGATCCGTATGAAATGGGATCATTTTGACGATGCGAAACTTTTCAAAAAATGCAAAGAAAAACCTTTCGTTTTTAGTACATCATTATTGTTTAAATGTACCCTTAATCGCAAAATAAATCTTCTAGTACATTATAACTGTTAGACCTATCACCAATCACACTAGTTCCTGTTACAGTGTCTTTTAAAGCAAACGATAGGCAATTTAGTACCTGACTGTGCAGAAGAAGATTGAGGTGAACAGCAGGGGGCATTTGTGAGAGCATCAGTAGTTGAGAGGGCAAGAGCAGAGGTAGAGGAGGAGATAGTTGCTGGGGTAAAAGAGACAGGTAGGGGTTTGCTGATGGAGTAAGAAAGGGAGGCAGAGGGAGGTGGAGGTGGCTTGGGGAGTTGACTAGAAGGGCAAGATGTTTCACAAAGCGCTTCAAGATCCGGTTTGCTCAGCAAAGGAACAGGTGTCACAGATTCATTTAGAGGGACACTGAAGAAGGGAGATGTAGAAACCGCCATTGTCCGCTCATTTAGCTCTGCAAATGCTGTGAGAAAAAGATGGATATATATATATATAAAGAAGTAAAACAGGTGAAGGAAGTTTTTGAGATAGAATTTGAGATAAAGTGTTAGAGGATATATTGAGGTTTAGAGGGTTTAATTTTGCAATTTCTAGTATTGTAGTATTGCATCCTTCTCATGGCCATTCAATAAGTTTTGACTTTTCAGTGCGAGTTAAATCTGCTTTTTAGCCCATTTTACTTGTAAAAGGAAACCTGCTTAATAATTATGCAGAATTAATTTTAAATTAAAATAATTATATAATAATAATTATGCACATCAGACGTTTTTCACATCCAGCCCTCGTTAACAATTATATATTGCTTATAAAGGATTATATACAAAATTAATAGTAGTTATTAAGATTAATGTGGTTTGGAATTGGTAAAATGTGCTTGGAAAAAAATATGATCAGAATATCGACTTGCATAATAATTATGCACACACTGTAAAGACAAAATTAAATGATTGTTTTAAAAATTGAATAATTTACTTTTATATTGTCATTGCACTAAAGTAAATTAAACTATCTTTAAAAATGTTTTTTTTTTTTTTTTTGCAAAAATATGAACTATGAAATATGAAATATGTGAACATATTTCATTAATACCTTAAGTGCACTTGTTAACTGTACTTTAGTATTGCTGCCTCTACTGTTTACATGCAGTCTGGAAGATTTCTCAATACCTGGCACACTGCCAGCAGATGGACGCTTAAGCGTGTCAGAGAGAGAGAGAGAAGAAGTTTTGGGTTCGAGGAGGGGGACAGGAGTGGGGGATACAGGGCGAGCACTGGGGACAATCTTGGGCTTAAAAACATTGGTGCGAGGTGCTCCAATAGAATCTGAGACAGAAGTGCAATGACACAAAGAGGACGCAAACCATGTGAAAGAAAAATATTAGTCAGAGATGCAGAAAAAGTGAGAACAAGAGAGACAGTGACTAAAAGGAAATGAATCTGACTTCTCCAAAAGCTATCTTAAAGTTTCCTTTAGAGTCAAATCAGGCTGAGATGTACTATTCCTATTAGAATTACAGTAAATGTACTTTGAATTGCATGTAGTCTTTGAATATTTGGAAATCACGAGTCTTTACCTTTCGGGAGTACAGTGGGAGGAGAGGGAGAGTGAGAGAGGAAGGGATCGGAAGGAGAAGAAAGAGAAGCCCGAGGGAGTTTGAGCAGAGGATAGTCAGAGGTCACAGGACCCTCTAGAGGGGCCTCAGAGCCTGATAGCCTTCTTGGAAAAGACACAGGAGCTGGACACAATCATAGAGGGGAAAAAACAGACTTTGAAAAAACAGTCCAGGCTTTGCTGAGAAATACACAGATGCATAAGCACTATTAGAATTGCTTCTCTGGTTGATGTCTGTAAAAGAACATTTGCATGGCTCCTCTGTGATAAAACATGCATGTGGATGTCAATGAATTGCAGCTAAATATGGCTCTTGCTCTTCTTTGCTCTTTTTAAATGCGGTTGTCACTCTTAAAAATTTGCAATGCACGTGGCCATAGTGAATTTCAGTTCTCAGTTCTCTGAAACAATTTCTTTTGCACCACATACCGAAATAGCAGCCCTACACATACTTCACAGTGATCAAAACGATTTTCAAAACAACATTTTGGCCAAATCCTCCATGTAAACTCAGAGATGACAATGCAGAAGGGAACGAAATTGTACCATATGACCCTGGTGTTTGTCAAAAACAGTAGGTAAATCAGCCAGGAATTTTCTCATGAGTGGTGGAAGAAAAATACCAATATTTCCAATTTAGACGGCAATAAAATTACCGACTACCTGTAAATGCTGAAATGGCTTCACTTCCTCAAGTGAAATTACCATTTGTGTAGTGCTTTAGACATATTTTTATGAAAAATATAAGACTAATAACATGAAAATGTCAATAAATATACGCTGCTGTTGAAAAGTTTGGGGTTGGTAAGATTTTTTTTGTAAGAAGTCTCTTAAGCCTGGGACACACCAAGCCGACTTCAAAGAACTAGCCGCGATGAAAACCGACGGTGTTGTCACCTCGTGTTGGCTGTGCCAGGACCAAAAAAGCTGTGCTTGAACACACAGCACAGACTACAGCCGACTGCAAACTAGCATGTGTAAGGAATTAACTGTCTATATCAGCAGGTATCAATAGTCTATTTTCGTCATTCAAAAGGAGAAACCAAAACAAGGATATACACAGATATACAAAACATAAACAAAGCAGTGCTTGCTAACCATTTTGAATATCAGATGTGTTGATAACTTTCTTCATTTTAAGCGGCTCATGTTGTTATGAAAATATTCACGCTTCGGAATGCTTGGTAGGATAACATAACATTAGACCAGCCTTGTCTGTGCCGTCTTGACTTACTTGCTCTCTTTCATCACGTTTCGCTGTAATTCTCGTGCATTGACTTGTTTGCTAAACTGAACATCCAACCAGAGTTCCCACTCTCACCAACGGCTCCAACAGCGATTCAACATGCTGAATCAGGCAAACGGCCACCGAAGTGAGCCAGACGAGAGCCGATGTGTGGAACACACCGCAAAATCTAGCCTGACAGATGCTCGCTGACGGCCAACCATCGGCTTGGTGTGTCCCGGCCTTTATGCTGCATTAATTTAATCACAATACAGTAAAAACTAGAATATTGTGAAATATTATTACAATTGGAAATAACTGTTTTCTATTTTAATATATTTTAAATTATAATTTATTCCTGTGATGGCAAAGCTGAATTTTCAGCATCATTACTCCAGTCCTCAGTGTCACATGATCCTTCAGAAATCATTCTAATATGCAGATTTGCTGCTCAAGAAACATTTCTTATTATCATTTTGAAAACAATTGTGCTGCTTAATATTTTTGAGGAAACCATGATACATTTTTTCTCAGAATGATTTGATAAATAGTTCTAAAGAACAGCATTTGAAATAGAAATCTTTTGTAACATACTGTAAATGTCTTTTCTGTCAACTTTGAACAATTTAATGCATCTTTGCTGAATAAAAAAAGGAAGTATTAATTTCTTTTGAAAAAAAAAACAAAAAATCTTACTGACCCCAAACTTTGGTATTGTAGCTGAGATGGTGATTTTATCAAAAAAGAAGAACTTCAACATCCAATTGAAGTCTATACACGTTGTTACCATAGAAGCAGTATAACCATACATACAAATAACTGTAATCAAGTAGGAACGTCAACTAGCAACCAAAAGTATAGGGACCTCCAGCGGTTTAATTTAAGTCGATCTGTGGTACCTGAGCCAGGGGACGGCTGGAAGATTTTAGGCAATGCTGGGGGGAGCAAACCAGTAGTATTTTGCTCTGTGAGGGAGTCAGGTGGGGCCTGTAGCTGGGCAATGGGTGGTGGACGTGGCGGTCTGGAGCAGGCGGGTGAGGGCATGGTGCGAGGGGTTGGACTGGGTGGGGTGGGTAAAGGTGGACGTGCTGGCAGGTCAGGGTTATGGATAGTGCCAGATGCTGGGCGTGAGAGGACACCACCAGCAGGCCTCTCCTTACCACTGACTGAGGTTAGCATGAAAAATGGAGGGAGAAAGAGAGCAAAAGAGTGAAAGAGAAAATAAAAGAGCAGGATTTAGGAAACAGGATGAGGCAAAAGAGAAAGATAGAGATGAAAGAGAGAAAGGGCAGGAATGTAACATGAAGGATGGTGGTGCATCATCATAAAAGACATTTAAAAGGGTTAATTCTCCCAAAAGAGAATATTCGATCATTATTTTCTCACCCTCATGTTACTCCAAATTTGTACGCTGTTATTTTACTTAGTAACACTAAAGGAAAATTTAATCCTTTTTTCCAACTACAGTTCACAGTAGCCATGTCTGTCCAAAAAAAGTAACTTCTATGTAAAAAGTAAATTCCCTGAACCTGCTTGATTTAAAGATGGTAATTTTTTTCCATATATTACCTATTACAGATTTCATTTCTTTTCTAATTACTGGTTAAGTCAAATTTCTATTCTAATATATTTTAAAATATAATTTATTCCTGTGATGGCAAAGCTGAATTTTCAGCATCATTACTCCAGTCTTCAGTGTCACATGATCCTTCAGAAATCATTCTAATAGGCTGATTCTTTTATAAACCTTGCTGAATAAAAGTATTAATTTAAAAAAAAAAAAAAAAATCTAACGGACCCCAAACTTTTGAATGGTAGTGTACATTAATTTCATATCCAAAATTTAATCTTGACACTGAATGTAAAGCCTGTTATATCATTTTGTCAATATTTGACTAATGCAAGTTGACTTTCCAGTTACATTTATGTAATTTGTCATTTTTTTTAATTAATTATATGCCATTCTAAAATAATCTAATCAAATCAAATTGTGACCCAATTTCAGATTTCACAATGCATCTCAATAGGTATGAGGTAAAGAATCGTAAACTTGTGTTAAGAAAAACGTTGAATGAAAATGTTTAAAAATTCCTTTTGCATTCCAGGAAAAAAGACATGAGGGTCCTGACAACATGAGGAAGAGCAAATAATGATTTTTCTTGGTGAACTACACCCTTCAAATTATAATAAAATATTTTCATGAAATTCATGATGAAATGCAAGTCAAAGCAATGAAGGACAAAGAATGAATGTGATAATGATATACAACAAAACTACATAAGTGAAAATTCATATTCCAGAAACATTCTAGGAATATTTCAATTAATGGAAATAATTAATTGGACGTAGTTTTATATGAACTTATTTTTATAAAGAAAGAAAAATATATCAATATGATCAGACACATGATATGACTGAAAAGAGTGTAGAGAGAGAATATGCAAAGAGCATATGTAAATATGTAAAAAGTACCTATTACTGAAGGGGTCTTTAGAGATGCAGGTCTCTTTTCTTGGGAACGTGTTGGTCGAAGAGGAAGGTGGGATGCTGACAGTGAGAGAAAGAGAGAAGGAGAAGTTCTAGCATGTGAGGAAGTAAGGGTTACTATGGTAAGAGAAAATGTACATGCAACAGTAGTGATTCATGCAAGAAGGCAGAGTATTAAGGATATAAGATAAAGAATAAAAGACATGAGTATGCAAGTGTTTTATATATACAGTAGGCTCCTAAAGTCTGAGACCACTAGTGAAAATACATCTACTGTGCATTTGTACAATTTAAGTTTTCATTACAAAACAATAGTGCAGAATCAAAAATATTTCTTCTGCATTTTACATCATAATGTTACTTTTATTACATTATTTTGAATCCCAGATTTTCAATGAGGTCTCAGATGTTTGGTCTCCATTGTATGTGTTCATTGTTTTTTATAATACCTGGAGCTGCAGTACTGAGATTAAGCCCAGTACTGGATCTCTTATCCTCCTCTTCATCACTCTCATTAAAATCATCCAGGTTCCCGATGTCTGTTGGTTTTACACTCATCAGACTGGCGAGACTCTGCATGTCCTCGTCCCTACAGAGGAAACCCATAACTGGTCAAGAAATGTGAGGTAGGTTATTTGTCAAGAGGTATAGGTACAAGACTTCACTGAACCTGTTGTGAAAACCTTACTGTGTGAATTGTATGTGCGTCTTTACTTCCAGAAGCTACGTAAAGTTATTTGATCTAATGGAGATTAGGCATGAAATTCTTTTGCATTACTACATCCTAATGCAGCATCTCTACAAGGCTGTGATTTGAGAGTTCGCTGTATTGTTTTGGAAATTTCTGCTCTGCTTCTTGACCTGCACATGTCAGGGAAGAAACCCACCCCAGTGCCCAACAGCAAACCTCCTGTCTGGGCAGGCAGCCATTTCTCTTGTTGGATTCAAACGCACTCCAAATATTCATAATCAAAATCAAGGAACGGGTTGCCAATTGTTTTTGCAAAAAAAAAAAAAAAAAGACTTGCTGTGGTCAAATTCCCACATGATTGAATCTAGATAATTAAACACTACATGCAAGTGTTATAACTCCAACAGGGAGAACTCACGTAGCTTTCCCCTCCTTGAGGAACACACAGGATAAGGAGAGCTTCAGCGTGGCCTCCACCACCTTAACCGACAGAGGCTTCATTTTGAGCATCAGGTCCGTCTGCGAGTGTGTGGCACTGGCAAACTTCTTCACGTTCAAGTCCACAGATGCCAAAACTTTCCGACTGCCCTTAGCGGTCTCCTGTAGAACACCGGAGAAGGTTATTGTAGTTTAATATAACTTAGAGAATAATTCAAGTAAATTTTTACATTTTGTTCTTTTTGCGTCTACGTTCATGTAGACAATAAAAAAATAAAAATATAACTTGCAGGACACTACAGTTCATTTATGTAAGTGAGGATAGCAAAATGAAGTAAACTGTGACATATTATACCCAAAAATTCTTTATACAGTGGACTACCAGTAAAATCGATAAAAATTTGGAACCAAAAATTATTCAGACACTTTGACCTGACCATGTTTTGCTTAAGTGTTATCTGACATAATTAAGATTTTTTTTTTTCTGACACAGTTTAACTCTGAGATCTTTTCATATTTTATTACCATTTTTTTAAACTATAGTGAATAAACTGTATTAATGAATGGAATGTTCAAGGTGTCTGAATAAATTTTGGTTTGACTATATATATATATATATACACACACACACACTCAGTCGCCACTTTATTAGGTACACCTGACTGCATTTAGGCATGTAGACATGGTCAAGACAAATGTGAAATTTGAAGAAATGAAATGTGATTTAAGTGACTTTGATTGTGGCATGGTTGTTGGTGCCAGACGGGCTTGTCTGAGTATTTCAGAAACTACTGGGATTTTCACGCACAACCATCTCTTGGGTTTACAGAGAATGGTCCGAAAAAGAGAAAATATCCAGTGAGAGGCAGTACTGTGGGCAAGGGTTAGGGTGCCAGAGTTCAGAGGAGAATGGCCAGACTGGTTCGAGCTGATAGAAAGGCAACAGTAACTCAAATAACCAGTCGTTACAACCGAGGTATGCAGAAGAGCATCTCTGAACGAACAACATCAAACCTTGAAGCAGATGGGCTACAGCAGCAGAAGACCACACTGGTGCCACTCCCATCAGTTAAGAATAGGAAACTGAGGCTACAATTCGCACAGGCTCATCAAAATTGAACAACAGAAGATTAAGAAAACGTTGCCTGGTCTGATGAGTCTCGATTTCTGCTGTGACATCCAGATGGTAGGGTCAGAATTTGGCTTAAATAACATGAAAGCATGGATCTATCCTGCCTTGTATCAATGGTTTAGGCTGGTGGTGTAATGGTGTGGGAGATATTTTCTTGGCACACTTTGGGCCCCTTAGTACTAATTGAGCATCATTTAAATGCCACAGCCTACCTGAATATTGTTGCTGACCATGTCAATCCCTTTATGACCACAGTGTACCCATCTTCTGATGGCTACTTCCAGCAGGATAATGTGCCATGTCACAAAGCTCAAATCATCTCAAACTGGTTTCTTGAACATGACAATGATTTCACTATAAGTTCACTATACTCAAACGGCCTCCACATTCACCAGATCTCAGTCCATTAGAGCACCTTTGGGATGTGGTGGAACGGGGGATTTGGATCATGGATGTGCAGCCGACAAATCTGCAGCAACTGTGTAATGCTATGTCAATATGGACCAAAATCTCTAAGAAATGTTTCCAGCACCTTGCTGAATCAATGCCACGTAGGATTAAGGCAGCTCTGAAGGCAAAGGGGGTCCAACCCGGTACTAGCAAGGTGTACCTAATAAAGCTTGTGAGTGTATATATATATGTATATATATATATATATATATATATATATATATATATATATATATATATATAAACATAAAATAAATGCAATAAATTTTAATAGAAACTTCACCTTTAATTAAAAAAAAACTCACATTCTCAATGAAAAAAGTCCATTCTTTGTCTTCAAACTCATCTGCATGTGGGTCCTGTGAAACAAAAGCATATTCAAAAAGTTCAACAAATTTACTGACACATATTATAGTATAGCTCAGCATCTGTCAGTATCTTTAACAAGTTGTGTATTGCATGCAATATATTTCTATATATCGTATAGCTGTATAATAAGCTGCAATAGGTGCCATACCCTGTAGAGTGTGACGGTAATGTCCACATTCTCAGGTACAGGCCACACTACCATTCCCCTGTAGGGATTTTTGATGCCTGGCTGCCATGCATGAAGCTGACGAGAAAATAATAACACTGTCAGTCAGTCATAATAATCCACATTGTACAGCAGTTGTAATCATTGTAAGCACTTGTAAATCACTGTAAATAAAGCACTGTTAAACATAATAATTTAAAGTGTCAGTACACTGTTCTGACTGAAAGCTTGGGTATAAAATCATCTTAAAATGGTGGATTCCTGGACATAGTCATAAACCAACTAAGTTACCCTTGCTTTCACAAATAATAGTGTATATGGAACTTGACTCATATTTCATAATATTTTTACTATTTTTTTATATTATTTATTCTGTGTGTCAATAAAAACATGAATTAATATTAAATAATACTACTTAAAATATCTTATTTATATATTTATAGACAATTAAAGATTGTTTATCTTTGTACCTTGGAGCAAATGCGTCTGTTCCTTCTTGTCCACACCACTCTCAGTTTGTCTGGTTGCCTATAAAATAAAGAAAGAGTGCTGAGTGGGAGCTTACAAGTTGAATAATGGGTCCTTTAATTACTATTGATGACTTCCACAATGAGACCAACACTTTTCCATGCTTGCTTAAAATAGCAGGATGTAAATATAAAGGCTATACAAAATGATTGAGAAAGCCACTGTGGCATTGCTTGTTTGTGTATGTGTCTACAAGAAGCTACAAGCAGTGAAACAGATCTTGTGATCTGGTCTCCCAGTGTTACCCAGAGGCAGAAAGGAATCAATAAATGCTGCCAACTGTTTCAAACCCAAAACAAAACAAGAGCACATGATGCAAGGCCTTGCATACAAGACGAATCCAAACTGAAGGAATCTTAACTCACGAACAAGAACAAATAATCGATTGAGGCATGAAACTTTGTCTTACTAAATAACCAAATTTCAATTTGGTGTCATTTGAAACGTGGTATCTATTACATTTATTCCCCTGCATTGCTACCCATACTGCCACATGAAAATGTAAAAAACAAGTAAAAGAAACAAAGCTTTCAAAGAGTTTCTGTGATGTTTAAGTCTGTTTATTAAGGTCACACAGCACCCTGTAGACCTAGATAAGCCTTATATCTAATATCCAGAACATTATGATGACATATTGCCAGCAAAAATGCAAATCAATAAATGTGGAGCTTTAAAAACAAATTAATGGAAATTATCTTTACCAAGTGTACGCTGTACATGTACACATCTGCTCTAGCACATGTTTCCTAAATAAACTTGCCCTTTGGTAGTGAATTGTTCAGATGTGAGCCCATTGTACACCTCTGAGCTGTTCAGTTAGTGTAATGCTCGCTGCAATAAGAATTGGAGGAAACTTGCAAGGTCACATGACCGAGCTGACTTTGGCTCACAGCACAAGGGGTGTTGGCCTCTGATCTCACTCAAGTCTCCCTGTGTGTTTACAAACAGCTGTTCACATTTAATAATGGCGGCTTGGGATATGAGGGTTGTCATTAAGCATACAAAAACAGTGAAGGGAACAAAAAGTCATATACGCTACCATTCAAAAGTTTGGGATTTTTTAATGTTTTTGAAAGACATCTCTTATGCTCACCATGGCTGCATTTATTTGATCAAAAATACAGTAAAAACAGTAATATTGTGAAATATTATTACAGTTTAAGGAAACTGTTTTCTATTTTAATATATTTTAAAATTCAATTTATTCCTGTGATGTCAAAGCTGAATTTTCAGCATCAGTGTCACATGATCATCCAGAAATCATTCTAATATGCTGATTTGCTGTTTGCTGTGTATGTCTTATTCTTCTTATTATTAGTAATACTGAAAACAGTAGTGCTGCTTAATATTTTTGTAGAAATATTTTTTTTTCAGGATTTTTAATGAACAGTATTTATTTGAAATATTTTTTTTGTAACTTTATAAATGTCTTTACTGTCACTTTTGATCAATTTAATGCATCCTTGCAGAATAAACTACTATTGACCCCAAACCTTTGAGCAGTATAGTATTTGCTCTCATGATGTTCCAAACCCTATGACTTTCTACATGAAACACAAATTGAGGTTTCTCCCTGTTCATCACACAAAGCTATTACATGGATTTAAAACATGAATAGCTATGTTTCCTTCCAAAGTTGCAAATTTAACTTGTGTGCAAAATTGGAGTATCGCATAAAAGATTTGCGAATAAACAGCATTTCCATCCCATGTGTTCAAGAGAACAAAATATCTGTAATAAAAATGGAAGTTGCTGCAATCAGGGCAGCCACTGTGGTTCTTTTTTCCTACATCATAATTGACTTCCGTCTCAGTGTGCGCAGACGAAATGCAATAAACGTTATGTTGTCTTGCATTCGGATGCCTGGTGTTTGGGAACACAATCATGTGAGACAGTTCTGGGAGGTCATTATACCACATCAGTCTGAAGACAGACTTTGGTTTAGGCATTTCAGGAAGACCAAACCAACATTTGAGATGCTGTGCAATGAAATTGGTCCGCTCGTTAGTCCAGTTATCCAATCACAACCTCTGTTGAGGCAAAGTCATGTGAGTTTTTTGTTGTGAATCGAGGGGTTTATTCAGTAAATGTGTTTCCATCGTAGTTTATGTGCATGTCTTATTGCATAAAAAAAAAAATATCCGACTCAATTGACGCAAACACTTTTATGCACATTTTTAGAATTTATGCACATTTTGCCGTTTTCTTCTAGCATTTTTTTTTAAGCGAAATCCCAAAATGTGCATAAAAATAGGTGGATGGAAACATAGCTATTGTAGCGTATGAGTCACAAGGACCAATTTTAAGATACTTTCATGGTACTGTAACGAATTCCCCTTCTATTTGGATGGAAAACCATGGCCAGAATACGAATAGAAATGGCTACTTTTGCTTTCCACAGAAGAAAGAATGTCAAACAGGTTTAAAATGGCATGAGTTTCAAAGAAGGAAAAATGAATAATATCCCTAAACTCACCAATATGATTCTTAATGAACGTGACCCAGAAGTAAATATCACAGTACAGCTTCATCATCCATTTTTGTTTACATTGATGTTTGCAAAGGTAAACTTAATATGTGTGTCAGTAGCAGCACAAACCGCTACACAAAGAGAAGCGAGACCCAACTCTTACTCAGGTTACAGCTAGTAATAGCAACAGGGCAGAACGGTCTAAAAGGATAAATTAGGAGGAGAAGAGGGGGAACGTGGGTAGAGCGCGGATGGACATAAAAATAGACTGCCAGCCTGGTTGGAAAAATGAGTTCTCTTTCTGTAATTTTCTTTCTGAATGTCAGTCCTTCTTTTTTCATCACTTTGACATGTAAAGTACATGTCAGATAATCACACGTGCTCACATACACACACCCCGTTCAAGTTATATTACCCTATCAGAAGCAACCGCTGTCATCTTTCAGCTGTCTAATATCTCCTGCTCACACCCTACTCAGCTGTGGCGTAACATCAACAGACTTTGGCCCACTGGCAGTATATAAAAATCACAGCTATACTGTAAATCATCCCACAAGATCAGACGTGTTTACAGAAATACACATTCTGTAGTTTCTTTTCACCTTTATAAAAACTGCCTGCTCTACAAAAAAGATTTTAAGAAAGTTGTTCTACAATACACATGTTTAGGTCAGCAAAAGAAAGCTATGGAGAAGATACAAGAATTTCTTTCCTCAGTGTTGCAAGAGAATCTAGACATTGGACAACAGCTGAAAGCTCATTAGGTGATAACAACAATTATGACTGCTCAAGTTTACTATTAACCCAACCTTCCTTTCCAATAACAATGCTGAAAGTTTAAATATGAGTCCATATTAAATAGGAAAGAATAAATCATGACTAGAATATAGAATTGCTGAAACATTTAGATCACCAATAAGATGATTCAGACCTTCTATGCCAGAGATAGTGCTAATCTCAGATAGTGCTTAGCTCTAATAGGCAGAAATTACACAGTGATTCAGTTTCTCGTACAGGCAGATGACAAGCCATTGCATAACAGAGGGTTGCTTCATTTGCCAGGCCATGACTTGTTCAGAGAATATTGTTAATAGTCAATATCGCCAAAATGATTACAACACTAAGCCTTTAGTGCAATGGAAGCACTCAAGAACATATTGTGCACTGTGTATACTGTGTACATTGTGTATTATGTGTATACTGTGGTATTCTGCATCTTGTATATTGTCTTATTATACTGTCATTACATTATTGTAATGTTGTTGGATGATGCACCCAAGATTTTCACTCACTGTTGCACTTTTGTATATGGTGTAGTGGTGATAAAGTAATTTTATTTGATTGCTCTGATTTAAAGACACCTTTTTTGTCTTGGCTGTGTAATTGTGATTGAAAAACAGTATCTTTTTTAAATCCAATCAGACTGAATTCCTCCTGATCATGCTGTCTTTGATCATAGATAAGAACAGATATATAAGACACGTGACGCTAATGAATGCGAGGACAGGAACACTCCCTGTCTGTGTCAACAGCTGTCTCCTGATCAAGACACTTATGATAGACAGCAGAAATAATCTAATTATTTAATTCTCACACCTCACTGTGTTCACATGGAAAACTTTTTTGAAAAAACAAAAAGCAATATATTGCATAAAACATATAATTTGAGTTGTAATGTGTTGGAAAACAGCAATAAAGTATTTTCCCGACTATTTAAGGGTGAAGTCAAGAGGAATTCAATGCTCTTTTGAGCTCTTATAATATAATATATTAATAAAACCGAGAAAATGACAATGACAACACCTAAACAGAAAGCAAAAGCAACGCCCCTCAATTTGAAACAATGAAACAATTATAACTCCCGCTTATGTGAGTCAGGTAAATAACAATTAAAAGAAGCAGCAGCACTTTATTCTGCTTAGTTAAACATGATTGATGTTCGTAATATGTTCAATGTTGACAGCACGAGTGATGGAGGCGGAAGTGGTGTGTGGCTGTCAACGTTCTCCAGTGCATCTCAAATACATTTTAATATCGAGTGCTGTATTAATTGTTCTATTCACAATCATTTACATTACCAACGCTAAATTAAAATAAGATACAGTGTGTGCGCGCATGGTACTGTTTCAGTCAGAAGAACCGCCCTTCAGCACTGCGTATTTAGGAAGCACACGCGCTATAACGGAAAAGAAATCATAACTTACCATTTCTTTGTACATTCCAGAACAAGTTCTTGATACGAAGCCACGAACTGAAATTTAGTGGCCTTTTTGCCAACTCTTTGTAATCTTTTCCACACTGAAGTCATTCTTCTGTAGAAAATGCAGTATCCTCGAATGAAGTCAGGCGCATGGAAATGATGTTTTTACCGTCCCGCCACTGAAGAAAAAGTAAAACCTACTCAAATATATGGCTGTCAAGTGGCTCGTTAAGTGAAATGTTCCTGCTGAGGAGCACGAGCTGCACCTCATGCGGCTCAGTACCACCGAACTGTCGCCATCGAGTAAAGACCATTTACGGAAACTACTGCATCACGTTACACACCAGAGCGAGAGATTCTCAGTGTATTGCAATTAGTTGCCTTGGAGCAAAAACATTTGTGCGTAAAAAACTAGAGGAACTTCATCGTTTTTGTGTTGTGGAGCTCCACGCGATACGAAATTACTCTAAAAAGCAGCTGTCTGAAAATGAACTGATGAAAGTGGCTGAAGAAGTGCAGGAGTGGGAAGGGTTATGCAAACACGCCTATGACTATGAGATGCAGCACTATGCAAAATCACCCTCATTGTATTCCGTACAGTACTAAAGGTAGGCTACTTATGACATGACGGATCAGGGGTTACATCCAGTCAGCCTGGGGTCAAAAGAGGACACACTGTATGAATAAGTGTTGAATAATTATCATATTTTGGTTGCAAAATAACAGATAGAGTCCAAAGTGATGATTTTATGAAATGCAGTTAAAGGATTAGTTCACTTTCAAATGAAAATTACCCCAAGCTTTACTCACCCTCAAGCCATTTGAGCCAAGATTTGTTTTCTTTCTGATAAACACAATCAGAGAAATATTAATAAATATCCAGAGTATTTCGTAACTGGAATACGGAAGGAGGTCTGGCAGTAGGGTGACCACCCGTCCCGCTTTGCGTTGTACCGCACAGCATTTTCACTCCTTGTCCCGCACGTCGCATATTGAGAAAATGTCCCGCATTTTCATCAGTCTGTTGGTTTTTAATTATAATATTAAGAAAACGTGCATGCGTTCTTTTGCCTTTTTAAGAAAGCATTTTATTTATTCTTTTTGCGGCGTAGTTTTTCACCTATATTTAACAGCGCTTCGACAGAAGTAACATCCCGCCTTACACAGATATAACAGCCGTTTTTTTTAAATCCTATTCAATGGTTGCAAAGAAAAGAGTAAACACGGTCACTAGTAGGTTGTGACGGCTGTCAATTCAAATGTGGAACGGAGTTGGACTTGGTCAGAACTGTTTCAAAAATAGGGTGACCAGACGTCCCCGTTTTCCGGGGACAGTCCCGGTTTTTGGTGTTCTGTCCCTGACTGGAGCTGTCCCCGGAATGTCCCCGTTTTACAGCTCGTTCAAAACAACCCGCATATACATTGCAAAAAGTCCGACGAGCATACAGCAGCCTGCTGGAGAAATTGTGTAGTGATCATGTTCACCAACAGAGGGGGCTGTGCAGCTACACTTGGTCGCGCGCGCGCCGCTACTTCATGAGAAATCTGGATCTGGACCAGAGCAGAGGGCCATTATCGTCAAATATCAAAATAAACATCGTTATCGGTTTCAAGGTAGTAACATACTAACTATTCATGTTAAATTAAAGTAATACTGTTTGTATGTTTTATAACAGGGCCTCAACAGGGTGCGAGATTGTTTTGCACAATTTTAAACGTCCACAAAAGTTCCGCAGTCACAACGCAGCAATTTCCACACACACGTCTTAACTGCGTGGTGAATGTACACTCAGATATGAATAAATAAAAAAATAAATAAAATAATACACGTACTTTGTGCTTAAAATGAGTCTAAAATGCAAAATAATAGTTAAAAATATTTAAAAGTTAAAATAGTTGTAATTTCTGTATACAGCAGCTAAAAACAGCTTGTGAAAATTAAAATATTAAATTAAATAATGTTAAAAAATATTTGTTAAATGCTGTTTTATATTTATCTTCTTATATTTATGTTTTAAATGTGCTTTTGTAAAGTCATACTAATGTTATAACAGGCATATTGTTTTGAACTGCTTTTACAGTGGTTACTATTAATCGTGTAAAAGTTTTTTTGGTGAATTGTATTAAAACCAGAGCAAAAATCCTAATAATAAAACTAAATCATAATTATTAATGTAATAATAGCCTATAAGGAACCCATAATAATTAAAAACAAAAACATTCAAAAATGTATTGTCCCTGTTTTTTTAATAAATAGATAATAACAAATGAGATTTTGGTGATATTCTGACCACTCAAATAGGAAATGTCCCCAGTTTCCATTTCAGAAATCTGGTCACCTTATTCAAAAATAGTTATCTGCATGATGCCTGCTGCCTTTGGGCTCAGTGATGTTGAATTTAAATGACATGTAAAATAAAGACATGTTATGTTACATTGTGATGTAATGGTGTTTTCTGGAAAGGACTAAAGAACAAAGTATTTTTATTAGCTGAAAGGCAGAATACAAATGTTTTTATTAAGTTAGATAGACATTATATAACAGCTTCAGGTTGTGTTTTAGTGTTGTAATCGTCCCACATTTGGTTTGTTTGATGGTGGTCACCCTATCTGGCAGAACCTAGATATTTTACTTCATAACTTGTTAAATATGGGTATTTTTTTACACAAATGCATCGCTTCGCTTCAGAAGGCCTTTATTAACCCCCCGGAGCCGTGTGGAGTATGTTTATGATGGATGGATGTGGATGGAGACACTTTCTTTAGCTCATTCTCATTGATCCTCACTCACTCCGATTATAAAGCTCTGATGCGTCAGGATATTTATTAATATTTCTCAGATTGTGTTCATCAGAAAGAAGAAAGTCATATACACCTAGGATGGCTTTAGGGTGAGTAAAGCTTGGGGTAATTTTCATTTGAAAGTGAACTAATCCTTTAAAAAACTATCTGAATAACGTACAATTTGCTAAAAACTTTTGGCCAATAGGTGGTGCTACAAAATGAACTCTGTTTGTGGGGTTTACGAAAGGAAGAAAATATAATTGTGGACTTGCAGTATGGCTAAAAAAAATGAGTAACATAAGTCTGTGATATTAGGACAAAATAATTCAAAGGTACACTATAAGCATATGTATATTTATGATTGTTCATTAGGCTATTTTGTCCCAAAAAATTTTGGGTAGCTTTTACCACATTTTACCAAGTTGTGTTGCAATACAACAATACTTTACACAGATAGATAGATAGATAGATAGATAGACAGGCTGACTGATTCATTCATTCATTCATTCATTCATTACATGGGAGACTATGGCAGCCCATAGAACCATTTGGTAAAATATGTTCATCATTCATTGCATTGTAATTTGGGTCAGATCATCTTCAGACTCTCTTGTAAAACTGCTGCTAACAAAAACATCAACATAATATTCTGGAGCAGCAATGTGAGTCTGTCCAGTCCTTGATCACGATGGGTATTTTTAGTGGACATTGGCAAGGGGATTTTTCAAGTTACACAGGATCTATTTTAGAAGTCTGGGAGCGAGGGATAAATGGACAGAAGCAGCTGGAGGGATGGGACGAGTGGTGCCGCTTGTGTGGGTTATGAGGGGGAGCACAAACGTTTGGCTCAGTTGATGACCTAGAATCCAAATCGGTGACCCTCTTAGTCATATTCCTGTGTGACACTAACCTCTTCCTGTCTGGTGTTTCCAGTCACTGCTAACCCCATTATATTTCTGTATTTAAAACAAAAATAAAATATTCAATATAATAAAATAAAATGAAGCTGACATTTTTAGAAATACAAAAACTCTTCAATGTTTAATCCTTAGTAAATTTATATATTGTACGTTATGCTGGGGCATTTCAGTAAAGCTTATTAATAATAACTGATCAGCACATGTGATTATTGACATGTGGAACTAACTACCAGTGGTTTGTGTTTGAGAGTTGTTGAATACAGTTTGCAGTCTAATTTCAGGTACGCAAATATCAGCCAGCTCATGTAAAACTTAGCAAACAGACTTAAGTCAACTGGGAAACAGTGATTTGTGGTCATGACTATGAGTTTCCAAAATGGGCCCCTCCCTTCACTTGACATCACAAGCAGGGTTTGTATCCGGGTAAGACATGAGCTCACTCGTAATGCATGCTTACTCACTAGGTGGATCAAAAAATGCCTCATCCTTATAATGATGTGCCACACCACCTTATGGTATAAAAAAATAAGGGCCTCATTTATCAGTGAAGAACATGAAGATGACATACTGTTCCCATACACTACCTTAAAAAAAGTTCAAAAGTTTGGCGTCAGCAAGTTTTTTTTTTTTTTTTAATTAATACTTTCATTCAGCAAGGATGCATTTCATCTGCATGCATTGATGTCTTTCAAAAAATCTTTAAAAAATCTTACCAACCCCAAACTTTTAAACGGCAGTGTAATTCAGATTTAAAACAGGCTAAATATTTTCAAAACGCAGATACATTCACTTTAGAATGATGGAAATTGCCTTTAAAAATGTTCGGTTAAACAACAGAAGTAAAAAAGTATGTGCAATCATTTCTGCCATAATATTTCTGCCTTTAAGATTTATCAAAGGGCAGAAAGTGTATATTTTTCATATCAATGTGATTGAAAAGATAACTATGTGACCTTGAGTTACTTTTAACAGGCATACCTTGTTGAGATATTGTATCCAACAATATTTTGTACATCTGTGTTTTATTTATAGAGCTTTCTAGAGAAATGCCACATCCTTCACCACTTAATCACCCCGTAATACCAAATATGTGCAATTTGTCATAGTCTCCATGAATAAACGGTATGCAATGTGGAAAGTATAGTGGGAGTGTTTCAGCAAGTCAAGAGCAAGATTTTGGCACATGAGTGGGGCTGTGGCACAATGACAAATTCTCAGTGCTGTAAGACTGCCGAGAGCTTTGTTCCTGTTGTCTACCTGCAAAGACTCAAACAGAAGACCACTTAGTCTAGAGCACCAGACGGAAACCTTTAATAACTGTTTGCTATTCTTTGGAGGACACACTCTGACAGCAGCTGCAGTGAGCTTGGAGATCTTGACCTCCCCGAATGGCAGAGTTTAAACACTGTGGTTCATCCACCTGCTCAACTTCAACCGAAATAAATGTCAGAGATTAAACCAAGGCTAAAAAAAATGTGTGTACATGACTATGAGTTTCCAAACTCCCCTCCCTTTAAATTAAATTAAATTACAAAAATTGCAACAGTATATTGTTATATATTACTTTAAAATTGCTATAGTATATTGTTATTTCTATAATGACAAGTCATGGAGTGTTTGGAATGGTAATGAACATGATAATGTTTATATGTTTGGTCTTGGCGGAATCTACTACGTTGCAGCTGCAGAGCAAGTACGGACGTCTACTGCCAATACATACACGACACGCAGCTGTGAGCAAGTAAGACATGCTGCTGCTGTACAATATAGCATACATTGTGGTTTTTTGTGTGTTTTTTTTTTCCTGTAACATGAATTACCCATAGCAGATTTATACAAGTGGAGCTGGGGAAGGTGGAGGGCAGGGTTGCCAGGTTTTCACAACAAAACCCACCAAAAGCTACTCAAAACTAGGCCAATCGCATTTCAGGGGCGGTCCCCCTGTAAAAGTCACTTTCCAGGGGTAAAATACATGTTTTTGCCGGGGTTCCCCTGGTAAAATTCGCTTTCCAGGGGCTAAATATCATGTTATTTGGGGTCACTTCAACACGCGGACATGAAAAACAACCCGCGGCAACTGTGTTAAAGTAGCCCAATTCCACAGGAAAACCACAGACTTGGCAACACTGGTGGAGGGTTTCTGAAATTGCACTGCAACTGCTACTAGTAATGTCCAGTTCGTGAACAAATCATTCTTTTGAACCATTTCTTTTTAGTGAACTGGCTGAATCAGTTCACCAAATCGGACTGAACCATCTGAAACAGTTTGCGGCGCAAGTCAGCACAGATCTCAAGTTAATCAAACTCACTTTCGAACCAACTCATTCAGAGCTCCAGTTAGTCCAACAGTACACTGAACTGAGAACAGTCTTTCAGGCATGTCCAACATGCTGAGAACTGTGTGTGGAGGGTTTCATAATGGGGGAAAAATGTATGTTTCTGATGTCTTTTGCTGAAAAGACATCAGAAGTATAACAAGTATAACAAATAAAAGGTATTGGAAATATAACAGTGATCCGATGGCAGTAGTTCAAGAGTAAGTAGTAGTCAAGAGTTGGTTAATGATTTCAACAGTTCTCGTGTCACCAGTACACTGAACTGAGGAAACAGTTCTGACTCGGACATGTCCACGAAGAACCAATGAGGCTTGTTGTTGAATGAGCTGCTGATGCGAGCATATGCGTGAATGACCAGTTGACTTGAATGAGGGGCGAAATTAAAGGTTTTTTTAAGGTTTCTCATGGTTTATGTAAAAAGGTGAGTTGATTAAGACTAGTTTATTCACTATATATGCTTTAGACATGTAAAACTTTCACGTTTCATGTCATTATTGTATATATGCGACATCATTGTGTAATTATGTAAATGTTTTTTTTTTTAACCAGTTCATTGCAATGAACTAACCGAAAAACTTCCCATCACTAACTGCTACAGCAAATGCTGACCAAGTATTTGTAAAGTTGAGCAGCAAGCTCAATGGCTACAAATACAGCAGGAACCAATCAGCTGTGCCCTATAGAGAATGATGTGATGCAAGCAGATTGAGTTAAGGACCTATCAGCCTGTGCCATCTAGAGTTTCATGACAGAACTTTGTATTTATTAAACTCCTATAGACTTACATATACACTTGATAAAACCTAAAGCTTAATTTTGATGGAAATTACAGGACATTCAGTCACTGTGTTACTATAATAATATTAGTGATGGGAACAGTTTTTTTTTGTAGTACTGCCTGGCCTGTGTCTGAACTTGTTCCTCCCCTCTCTCCCTAATGCAAAAGAAGCTATCAGTATTACCTAATAAGCACAAGAGTAGCTGGAACCATTTGTTTATACTTGCTGCGTAATGAGAGAGTGGTTCAGAAAGATCTGAACAAGCCTCAATCCAAACATTCAAATTTAGAATAATTGTTTTAATCATGTGGCATGTATCTGGTCTGACTCAAAGATAAACATTAAACCAGAAGAATCTAGCAATCTTCTTTTGCGCTAAATGGTACCAAGGCGGTGGAAGTAAGAGAGGTTTTCCAAAACAGCTATTTTGTTTACTCTAATATTCTTGGCAGCATGACTCAAAACAACATCAATTTACAAACTTTAGAAAGGAAATGAGTGCCACCTAATGGCTGATGTGATCATATCTGCACTGGGCAACTGTTTTGAACATGTTGAACATGTATTTTGAGTGGACAAATAAATAAATATCAGACAACAAAACATTTAGCTATACTATAAAGGAAACGAGCCACTTTTACTGTAGTACTTTCTTAAGACCATCAGCAAAAAGGAAAAGTTTGATTTGTTTTATTTTTCATTTTGTACAAAATGTAAATTCGGCATTCAGTTTAACTTACTAATGAAAAACAGAAGTGGTAAAAATAATATTGTATAATAAAATAAACAGTATCTCAAATGCTGGTAAGTGATAAAGAAAATAGACAAGTGATAATACACATCTGACACATCTATATAATATAATGAAATTGTGACTTGATATATCAAAAGAGAGAATAGTAAGGCATGTCTTTAATTCCATTTTTGATGTATACACCCTTTACCATAAGTAGAAAAACATCCTAGACTGCACTGTTTCTGGCCACAACATCCTCTTCCTGTCAGTCCACATCCGGTCTTTATGACTTCACAGGCAGTGAAAAGGCAGTTTTCCATGGTTCCCCTGAAACAAGCTTACAATCACCATTGTAATAGTATCCTACAAAAATAAAGGCCTTGATCATTTTGATGCCTATAGAATCCTTCAAACAATGGGGTCATGTTTGTCACCTTTTATACTGATGATAATCATGGGAGATCAGATCTATATTTATAACAGATCTATAACTATAACACATCCCCATTAAAACTTCTTTTAAATGGGGATGTGGAAAGAGTCTTTGATCCACTGGTCTCGGGAGTTCTGAGTGGGCTGAGGAAGGGATAAGAGAGTCTCCCCACTCTCCCCTTCATTTTCATCTACATCTTCCTCATCTTCATCTTCAGAATAACCATTTTCGGTGTTGAAGGAGCTCTCGCACAAAGAAGAGGAGATGTCCTGGAAAGCTCCTTTGTATTCCTGTATGGACTCATATAGAGACCACAACTGGCACAGCAAGGACATGTCTAACTGTCGAAGACCAACCTGCAAAAGACACAAGAACATGTGCAGATTTCAGATACATACTAATGTACAAAAAATATTTGTTCAAACAGCTGTAATGAGTTTGCATAGTAAAAATAAAATATTTTATAGGGAGAATAATATTGTTTTCAATAAAACTGTCAAGGAAATGTTAATGGAAATGTTAAAATAGTATTTAATTCATTTATTAAGCTATTTAAAATGCATTTTTAAACTAAAATGACTGTCATACAAAAGATTCTGTTATGATTAACGTGTTTTTAATTTCTGAATTAAAAGTTGTTTTGATTTTTTTTTTTTTTTAACCTAGGTAGGGTAACTGTCCAGAGATTGTAAAATAAATAAATAAATAAATATTCTTGAAAAAATTGCTGACAATCTTTTATTATTTTATATTACTTTCTAATTATTTATTTTTCTTTCAGTATAGAATTTTGCGTTTTGTTTCCTTACATATTCTGACGTTTTAATGAAAAAAAAAGTTTTATTCAAAACTTGATATTCTTAAAAATATTTTATAATAAGTTTTTCAAAAATATATGAAACTTAATACAAAGATTACAAATGTTCATTTCAATTACGTTAAAAAAAAACTAAAAAAAACTTGGCACATACTTTAAACTAGACTTTTAAAAGATGGTTTTTTTTAATCATCTCTGACATTTGTCTGTAACCCATAAATAGCTGCCAATTTAGCAGAAATTCAGTGAAGGTCACACTGGCTCATTCAGGCGTTGTCTCATACTCACCATCTCTTTGCGCAGCACGGCCAGCGCTGCGTCAAGGCTCGCTGGTTTACTGCGGCCAAGACAGTCGCTCACTCTGGACTTGCTGATGTCCGCTTGGATGCGCGTCCTCTTGCTGTAGACCTTCTCAATGTCCCTCCATGACCCTCCGCTCGAGTTTAGGATGCCACTCAGTCCTTTGGGTAAGGGAGGCAAACCTTCAATGGAACAGACGCTTCCAGCCGGACAATCTGCTGGACTGGACTGAAACCCGTTCATTTCCGATTTCACTGTTTTCGCTTTTAAAATAAAATCCTGGTTTTAAACTTTTCTAGGCCTGGTGTTGTTATTTTGCTCATTTATATTTAACACCACCAAAAATATGCAAATGAGATTAAATATTCTAGCTTTCTATAAAAAAGACTGCAGCTACTAAAGGTGAGCTTACACGGATGACCTTATAACTGCCACTAACTGTCACGTCTAAAAACGAACTTCCGGAAAATAAAAATAAAAGTAATATTCTATGCAATAATCCTCATATATAACACTGGTTTAAACTGAACTCTATCTATAACTAACAACTCGTTTACACCGTATCTCTTAAAGAATCGTTGCTCTTCATGAGGCATTTGATTTAACGCTCTTCCTTATTTGCATTTCGTCGTAAAGCAGCGAATTTAATATAAAGCTCGAGATGAAAACAAATCCCTACCCTTAAATATAGGCAAAACTGGTCAGGGAACCTTGGACAGGAGATCAAGACGCCCCGCTTTGTTTTCGTTTAACGTTTTCTTTTGTCTTGTACAGCTAAACCTCGCCC
The DNA here is from genome assembly GCA_039654765.1 of Mylopharyngodon piceus. Lineage (NCBI taxonomy): Eukaryota > Metazoa > Chordata > Actinopteri > Cypriniformes > Xenocyprididae > Mylopharyngodon > Mylopharyngodon piceus. The sequence goes on from CM077438.1 coordinate 14,056,882, forward strand.
ACCGAAATCTCTCCGCCCAGTGCGCCGTTTGGCCACAGTGAGGCGCTGTTTCTTCTAATTTACTGCCGTAATCTAAATAAAACCATCTGATGTAGCCGATCATGTTATTTCTTTCTTTATGTCTCAATGACTTTTTAAAGGCTTTATCTGAGCTTTGTGTGTATCTATGTAAATCTTACAGGACATTCACACAGACCGTGTTTTGAATTTAAAACGCGAGACAGAGTAGTGAAATGGAAAAAAAATGCAAGGTCTGGAGACGCGAGATCTTAAAGGGTTAGTTTGCCCTAAAATGAAAATTCTGCCATTAATTACTCACCCTTATGTCGTTCCAAACTCGAAAGACTTTCGTTCATCTTCGAAACACAAATGAAGATCTTTTTAGATGAAACCTGAGAGCTTTCTGTCCTTCCATAGACAGCCTTCGCAACTTTGACGCTTCAAAACGTTCATAAAGAGATAGTAAAAACTAATCCATATGAATTGAGCAGTTTAGTCCAAATTTTCTGAAGAGACTTGATCACTTTTTATGATCAGCGAACATAAGCAGCAGCTCAAACGAACCTGAATGACACGCGAGAACAAATTCAGGTTTGGTAGAGCTTCTGCTTATGTTCGCTGATCAGTGTTTATATGTGATCTTAGATCTTCATTTGCATTCCGAAGATAAACGAAAGTCTTACGGGTTTGGAACGACATATGGTGAGTAATTAATGACAGAATTTTCATTTTAGGTGAACTAACCCTTTAAGCGCCACGTTTGTAGAGCATCGTGGGTGCAAGACGATGCAAAAGACACCGGTCAAAGACGTCCATCAAGTGAGTGTTTACATAGAAAACCGTTGAAATTAGTGCAGTGGAACGCAAAAACATGAGACACAGGGCAGTAGAACCAAAAAGGCACTATCTAGAAACACTCCTTTAAAAAAAAGAAAAAAGGTTGAACTTATTTTATGTCTGTCTATTGCTTGTTTACATAGAAAAACAATAGAAAACACCATAGTGGGCCGTAAGGGGCCATTCACACAGAATGTGTTTTGACAGGTAAAAACACGAGACGCGGGTCAGTGGAACGAAAAGAAACAGCAGCTGGAGACACATTTTTAAAAGTTGAGCTTCTTTTAACTTTAGCGCCACGCTTTTAGAATGCTGTCATACTCGGGATACTTCAAGATGCTTGTGCAAAGGTCAAACAAGTCTGTCTAGTGTGTGTACATAGAAAAACAATGGAAAACCAGTGCACTGAAATGCAAAAATGCATTTTATGTGAACGGCCCTTAACAGTACCAAACATAAGACGCTGCTATTCATCACCATGGCAAAGCTCATGGCACCAAAACGGTGCCACTGCAGTAACATTATGTCACAACAATCAGTTCAGTGCTTTCAGAAAATATGAATTTTTCAACTAATTAGGAGTTCATAAAGAAATGGGGAAAAAACCTCAAACTTGTAATTCTGGCATGACATGAACACAACAAATAAAAAAAAAAAAGAAACCAGCCTTTGCAGCTCAAGCAATGTATTTCAACACACGACAGTCACATACCCAGCTGCTTTAGAACAAACACAACTGAAACGCTCCATTGAGTATGTTACTATATATATATATATATATATATATATATATATATATTAGTGCTGCTCATATTTCCTTATGTGTGTGTGCTGTTACAGCCCTGTCTGTAGTTCAGTCTTATGAGAGCTGCAGCTCTTTCAAACTACGCAGGGATTCGGCACAGCCTCGGATCAGATTGCAGAGCTGGATACTGGCCTCCACTGACGCAGAGTGCTGGAGCTCCTGCGTGGCCCATCTGAGTTTGTGTAGCACTGCCTCCTCTGCGCTTGACAAGGCTGCGTGTTGGAGGGTGTTGCCCAAGGGCCCTATAGGAGGTGTAGTCTGGACAGGAGGGTTGGCTGGTGGCAGGAAGTTGGAGCTGGCGGTGGAGACAGAAAGAGGAGTGGACTGTATGGTGGGAGGGGGACCTCTCAGTCCAGACGCGGCCCCCTCGCAGTGCTCTGGCCGGGGCTGGCCCGTGATGGAGAGAGGGGGTTCGCTGGATGAGGCTCCGTTAGATTCAGGGAGAGGGTGAGCTGCAAGCTGACGCTCTCGTACCTGTGACAACGCTGCCTGGGCATTTAAAGCTGAAAGGGAAATTGAACAAGTCAACAGAGATGCACAAGAGTCGAGACTGTACATTCATAAACTATTTAAGAGGCTGCATTTAAATGTACCTGGGTTGTCCTTGTCAATATCGGAGTCCAGCTCTTGACAAGCAACACAGTAATATTTCTTCTGCTTATCTTGCAGCAGGATTGTCTGCAAATATATAAGACAATTCATACATATTGTAATCAGTAATAAATAAATATTAATCATTATAATTTCAGTGATGTCTAAACCACTAAACCAGAATTGTTTCCCAAATTAGAAATTACATTCAGAATAACAATTTCAGTGAAAAGATGAACTAATTTTTTAAAATAATTTATTTTAAAAAAACATTTTTTATTTCCAGGTTTAAATTCCAGATTTTTTTAATTGGTATTGGCAGATATTGTATATTTAATCATAGATTCTCATAACATAACAGTAATATTGTAAACCGTTTTCATTTTTAATATATTAAAATGTAATTTATTTGTGATGACAAAGCTGAATTTTCAGCATCATTACTCCAGTCTTCAGTGTCACATGATCCTTCAGAAATCATTCTAATACGCTGATTTGCTGCTCAAGTAACATTTCTTCTTCTTCTTATGTTCAAAACAGTTGTGCTGCTTAATATTTAATGAATAGAAAGTTCAAAAGAACAACACTGATGTAAAACAAATATTTTGTAACATTTAAATGTCTGTACTGTCACTTTTGAACAATTTGAAGTCGGCATGAAATGGAAGTTGCGATAGTTTTTTCTTCCTTATTGTGACATATCTGAGTGAAATGGCTTCTCGAACAAGAAAAAAAAAAAAAATGTAGGGCGGGACTTGATTGGATCGTTGTTGTTATTTGCAAATGGGAGGGGAAGTTATTTGATTCAAGAGTACAAGGGCAGATTAATTTTTAGAAAAACAGTGATGAGAATGGATAAATCTTTTATAATAAATATTGAAAAATTCCATAAAAAATAAGATTTCATATTGACTTTAAAGCATCCTTACTGATATATATTTATTTAACTTATTATTATTGGCCAGAATTTTAATATTGGGTCATATTTGCAGATTTTCAATATGGTACTAATATGTATATTAGTTGATGTTATATTAGTAGTTCATATACAAGCAAGAGCCTTTCATTAAAAAATTTTATTATATATATATATATATATATATATATATTCACTACATTTTAATGAAAGACTCTTGCTTGTATTTTCAGTAATAAAACACTAATGTTATGAAGTCACTGATGCATGAATGTATGGTGTTTTTCTCTCACCCCACACAGCTCACAGCAATCCCCCAGCATCTTATATCCCTTCAGCAGATAGTCTCCCATCAGCTTGCTGATCTTGTCCTGACGCTCCCGTCGAGCCTGAATCACCTTCATCTCCGCCTCGGAGGGAGGCTCCCATTCAAAGTCCTCATCATCTAGATTCATCAAAGCACAGAGATTCCTCATGTGTGCACATGTGTGTGTGTGTGTCATTATTGTACAGATGACAAATAGCCAGCTAACATCCACGTATTTGGAACTTGCAGACAGTTATACGATTTTAGGGCGTCACTAATAGTCAGTTATGCTAAATACACTGTGAAGACCTAGATATTTCGAATGAAATGAAGCTACACACACATACAGACAGATACACTGAAGCGCTAACCTGCTAACGTGAAAGAGATGTAATTTTAGCGCGGCTGCACGTGCACTACCTTAGCACGACGGAAGTAAGTGAAGTGACTGAAGATTATTGAGATATATAAATAGGGAACTCTACAACAGAATAAGCAAAATATGACTTTATTCACATTTTACCTGCGTTAAGGGCCATGCTTTCCTCATCAGCCGCTTCACAACACAGATAACGTTTCCTGCTGCTCGAAACTTCAGCGGTGAAATGTGTGAAGTGCTGTGAAAACGGACTGACGCCATCTAGCGAGCTGAATGTAGGCCCTGCGGTTTTGTTTTAACTTTTATTGAACATGACCACACTGAAAATCTGACATTTTGTTTTCACTAATACTGGAAATAAAGAAATGTTTAGGATTTTGATACATAGACACACATTTTGACAACAGAGAAAAGTTATAATGGAAAGCAAAGAATGATTATCCAATTAAACATTCTGGCATTCATGTTCATCTTTTAACTTTAATATCATTTTAGAATGAATAATGTTGGATTAAACTTGAAAAATGTAATTGTAATCTTATTGTAAAGTGTTAACATTTAATTTTTATTATAATCTTTCTTATTATCATCATTGAATCTGGTGTTTCAGCAGCTAATAAAGACATTTTGAAACAACATGAAAACAGAACTACAATGTGAATAATTGCATTTACACATCAGACACAAATCATTTTATGATGTTATCACGCCAACACTCAAATCTAACTCAATTGTTCTGATAATAGTCTCAGCTGAGTGCCACTATGGCTGGTTTGGGTTTTGTTCGTGCAACGCCAGCAGGTTCCACTACAGACTCCTCTCCGACGACACTGTCCTCTCGCCAGTTTCCACGCCACAGTGTGCTGAGCCAGCGCAAAGTGCTCTCATCCCAGTTTTCTGGAAGCTGCAGCATGAGATACCCTGCTGAGATGATGCTGGCTGCCGCTGCTCGCACATGGCTAATGTGCAGAGTGACCATCACAAATGTATCTACAGCTTATGAGTGAGAAAGAGAGAGAGGGCAATAGACTTGACCATGGAAAAATATGCAAGGTTTAAAAACAGAAATTAAATGTGCTTTACACATCTGATGCTTAATCATTTGTACACAACTAGGTGCACAACATGGAGCGCTGGAGGGATGAAGTATTTTTGTAGGCCAAAACCTGGAAACGAGTTAGCATTTTAGCACTTTCGGTTCAAAAGTCAATGGCTTTTTTGAATGGGTTTCTGGTTAAATGCCTGAAATAAGGTCTGCGGGTTACACAAGCTCAAGATACTTTCACATTTTATTCTACAACATAAAATATATCATGATGAACAAAATGTATAAGAATCATAAACTTTTGTTGGTCACAGAGCTTATTTCCTGCAATGATATAAAAGCCAATGGAAAAATCCTATTTGGTCTTTTGCTGAGGGAACCAGGGTGATGCTAACTTCCTACAAAAATCATTACAGCACTCTATTTCACATGTCTGTGAGGCTTCAGAAGGTCTATTTCTCAGTTTATTTATACACAGAGTATACAAAGTGTCACTTAACGTTGCATTTATCTCAGGAAAATTATCTATTGTTCACAGTTTGTTAGTTAGCTATGAAAAAAACACTATAGAGAGGAGCTTATTTACTGTTAATTATATATGTAGACTATGCTTGCATAAATTTTGTCATGAAGACAAGTTTATGAAAACTACCTTATGTGCAACCGAGTTAAATACAAACATTTAAATTTTTATTTGAGTGTAATTAATTATTATATCTGAAAATAAATAGTTGAATATAATAGCTCTGTTGTTAATTATAACCTCTAATATTATATTAATGTACCGAATGAGAGGGTTCTCTGTATAGTTTGCAGCAATATTTGGGAGAGGTTTTTTTTCCTTAAGAAAATCAAATCGGCAGATATCATTCTGAATAATCGACTATAGGTATTGGCAGAGAAATTTAGTATCACTGCATCTCTACAAATACATACCTGCACTTGCTGGGATGGTCAAGAGAATTCCCAGAGAAATTAAACTAGGGTATGTAAACATTCCTCCCACATTTACCAGCACATTGAAAACTTAGAAGAAAACAGGGTAAAAATTAGTTAAAAGTTATATGTCAAAACAAATAAAATTCAGACCTATTTTGTTTTGAATATTTAATAATAATAGGCTAATGATAATATCAACAATAAATTATGAAAATATTTAAATATAAATGAATAATAACAATAATATAATTTAAAAAATATCATATGCAATTTTCTAACTCCAGAATTTATAAACATTAAATTTGTGCAATCATTATTACATAATGCATAGTGGAAAACAAAAGCATAAATTACCAAGCAGTAGAGAAGCCATGACACAGAGTTTATCCCAGGGGATGTGCTGAGAGGGAGGCCAGTATTCCACATGTGTGAAATAAAGCAATACACACACCCAGGAGTGGAGGACAAAGCTACACAGACCCACACAGGATAGTAACACACTGGCAGGGCCTGGATGGACATTCCCTACATGCTTTCTGAAAAGCACCTGAGACATGAAACCATTAGTTGTTACAGTAAAACTGCAGAAAAAAAACAAAAAAAACATTTGTGTCAATTGTTTACACACTTTCAGGTTTAAATGAATTCCTTAACTCATTCACTCTTCTGGAGTTTTGTAGTGTATTAGTAATTTCAAGAATGATAATTGTTTCGGTTGTGAATGACTCGAATAAATTAATGATACAATGACTCGTTCATTACACAAAATTTGTCGCCACCTACTGATGCAACTCAGTCGGTCACTAAACGATAGTGAATGTTTCTGAAAGAACAATTTTTTTTTTCCGAATTTGAAAGAGTCACTGGGATTAATAAAAAATGCTGACCTTGAATAAAGCAGAAGTTGAAGCTGAGCCAACTCCCAGTGCCACTCCTGTGATTGAGTCGCTATGAAAACCATCCCCATAGGCCAACATAACAATGCCAGTGATGGACAGGATGGCAGCTACTACCTAAATAGAAATTGGAATAAATAAATAAATATTTGTGATTGCCTCAGTGGATATAGTTGGTGAAAATAAGTCAGCTGATTAAAAAATACTGCAATAATAAAACATCCAAATCTCACACACACGCTATCCAGTTTGTTTGCTCACCCTGACACCCATGAAGCGGTCCTTGAGTCCGATCCATGAAAGGAGGAATGTAAAAGCTTGGCTGCAGCAGAGGACGGCACTTACGTCCACTTTGGAGATGCGACAAAGCGCCAATAAGTACAGATAACCAGATAAACTCCATAGCACTGAGAATGGAGCTGCTCTTTTCAAAACAATCCTTACGGTCAGTTCTTCACCCAGGAACTGACTACATTTTCTGTACATCAAAAGAGAATAAAAAGATATACAGCAGCATGTCACATCAAAATGACAAAGTTGCAAACCGTGCTCACACAACACTCTCTATCACTTATTCATTCAGTAGTGAAATAGGTTAGACTGGGGCAAGTTGTCACAAAAGCTTTATCTCAGTCATTGTGAGATTTTGAGTCAAAAGTCCAATAACACAATAAAGCAATAAGCACCAAGAATACTCCAAATACCCCACAGATCATTTATTATAGCCTGTCAAATTTGCCCCTATTTTGGTGTGAGCAAAAACACGCCGTTTTTTTGTAAATGTCCCTTTAAATGCAAATGAGCTGCTGCTCCCTGCCCCCTTTCCAGAAGAGGGCGGAGCTTTAACAGCTTGCGCTTCAGTTGCTCAACAACAACAAAACTGGAGAATCTCACGCAGCCAAAATTACGATAACAGTCAGTAACAGCGTTCAGACTTACATTGTTCAAATCGAAGTCGGACACTGATGGAGAGACTCAGGAAGAAGTTACAACTTTTAGAATGCAACTGGACGTTTCTGAATGGTTAGTGGATAAATTTATGTAGTTGTTGTGGAGTTGATTCAACTCATCGACTAGCATGGGCCGTCATGTTAATCTTTTGCGCAAATCCAGCATTGAATTGACCCTCATTTGTGAAGCAGTCTGACGTAAAGTGACAGCATGGTAACAACACTCTACTACAGCAAATCGTCCTCTTCTCTAAAGCAGCCCAACATGGCCACGCCCCCTTTGTTGCGTGTTCCCGGGCAGGGTTTATGTAAATTTTGGGGTTTGTGATATCATCAACCCGGAAAGAAGCTTGTTGTAGTCCCTACCAGCCATTTTTTAGTCGTTAAAAAGCAATTTCTGTAAAAGAAAATATCTCCCCTTGCATTGAACTTTGAGCGTCGTAACATTGCAGATGTTGTTTATGCTCAAACAGCAACATTACACACTAACTAAAGTTAAAAAAGTGAAATCATAATCAAGGATCCCTTTAACGGGAATGAAAGCACGGCTGTGAGGGATAGACATACATCTCTTCAGTGGGTCGTACTGTCATTTAATGTGTTTTTGGATTGTTCTGCTGACACTGTAGAAATTATCTTTCCAAAAAACTCCAGACAACATTAGATGTGGTAAATTAAGTGATCTAAGAGCTTTATACAGCTTTTTACAGCGGATGCCATTGAAAACATAGTAAGTATATCCCTCACAGCCTTGCTTTCATACATGTAATGGCGCTGCTCTGAATAAGGACTATTGCTTTTATAAAACAGTCCATAAAAAGATTTATTTTATTTATTTATTTTGGTGTATGTTTATAGTGTAATTTACAACAGCTTTGAATGCGGCTCAACCAATCAGAATCAAGGACCGGAACTATCCGTTTTATTATAAATATGCGTTTTCTTTAGCAGAGGGTTTGTAAAACCTAATTCAACAATTAGGGTTAGGGTTAGAGAAAAATTATTTAAAATACAACACTTGAAATTTGCATGGGTCAAAACAATGTCTCACTATTGGGGCATGTTGTCACAAAAGGTCAGTATGTCTGAAAAGAACTTTTTTTCCCCTTGATTAACGAAAATAGGGTTGACCCTGAGAAATATTTATTGGACAAAAAAGAGTGAAATAACTTGCCCCTGTCCCCGTGTCAATTAATTCATGGAATTATTCATTTGCATGTGAATGTTCTGCAGCAAAAACCACTAACCACAATTCTTTCACTAGTAAAGATCAATGTATGTAGCTTTAGTGCTTTATAAATAGAACGGTCTAAATCCCATGTGTAAAAATACAGCTTAGTCAGGACTCTGTGCATGCACATTCAGTACAATTTATAATAAAGTTGCCTGTAACCTATCCCCAAATGATAATGCTGAAGGTTTTGCTGTTATACTACCAACTGCAAGCCAGTTTCAGTGATGACTTTGCACTGATAACGGGCTGTTGGCCATTCATAGATTCATTAATGTAAAGTGGTAATTTGTTTAGCTGTACTAAAAGCTGGGAGGATTAGAGACTGAAAGCAGCTTGCACTAAACAGCTTTCAGAACATTAAGTTAAAATAAGAATGATATACAGTACAATAATGTTTATTTACTTGATTAATTGCTTTAGCACTCTAGCAAATTAATACTGGACGGCCAAACATGCATCCTAACATGAGCAAGTCATAAAGATATAAAACAATCCAGCGTTCATTTTAAATGGTTTCTTCTAACCTGAACTCGGTGGTTGGCAACTGCTTCTGTTTCTCTGTGAGAAGATGACACAGATAGTAGAAGGGAAAAAAGAGAATGTTCCAGATGCTGCAGAACCAGATGATAAAGAATGGGGTGGGATGTCTTATCAGAGTTTCTTTAGCACTATGAGTACCCCAGGCCCAGGAAACAGCCACACAAGCCCCTAAAATGAGCCCACATGTGACCTTCCGCACAGCTCGGAATGCCCAGCGAGTGCAGCAACGTTTAGATGGTCTTTCTGCATCAGATTCATCCTGAATTAAATTCTCTTCCTGAGGATCCTTCTCACTTGCTAAGAAGAACAAAGGCAAGTCATTTAAAGAATTACAAATGTCACTTTTTCCTACTTCTACAATTGATAGATTTCCATACACAAATAAAGGTTCCAAAAAGTTTTTTTTTTTTTTTTTGCAGTGATGCCATAGAAGAACAATTTTTGGTTCCCCAAAGAACCTTTCAGTGATCAGTTCTTAAAATAACCTTTTATTTTTAAGATTGTAATAACTAAACAATATAAAAACTCCAGTAAACTATACGCAAAACTAAAAAACTTTACCTGGTGTAGGCAGGTGAAGTGTGATGGGTAGGGGTCCGGAGGAAGGAGATATCTTGGCTGAGAGTTTGTTCATTGCTTGTTGTGCTCTTTTAAAAAACCCTAACCCTTAGGTCAGGGTTTTGAGCCCCTCTATGAGCTCGGACTCTCATACAAGTAATATGCTTTAAGTAAACACACATGCTAAGTGCAGATTACTACAGATCCACCTGTGATTAAAAATCTAAGGTTTAACAGCTTACAGTTGCATTTGCTAAATGCTGTTAAATCACAGTTAGTGCTGATGTTGGTTGTTTAGTGCTGATGTATGTTGTGGGTACTTATGAGATTTCATTGACTGTCAGTTTTGTTCCATTCTATGATTTCAATGACAGTCAATTTTTTTTTTTAATTTTTTTTTACGAGATTTAAATAAAGGCGTTTTTTTCCATTACAAGACTTTAGTGCCACTTGGTTTTCTTTACTAACAAGATTTTAATGATGGTCGGCTTTGTTTCTTAACAAGATTTTCATGACAGTTGATCATTTTCAATGATGGTTGGTTTTGTTCGGTTACGAGATCTCAATGACAGTCGGTTTTCAGTGTCAGTCTGTTATGTCTGTTCAGTCTGTTCAGTGTTCTGTTATGAGATTTCAAAGACGGTCAGTTTTGTTCCTTTGTTCTTTTACAAGATTTCAAAGTCAGTCGGTTTTCATTGTCAGTCACAAGATCTCAATACGGTATGTTTTGTTCTTTTTACGAGATTTTAATGACAGTTGGTTTTGATCAATGATTTCAATGATGGTCAGTTTTGTTCCATTACAAGATTTCAATGACAGTCCATTTTGTTCCTTTATGAGATTTCAATAACAGATGTTTTTTCCATTACGAGATGTTCCTTAACGAGATTTTAATGACAGTCAGTTTTGTTCCTTTATAAGATTTAAATAATGACCTTTTTTTTATTATGAGATTTCAACGCCACTTGGTTTTGTTTCTTAACAAGATTTTAATGACAGTTGGTTTTGTTCAGTTTCGAGTTTTCAATGATGGTTGGTTTTGTTCAGTTAAGAGATCTCAATGACAGTCAGTTTTCAGTGTCAGTCTTTTTTCATTGTTAGTCAGTTTTGTTCAGTTACGAGATCTCAATAAATTATGTTTTGTTCTTTTACGAGATTTTAATGACAGTTGGTTTTGTTCCATTACAAGATTACAATGACGGTCAGTTTTGCTGGGTTATGGGATTTCAATGACTGTCAGGTTTTTTCAGTCATGACAGTCCATTTTGTTACTACCTGAGATTTCAGTAACAAGATGTTCCCTAATGAGATTTTAATGACAGTTGGTTTTGTTCCATTACAAGATTACAATGACGGTCAGTTTTGCTGGGTTATGGGATTTCAATGACTGTCAGGTTTTTTCAGTCATGACAGTCCATTTTGTTACTACCTGAGATTTCAGTAACAAGATGTTCCCTAATGAGATTTTAATGACAGTTGGTTTTGTTCCATTATGAGATTTCTTTGATGGTCGGTTTTGTTCAGTTACGAGATCTTAATGATGGATGGTTTTGTTCAATTGCGAGATCTCAATGACGGTTGGTTTTGTTCCATTAAAAGATCTTAATGATGGTCAGTTTTATTCCGTTATGAGATTTCAGTGACAGTCGAGTTTGAAACGATTCAAACTGTTGATTTTGTTTTGTGATGAGATTTCAATGACGGTTTTCAGTGTCAGTTTTGTTCCATTACGACACTTCAATGACGGTCTGTTTTGTTCGGTTACAAGATTTCAATGACAACCGGTTTTGTTTCATTTTTTTACAAGATTTCAAAGACAGTCGGTTTTGTTTTGTTACGAGATTTCAATGACACTCTGTTTTGTTCCTTTATAAGATTTAAATAATGACCTTTTTTTTATTATGAGATTTCAACGCCACTTGGTTTTGTTTCTTAACAAGATTTTAATGACAGTTGGTTTTGTTCAGTTTCGAGTTTTCAATGATGGTTGGTTTTGTTCAGTTAAGAGATCTCAATGACAGTCAGTTTTCAGTGTCAGTCGGTTTTGTTCTGTTATGAGATTTCAAAGGCGGTTGGTTTTGTTCCTTTACGAGATTTCAATGACAGTCGGTTTTCATTGTTAGTCAGTTTTGTTCAGTTACGAGATCTCAATAAATTATGTTTTGTTCTTTTACGAGATTTTAATGACAGTTGGTTTTGTTCCATTACAAGATTACAATGACGGTCGGTTTTGCTGGGTTATGGGATTTCAATGACTGTCAGGTTTTTTCAGTCATGACAGTCCATTTTGTTACTACCTGAGATTTCAGTAACAAGATGTTCCCTAATGAGATTTTAATGACAGTTGGTTTTGTTCCATTACAAGATTACAATGACGGTCGGTTTTGCTGGGTTATGGGATTTCAATGACTGTCAGGTTTTTTCAGTCATGACAGTCCATTTTGTTACTACCTGAGATTTCAGTAACAAGATGTTCCCTAATGAGATTTTAATGACAGTTGGTTTTGTTCCATTATGAGATTTCTTTGATGGTCGGTTTTGTTCAGTTACGAGATCTTAATGATGGATGGTTTTGTTCAATTGCGAGATCTCAATGACGGTTGGTTTTGTTCCATTAAAAGATCTTAATGATGGTCAGTTTTATTCCGTTATGAGATTTCAGTGACAGTCGAGTTTGAAACGATTCAAACTGTTGATTTTGTTTTGTGATGAGATTTCAATGACGGTTTTCAGTGTCAGTTTTGTTCCATTACGACACTTCAATGACGGTCTGTTTTGTTCGGTTACAAGATTTCAATGACAACCGGTTTTGTTTCATTTTTTTACAAGATTTCAAAGACAGTCGGTTTTGTTTTGTTACGAGATTTCAATGACACTCTGTTTTGTTCCTTTGCGAGATCTCAATGACAGTCTGTTTTGTTTCTTTACGAGATTTTAGTGACGGTCGTACCGACCTCAAGAGGCGCACTAGCAAAGGATTTTAGAGACTGTGGTCTTTAACCTCCTTGTTAGTGTGCCCGCTTCCTATGCCGGTGACCTGGGTTCAAGTCCCACTCGGAGCAGGTGTGAGTAGAACCCTGAGGGTATATACTTACAACAGAGCAAATGTTAATCTCTGAACATATTTTTGTAAAATGTGTTGTGAAAATGAAATGTAAATATATATCTCCATTATTTTTTTTCCAGATACCAGATATTTTGACAATCAAATACACATATACACATAAATACTTGCATCTGGTCAAGGATTAGTGTTTTTATTATTATTATTATATTGTTGTTATTATTATTTATCTATTTATTTTTATTTTATTTTATTTTATTATTTTTTTTTATAAAAGGTGTTTTCATGCATGTTTTGCCAGAGTTTTTGTTGCATTTACACTGTTCTGACCAGCAGAGGTCACCAGCGTGTGGTGTTTCAAATGCTTTGAAACGGTGAATCATTTTGCAAAGCAATTGGTTCAATTTTTTAAAATCTTCGAAAAGCTTTGTTTCTCCCATCACAAGTGTAATGTATTTAAAAAAAAACTTTTTTTCCAACATGTGGATGTGCTATCAACAATTCACCCTTTGCTGGGAGTTGGATTGACAGGCCAATCATAACACTCAATCTGCCGTTTTGTCTGACAAATTAACCAAACTGTAGAGTTAGTAGATTGACGTTGGTGGACTTGTAACTGAGACCAGCTAGTGAAAACTGTGCAGGTAAACTTGCACTAGAGACTGCGGTCTTTGGTGTTCTTGTTAGTGGGCCCGCCTCCTATGCCAGCGACCTGGGTTCAAGTCCTGCTTGGAGCGGTTCAGATTGCACAGGTTACAGACATACATTTAAAACATGGTGTGTGTTGAAATCTTTCTGCGGTTAGAAATATTTTGTAACAATATAAAATTAATCATTTTATTCAGTAAGGATGTGTTAAACTGATAACAAGTGATAGTAAAGACTTATATTGTTAAAAAAAGATTTCTGTTGTGAATAAATTCTTGTTCAATGAATCCTGAAAAAATATCACAGGTTCCAAAAAATATTAAGCAGCACAACTGTTTCCAACACTGATAATAAAACAGCTTTGCATCACAGAAATAAATAATATTTTAAAAAAAACCCATTATTTTAAATTGTAATAATATTTCACAATATTACGTTTTTTTCTGTATTTTTGATCAAATAAATGCAGGCTTGATGAGCATATGAGACTTATTTCAAAAACATTAAAAAATAGTAATAAAAAAAAAAATAGCTTCCATGTAAGTTGTAAGAACTAAATAAAGTACTATATCATTTGTGATGTGAAACAAACTAACTAATTAACTAACTAACTAACTAACTACCTGCATGGTATGTGATGTAATGTAGGGATTATTTTTGCCCCAGGGTTACACCCCTTATTTTTTGGGGTTTATTTTAACCCTTTATACAGTACAGTTTATTGCGACTGCACTGGGGCATTAGGACCCACTCAGGCCACAGGTTGATCAGACCCGCTGGCCTCTCTAACACCTCTTCCAGCTGCTACCCAGTAGCAGTCTGGAGGTCTCCCATCCAGATATAGACCGGGCTCAACCCTGCTTAGCTTCAGTGGGTGTGCAGGTGAAAGCTTCAGGTTGACCGCCTGCAGCAGTCAACCTGAAGCTTTCACCTGCACACCCACTGAAGCTAAGCAGGGTTGAGCCCAGTCTATATCTGGATGGGAGACCATCTTTCCAACCATAGATCCTCTTATGTAGCAAAAATATATGGGAATATACTGCAAAATATTACATAATACATTTCCATGTATGGAAAACTAGTGCTTATATTTTTCAATGTACTGCAATATATACATCTATGGCTATATATTGATACAATATTTAGACATGAAGACAAAATAGCATTATATGTAAAATTCATAAAGTTGCGTTATTTCATGTGTTTTGTTCAATAATAATATAGGGGGAGATCTGTTAGTGTTTAATGTTCTATTATTTTGGAATTTAAAATGGTTTCTGGTATGTCTGAGTTTTTGGGGTTACCATTGTACTGAAGAGTAGAGCCTGCGGTTAGGTTGAAATACACACACATGTCATTTATGTAAAGACATGAAAGAGTATGATTGGCTTTTTGGTAAATGGTTTAGTACATGATGGTGTGCTTGTGCTATTGTTAACTAAATGTATAAAACATATATATTGTTAAAGTTCACAACATATAAAAGGTATAATGCCTTATATATTGTCGTGTGTGTATGTACTGCTTATGTCACTGTTCTCAAACTCAATTCCTAGAGAGACACAGTTCTGCACAGTTTTGTTCCAACCCTAATCAAACACACCTGATCCAGCTAATCAAGGTCTTCAGGATTACTAGAAACTTCCAAACAGGTGTGAGTTGGAGCTGGTTGGAGCTATAAACTCTGCAGGTCTGTGGCTTTCCAGGAACTGAGTTTGAAACCACAAACTCACTTCATTTTGAATTTTCTTCCCCCAGAAAACAAGAAAAAACATAATGTTATTTTACTTAAGTATCTGGATTTAAGAATTTTTAGATATTTAGACTGGAAACAAAGCAAAAACACCAAATGAGAAAAACATTTCTTGCAGTGTAATATATTTACATTACAAACCCTGTGTTATTGCAACATGAGATCACGTTATTTTGCAGAAATTAGTTTAATAAAAATTCTAAGATGACACACAAAGACATCAAGAATCAGCACATGAATCTCAACAATGGTGACAATCAAAAGTGTCATGCCATAATGCATGCTGGGAAGAATAGTACAAAACTCCCAACATGCATCACATCATGAATAAATTATGCAGCTGAATTGTCCTATTATTTTCTTTAATTCTAACTATTTTCTTTTTTTTTTTTTTTTTTGTTCTGTCTTTTAGTAGCTTTTTGTGATGTCCAGAGTTGATCTGATTGTCTGACTATTTTGTTGTCACCATTGTTGAGATTCTTACGCTGATTGCTCATATTTGCGTTTGTCATTGTGATTTATTGTTTTCTGTTCATGGTTTTTATTTTCAATCTATTAATTGATTTCTGTAATATAGTGTGATTTCATGTTGCAGTAAGACAGGGGTTGTAATTTAAATGTATTAATGGCACAACACAATTATTTCAAATTACATCAGTGACTCAGGCTACTTCATGACAACTATAAAACCATCAATAGCTTAAAAAACATCATCTGATCTTGTTTCAGCTTTCTTTGTTACTGCAAATGTGTTTGACAAACACACTGTCACAGCAGTTAAAGAAGACAACATATTAATAGAGTTAAGAGCCTAACTATTGGAAATACCAGTCACCATTATGGTAACTTCAAATAAAACAAACATGAGCGTTAAACTTCTGTAGATGAATGACAGAAATAAAGTCAATCTGGGTAGCGTTTCCCAAAAGCATTGTAAGCCTAAGTTGATTGTATAGCTCCATTGGTGGCAATGGTTCTAAGATCAACTTAAGCTTACTATGCTTTTGGGAAATGCTACCCACACTGTAAAAAATGACCGATATTTTAATGTTAAAAGACTGTAAAAATGCTACGGTGAAAAATAGTTAATTAGTTACAAAAATTTTCCGTACTATATATGGTGAATAACTGTAATAGATCTAACAGTACATTTAATGTAATTTTACGGTAAAATACCATTAAATTTACAGTTTTAGGAAGTGAAAATTAACAAGTCATTGTATAATTTACAGTGAAAAACCGTAAATTGATATTCCCACAATTCCCTGCGTGACACTTCACATTTGATGTATTTTTGATGAAATAACTTTGTTTCTTCTTAGTTTTTCTTAGTTTTTTTCCCAATTTCTAATGTACATTAGGGTTTTATGTTACATCTAATGTTGTTAAATTAATGTTTATTGCATTTTTAAAATGTCATGTGTGTTACCATGATGGTGTTTAGTGTGTGAATGACACTGTGTGCACCCTCTATATATTAGTAGCTCTGCCTTCCACTGTCTGGTTGGGCCACTCAAGTATTAAAAAAAAAAAGATGCACAGAATAAACATCTTCAGTGGCACAGCAGTAGTGAGAAAGGCTTACAGACCTGGCTTTTAATGCGATTGACGAGGGTTCGAATCCGTCTTTTGCCGAGCTTGCATTTATTTTCAAAAAAAAAAAAAAATGAAAATAATGTTTTAAAAGTGGAAATAAACTGCGAACGAGTGTTTAATAATATTAAAAGTGTTTATTGGGTAGGGTTAGAGGAAGGTGTAGGGAGGGTTTTTATTCTCCTAATAAGGCAGCATCCATTTGATAATTTTCATAAATATAATCATTTACATTCTATGATATTATTGCATCCTGTTAATGTACAAAAATACTGAGGTGCAAATAGTATCTGCCAATATAAAGTAAGATAGCATCTAATTACTATTTACTCTTATTGCAAATAACTGATACTTTTACATGGTGTAAATAAAATCTATCGCTATTTTCACCTAGTGTAAATAGAATATATTGCTATTTTCAATTAGTGTAAATAGCATCTACAGCCATTTCCACTTAGTGTAAATTAGCATCTACCGCTAAGAAAATATACTATTTTCACTTAGCGTAAATAGCATCTAATTGCTATTTACACTTAGTGCAAATAGCCGCTGCCATCTTAAAATATATCAGTGCCATTGTTTTGTCTCAAGATGTACACCAGTAATGTTTTTGTCTAGGGTACCTTTATAAAAACTACTTAAATGTCCTAATTGAACTAAGGTCTAATCCTGGCTTAGTCAAAGCCCTGTCTGTGAAACTGGGCCTTAATGTCTTTTTTATCTTCAGTTGATTTCATCTAAGGCTGTGGCTGAAGTCAGTTGTACATGAACAATGCCAGTAGCTGGGCATTGTTCTGACCAACAAATAGTCAGTCTGAAAATTATTGAACAACAGCAGTTTGCTACTTCACTATTCATCAGTTGTCAGTTTATCAAAGTTTAAATTATATAAATGTTTTATAATTTATAGTAATCCATATAAACACAAATATCCATGAGGTTTTGGAGGTATTTTATTTGGTTTAATGACTCAAGAGTCAAAAATTCCACACATGACAAAACAAACATTACACAAAGTCACATGAGTTGCTGTGATTTAAGGGTGCTGGTTTAAATGACTCTAGACTCTAGGCAAGACAAGTTAACACAAGCATACATAATGAAGTGATCAAACTCCATACATTTTGAAATGCATCACTCAGACACATTTGGGTTAATTTATAGGAAAGTTAATGATCATTAGGGAGCACTTTATGTTATTCCTGGACTGTGTACCTCAAGGCAACCATTCACCCCACACACATTTGTCTTCGAGTTGGATTCATGTTTTAAACTGTCATTTTATTGCCATCAGTATGACCTAGCAACTTTGCTAAGTGATACTGATGTGTTTTCTTTGTTGTGAGGTACTCCTGTCATTGTCTGAGACACCTTCTTTGCTTAATGGGGAGCCGTTTCTTCTGGTGTCTCACCATGAAAGTGCTGAGGGAATGTACTCGAGGGTAACATCTGTCCTGTGGAATCTTATATGGGTATTCAGTCTGTTATAATCAGAGAGGGAGACAAAGAAAGTGAGTGAGATACTTCATGGCAAAAAATGATCATGTTTGAACAAAAAACTTGCCGTGGGCGATGGCTAGAAT
This sequence comes from Mylopharyngodon piceus, assembly GCA_039654765.1. Lineage (NCBI taxonomy): Eukaryota > Metazoa > Chordata > Actinopteri > Cypriniformes > Xenocyprididae > Mylopharyngodon > Mylopharyngodon piceus. The sequence continues at coordinate 14,075,520 of CM077438.1, forward strand.
GATGAGAAAAGAGGGTGCTTGTTTACCTTTGGGTTTGGGGTGCATCAGGGTCAGAGGCAGCTCCACTGTCACATCACTGTAAGGAGAAAACAACAGGTTAGATAAAAGGCCATTTCTGATTTCCCATAATGCATTTGAACTGTTTTCTAATTTTTGATTTACCTTGCTGTCAGTCCTCCCAGCAGACTGCAAAAGAGAAAGCAGAAACAGATTATAAAGTATATATAATTTTAGTTCAAATATGGTTACAAAAATAATTATTTTATTTGTATTTTTAGTAATATACGTATTTTTAGTAGTAGTATTTTAGTATGCATTTTTTTTAGTAATAACATTTTTAGTAATATATATGTACAGTATATTATATATAATGTGTATATAACTAAATATACTATATTAATATAATTAAAATTATTATTATTATTACTGAAACAAAAATTTATTGTCAGTTTAGCATAAACTGGAGAGAAATCCTTACCCTCCACCTGATACCATGAGGTTAACTTTGATCTTGTAGGACACCAGAATTCCCAACATCTCCTTATCCATTCCTGTCCTTATTCTGAAGAAAGGAAGGAAAAGTAAATGAATAATTAGCAACTGGTAAAAAAAAAAAAAATGTTTCATTGTTCATTCATTTACGTATTAACTCAAGTCAGATTAGAGGTAATAGTTACTAAAGAGTTCACATCAGTATAGTACCATGGCGAATGTGTTATGTATAAGGAGAAGTTCATTACAGCCTACAAATAAATACAACTGGATTATGAGCACATTTTTTCATTTCTATTGGATGCTCTATAAAACTCTTTTTTTTAAAGATGAAACAAACACTCACATAGTGGTTGAGGCCAAATTGGTGTCTTCATCTTTAAGTCTGCCGTCCAGAGCCAGGCCACGTTTCTCCTTGTTGTTTGCCAATAAAGGAAGGATCTCAAGGGATTTTTCAAAATTAGCACTGCCTTCTATAGTTTCCCTGCAGTTAGAATTTGAATCACATCGGTTAGATAACTTACGACTGATCACTGAAGAAATCTTCAGTTTGGCTGACATACATGCATATCACAGTCAAAGAAAGTAACACTCACGCAAACTCTTCACTCAGCACATTCTTGGTGTACTTGTCGGCTGAGTACAGAACGACGTCTGTGGTTTGGTCAACTATGAGAGTAATGGATACAACATCAGTTCATTCAAATATACAGCTATATTTATTATACCACCTGATGGAATGATTAACTCTGATTGGTCAGTGATGGCATTATGTAATTATATATATATATATATATATATATATATATATATACTGTATAAAAGAATGAGAAATAAAATAAGTACACTTATGTAGGAAATCGTTTGCCAGGGCCAACAGTGAATTATACTAATTATATACATAAGTGTACTTATTTTATTTCTCATTCTTTATGCATATTAAAATAAGTTAAATAACTTAAATGTCCATTTATTGATTTATATGGAAGTGGTCATGTAATTAGTTGGATAATATACAATCAACCGGTCATTATAGCAAAAGAAGCTCCTTCGGTACAATACAATCACCCTGTCAGGGGTTATACTTTGTAATATTGACAGGATTACTCTACATTACCTGTTACACACAACTTGTGAATCATTTGAAATTGCTTTTGATCAATCTCACCTGTAATCTTTATTTTTTTCACAACTTTGTTGGTCTCATTCTTGACCTTAACACTGATGGGGATGGGATCGCCATGGTAGTAGATCTGTCATCAATAGGAAAAAGACACATGAATTTCTTCTTGATTTGGTAAACATCAAAGCCTACAGTGCATTATAGATTACATACTTCCTTGCCCAGAGAGGCTTCCAGAAGAACAGGCTTATCAGACATCATAAAGCTCTTGCAGAGCTCAGCTTTCTGTCCAGATCCTGTGTTATCAGGAGCGAACTGGATTTTACGGATAATAAGGCGGCAAGTGTCCCTGAGGGAGACGAAAGAAAAAAATATTTGTAAAAATTCAGTAAAACAGTTAACAAAGGATTAAATGTGCAAAATAACCTAAAACAAACCTACTTCTTGTCGATTTTCTCATCGGGGTCATCAGCTGATTTGGCCACATAGGCCTTGACCTCAAAGTCAACACCGCAAGCCTTCAAGAATAGAACCATGAGCAAGTCCATTCAGCACATTTCTATTTGAAGACAATATAAATTCGCTCTAATTTCATCTCACCTTTCCTTTGTCATCTGGGCCAGGCTGAAGTGTAACAGAGCAGGGGAGGTTGGTAGGGATCTGAAAGAAAAAGTCACATCAGTTATATGAGGACTTTTTTTGAGATAAATGGTATACAAATAATAATTGTAAAATGATTACTCCTAATCATTGTCTGTGTTATGTTACTGTCTGATTCACAGTGTAAATGAAATATTCTGTTGTTGGTACTGGCTGATGACTTACATTAAAAGTGAAGGGATGGCCCTGCTCTCCAGCTTTCTTCAGGAGAGTGTCATGCATCTCTGTCAGGGTGGGTTTGTGGCCTGCGTCAGGATATAGCTGTATGTGCTGAATCCAGATGTCTTTTCTGAAGGAAAGTCCAATCACATCCAGGTCTTCACGACCATAACGGAAAGCGCAGGCCAGCTGAATCCAAACTGCATGAAGCAACATAAAGCATTGTTTTTTTTTTGTTTTGTTTTTTTAAAAAATACATAAATCCATCTGTTTTTTATTTGTTCTATTGTCTTAAAATCATTTGACCCTTTTTTTAGAAAAGTATGAATGATGAATGAATGAATAAATATATTTTTTATCTACATACATTTATTATCTATACTTTTCTATTTATACTTTTATTTTTATTTAGAAATTATAATACTGACAATACCTTTTTTGTCTCCAAGGTCTGCTGGGTCAATTTTCACTACACCCTCTGTTTAGAATAAGAAACAATTCAAATTTAGTTGTTGGATATTACCTGTTGTCTGTGTTTCAATAATAAATGTAGGCAGTTTCTCACCAACAGGGTCAACTGAGTCAACATGGTCAACAAAGTCTCTCTTCCCCAGGTAGAGAGTGAGCTGAAACATAAACAGTGCATTACACTCATGTATTTCCACATAATATGAAAATTCAAGCATGAATCTGTCACAATAAATTGAAGAATTGACAAATAAGAAAGTCAGTTAAGTTCAGTCATACCTGGCCATTTCCACTGGTCTTTTTGTAAACTCTGAACACACAAAAAAGAAAAAGAAAAAAGAAAACTAAGGAACAGTAAGATATATGGTTGATGGTGTAGTAAACACTGATTAAACAAGATAAAAAATCAGTGTTACAAAAATGAAAATCTGTAAAGCCTGACTATATATACATTGCAGAAGGTGTCAAAGAGGAGTGAGCAGGTGTCCGTTGTCCTATTAGTCCTATACCTCAGGTATTAACCTCTTTAGCCACCTCTACCTCAACAATGTATTTGAATTCGCAGGTTTGACCTTTTTGCCCTGTGTGCATCACGTTGTTAAAGCTTAGTATTTTAAGACACTTCAAAGCCAAGTCCTGGACTACCCTCTGCTATTAATCCAGGCTCCATCAATGGAGGCAGCTTGTGTTTACTCCAAAGGAGATGCCTGGTAATTGATTGTGACTGCGGCTTATGACACGTTCATGCTGGACTCCAATGAATGTTCCTACTTGATAAGATCTATTCTAAACTTTCAAGAACATCCTCAGTGCGGCGTGTACAGTAATTGTTTTTCTCAGTATGTGATGCTTCTACTGTTAAATTTTCCTTATTAATAACATCCCATCCTATCCTATCCTATCCTATCCTATCCTATCCTATTTAGACATTACATATAAAGTGGCTTATTAATATTATATTAATATATTAATTAAATATTAATTGATCTTTCAGATGATTCAAAATATTAAAAATGTTTGTGATTTGCACTTTGAATTGACCCTTTGTCATTGCTTAGACCTAACCCAATGGGTCAATATTTCAATATATCAATTAGCACAAAAATTTGGAAAGTGACAAAAAAAAAAAAAGAGCATGCAATTTCAATAGAAAATATAAAAAGAGTTACTCTGAACTGACTCCGCACTTGGTAAATACTATGGTGAAAAGTATGATCCAGCAATAATAGAGTTCATCAGGAGGCCTAAATTGTTTTTCTGCTTTCTCCAAATCTTTAATAAATTGTTTTGGTATTGAAAAGCACAACAAGTCTAAGGCTAAATAAAACAGTAAAATGTATTTAGAAAACCTTTTGTTTTCTATATGTGAGTATGACAATTCTCAAAGGTGAAAGCAAAAAGGAAAGAATACTTACTTGTCTGCCATTGTACAATGATTTTCCTGAAATAAATAAAATAGGTAAGTGAATATTATGAAGAGTGATTTTTTAAAAACAAATGTAAAGGCCTGTTGTCAAGGTGACATCTGAATGTGAGGCTCTCTCACTGCGTGAGTGTGTTTATGTGTGTGTCTGTCCCCACTCTTTATTACAAGACATGATTTGTGTTTGTGTGATTGAATGTGGTAATAATCTGGGCTTTAAGCTTATTTTTACATGCAAATTGCATGGATGGGATATATTTTGACAAAAAATAACATGAAGAGAAATAATCCAGGTTGTGAACACAATATTCAAATAGAAATGAAAAATAATCTAAAACATCTGTCCAATATCAGTTATGCTGATTGATTGGCTCTTCACAGGAAGACAATCTCAATGCAGTCAAATATTGGTTGCACACAGGTTAAATGAATATTCACAAGACCCTGCTGATAATAACTTTTTTAAAGTAAAGTCATTGAGTTCTTACCTGTTCACTGGTAGGGCGATAGGGCGATCTGCTCCCTCTCTGGTAATCCGCAGCCCGTCTGGTGTAGTCAGAGAGTGAAGATGACACTCAGAGGCACAGGGTTTTATACTCGGACCTTTGCTCTGCTGGCTTGTGCTGCTCTGATTTAGACGCAGTTGTCTTTCTGTCAATCCAATTAAACACTTAACCTGCTATTTAGGGCTACGACATGTTTATAAATAAAAATGGGGAATTAAACCAAAGAACTGGAGAGATTGCAGTGGTTTAGTCTAAAATGTATGACGTTTCTATCCCTGGAAATGAAAACATTAAACAAGAAAACAATAGAATTATGACAGTACTGTCTTGGGACTGGATTGGTATCTCAATTAGTCTGATTTACAATTGACTTGAAACAGTAAATTGTCTTTTTTTTTTCTTTTTTTTTTTAATTTTCAGTGTATTTTTGGTTTTATATCAAAACTATATGTCATAGCCTTTGTTCTAGTAGTTTAATAACAAACAATAAGCTCATTTTTAATGTTACAAGGTACAGTATTGTACACTGAAATGTTCTTTGAAAGAGGATTTTTTGCATTCCTTTAACAGACTTCACCAAACTATTAAGTTAACCTAATTTATGTAACCATAATTTATGTATAATGCTTTACTCACCTTTCAAATGCTAAACAATAAAAACAAGGCAAAAAAAAAAAAGAAAAAAAAAAGAGTTGACAGTTTAGCATGAGGACGATTTTGTGTGTGTGTGTGTGTGTGTGTGTGTGTGTGTGTAAAATTGGTTGTTTTTATAGATTCAACTTTATTGTGATTGTGCAGAGTACAAGGACAGTGCCAATAAAATATGGTCTAACCAGAAGTGCATGTAAGAATGTACAGTAGCATCTAAATAAATTGTGCAAATGCATAAATATTATTTTTTTTATAATAGTTAAAGCATTATGTCAGGACTGTTAATTTGTCTATGCTAATCAGTTAAATAAAAAACAGTAATAAGTGATAAACAGTGTAATAAACAGTAGAATAAACAGTAGAAAGTGAGGTGAAGACCTCAAGTTTGGTCCTATGAAATGTCCATCATCACCTAATTGAGATACCCCAAATATAGATCTTTTTATTTAACATGGCCTCAGTATATAAAAGTAAATAAAATATTCCTATATAAATCAAAGCAGGCTGCAGTTGGAATATGAGCAGGATACTCACACCTGCAAATATTGCCTATTTAAATTACACAAGGCTGAATGGGTCAAACTTCAAAACAACCGTGAGTGATGTCAGGACCTCCTCTGAGTATTTTAGATGCCCAGTAATACGATTTGGTAGACAAAACAAAGTGGAATGCCTAAACATAGACCATTCACCCTGCAAAGTACCTTAATATAGAACTGCACATATTGTTTGCACACAATTTTAGAGTGTATATATTGTATGTTTTCCATTATAAATCATTTATTTGTGCTTAAAACTACACAACATTGAAAGTTGGTTGCTTAATCAAGGAAACCCAAAAAGAAAGAGAATAGCCAGGATAAAACAGGTGTCTTGCTGCTCCAGATGGCCAACAGGCTTGGGAACCCAGTGACGCCTGGGCGTATAAGCCTTTCCTTATACGAATCCTTTTTGTATTGTGTGATGACCATTAAATTGTTTTCTTTATTATTTTAATTACATTCTTTTAATCCACACACATTAAAGGTGCTTCCTTACACAAAAGGTGTATGTAAGCTTATTATGAAATCCCAATTTGCCCAACACCACGTAAATCTCTTAACGTCACTGTTCACTGAGATGGCCTTTCCTTCCATCTGTTCCCTCCTATCAGGTACTGGCTGTCCAACTACATCATGTTAATGAAAAAGCTCTCCACCAATCCCAGGAGTTCAGATAGAGCAATCAGATGGCGCGTGTCTTGCTGGTGCAAGAAATGGCACCCTAAGGACATTTCTTGGGCGTAATCCACTTATTGCTAAGAATTCACTTAAATAGCTACAGTCGAGTCAAAACATTAAGTTAAGAATCTTTATAGTTAGGACATATTAAACGGCATCAAATTATCAAAGCATTCTTTAAAAAGTGTGATAGATTAATTGATTTAATTAAAGCAATGCAGTAAGTTAAAGTTATCACATAAATCTTACTTATATTGGGGACATTTTAATCACAATGATGTAACAAAAAATATATATATAAAATGCTTCATATAAGATAATGAATTACATTTTCAACCTCCACAATGTATATTTAAAAATAAATGAGAAAATAAAACGAGTCAGTAGCACCTTAGTCCCTAACTTCTAATATCTAGGGTCCATTTATAGTTCAAAGTGTGAAGACTTAGGATTTAATCCAAAGTTAATTACAGAAGAGCTCAATGGCAGCTGTAATTACACTTTAGGGAGGGAGTGGGCAGGCTTGTTGAGAAAGAGGTAAAGCCCAGGTAACAAAGTGTCAAAGACTGCAGTGCACATACAAAGAATTACTTATTTCTAAAAAAGTAAATAATCACAGAAAATATTTTAGAATCCTTCTGAAAACTAAGTCATATTTCACTTCTTGTATCCTTCATGAACAGGATTGTATAATATTTTTTTCCCTAAACTTTTATGACTTTTCTAGCCAACTACAGACCCTTTCAAACTTGCTTGAAATAATGGAGCAGTTTTGTCTTTGAATCATTTTTGAACTTTGAGTAATGATCCAACATGTTGTAAATAAATGACTTAAAGTGGATCTACACCATACCTCCTAAATATATACAGTGTTATACACATCCTCCCTAGATGGCATCTGTATCATCATTGTTTGCATGAAAAACTCACTAATGCCATATAACAGTATTTTTTTTTTTTTGTCTGGTGATTGATGTCCAGTTTGGTTCTGGTGCTGTTTACCCACAGTTGGCACAGATTGCTTCAGAGTTTAATCTCCCTTAATCTGTCTACACTCCCACTTTGTCCATAATGGGATTGTGTTGCCTGAGCACACAGGATGGATTCCCTCTTTATTAGAAAGTGCTTGCAGTCCTCTGTGACAAAACCAATGTCACTCAAATGAAGTAAAGACCTATGAACTCTGGCCCGACCTTTTGTAAATGCCCAAAGATCCCAAAGATCTGGATGGTGTTCAACACCTTCCAGGCATAGTTTTAGCATGGCTTCCATTGTGATTAAGCTTTTTAATCTTTGTTCTGCACATTCAGATTGAGAGTGACCAAACAATGAAGACTAAATATTCAGACTTTATTACGAAACATTAACGCAAAACGAAGAACAGAACATTTTTAGAATGCAGGATACCAGCATTTTTTTAGTTGATTTGCACAGCAGTACAATGACAATAAAGTCTTTAAATTTAACTTAAAGATACCTCCTTAAGAACACCTTAAGGAGTGGATTCCAGACACTCATAAAACTGATACAAAAGTCCAGGAGGGTGGTGGAGCAGAGGCGGAACAGGGGAAGGGATAGAGGGCCAGGTCCGAGTCGTGGAAGTGGGCATAGAGACCAAGGCGAAGCCGGCAGTTTAGGAAACCAGGGCAAAGCTGACAGTTCAGAGAGCCATTGTGGAGCAGGGACCTCCAAGGTGAAGCAGATGGAGTTGAGGACCACCATGACAGAGCTGAAGATGCAGAAAACCACCAGGGTGAAGCAGGAGACCAACATAGTGGTACAGGCGGAGCAGGAGACCACCATGGTGGTACAGGTGGAGCAGAGGACCCCCAAGGTGGAGCAGAAGATCACCACGGCGGAGCAGAAGATCACCACAGCAGAGCAGATGGGACTGAAGACCCCCACGGTGGTTCTGAAGACCACTATGCCAGCCACTTGCACTGACCTAAGTTATGGATCCATCACACTAGCGGTCACTCTCCTTCATTCTGGGACTGATCCAGTGATCAAGGAGATCCATGGCGAACGGCTATTGGAGCTCAGTACATATGGCCCTGGCGTGGCGGCCATGACGTGACGAGACTCTGGTGTGGCGGCCTGGCGTGGCAGCCATGACGTGACAAGACTCCACCGTGGCGATCATGACATGATGAGACTTTGGCATGGCGGCCATGATTTGATGTGACTCTGGCGAGGTGGACTGGCATGGTGCCATGATGTGACGAGACTCTGACGTGGTGGCCATGATTTGATGAGACTCTGGCGTGGCGACCATGACGTGACTAGACTCTGGCGTGGCGACCATGACATGACGAGACTTTGACGTGGCGACTATGATGTGACAAGACTCTGGCATGACGGCCTGGCATGGCAACCATGATGTGATAAGACTCTGGCATGGCAGCCTTTTTTTTAGCCCTGATGAAGGCCTGTGTGCCGAAACGCGTTGGCAAAATAAAATATTGATCTTTTAGCTCCATCTTTTGTTTATTTTGACCCCTTGACGTCACAAGTGTTGCTGGTATTGTCCATAAATAGCTTTGTTTTTATTCCATGCACCTTGTTGATTGTGTGAAGTTGCACCAGATTAACTACACAATGCAGCCTGGCGTGGTGACCATGACGTGACGAGTCTCTGTCATGGCGGCCATGATGTGACGAGACTCTGGCGTGGTGGACTGGCGTGGCGGCCATGATGGGATGAGACTCGGGCATGGCGGTCATGATGTGATGAGACTTTGACGTGGCAGCCATGATGTGACGAGACTCGGGCATGGCAGCCATGACGTGACGAGACTCTGGCATGGTGGCCATGATGTGATGAGACTCTGGCGTGGTGGACTGGCGTGGCGGCCATGATGTGACGAGACTCTGGCATGGTGGCCATGATGTGACGAGATTTGACGTGGCAGCATTGACATGATGAGACTCTGGCGTGGCGGCCATGACGTGACGAGACTCTGGCATGGTGGCCATGATCTGACAAGACTCTGGCATGGTGGACTGGCGTGGCGGCCATGATGTGACGAGACTCTGGAGTGGCGCCCATGATGTGACGAGACTCTGGCGTGGCGGCCATGACATGACGAGACTCTGGCGCGGCGGCTATGATGTGACGAGACTCTAGCGTGGTGGCCTGGCCTGGCGTGGCGTGGCGGCCATGATGTGACGAGACTCTGGCGTGGGAGCCATGACGTGACGAGACTCTGTCATGGCGGCCATGATGTGACGAGACTCTGGCGCGGTGGACTGGCGTGGCGGCCATGATGTGATGAGACTCGGGCATGGCGGTCATGATGTGATGAGACTTTGACGTGGCGGCCATGATGTGACGAGACTCGGGCATGGCAGCCATGACGTGACGAGACTCTGGCATGGTGGCCATGATGTGATGAGACTCTGGCGTGGTGGACTGGCGTGGCGGCCATGATGTGACGAGACTCTGGCATGGTGGCCATGATGTGACGAGATTTGACGTGGCAGCATTGACATGATGAGACTCTGGCGTGGCGGCCATGATGTGACGAGACTCTGGCATGGTGGCCATGATCTGACAAGACTCTGGCATGGTGGACTGGCGTGGCAGCCATGATGTGACGAGACTCTGGAGTGGCGCCCATGATGTGATGAGACTCTGGCGTGGCGGCCATGACGTGACGAGACTCTGGCGCGGCGGCTATGATGTGACGAGACTCTAGCGTGGTGGCCTGGCCTGGCGTGGCGTGGCGGCCATGATGTGACGAGACTCTGGCGTGGCAGCCATGACGTGACGAGACTCTGGCGTGGCGACCATGACGTGACGAGACTCTGGCGTGGCGGCCATGACGTGACGAGACTCTGGCGCGGCGGCTATGATGTGACGAGACTCTAGCGTGGTGGCCTGGCCTGGCGTGGCGTGGCGGCCATGATGTGACGAGACTCTGACGTGGCTGCCATGATGTGACGAGACTCTGGCATGGCGGCCTGGCATGGCAGCCATGACGTGATGAGACTTTGACAGTGCGGCCATGATGTGATGATACTCTGGCGTGGTGGCCTGGCGTGGCTACCATGTCGTGATGAGACTCTGGCATGGCGGCCATGATGTGACCAGACTCTGGGGTGGTGGACTGGCGTGGTGGCCATGATGTGACGAGACTCTGGCGTGGCGGCCATGACGTGACGAGACTTTGACGTGGCGGCCATGATGTGACAAGACTCTGGCGTGACGGCCTGGCATGGCAACCATGATGTGATAAGACTCTGGCATGGCAGCCTTTTTTTTAACCCTGATGAAGGCCTGTGTGCTGAAACGCGTTGGCAAAATAAAATATTGATCTTTTAGCTCAATCTTTTGTTTATTTTGACCCCTTGACGTCACAAGTGTTGCTGGTATTGTCCATAAATAGCTTTGTTTTTATTCCATGCACCTTGTTGATCGTGTGAAGTTGCACCAGATTAACTACACAATGCAGCCTGGCGTGGTGACCATGACGTGACGAGTCTCTGTCATGGCGGCCATGATGTGACGAGACTCTGGCGTGGTGGACTGGCGTGGCGGCCATGATGTGATGAGACTCGGGCATGGCGGTCATGATGTGACGAAATTTTGACGTGGCAGCCATGATGTGACGAGACTCGGGCATGGCAGCCATGACGTGACAAGACTCTGGCATGGTGGCCATGATGTGACGAGACTCTGGCGTGGTGGCCATGATGTGACGAGATTTGATGTGGCAGCATTGACATGATGAGACTCTGGCGTGGCGGCCATGACATGACGAGACTCTGGCATGGTGGCCATGATCTGACAAGACTCTGGCGTGGTGGACTGGCGTGGCGCCCATGAGGTGACGAGATTCTGATGTGGCGGCCATGATGTGACGAGACTCTGGCGTGGCGCCCATGACGTGACGAGACTCTGGCGTGGCGGCCATGATGTGACGAGACTTTGGCGTGGCAACCTGGCGTGGTGGCCATGACGTGATGAGACTCTGCCGTGGCGGCCATGACATTACATAGACAGGATAATGTGCAATCAGCCGGACAGTGGCCCTAACTGCCTGAATCTATAAGTTTGGGCGCACCTGTCTGAATGGAAGAGTCATAGAGCTTTGGTTCGTGAGACACACTAGTAGCAACTTCCCGGCTTAGGGAAGGAAACAAAACAGCTTGGCTTTGCATTATGAAACTGCAAAGTATACTACAGAATGTCCATATACTGGTCCAATCAGGGTCACAAATTTATTTTCAGAGTCATTCCTGGTGCATCCTTGACCAACCATCCCTATTTCTATTTCTATTTCGTCTTATTCAACTAAAATCTAAAATTCTATTCCTGACTATGTGAATCACTACGCTCGGGGATCCTCTATCTGGAATGGAAGAGATTGAGAGTCAGGTTTGTGATTTTACACTAGAACTTACCAGTGTCTAGTGTCTATTCTCTCTTAGAGGTGGTAAACCACAGTACTTTATCAAATTTAAAAGAATACAAAAGAATATCAAAATAAGAGTTTATGAAAACAGAGAAAAGGTAATCGTGACACCCCTACAGGCTGCAACCTGTAATGTGCATTATAAAGTCAAAAAACTGTGTGTTTGACAATTGACAAGTGAAATGGGTCATAATTTGTGTTCAACCCAAGATCAGAAAAGGTCATTAGTTCTTGTGATCATTGTTTTATCACAATGCTTGGAGAAAGTTTAATTCAAATGTTTCATTTTCATACACCTTCAATGCATGCTTTTAGTAAAAATATTGTCACCAACGGTTGCAAGGAACACACAATGAAGATGAAGATCAGGTATAACATCTTCAATAATCCACTCATAAGGCAATACAAACAAGATAAGTAAAAACAAAAAAAAAACAACAACAACAACAACAAAAAAAAAAACGCTATGAGGAAACGTGACCAGACAACGAGTGAACAAAGACAGCAACTTAAATAGTGAGGCAAACGAGGGTAATGATGACAAACACCTGTGATGATTAATGAATTATTCATTAATGAATTAATGAATATACACCATGTTAAAGTTTTTAAATCTTTGTTCTAGACATTCACTCTCATTGTCCAGAACAAAGATTAAAAAGCTTAATCGCAGTAGTTAGCGTTAAAAGCCCTGGAACATGCCAGGAACATGCTGAGCACCATCCAGATCTTTGGGATCCTTAACATTTACTAAGGTCAAACTTCATAGGCCTGTCCTTAATTTGAGTGACTGCCAACACTTTCTAATATATATGTGCATGTGCATGTAGTGTATGGATGTCTGTCTTCTCCATGGCTATATGATTATCAACCTCATCAGAGACTTTCACTCTAATTGCTATATAAAACATAACAATTTTTTAATGTTTTTGAAAGATGTTTCTAATGCTCACCAAGGCTGCATTTATTTAATCAAAAATACAGTAAAAATATTAATATTGTGAAATATATTTACAATTAAAATAATTGTTTTCTATTTTAATACATTTAAAAATTTAATTTATTCCTGTGATGCAAAGCTGAATTTTCTGCATCATTACTCCAGTCTTCAGTGTCACATGATCCTTCAGAAATCATTTTAATATGCTGATTTGCAGCTCAAGAAACATTTATTATTTTTATTATTATTATCAATGTTAAAAGTTTTTGCTTCTATATATTAAATATATTTTTTCATATATTTTTATAATTATTGTTTGTAAGTAAGGTGATGATGTGGTGTGAGGTGGGAAGTAGGTATACGGCCGAGTGCGTGTCGACCTCTGTCCATGGTGCTGGATTTTATAACTCTTGTCCCTCACTATCTGTAAACACTTGCAATATAATCCAATCAGGTTTGATTCGAGTAAATTACACATAAATGTGGTTTCATGGACAGATTTTGTTGCGAGTAAGAGTGTCATATATTGAAGGTGTGACAGCAATGAGCAGATAAGTGCGGTCAAGGTGTCGTCGCCACTGCAGCATCCGCTCTGCGGCTGCTCGCTGCTTCTGCTGCCGCCGCTCACAGTCCCGCAGACAAAGTCATGGAGGGAGGGAAGTTGTGAGGCTAAAAAGTGGGTCTACATCCCCACGAAACGGGCAAATTAGAAACAATGGCGGAGGCTAATCCACTCAGGGGACTGCCCCGGATCCAGAGGGCTGCGGTAAGATGGATTCTTCTCTGTTTTGGACAGGGTTTTTGCTGCAGAACTGACAAACGCTAATGCGGGCGCTGGGTGGGAGTCTTGTTTGCTTTATATTAGTGAGAAACTATAAACAAGATCACGCGCGCGTTTGTAATGTTAACTGTTATTAGGACTCTGTGATAATTATTGCAGTAAGCAATGGTATGTTTTACATTTGATTACAGTCATGTGCAATGATCGCTACGTTTTTTTTAAACACACCTGACCACGCTTGTATCTCCATGTGTGGATTATGAGTATGGCTAACGCAATAATAATACATTATAGACTTTTTTTTTACTGTTTTATTGCTAGTAATTACACATATGCATCATAAGGGTATATTTTAACCTCTGCTGATTATGGGAGGCTAGCACAGCAATCAGAGTGAAAAGTGTGAGTGTCTCTGATGAAGTTTATTGGCCATCAGTCTATCAAAAAGGGAGAAGACAGACAGCCTACACTTACTTGTCAGCATTAGGTTAACAGAGTCAACAAATCCAGCCTTGGATTTCCATGGTTATTGATTGTCTTCCCAGGGTCTGAAAAAGTGCATAGTAGTTGCTTGTATAGTCAGACTGAATTTCCTGCTTTAATCAGCAAGAAAGGTGTAACAAAAGGCGTTTGTTTCACACTTTTAGCTTTTTAAAGGCTTTAAAAAACACATTTTACACAGCTCTGTATTTGATATTACTTTAACTTTTTCTGTGATTACTTAATTGCAATTTAAATATGTGCATCCATGGGGATATGTGGGTGTCTGACCTAGATTTCTACATCTATGAACACATTAGAAGTAGGAGGATGATATACAAGCTGCCACCTTGCTGTTTATGATTAAATTGTTGTCTTATTATTGCTCTTTAAATCAATTGTGGAATTGGAAACAAGTTGAACGTGCTGAAATTTCTGAAATATCACACCTCTTCCTCAGATGTCATTCCCTGGACATTTGCATTTAGTTCTAGTCTTGAGACCCAAAACCCACCTTCAGACCACTGGAACAGACCTCGGTTTCCGCTTCAGTCAGGACGACTTTGCGCTCAAGATGCCGGTAAGAGCTGATGAGATTCCTCTGTGATACAAAACAATAGTTTTTTTTTTATGATATAGTGATGAGATGCATATAACTGAGGTCTTGAAAAGCAAAACAAAGATCAAGTTGCAGCTATAATATTGAGGCCATAATCCCCACTGATTATGTGGGACAACATTTAATAGTTTACATCTATTTCTTTCAATCTTTATTTATCCATAACAAGGCCATTAAAAGGCCATTCCACCTTTACAAGGTTAGTCTGCTTAACGAATGGATTCTTAATCTTATTTAATTTAATTTTCATTAAATATTCTGTGCTTAATTAATTCTCTGGCTCTTTTCTGCCTTATTCAGATGATAATGCTGAGCTCCCTGTCAGACCTGCTTCGCTTCATTGATGAAAATCAACTGAGTACTGAGTTTGGTGGTAATTTGGATCAATGCCATAGTGACTGGATAGTTCTGAGAACGGTAAGCATCCTGCTGTGTAGTGTAGCGGCACATTGATTTTATGCAGGGAAATGACAAGATACTGTAACAAAAAATCCATTATATGCTCACAAAATGGAATTAAATCACAAAATTGCATTGTATGTGTCACTATTTAATGCTGATAAGAGAAATAAATCATATCTGTTTACTTCCTATTCATTATTTGTTATTTGCAAATCTAAATTTACGTAAATCTGATTTTAGATAAGGAGGCTTTGACAAAAAATTGCAATAAATGCTGAGTAATGCATATTTCTGTCTGTGCTGCCCCCTCCAGGCCATAGAGAGTTTTGCAGTGACAGTGAAGGAAATCGCTCAACTACTGCAGACATTCGGCACAGAGCTGTCTGAGATTGAGCTGCCTGATGAAGCCAGTGGCATTGAGTACCTACTTAGATCACACACTGAGAAATACAGACAAATGAAGGTATGGAGATGAGTCTCACAGTTGAGTAGGCCTATGTATTATGCACATTTAAACAGTGGTGTGTTCTAATTTTATATAATTTTATCTAATGCAAGTTATATTATCACCATAGACATTTTTAAATTTAATAGATTTTTTAAAGTTGAATAGAAAAAAATAATATGAATTTTTATGGTGAAAGTTTTTTTTTTTTTTTTTTTTTCCATATTTCCATAATTTATTTTTTAAATATTATTTTATACATTTTTGGCAGACTTTGTTTTTAACATTAAAAAAGTTGTTAACATGTAAAAAAAGTTTTAATACTGGAATAAATATTTAAGTGATTACTGAATGAGATATATGATTTGAAAACTATTAGGATGACATTAGGTCAGTTATGAGGGAAGGACGCCAGCTGCTCTCAAACCTTGAGGCCTCAAAAGCAGAGGAAGGTGCTGCAGCAGAAGACAGAGACATCAGCCAAGACAAAGAAAGAGTGCAGAGGTACATATAGTATTACTCACCAGCAGAGTAAGTAAATCATTGTCAGCTCATTGTCAGCTCTTTCGGGGAGCTGAATAACTCTCCAATCAGTAGGCTATTCGTGTGATTTAGGTAATCAAAAACATGCAGTATTTATTGCTTCCTTTAATTTTTATCCTCCTAGTATTGGATTGGTTGATGTCCATTTAACTTCCACTAATTCACAATGGATTTTGTGTCAATCTTTAAAATGAACTTCAGCTTATAGGCTCTGTGTGTAAAAATCAGGTAGACTCTTTCCTTGTGTAAAAATTTTTCATGTTCCATTTGTTTATTGCAGGCTTGTGGCACAGTTACGGGACATGGAAATGGCTTTTGATGGTTTTTTTGAGAAACACCACCTCAAGCTTCAACAATACCTTCAACTCCTCCAATACGAGCTGAGTTTCCATGAGGTACATACCAGTGTTGGAGTAACAAGCTAAAAGTGGTGACTGTACTAACTACATTAATAACACAGCTATAGTAGTAAAAAGCTTTTTCTAAAGATTCATGGTAAAGCACAACCTGCTACATTACTGTGTTGAATGTCATTGTACTTCGCATGCTTCTTAGATCAAGTTCGCTACCGCAAACACAATCTTTTGGCTCTCTCATTTATACTGTATGTAGTGCTCTAAAGTCCAATTTAAGGCCCGTTCACACCAAGGAAGATAACTATAACAAAAATGATAGAGATGTAGTTCTAAAAATTTATCTAAATATAAAAGAATGGACTCCACACCACAGCTATAACAATAACAGCACAAAGAGAAAAGATATTGTTGGAATCACTTTAGGATTTTTTTTTTCCTCAGCTGATGAACGATAAAAATTGACAGCCAATCATAATCCATTCCGCTTTAAAGAGCTTGAGCATTTAAAGTGGTAGACAACAAACCTGCCGTGCAGGTTAACATTTAAACGTTTAAAAACGTTTAAATGTAGAATAAACGTGCGATGGTGTGAACACTAATATAGTTATGATTATGGTTATCTTTAGTTATCATTCTTGGTATGAACAGACCATTATGTTAGTGATTCTGGTGGTCCTAAAGTGTACTCATAAAGCCCGAGTCATTCTAGTAAATTGGTTCGTCCTAAATGGTCCACTGTCGCATATACATTGGAAAGTCAGATTCATTCTATTGAATTGTTTTGTCTTAATTGATCTATTTTCTCATACGCAGCATTGGAAAGTCTGATTCATTCTAGTGAATTGGTTCATTTAAAACGGTCCACTTTTTTAAAACGGTCAACTTTTTTCTTATGTGTAACGGACGTAGGCCGGTAAGAGCTGTGCATTAAACCTCACTCTCCTGATCTCAAGAGGCGCTCTAGCAACTGACACTAGAGACTGCGGTCTTTAGCCTCCTTGTTAGAGTGCCCGACTCCCATGCCGATGGACATGGGTTTGAGTCCTGCTCAGAGTGGGCGGTTTGAACAGGAGAGGTTACATTGGTGCCGTGACCCGGATGGGAGTGAGGTTTAGGGGGGCAAGTGTAACGGATGTAAGCCGATAAGAGCTGTACGTGTAAACCTCACTCCCCTGATCTCAAGAGGTGCTCTAGCGACTGACACTAGAGCCTGCAGTCTTTAGCCTCCTTGTTAGAGCGCCTGGCTCCCATGCCGGTGGACCGGGGTTCAAGTCCCGCTCAGAGTGGGCGGTTCAAACAGGAGGGGTTACATATACAGCATTGTAAAAAAAAAAGTGGGTTTAATTTTAGTGAATTGGTTCATTCGGATGGTTATTGTCCTTTTTATGACTTCAACTCAAATTACTTTACTCTCACTGCATATTATGTTAATACAAACAATTTAACAGATGTGGGGGAAAAAAAATTAAAACTTCTATTGCAATTATACCAATGCAAAAGTCTGTTAAGATATTTTTGTGAAAAACTTGAATTAATGCAATATAAAATATTTATCTTAAATGCATTGTTGAAAATAGTTATTTGGTCTTTGTCTGTGCATAGATGGAGGCCATTCTGGAGAAACTTAGTACACAGGAGAAAGCCATTGCATCTGTGGGGACAACAGTGGCCCAGACGGAGCAGCTGCTCAAAGACCTCGAGATGCTGGAGACCACAGCAGAGGTTTAAAATTTTAATGGTTAAAATATTTAACCTTCTCTTTTTTACTAGGAAACATTCATAGAAAATAAAAAGAAACATGCCTTATTGAGATTGTGCTTCAGTTCAAATACATTACACACCACAAATGTTGATTGACGCTAATGTTGAGGCGAAACATCTTTTGACCTGTATTTTAACTGATATACACAAGTGTTTGATTAATAGCTGAGAGCGCTGTGTTGTTCTTGCAGGAGGAAATGGGCCGTGCTCAGATTATTATTCTGCATGGGCATCAGCTTGCAGCAAGTCATCACTACGCTCTTGCCCTAATAGTTCAGCGCTGCAATGAACTGAGGCATCACTGTGACACTCTCACAACAGCTCTGCGTGCCAAGCGGGCATCTCTCACGCGCATACGAGACCTTCTGTTGCGGTTGGAGGAGGTATTAACTATGCAAATGCAAGAAACATGTAATATATGCACTTCATGCAAAACATATACAGACTCTGCATATCTGTGTATGGGCAGACTGTGCGCTGGTGTGATGAGGGGGCCTATCTGCTGGCTAACCAGCTGCTGGATAAGTTTCAGTCCAAAGAGGGGGCGCAGGCAGCCCTTCGGGACATTGAGAAACTGATGGAGACGGCGCCCTCAGTCCTGCGGTCTAACCTGGACTTCCTCAGTCTGGAGTTTGAGGCAATACTCACACCACAGCTACAGGTACTGACAGACCTGAAAAGAGCACAAATATATACCCTTTGAGACCAGTATTGAAAATTGAATACAAAAATTATATTTATAAATTATATACTAATTATATTATCACTAAAAATGTAAGAAAGTTTAATTTAAAAATGTGCATTAATTTTATAATTTCTTTCTGAAATGTCCCTCTTTTGCTTTAAAGTCAAGATGGAACTAGCGACAGATATTTTCTTTCGTATTGTGACATACATCAGAGTGAAACGTATTAGCAAAAAGTGTGTCGCACAGGTATCTCTCATTAGCATTCGCTCCTGCGACCTCGTTCTGCTCCTACGGCTCTCGGCTCGCCCTGCTTCATACCATAGTAACGTTAATAAAATGTTAATACATTAGCTCATCCATGAACATGGTTTCTGCCTGAGTCCGTCGGATTCCTTTCCATCGGCTGTGGTGGTGAAGACAACAACTCAAAGCCATCAAGCTACGTCTTTGTTTTGAATAAGTGACCTCTAGTGGCGAAAATGACATATTGTGCCTTTAAACAAGTTTAAAAGGATAGTTCACCCAAAAATGAACATTTTGGGCCCTATCATACACCCGGCGCAATGTGACGCCAGGCGCGACGCAAGTGTTTTTTGCTAGTTTCAGCCCGACGCAGTTATCATTTTCACGTCCAGCGCCACGTTATTTAAATAGCAAATGCATTTGCACCCATTTGTGCGCCCATGGGCGTGCTGGTCTGAAAACGAGGTATGTTCAGGCGCGTTGTTGGCGCATTACTATTTTGAGGCAACTGAAATAGACTGCGCCATTGACCAACTGAAACCTGGTCTAAAGTCAATGGTGCGATATTTGTTTTGTTATTTAAAGAGCGTGTTAGTAATATGTGCCTATATGCGGGTGCACAATGTGCGTACACTCTGCTTATTCCACACACAGGAAAGTGCAGCAGCACACAAACATGCCAAATATTAAAAATAAAAGGATTACAATGTAAAAAATTATTATTGTGTGCATAAAGATAAAAATGCTTTGGTGGAATCCGGCTTTTTTCTGTAGATGGTCTGCTCACGTGCTTTAACCTCGCGCACAAGCAGATCCGTTTCCTCACTAGAGAAGCGTTCAGTTTTTCAGCTTGCAAATTCCGCCATATAAATAGCGAGTCCGCCATGGCGCTAGCGCAACTGGCTTTTAAAGGGAATGGGAGATGAGACTCTGATTGGTTTATTGCATGTTACGCCCAAAACACACCCAATACTCATTTAGGGACAACCCTTTTAGACCATGCGCCGGGTGCGCCAACCATTTTCCCGTCCTTAAACTAGCAAAACTGGATTCAGACACGCCCTAAGTGCACCCGCGCTGTGCACTTTAGAGCATGCGCTTAGATTGTTAAAATAGGGCCCTTAGTCATCATTTACTCACCCTTTTTTGTTCTAAACCCATATGCCTTTCTTTCTTTTGTGGAACATAAAATAAGATATTTTGAGAAAAGTCTCAAAAAAGTGTCTTCTTTTGTATTTAGTAGAATAAAGAAAGTCATACAAGTTTGGAACGACATGAGGGTAAATAAATGATGACATAATTTTTATTTTTGGGTAACTTTACCTTTAATATCTCACAGTATCTCATTTGTTTCTCTTAGACAGCAACAAGATTAAATGAACTTCCTGATTAATTGATTTTTCTCCTGGAAAAAATGCCTCAATCACACATATGTATAGAGTATCAAAACTGCGCTCAGATTTCTGAATTCTTTTTCTACAGTATGTCCTTAATCATCCTCTATTGATCAAGTGCCTATTTTAAGTTCACTCTCTTTTCCTTTCATGTTAGTCTCAGATAGAGGCTGTCACAGAGAAGGTATCAACAGTACAGGGAATGATCCAGAGCCGACAGGCTTGTCTGAGAAAACTGGCTGATATTCAGGTCAGACCCATCCAGCTGGTCGCTCCAAGGCCTGAGAACTCACCACGCTGCAAATCCCCTCTGTTCTCTCCTAAACACAGTATGTTTATCTATTTCAACCACATTTGCGCATGGTAAACATACTGTTTCCATTGGTCTGAATGTTTCCTGTCTTTTTCTAAGGTTTTGATGTGAACTCCAGTTTAAGGTTTTCTTTTGATCTTGCACTCCCTGGTAAAAGGGCCTCACGGAAAGGTCCCAGCACAAAGAAGGTTTGGCTGACCGACTTTGTTTCTTCTCAAAATCATACAAAGTGCACTTCTACTCGTTGCTGACAGCTTTAGGATCTTTTTCCTGGTTCTTGTAGATAGAGGTGATGCACGACTATGAGGAGAACCGCAGCTGTCTGTCCTACGGCCCAGATGGGGTTGAGAACCCCGACCAGCACAAACGGTGAGCATTTATGCAATATCTTGACAAAAATGTATGTTCACGAATCATTAATTCCTTCTCAACCTCCTCTCTTTGTCTGTCTCTCACCAGTCTCTTTCCCTTTCTGTCCTCATCTCTTTCTTCCCCTCTCTCCTCTGTTATTGCCCATGCATCCCTTGCTTCTCCAGCCATGTAATGAAGGAGCTGATTGAGACGGAGAGAATCTACGTGGAGGAGCTGCTGTCTGTTTTGCTGGTAATGTCTTGACGGAATGACCTTGAAATAATTGGTCTGTGTTTTGTTTTCCCTCATCCCATTTGCCTCACAGCTGTGATATAGTAGATGATCTTTGGATGCGCTCATTTTGAATTCCACATTCACATCTTTCATTTCACATTGTAGTTTATAGTGTCATGGTCTATTTTGAGTCAGAGCCTGATCACGTAATTACATACACTTTTTTTCTGATGTTTTCTGTACAACCATTGATAGAGACTGCCATATAAACAAAAACAAAGCGAACTGTGATGGCTCTGATCATTTGGATCACAATGATCATTGATCACAATGATTAAGGGTGCAACAAAAATGAAAAGTGTACAATTAGAGCTAATATAATAAACCGCTCTTTGATATTTAGAATATTTGTAAGTCATACATTTTTTTTTCTGTTCCTGGGTGACAGGGTTACAGGGCGGAAATGGATAACCCATCTCTCTCTAATATACTGCCATCTGTACTGAGAAACAAGAAAGAAGAGCTGTTTGGAAATCTGCCGGAGATCTATAAATTCCACAGCAGGTGAGAAATATGCCCACACACATGGATACATAAACACACATTCATGCTGATCATGTCTTTGTTGTGTAGGATATTCCTGCAGGACCTTGAGAGCTGCTTAAAGTCCCCAGAGAGAGTGGGAGCACGCTTTTTGGAAAGGGTGAGCAATTCTGTGTCATATCTATATATGTAAGGGCATTTCAACTAAATGCTGTTCCTTTGAACTTTCTATTCATCAAAGAATCCTGAAAAAAAAAAAAAAAAAAAAAAAAAATGAATCACATTTTTCACAAAAATATTAAGCAGTGCAACTGTTTTCAACATTGATAATAAGAAAGGTTTCTTGAGCAACAAATCAGCATATCAGATTTATTTTTTGAAGGATCACATGACAATAAAGACTGGACTAAGTTACAGGAATAAATTACATTTTGAAATATACAGAAAACTTTTTAAATTGTAATAACACTTCACAATATTACTGTTTTTACTGTATTTTGATCAAATAAATGCAGCCATGGTGAGCATGAGACTTCTTTCATAAACATGAAAAAAATCTTACCGACCCCAAGCTTTTGAGCAGTAGTGTGTGTGTGTGTGTGTGTGTGTGTGTGTGTGTGTGTGTGTGTGTTTGTGTGTGTGTGTGTGTGTGTGGGTGTGTATGTGTGTGTTTGTGTAATGCAGCAAATCTGTGTATCTTTAATGACATATCATAACATTTTTTGCTCACCAGCCACTGTGGCTAGTGGTTTTCCAAATTTACTAGCTACTCAGCATTTTCACTGGCCACAATTTTGACATCAGTACCATGGGGAAAAACTGCCATATAGATATTTTTTACTATTATCTCATAATTTGGCAGCTGTTATATTAGGCTGCTGTCACTTTAGGACCTGACGCACGGATCCATTTAACTGTTATACATGCGTTTTCTTTCTCAACTGTTAACATCTTTCTCGTAACTGACTGTTTACGTGAATACTCACCAAGACCGGAATTTTGACATTATTTTTTATGTATTTGACTGTTTAAGCGCAATAAGCAGCAAAAAAGAACTCAATTTAGTACTGAGAGGTGGCTTTATGCTCGCGCACTTTGGATGAGAGCACAAAACCTGCGGGAATGAGTAAAATTATGCGGTGATCCCACGCCGAAATTCAAGCCCTGTAACACCAACAATATTCATCCAGAGCAAATGAAACAAGTGAGTGAGGGGAGGCGGGTTTGTGTGTCAACTTGTTGTCGGAGAGATGAGAGTTGATGATACTGACACAAAACATTTATTTTGATATGGACATCACTGAAAATAATGATAACTTGCTGTTTGTGAGTCATATAGTATGTTGATTCAGTCACACTGAAACTGGTAATTTTTGAACTATTTATTAAAAGAACTGGCTCAAAAGAGTTATTCACTATGGACTGAAAATACACTGGTCATGCTGTATGTCTTTGATTCACTAAAAAAGGACAGACTCATAAGATTCATTGGTTCGTAAATTTTTTGTTCATGACTAGACTGGTCATGTTGGACATTGTTTTTGCATGCAGGCTCTGATGACATCTCAACAGAAAGACATTTTTTGCCATTATTTTGTGGTACACTGCCTTTTATTTCATCACATTCAATAGACTGTGAAGTTACATTCACAATTCAGGTAAATCTGATTTATTCTGCTGCTGTGCTGAACATTCGGTAGTGACGCCCTAGAAAAGTAGTACAGGAACCACTGATTTGTGGCCTTTAACTGTTCTTTTGTTATGAATTGTTTTGCAGAAAGAAAATTTTCAGGTCTACAAGCGCTACTGCCAGAACAAACCTCGCTCAGATACCCTCTGGAGGCAGTGTTCTGATTCAGTCTTCATCCAGGTATTGATGTGGATATGTTTTAGAATTCACACATCCATACAATAACAATTGATTGAAATGATTACGATAAACAGCACACAGATATCTATAGGCATAGATAGTGATTAGTGGAATGGTTTATATCCTGTTATGAGTTTTAAATATTTTACTTTCTGTTTTCTTATGTAGGAGTGCAAAAGGAAGCTGGATCATAAACTAGGGCTGGACTCATATTTGCTCAAACCTGTTCAGCGTTTAACCAAGTACCAGCTTCTTCTTAAGGTGCTTAACCAAAACAAACCAAATCCAAATTTTAATTTTTTCCTCCCAGATGTCTATTTCACTTAATGCTTCCTGTCTCTTTGATTAGGAACTACTAAAGCACAGCTCAAACTCACAGTATGCATCTGAGCTGCAGGGGGCGCTAAATGCCATGCTGGATCTCCTCAAGTCTGTCAATGACTCCATGCATCAAATTGCCATCACTGGTTATGAGGTGTGGCTAACAAATCAGAATGGAGACAGGAGGAATATTAAAGTGTGCCTATTATGCTATTTTAAAGGTTCCTACTTTTGTTTTGAAGGTCTCCTACAATATGTTTACATGCATCCAAACAGCATCACCTCTTTTATCACAGTGTCCGAAACGGTTCGATCAAGGACTCGTTCTCTCTAATCCCTGCTTTAACGAGAGCCTACTCTGCTCTGATTGGTC
Source organism: Mylopharyngodon piceus (assembly GCA_039654765.1). Taxonomy (NCBI): domain Eukaryota; kingdom Metazoa; phylum Chordata; class Actinopteri; order Cypriniformes; family Xenocyprididae; genus Mylopharyngodon; species Mylopharyngodon piceus. The sequence continues at coordinate 14,100,296 of CM077438.1, forward strand.
AGATGGCCCAGTCTGTTGTGATTGGTCTACCGCTTACAGCCCGTGTCAGAAATGAAACGCACATTACCATATCTGAATTTCAGCTCCAGATGCTTCCTCAACACTTGACACACAGTGATACGAACATTAACGATGGCGTTGGTTTTATTTTTACTTTGCAGATCTTTTAGATTCACAAACAGCTATTTTATACACTACATGAAAGGTAATATCCAAAAAAGCATAATGGGGCACTTTAATGTTTACCGTAACAGTCAGTCAAATATGTTTTTGTTATTAGAATATGGCCTACAATTAACTTTAAAAGTGCTGCTTTTTACATTCCTACATTTGATTTTCTACGTGTTCTTTGTATCTAGGGTGAATTGAGTGACCTGGGTCGCGTCCTTATGCAGGGCTCCTTCAACGTCTGGATCAACCATAGGAAAGGCCCAACTCGCATGAAGGACATGGCTCGCTTTAAACCCATGCAAAGGCATCTGTTCCTTCATGAAAGAGCTCTGCTTTTCTGCAAGAAGAGAGAGGAGAATGGAGAGGGACATGATCGGACAGCCTCTTACAGCTTCAAACACTGCCTGATGGTGAGAGAGAGCGAGAGACCGACCTATTTGGCATTTAAATATTTATTTTGTTAGAATGCATGACTACTTTTGAATGACCATCAACGTAGAAAGATGATTTTGGCAGCCAGATGGTGCAGTTACCACATCCACCATGCAGCTAACCAGCCAACTTTGACCTGCTTTCTACATTTAAACCATTTTTGAGCATGTTGTGTTGCACTGATGTTGAGGTTAAGCACCTATTTGTTTATCCCAGCCCTATTTTAAGTGTGCTCAAAGAGATTGATGTTTTTATGAAAGGGGTTTTAGGCTTAACTCAAATTCCATTGGCAGTTTAAAAACCCACAGGGTTATTAAAATACTGCATTACTGAATTTCCAAGTGAGATCTTTGACCCCTCTGTTTCATTTGCAGATGAGTGCTGTTGGTATCACAGAAAACATCAAAGGGGATGTAAAGAAGTTTGAAATTTGGTACAACGGAAAGGAGGAGGTGTATGTTGTTCAGGTGAGTCATTTATCAAGGTTAAAACTCCACAGAATGCAATGGATAAAAAGTTACAAGTGCCTCTGTCATCACTTATTAACGCCTCCTCAATGCCTCCTCACTGATGGGGATATCTCAAAAATCGCTTGTTCACAGTGAACATTAATGTCAAGTCCTGAACACAAATTTGTTTGTAGAACTTGCAGAACTAAATAATGTGTGGGTTTTTGGATATACTTCAGAAGAATTAACCATTTTTTAGGCAGATTTCATTTACACTGTGGTCCAAGAGTCATGAGATCACATTTAAAATAAGTGATTCAAAAGATATTTTAAAACAAAATTGGAAATAAGAAAAAGGTTTTAGGTTTTAATAAATATATATATATATATATATTACTAAACTTATTACTAAAATCGTTATGATGATAATATAGCTTGTAATAAAAAATAAATAATAGAATAAAGTATTTAAAATATAAAATATTATATTAAAATATATAAAAATCAGATATAAATAAACGATATAACATTTTATATATAAAATAAATTAAATATAACATTTAAAAATGTAAATAAACATTAAATGAGAAAAAAATATTAAATAAGAAAAGCATTCACTAGTGGCCTCATTTGTGTGTAAAAATTTTATCTGTATCTTGTAATTGTTTTATTTTGCAGGCTCCAGCAGTAGATGTGAAGATTGCATGGCTCACTGAGATTAGAAAAATCCTCAACAATCAGCAAAAGATTGACAAAGGTTCGTACATTTAATTTCCGTTTCTGTTAAAATCGTGTTTAATGTTTTCAATTTTGAACTGGTATGTCTTGATTAAATCAGTCTTGTTTAGTGAGTCAATCTCTGCTTTTCTCTTTCTCAGGTGATGCTCAACCGGATAGTGAGCAGCCATTATTCCCACCCTTGGGCGACAGGTGATCCTCACTGTATTCCCATAACCCGTCACATTGCTTTTGCAATCTCTTCTATAGCATGGATGTAAAATGTGTAAATCAACATCTGAATATGAAAGCATCTGAAATTTAGCACTATAATCAACAGGTTTTATCAAGCAGTGCTGCCTTATGTAAATCACCTTCATAAATACTGTATGCTTTGAGCCCATCTGCATGATGGATATAGTCCTAATCTGTATCATACTGGCATGAAAAACACTCTTGATCTCCTCATTTCTGAAACCTACTTGATGGAAACATTTGGCTTGGACTTTGGAGAGCCAAATGTAAAATGCTATTTGCAGTAAATGACTGTTTAATAAGCATTATGGACTATTTTCAGATATTTAGTGTGAAACGAAGAATCCTAATCTAGTTTAAATGTAATTTTAGTCTAGTCATGGGCTAATTAATTGGCTAAAGTGCAAGTTTTGATTATTTTTGAAGTGACAGACATATATATATATATATATATATATATATATATATACACACTTCACCCTAAATGAATGGAATGTATATTTGTAATAAATAATAATAGTAAAAAATATAATTACATTTGGGAAGTCATTTGCAGCACATAGTATATTTGATTTTCAAAACAATTTCTTTGAATGTCATGTTGTTCAATGGAACAGGATTGGAGTCAATATCATGTCAACTCAGCTAATATTGAATGTTTACTGAAATTCAATTTACTGACTTTAAAATTACACTCATATAATTAATACTGAGTTTATTTAGCCTTTTTTACTGTTGGCTACTGACTGCAGTTCTGTTCAAGAATATCCTGTTTGTGACGACGTTTGATGGTTGTTGTTGTGTTTTTGCCCTGTGTTTTTTTTGATGCCCTTTTTTCCTGTCGGTTCATCGGTTGGTGGGTCAGTGTGAGGCATATGTCCGTGTGCATGCCCTGGAGTTCCACACAGATCACTGGCTGCTCAGGTTGTTTTGATGTCCTTCCTCACAGCAAGCTCCAGGGGGCGTCGGTCAGCTCAGAGGACACCGATTCAGGCCGTGTGAGTCCGGTTCTGACAGACCCAGTCATCATTTCCCCACGTCCCCGCCACCACAATCGTCGCAGTGAGTCAGAGGCTGTGGGAAGGCCATTTTCATTGGAATTTAGTCTGGTTGATAGGTGCAGGAAAATTTACTATGCTAACATAATGGGTTTTTGAAATGGGATTTTTAATATGTAATATGTAAATTGTGGTACATTCATTTGCATGAAATTGAATCACATTATTGCAATGCATGAAAAATTTACAATCCACATGGTGGGAATGTCAATATGGTTCGTCTGGTTTTGGGTTGCAGGCTGGCCTGGGACTTCTCAGTCAGTGGACATCTGTGAGGGTCTGGAGGACTGGACCACTGACCTCTCAAACATCTCTGACTCTGATGAAGAAGACGATGTGCTGCTGGTGAGCTTGGACCTTTAGATATTGCTCAGATTCACAGTTATTTTCTGAGGGACATCGCAAAAATATTGTATCACTGATTAACGAATTCCCTTCATTATTCTCAGACCACTGTATTTTATTTTATTTTTTAAAGGGTTTATTTAGTTGTAATTGGGTTTAGCCAGTGGCCATTTTGTTTATTGTTATGGCCAAGCCCAACCCTGAATACTGCTTCATTTTTGTTTTTGGTGAAACTGAAAGAAATATGGTCGTAACATTTGGAGGGATCTTTTCATTGAAATCAGGTTTCAACGATAAAGGATTTTGGTTTTATATAGTCTGTATGATTTGCTTTGACCTTGTATTATGCTGGTTTGTTTGTTTTTTTTAGGTTCCTGGAAGGTATAGAGCAATGTTGGATCACTTAAAGTGTGGCAAGGATGATGTAATCATCAAATCTGGTGACGTCATTCACGTGCTACAGGAGAGTGCTATGGGGCTTTGGTGAGTAATTTTCCATTTTTAATTTATGCTTAAGTTGCAATAGACTTTTATTCCCTACTGTGACGTATATCCGAGTGAAAACTGCTTCTCAAACAAGAAAAAATGTAAGGCGTAGTGTTGCCAGATTGGGTTAACGATTTCCAGCCCAAAAGCTCTCCAAAACCCGCCCAAAACATTCATTGGTCATGGCAATCAAGGTTTATAAGGATGACAAAATAACATTATAAAAATGAATCAATTTCCCTGCCAGGAGAACAATACAACAGGAAAATGGATCAAAACAAATACAGTAAAGGAAAATGAGCAAAAATGACAATAACAGTTTCTACCTGTTTGGGTAAAACATTTAAGTATGTCAAATATTTGCAAACGGCGGTCAAGAAATTAACAGACTTTAACCCTCAAAGACGAAAATGTGTCATTCATGTTCAAAAAATGAACGGCAAAAATAATATGCTTACCTTTGTGTTGTGCTTTAATATTCCATAAAAAAACAAAAATTGTCCATTTTGTTTTCATGTTGACTTTAAGTGCACCAAAAAATATAAGCCATGCTCTAATCTTATAATTCTGGTCGATGTTAATAAGCTGATCATTTTCATGTTATGGCTCATAACTATTAAATGGCTAATATTAAAATACTATTTTGTCTAAATAAATAATTAAACACTGAACTTAAAAACACTAAACTTAAAATCAATAGTTTTAAATGCTACATTTAAATTTAAGCATCACAACTTTATAATGTACAGCATGAAAATGGATATTCATTTTGAGATTACACTTAACAGTGTTATATATTGGAAAGTATATTAAAATCTTTTAATATCTTCCATTAATCCATATGGTACCAAATACTGATTTATTGTGCATCCCTAAAAAAATATATTTTTACAAAACACCACCAACATGCTCTTGCCTATTTAAGACTTAATAATTATTAATAATATTTGGTTCCAAAATGCTAATATATTTTTCATTATCTTCTGGTATAGAACATTGATTCATTACTCTCAGAACAAGAACATATTAAATCATTCTGAATCACTAGTCACTAAGTTAATGATCAATATCATGCTGTAATTCCCACAGGCATGTTAAGAATTTGACTCGTGGAGGTGAAGGAAAACTCCCTGTAGATACACTTCTGAGAATGCTGGGAGATGCAGGCAGAAGTCCCTCCATTAGGTCGGGAGGTGGATTTGTGGTGAGTGAACTCTATAGGCCAAACTCTATAGGCCTAAATACTCTAAATTAATTCATGCAGCTTACATATGTTATACATGCTATACTTACATAAAAATATGATGAAAATGTTATTTTAAAGGGGTCATGACATGGATTTTTTTTATTACATGTTTCTTGAGGTTAAAAAAAAAACACCAAAAATATATGAACAAAAATATATCTGACCCTCTGTCTGAAATTATCCGTTTTTAAGGTGGGACTCCTTTAAGGCTTGTCAGTGAATGGCCACTGTTATGATTGGCTAACATCATTGCATAGGAAACAGTACCAACTTGAAAACATTATCCATATAAAACTGTCATGTACAGACAAAGCATTATGAAATCATGTACTTTCAGACAGTTTGTGATGCAGCTGCAGATCCAATACAGTTGGCTGCTTCATCATTCAACGAAACTTTCTTTGCAAACTCTCTATTATACTGTGAAAAAAAATGCTCTGAACAAACATATCATCCTCTGACACAATCCAGGACACCATTAAAATAAACCATCCACTTGTTTCCAATGCTGGGATCCTTAAGAAGTCTGTAAAGAGATTCAAATGAGCTCTTTAAACAGGACGCGTCAAAACAAACGTTCTTTCACTCTTCCATTTGCCCCGTTGTCAGCAGACTCAAGCTCGTGGACTGTCACAAACTGAACGCGCATCTGTATACTGTATCCAGTGTAGACAGCATCAATGATTACAATGGGTTCTTTTTGACTCGACGCGACGCTCACAGTGTAGGTAAATGTCAGCCATTAAGCGACTGAATGCCAGTGGGCGGGGCCTATGGTGTGATGATGTATAACTATTTGTCAGTGTCTTGCTCTGGAGGCAGTCATATGCAAATGTATTTGCCTGTGTGATGTCACAGATCCCCCCATATCAAAACGAGCTGTTTTTGGAGCTTCATTAAATAAATGCCTTGTTAGGAGGACGTTTCAAGCTATGAAACTTGCAGGAGGTTTTAATGGTACAAAGATCTCTTATATGCCAAAAGATCAAGGCAAATTTGATTTCTCATGTCATGACCCCTTTAACGAGACAAACTGATTCAATTTTATCAGACCTGAGCATATACTGTGCTGTACTGCAGTAGAATCTTTTCTTTATCTAAAGCACTTCGATATTGTCTCATAGGTACAGGAAATATAAGCAGCAGGAAGCCCAGCAACACCTAAGGAGATAAACCACATGTACACAAAGCTCCCACCATGTGACAACCCTAAAGGCCATTACTGTCATTCAGGACTGAGCTCAGTCACGCCAAACCGATGCACACAAACAAACACAAAGTCAGGAAAACAGAGCCGCCAAGTCAAGAGAAAGTTTCCATCTGCCATCAGTGGAGATTGTGGATTATGTTGGATTTAAAGACAAAAAGAGACACCATCTACAACAATACAGTGTGAAAATAAAAAGGAGCTTTGCGAAGCACAAACTTTACACTGATCCACTTCATCCCTGGAAGGTACCATCACCATACTGTGCCATAACACATGATATGAAACATGTATTTGTGTAGTTAGCACAGTATTTAATTGTATTTTAAAGCAGGAAGGTTTATAGCATGCTGTGTACACTGACCTGTGAGAAAAGATGGGTACGGTGGTTGGACACTTATTTTAAAAAGCCATTTTAATGCTGGAATAGATACCAGCGCTACAGTGAATGAAAGATGAAAGCTCACATCAGTAACTAGTCTATGTGCCAAAACCTAACATTCCATTTCCAAAAGTACCAGGTTGATCTTAATTCTTCTTTTTTTATTATTCTGACTTTGCTTTGGCATCAAAACATGCTGCTTACCTTCAGATGATCCTGTGCTTATATTCATATTTACTTTAAGTCAGATTAAATATGGCTGTTCTGGGCTATTTAGCACATCTTTTTAGTTTTCAAAGTGTTTTACATGGGATTACTGTAGAAATAGCATGATTCATTTGTAAATATTTTGTTTTAAAATTCATTTTTCAGCACATCCACCACCATATTTGGGTCAGTTTTTCTCATTGAAATAAAACTTTGCTTGGTGGTATACATTATCATAATGTCCACTGTAAGCTTGTCCATTCCATTATTTTTTTAACGTTCTCCCTGTCCCTTCCTGCATTCACGATGTGCACTTAACTTTGTTAACTGCTTAGAATCCGTTGAGGTGAATGTGCAAGATGTCAACTATTTCACTAGTTAGCCTCATTAAAAACTAGAATGATTAAATACACAACCGTTCAAAAGTTTGGGGTCAGTAAGATTTTTTTAATATTTAAAAATTAATAATTTAATCCAGCAAGGATGCTGATCAAAAGTAGAAGTTAAGACATTGATAATGATTTCTATTTTTAAAAAATGCTGGTCTTTTAAATTTTCTATTCATCAAAGTATGTATCAATATATCACTGTATCACGGTTTCCACAAAAATATCAGCACAACTGTTTTCAATACTGATAATATAAGAAATGTTTCTTGAGCATCAAATCAGCATATTAGAATGATTTCTGAAGCATCATGTGACACTGATGAGTAATGGCTGCTGAAAATTCAGCTTGGGCATCACAGGAATAAATTACATTTTTAAAATATATTAAAACAGTTGTTTTAAATTATAATAATATTTTACAATGTTACTGTTTGTACTGTATTGTTAAAATAAAAAAAAAAACAGCCTTGATAAGCATAAGATTTCTTTTAAAAAATATCAAAAAATTTAAAAAATCTTACCAACCCCACAATTTTGATAGGTTGTGTAAGTGCATGTCATAAAGTTAAAAGGGGGAAGAAGAAAAGGCAGAAGAAAAACAGATGTGGTCTGAATGAGTTTCATGTGTACTTCAGTTTGAAGCACACTTCTTAAAGCCATACACTTCTGGTGTATAATATGTACAGAGACGAAAGTAACCTCATACTTATTTGTGGTACTGTATATCATGTATGAAAATAATTTCAGTAGATGTACGAGCACAAAGTATAAGATGGTAAACTATATATTTTCTTGATTGTTACAGGATGTTTGTTGAATGATGACTAGTAAATATCATCTGTACAGAAATGTCTGTGAGCTCTAATTCATTCCAACATGTATTTTTCTTCAAAACAAATCTGGAAAATGGCCTCATCTAATTCAAACTCTGTCGACCACTATTGGACATTTGTCCTGTTCTGATCCCAGTAATGTTACTTATCCAGTTCATATATTTTGAGATGCGGGTGTAGATGCCATACTTTCCCTCTTTGGCGCACCCTTCACCCCAGCTGACGATGCCCGTGAGGAACCATGTGTTCTGATAGCGGGTGGCATGGGGTCCTCCGCTGTCCCCCTGACAGGAATCCTTGCGTACCGTACTGTAACCGGCACAGAACATGAAGCGGGTGATGGTGTAAGTGCTGCTGCCTTTGCAGTCTGTCCGGTCCACGTAGGGGAGCTCTACTTTCTGAAGTGTTTTGGATTCGATGCCCCCGTACCGTAGCCTTCCCCAGCCGCTCACCAGGGAGTTTTGTGCGTTCTTGAGCAGGGTCTCTGTGAAGTCTTTAGAGCCCAGGCAGATGGGCAGGACGTAGTCTGAGAATTGGACGGGTCCCTTGAGCTTCAACAGGGCGATGTCATGATTGTAAAGACTCTTTTGAGAGTTGTAATGTGGATGGATATGCCACTCCGCTACAGTGTGGTCACTCTCTTTTCCCTCCTTCTTTGAGATATCATGTTCCCCTAAAGAAATATGTTAACTAATTTACAATATGCATGACATCACATCACATTTGCCCTGAAACACAAAACTGTTGTAAAAATAAATGAGTTAATAAAATAAATAATACATAAACAGATAACATAAAAATGACAAGACGTAGTATTAGTAGTAGTAGTAGTAATAGTAATAACTAATAATAATGACTTTGTGGCTTTACATGAACAACTACATATTAAAATGACAGTGTAGTTGGTCTCTCACCCACTCTGATGAAGAAAGATCCCACCTTTCCTTCAACACAGTGGGCAGCTGTAATGACCCATTCTTCACTGAGAAGAGAGCCTCCACAAAATACAACCTTATTCACCTTTTCCATAAAAACTACCTGCCAGAGAGAAAAAGACAGTCAATTTCCCTCAAGATTGATATTACGGTTTTTATTGTAATGTCCTCCATATAATATTCTATTCTGTTGATTTTTCTTGACACAAACCAGAGAAGATTATACCAGCCCTGCTTCATAAGTTGAGAAGCAATCTTAAGAATGTTTTATTTACACACACACAATTCATTACTTACCTGCCAGGGAATCTCCCCTGGTGTTGCCTCATCGCCTCCTACAATGCGATGTTCACTGTTTGTTGCATTTTTGATAGTTGGTAGAGTAGGAAAGAGTGGGGAGGTGCTGTTCACTTCAGGGGAATCTGTAGGACTGGACTCCATCGCATTGTGTTCTGTTGTATTGACGTGATTGACAGAATGATTTTGATTTCCATTCTCAGCACCGATAAGGGACCTTGAGTTAAGAGTTTCAGCAATACTCTTTCCAAGACGTCCACATGGGTATTGCCCTATAAAGATGCAAGTAGATGAATTAAGAGCAAGATCTAATAAACAAACCAACCCAAGCATCTGCGAAAACATGCAATCAAATTCCTTGAATGAAAATGGTATTCAAAATACACTACTGCATAGGATGAAAGGTCATACTGCACAATATAAAAAAAGCTTTGAGCTTGAAATACAGTTTATGTTCCAGTGAAAATACAGTGGCTTAATGCAGATAAATGGCATGCAATAAGTGGGAATAGATTCCGGTACCTGTAGGTTCACATGTACTGCCGTCCAGATCCAATCTGTAACCCTCGGCACAGTCACACACTGCTCCATAAATTTTATCCACAATGCAGAAGTGCATGCAGCCTCCATTATTTACATGACACTGTTTTGCCATCTCTGCACCAGACCAATCCATGAAACATGAAACAAGATTTTAGCAGAGGAAGATCTTAAGAGTAACTACAGAAGGTTAAGAATTTCTTTTTGACAAAGTACTGAGATAAAAAGGTATATATTTATATTCATTTTATGAAGTTTTTAAATAACTGTCCATTCATGTTGTTTTTTTATATATTTAAATTTAAATAAATTATTTATATTATTGAATTATATTTAGAAAAATTATATATATATATATATTTGACAAAGTAGAGATAAAAAGGTATATATTTATATTTATTTTATGATGTTTTTAAATAAATCTGTCTATATATATATATATATATATATATATACACATATATACACACACGCACACACACACACACACACACACACACACACATATATGTGTGTGTTGTTTTTAATATATATTTAAATTATTAAATTATATTTAATTATTTTAAATTATATTTAGAAAAATTATATATATATATATGTGTATATATATATATTCAAAATAAACTATAAAATAAGACAACATATTTTGACATATTTTTTAATAAATTATGTTGTCTGAACTAGAAAATATATTGCCAAATCTTATTGTTTATGTGATCATCACGGATCTTACCTAACTCACAGTTCTTCCCACTAAAGCGGGCTGGACACCAGCAGGTGTATGTATTCATACCATCCTCACATCTTCCACCATTCTGACAGGGAGACGACTGACACTGGTCTCCATCTGAAAGAGGAGAGGCCATGATCATCAATACATTATCAATACATTCTGTTATGTTAATGTATAATTGAACACACACTATGGACTGAAAAATAAAAAATACAGAAATACAGATTCAGCATCAGTGTTCTACATAGCACATACATCAATATTTGTACTCACCCATATAAGTGGCCCAGAATTTCATCTGAAACAGAGTTTGGAAAGTTTTAAACTCACAAAGAGAGAGTCCTAAAAATGTTCTTATGAAATAAACATAGTTACTAGTTACAAACAAACATAGTAAACATAGTTACATAGATTAGTTAGTTACAACTAGTTATAAACATAGTAAACATAGTTACATAGATACTCACAGTTTGCTCATGGTTTTCAAAGACCTCTCTGGCCTCCTCTAGATCGCAGCGCTCTTCGAAACATTCCCTTTCCAAGTTATCTGTCTTCATCTCCTCAAATATACCTGAGTTAAAGCGTTTTTGTCTCTTCAGAAGAGACCCCGCCAGCTCCCTCGGCAGAAACACTGAAGCTACACGCACAACAGAGACACATTGAGAATTCACAAACGTCAAGGTCTATTTCTGGGACACAGATGAAGTAGTCTACAAACACTGAAGATTTGGCAAGGGAACATTGTTTTACTTTGAAAGGCTTTTTGTGCTAAAAATTTGAACAGCTATTTAAGTCAGAAGCAAAGACTTCATTTCAGTTCCACCATGATAAGAATGATTTGACAATTGATTTTTGGTTTCCTTTATGTTTTCTAACAACACAAAACATGAAAAGGCTTCTGGTGTTAACCAGTTTCTCTCTTTACTTACTCTAAGTAGTTATTGCACAAGGTTTTCACATTTCAAAAGACTACATAAAAATTCTTTGACCATTAGAACATATTTTTGACACTATATTATATTGAATAGAATTTTGACAACTTAGTGTTTCATTATAATTTTTTAAATATATTTTTTTACTGAAGTGTGTGTTAAATGGTTTCCAGGAACATACATAAACAAGTTTAAAATAATGTTAACATACCTTCAGATGTTAGCCAAGTTTCAAGCAGCAAAGTGCATATCCAAATAATGGGATAAATCTTCACCATTTTCTCTGTGATGATTTCCCTTCAGGCAGAAATCTTTCCCAATAGTCTAAATACGTTCATGATCTGCTCCAAAGTTCAGGACACATCTGTTTGCACTTCATGCAAACAGATATCTCATTCGGTGGGTGTTTTTTCTTTTCTTTTCTTTTTTCAGCCTGCACCTGCAGTGTTTGTGGGTCATTTTCCCTGCATTTTACCATTTATGCCTGTAAAGCAGTTTGTAGTGTCATGAGAAAACATCCCAATGTTTGAATAAATCATTTTGTCACACTTCAGACTTCCTAACATAAAAGTATGAAATAAATATGTGGATTATATAATCATTTTGGATGATTATATTTGTATGGATACCCATTCACATGCCTGAGTCATTTCTGTCTTTTATATTTTTTTGCTGAGTCAGAGAACTCGGTTCAGACTTGGGACCCAGCAAATATTGACAAGACTTGGCTGACTAATACTGAAAATACTAAAAAAATTACACTCATATAATTAATACTGAGTTTATTTAGCATTTTTTACTGTTGGCTACTGACTGCAGTCCTGTTCAAGAATATCCTGTTTGTGACGACGTTTGATAGTTGTTGTTGTGTTTTTGACGCCTTTTTTTCCTCATCGGTTCATCATTTTTGGGTGAACTAACCCTTTAAGTCATTAAACGGTAACTCTCAGAGTTATCATTATATTTACAAAGAGCTTTTGTGTCATTTCCCACCACAGGTGTAATCCACGTTTTGAGAGGGTCGCTCTCCCACTCTTTACTGTAGCTACAACTTATATTTATGCCATTTTGGCATAGGGATCACTAGAAAATACAGCTACAAGTTCAAAATCTGATCCATTATCATGCTAAAAATCCAAAACTCATGAATCATCATGTCTGTCTGCTATTGGCAATGTCAACACCAACACCAGCCGACTCTGCAGTGGGATTGTGTGTTTAGTAATGTCATGATGACTGATTGGATGGAGTACATGCACACTTGGGTTTTGTTTGTTAACCAATTAGCCTATAAAATTTAAATGTTTGAAAACTGCCAAACTGTCCACCCGCCTAAACCCATTTTTACCCGCACAATCAAATTAAAAAAATCCCAATTGGGAAATCCACCCAATGTAGCAACAGTGAGAGGGCGGGACTTGATTTTGCCCATTGGAAATTGATTGGATGGTTGTGATTTTTACAAAACACCACCAACATGTTCTTGCCTACTTAAGACTTAATAATTATTAATAATATTTGGTTCCGAAATGCAAATATATTTTGCATTATCTTCTGGTATAGAACATTGATTCATTACTCTCAGAACAAGAACATATCAAATCATTCTGAATCACTAGTTACGCAACAAGCATCAGTCTAATTAAGTTAATGATCAATATCATGCTGTAATTCCCACAGGCATGTTAAGAATTTGACTCGTGGAGGTGAAGGAAAACTCCCTGTAGATACACTTCTGAGAATGCTGGGAGATGCAGGCAGAAGTCCCTCCATTAGGTCGGGAAGTGGATTTGTGGTGAGTAAACTCTATAGGCCTAATGATTTTTGTGTAATTGATGTTAGAAACTATAAACTATACTCTAAATACTCTAAATTAATTTATGCAGCTTACATATATTATACATGTTATACATTTTATTTTAAAGGGGTCATGACATGGATTTTTTTATTATATGTTCCTTGAGGTTCACTTATAATGTTAAAGTTTTTTTAATTAAAGTTTATTAAAGTCTGAAATTATTAGTTTTTAAGGTGGGACTCCTTTAAGGCTTGTCAGTGAATGGCCACTGTTATGATTGGCTAACATCATTGCATAGGAAACCGCTATTGAACGCGAGTAAGTGTTTTGAAAACATTATCCATATAAAACTGTCATGTACAGACAAAGCATTATGAAATCATGTACTTTCAGACAGTTTGTGATGCAGCTGCAGATCCAATACAGTTGGTTGCTTCATCATTCAACGAAAGTTTCTTTGCAAACTCTCTATTATACTGTGAAAAAAAATGCTCTGAACAAACATATCATCCTCTGACACAATCCAGGACACCATTAAAATAAACCATCCACTTGTTTCCAATGCTGGGATCCTTAAGAAGTCTGTAAAGAGACACAAATGAGCTCTTTAAACAGGATGCGTCAAAACAAACGTTCTTTCACTCTTCCATTTGCCCCGTTGTCAGCAGACTCAAGCTCGTGGACTGTCACAAACTGAACGCGCATCTGTATACTGTATCCAGTGTAGACAGCATCAATGATTACAATGGGTTCTTTTTGACTCGACGCGACGCTCACAGTGTAGGTAAATGTCAGCCATTAAGCGACTGAATGCCAGTGGGCGGGGCCTATGGTGTGATGATGTATAACTATTTGTCAGTGTCTTGCTCTGGAGGCAGTCATATGCAAATGTATTTGCTTGTGTGATGTCACAGATCCCCCCCATATCAAAACAAGCTGTTTTTGGAGCTTGATTAAATAAATGCCTTGTTAGGAGGACGTTTCAAGCTATGAAACTTGCAGGAGGTTTTAATGGTACAAAGACCTCTTATATGCCAAAAGATCAAGGCAAATTTGATTTCTCATGTCATGACCCCTTTAACGAGACAAACTGATTCAATTTTATCAGACCTGAGTATATACTGTGCTGTACTGCAGTAGAATCTTTTCTTTATCTAAAGCACTTCGATATTGTCTCATAGGTACAGGAAATATAAGCAGCAGGAAGCCCAGCAACACCTAAGTACATAAACCACATGTACACAAAGCTCCCACCATGTGACAACCCTAAAGGCCATTACTGTCATTCAGGACTGAGCTCAGTCACGCCAAACCGACGCACACAAACAAACACAAAGTCAGGAAAACAGAGCCGCCTAGTCAAGAGAAAGTTTCCATCTGCCATCAGTGGAGATTGTGGATTATGTTGGATTTAAAGACAAAAAGAGACACCATCTACAACAATACAGTGTGAAAATAAAAAGGAGCTTTGCGAAGCACAATCTTTACACTGATCCACTTCATCCCTGGAAGGTACCATCACCATACTGTGCCATAACACATGATATGAAACATGTATTTGTGTAGTTAGCACAGTATTTAATTGTATTTTAAAGCAGGAAGGTTTATAGCATGCTGTGTACACTGACCTGTGAGAAAAGATGGGTACGGTGGTTGGACACTTGTTTTAAAAAGCCATTTTAATGCTGGAATAGATACCAGCACTACAGTGAATGAAAGATGAAAGCTCACATCAGTAACTAGTCTATGTGCCAAAACCTAACATTGCATTTCCAAAAGTACCAGGTTGATCTTAATTCTTCTTTTTTTATTATTCTGACTTTGCTTTGGCATCAAAACATGCTGCTTACCTTCAGATGATCCTGTGCTTATATTCATATTATTTACTTTAAGTCAGATTAAATATGGCTGTTCTGGGCTATTTAGCACATCTTTTTAGTTTTCAAAGTGTTTTACATGGGATTACTGTAGAAATAGCATGATTCATTTGTAAATATTTTGTTTTAAAATTCATTCCATTATTTTTTTAACGTTCTCCCTGTCCCTTCCTACATTCACGATGTGCACTTAACTTTGTTAACCGCTTAGAATCCGTTGAGGTGAATGTGCAAGATGTCAACTATTTCACTAGTTAGCCTCATTAAAAACTAGAATGAATAAATACACAACCGTTCAAAGGTTTGGGGTCAGTAAGATTTTTTTAATATTTTAATATTTTTAATGTTAATTTTTAATATTTAATGCTGATCAAAAGTAGAAGTTAAGACATTGATAATGATTTCTATTTTTAAAAAATGCTGGTCTTTTAAATTTTCTATTCATCAAAGTATGTATCAATATATCACTGTATCACGGTTTCCACAAAAATATTAAGCAGCACAACTGTTTTCAATACTGATAATATAATAAGAAATGTTTCTTGAGCATCAAATCAGCATATTAGAATGATTTCTGAAGGATCATGTGACACAGAAGAGTAATGGCTGCTGAAAATTCAGCTTGGGCATCACAGGAATAAATTACATTTTTAAAATATATTAAAACAGTTGTTTTAAATTATAATAATATTTTACAATGTTACTATTTGTACTGTATTGTTAAAATAAAAAAACAGCCTTGATGAGCATAAGATTTCTTTTAAAAAATATCAAAAAATTTAAAAAATCTTACCAACCCCACAATTTTGAAAGGTTGTGTAAGTGCATGTCATAAAGTTAAAAGGGGGAAGAAGAAAAGGCAGAAGAAAAACAGATGTGGTCTGAATGAGTTTCATGTGTACTTCAGTTTGAAGCACACTTCTTAAAGCCATACACTTCTGGTGTATAATATGTACAGAGACGAAAGTAACCTCATACTTATTTGTGGTACTGTATATCATGTATGAAAATAATTTCAGTAGATGTACAAGCACAAAGTATAAGATGGTAAACTATATATTTTCTTGATTGTTACAGGATGTTTGTTGAATGATGACTAGTAAATATCATCTGTACAGAAATGTCTGTGAGCTCTAATTCATTCCAACATGTATTTTTCTTTAAAACAAATCTGGAAAATGGCCTCATCTAATTCAAACTCTGTCAACCACTATTGGACATTTGTCCTGTTCTGATCCCAGTAATGTTACTTATCCAGTTCATATATTTTGAGGTGCGGGTGTAGATGCCATACTTTCCCTCTTTGGCGCACCCTTCACCCCAGCTGATGATGCCCGTGAGGAACCATGTGTTCTGATAGCGGGTGGCATGGGGTCCTCCGCTGTCCCCCTGACAGGAATCCTTGCGTACCGTACTGTAACCGGCACAGAACATGAAGCGGGTGATGGTGTAAGTGCTGCTGCCTTTGCAGTCTGTCCGGTCCACGTAGGGGAGCTCTACTTTCTGAAGTGTTTTGGATTCGATGCCCCCGTACCGTAGCCTTCCCCAGCCGCTCACCAGGGAGTTTTGTGCGTTCTTGAGCAGGGTCTCTGTAAAGTCTTTAGAGCCCAGGCAGATGGGCAGGACGTAGTCTGAGAATTGGACGGGTCCCTTGAGCTTCAACAGGGCGATGTCATGATTGTAAAGACTCTGTTGAGAGTTGTAATGTGGATGGATATGCCACTCCGCTACAGTGTGGTCACTCTCTTTTCCCTCCTTCTTTGAGATATTATGTTCCCCTAAAGAAAAACTAATTTACAATATGCATGACATCACATCACATTTGCCCTGAAAGACAAAACTGTTGATTAAATAAAAATATATTAAATAAAAAATAAATGAGTTAATAAAATAAATAATATATAAACAGATAACATAAAAATGACAAGATGTAGTATTAGTAGTAGTAGTAGTAATAGTAATAATAATGATTTT
Organism: Mylopharyngodon piceus; assembly: GCA_039654765.1. Classification (NCBI taxonomy): domain Eukaryota; kingdom Metazoa; phylum Chordata; class Actinopteri; order Cypriniformes; family Xenocyprididae; genus Mylopharyngodon; species Mylopharyngodon piceus. The sequence goes on from CM077438.1 coordinate 14,117,559, forward strand.
GTGGCTTTACATGAACAACTACATATTAAAATGACAGTGTAGTTGGTCTCTCACCCACTCTGATGAAGAAAGATCCCACCTTTCCTTCAACACAGTGGGCAGCTGTAATGACCCATTCTTTACTGAGAAGAGAGCCTCCACAAAATACAACCTTATTCACCTTTTCCATAAAAACTACCTGCCAGAGAGAAAAAGACAGTCAATTTCCCTCAAGATTGATATTACGGTTTTTATTGTAATGTCCTCTATATAATATTCTATTCTGTTGATTTTTCTTGACACAAACCAGAGAAGATTATACCAGCCCTGCTTCATAAGGTGAGAAGCAATCTTAAGAATGTTTTATTTACACACACACAATTCATTACTTACCTGCCAGGGAATCTCCCCTGGTGTTGCCTCATTGCCTCCTACAATGCGATGTTCACTGTTTGTTGCATTTTTGATAGTTGGTAGAGTAGGAAAGAGTGGGGAGGAGCTGTTGTCCAGTGTAGGTTGAAGTGTGCTAGTGCTGTTCACTTCAGGGGAATCTGTAGGACTGGACTCCATCGCATTGTGTTCTGTTGTATTGACGTGATTGACAGAATGATTTTGATTTCCATTCTCAGCACTGATAAGGGACCTTGAGTTAAGAGTTTCAGCAATACTCTTTCCAAGACGTCCACATGGGTATTGCCCTATAAAGATGCAAGTAGATGAATTAAGAGCAAGATCTAATAAACAAACCAACCCAAGCATCTGCTAAAACATGCAATCAAATTCCTTGAATGAAAATGGTATTCAAAATACACTACTGCATAGGATGAAAGGTCATACTGCACAATATAAGAAAAGGTTTGAGCTTGAAATACAGTTTATGTTCCAGTGAAAATACAGTGGCTTAATGCAGATAAATGGCATGCAATAAGTGGGAATAGATTCCAGTACCTGTAGGTTCACATGTCCTGCCGTCCAGAGCCAATCTGTAACCCTCGGCACAGTCACACACTGCTCCATAAATTTTATCCATAGCGCAGAAGTGCATGCAGCCTCCATTATTTACATGACACTGTTTTGCCATCTCTGCACCAGACCAATCCATGAAACATGAAGTAACTACATGAGTAACTAAAGCAGGTTAAGAATTTCTTTTTGACAAAGTACTGAGATAAAAAGGTATATATTTATATTCATTTTATGAAGTTTTTAAATAACTCTGTCCATTCATGTTGTTTTTTATATATTTAAATTTAAATTTAAATAAATTATTTAGATTATTAAATTTATTTAGAAATATTATATATATATATATATATATATATATGACAAAGTAGAGATAAAAAGGTATATATTTATATTCATTTTATGTTTTTAAATAAATCTGTCCATATATATATATACACACACACACACACACATATGTATATATATATATATGTGTGTGTGTGTTGTTTTTAATATATATTTAAATTATTAAATTATATTTATTTTAAATTATATTTAGAAAAATTATATATATATATGTATATGTGTGTGTGTGTATATATATATATATATATATATATATATATATATTCAAAATAAACTATAAAATAAGACAACATATTTTGGCATGTTTTTTAATAAATTATGTTGTCTGACCTAGAAGATATATTGCCAAATCTTATTGTTTATGTGATCATCACGGATCTTACCTAACTCACAGTTCTTCCCACTAAAGCGGGCTGGACACCAGCAGGTGTATGTATTCATACCATCCTCACATCTTCCACCATTCTGACAGGGAGACGACTGACACTGGTCTCTATCTGAAAGAGGAGAGGCCATGATCATCAATACATTATCAATACATTCTGTTATGTTAATGTATAATGAACACACACTATGGACTGAAAAATAAAAAATACAGAAATACAGATTCAGCATCAGTGTTCTACATAGCACATACATCAATATTTGTACTCACCCATATAAGTGGCCCAGAATTTCATCTGAAACAGAGTTTGGAAAGTTTTAAACTCACAAAGAGAGAGTCCTAAAAATGTTCTTATGAAATAAACATAGTTACTAGTTACAAACAAACATAGTAAACATAGTTACATAGATTAGTTAGTTACAACTAGTTATAAACATAGTAAACATAGTTACATAGATACTCACGGTTTGCTCATGGTTTTCAAAGACCTCTCTGGCCTCCTCTAGTTCGCAGCGCTCTTCCATACATTCCCTTTCCAAGTTATCTGTCTTCATCTCCTCAAGTACACCTGAGTTAAAGCGTTTTTGTCTCTTCAGAAGAGACCCTGCCAGCTCCCTCGGCAGAAACACTGAAGCTACACGCACAACAGAGACACATTGAGAATTCACAAACGTCAAGGTCTATTTCTGGGACACAGATGAAGTAGTCTACAAACACTGAAGATTTGGCAAGGGAACATTGTTTTACTTTGAAAGGCTTTTTGTGCTGAATTTGAACAGCTATTTAAGTCAGAAGCAAAGACTTCATTTCAGTTCCACCATGATAAGAATGATTTGACAATTGATTTTTGGTTTCCTTTATGTTTTCTAACAACACAAAATATGAAAAGGCTTCTGGTGTTAACCAGTTTCTCTCTTTACTTACTCTAAGTAGTTATTGCACAAGGTTTTCAGATTTCAAAAGACTACGTTACATAAAAATTCTTTGACCATTAGAACATATTTTTGACACTATATTATATTGAATAGAACTTTGACAACTTAGTGTTTCATTATAATTTTTTAAATATATTTACTGAAGTGTGTGTTAAATGGTTTCCAGGAACATACATAAACAAGTTTAAAATAATGTTAACATACCTTCAGATGTTAGCCAGGTTTCAAGCAGCAAAGTGCATATCCAAATAATGGGATAAATCTTCACCATTTTCTCTATGATGATTTCCCTTCAGGCAGAAATCTTTCCCAACAGTCTAAATACATTAATGATCTGATCCAAAGTTCAGGACACATCATGCAAACAGATATCTCATCTGGTGGGTGTTTTTTTCTTTTCTTTTCTTTTTTCAGTCTGCACTTGCAGTGTTTGCTGGTAATTTTCCCTGCATTTTACCATTTATACCTATAAAGCAGTTTGTAGTGTCATGAGAAAACGTCCCAATGTTTGAATAATGCATTTTGTCACACATTAGACTTCCTAACATAAAAGTATGAATATATAATATGTGGATTATATAATCCCTTTGGATGATTATATTTGTATGGATACCCATTCACATGCCTGAGTCATTTCTGTCTTTTATATTTTTCTGCTGAGTCAGAGAACTTGGTTCAGACTTGGGACCCAGCAAATATTGACAAGACTTGGCTGACTAATATTGCCCTCCATGGCTGTTAAACTACTAGGTAATGCTATTGAAATAACAGTTAAGAAATAACAAACACAGACATTATGTGCTAAGTGTTGAGATGTGCTATTTGGCAAAAAACACGAAACTTGTTCTTCTTTAGTGATTCATGGTGAATAAGCCAACATAAGTTTCCCAACAGAAACTACGTGAATTTTTGTAGGCTATGTCAGTATCTTGTGCTGAACATAAAAGGAACCGGACAGATCTAGTTTAAAAGTTTTAAATATTTATAGTGCTCATATCTGACAGTCCAACTTAAAAAACAATGACTTGCTTCATCTTTTTTATGTAACAGGATTTGTGACTTCTCTGTGGCTGTCAAACAGGAAGTTTACATAATTAATGCTGCTTTTGGATGGGTGAATGAAATGAATGAAATAACAATGGCAGAATGGCTTTCTGGGGTCAACTAGTCAACTTTATCTTTGGCATTTTTATAGGTAATTCTAGGGACTCAATATGTAAAGATTTATCTCACTCAAACAATATGTATTTTTGCACCCATATATCTTCTACCATTGTCAAGGGTCCAAGGCTCTTAACAGTTTTATCACATAAAAACGACGTACTGTTGCTATAGTTACCTTTTCAGGTGAACTCGATTTCTCATCAGAAAACAATTTAGCAGCAGGAGAAAATTAGATAAGGTAGGTACCTACTGAAAATAATTTAATTAATTATTTATTTAGAAAATGAATGAGTGAAATTAACTAGTACACTTGGTAAACCCTCCCACAATAATTCGCACCCTTACCGCTCAACAATTTGATAGTAGCTAGCTAACGACTATAGGCTAACTTACTTGTTGAAATAATATAGTTTTTTTTCGTTCAGTGTTGTTTGAAACATTGTATAACAGATTTTCTTGGTTATATTTTAATTTACTGACCTGTATTTGAACGAAACCAACATTTTAATCAAAGAATGCGGTGAGTTCAGTTAATGAATGGTCTTGCGTAAATCTACGTAATGTTTGTCAACTCGAGCGCATTTTGACTCTTCTGACTGAAGCATCAGCGGAGGGCGACGTCACGCGTCACGTGGTGAAGTTTGGGACTGGGCTTCACAACGCGACCTCAATAGTTGCGTAGCGAGGGTGATACACCGCCATGTGGTCTGATTGATGTGTCAAATCACATCATGAGCGCACGAATTGCAATCTTGTACACTGCAAATTGAACGACACTAAAACAGCTTGGGAAGTGGCCTTTCACATTTTAATTTTATCCGAAGACTGTTGTTACAGTTTTTCACGCCTTGCTTTGCTGCCTTGTCTTTTGTCATATGGAACAAAGCGCTTATGCACACCTGCCAGAGAAGATAATAACGACCAGCAAACGGTAAGGATTCAGCAACATTAAAATGCACTGACTAATTATCCATTAAATAGGCCTCCATTAAAATGAATCTGATTATTTGATTTATTTGATGAGTGTGATTGGAAAAACATACAGACCTGATTTATTCTGGATACTATATGTATTCTTTGATTTTAAATATATGAAAAACATAATTAAAAAGATATCACACAATGGGAAATCGTTATGAACAGCGCTCTGGTTCCTTTAAGGAGGAGTTGGTCACTGTTTAATAGAAGAGCCAGTTTTGAATGATCGGATCGATTTGGTGCGAGTTATCATCTGGAATTCTTCATTAAAACTGGGATCTATGAGCGGGAAAGCATTACTAAAGACGAAAGAAGATAAGGATGCAACCAAGGGTAAGACATCACATATATATCATTTTACTTAATCCTTTTATTCCCTCTCCATGTATTGACATAAATTTGGTTGTTTATAATTACGCGCAAAAGGCGCACGTTGGAAGCCATTGATAGTTCTGGTTATGCAGGCGGTTACAATTAATGGGCCGATGTCAAGCATTGCGCGGAAAATCATTAAAAATTGATTCCCTCGTCGCTAGTAGCCGATCTATTAGGCCTCTTCAAAGAGAGTATCTTAACATTAAATTATAAAAAATATGTTCGCGTTTAAGCTTAAAGATACACCTAACCAACAAGTGTGATGTTTATTTTGCGATCATATTTTCGTTGCGGTCACTTTAAATCTACTTTAACAGCTGAGCGCGCTTCACGAGAAGCAAAAATAGCTTTCCACTCTTCCCACGTTTTACCTCAAAACAACAAACGCTTTAATTAAACAAACGTTCTTTTGATAAAACGTGTTGATAGCAAGAAAATTATTATACACGTATTTCTTTCTTCTTTTTTTGAGCGTGATATAGGCACTCTCCGCGCTTCAGTTCACGGATGTAGGCTGGGTACCTATTGCCATGGAGACAAAGAGGCGGAGAGGCTGCCTTATTAAAAATACATATCATGCTGTATAAAGCAGATGTATTCTGTTTTTAGTGTCTACAGTGGTTCTTTCACTGGACATAAATTGCATAACATTTTATATAAGGTCAACAAGCATTAAAGTGCATGCCTGATTTTTAGCCTAAATATATGAGTTGTGTGGTTGGGTCATAAGTAATAATAGCTTCACAAACCCCTGAGGGGGAGCTGTAAATGCCAGTGCTGAGGATTACGTTTGATTAAGTTGTTACAGGAAAAACTCATTAAAGTTTATTACGTCATGGAAAAGCTAGGATTGATCTATACATCTACACTGAGGCCTTGTTAAATGAGGGGTCATTAAAAAGACACAGCTTTTAATTATATTTAATAGACCTTTGGGGATTCAGCCATAAATGAAAGATTAAGCTTCTGCTGAGTTTTAATTGAACACACCGTTCATTTAGAACACCTTCATTAAGTGTTAATTCTGTATGTCACCACTTGCGTCCAAGTTTTTTAGTTTTACTTCAAAGATACATCATTAACACTTTACAATAACATTCCATTTATGAGCATGAGTTAGAAAAATACTTCTATACCCAGTTTCACAGACAAGGCTTAAAGGGACAGTTCACCCAAAAATAAAAAATAAAATTCTGTCATCATTTTCTCACCCTCACGTTGTTGTTCCAAACGTGTAAAAAATTTCTTTGTTCTGCTGAACACAGAGGAAGATATTTGGAAGAATTTTTGTAACCAAGCAGATCTCGCCCCCCATTGACTACCATGGTATTTTTTTCTCTTATGGTAGTCAATGGGGGGCGAGATCTGCTTGGTTATAAAAATTCTTCCAAATATCTTTCTTTGGTGTACAGCAGAACAAAGAAATTCATATAGGTTTGGAACAACTTGAAGGTGAGTAAATGATGACAAAATTTTCATTTTTGGATGAACTATCCCTTTAAGCCTAGTCCCAGACTAAAATGCATGTTTGAACTGTATTAACTAAAAACAACTTGCACTGACATATCTTATAATATGTCACTGCCATTGTTGTGTCTCAAGATGTATACCAGTAATGGTTTTTTTTTTCTGAGGCATGTTTATAAAAGCTACTTAAATATACTAATTGAACTGAGGCCTAATCCTGGCTTAATCTAAGATCTGTCTCTGAAACCAGGACCTTTTTATTAATCTTTCTTAATGTTAATTTTATCATTTACTAATATATTACTAAAATCAAAAGTTGTATTCATCAATATTATTTAAGGGACCTGAGCCTACATGAACCAACAATGAACAGTTGTATTGTCATTAATTAATGTTATCAAAGATTAATAAATACTGTAACAAATGTATTGCTCATTTTTAGTTAATGTTTGTCAACTAATGTTAACTATTGTAAAGTGTTACCGATACATCGTATGCTGTGATATTGATACTAATAACATTGATTTTCCATGTTGAAGCCTCAGTGATTTACACTTTGTATCCTCATAAAAGTGTCAGTGACAAGAATTTATCATATGTGATCTACTATATAAATGCTCCACCCAAGACGTGTAAACAAATAATACAAAACATAAAATATTTTTTACAAATGTAATTACAGGTAGGCTATATATATATATATATATATATATATATATATATATATATATATATATAAATCATGCTATACATTATGTTGGAAAAATATGTTTTTTCCCTTCAGTTTGTATCATTGCAAACTATTGTAGGCTATATGTGAAATTTACATGTGTATGTGTAATTGCATGACTAATTATTCAGTCTTAGATAGCCTAATACTTTGATGTGTTCAGCTTAGTAACTAATTAGTTTATGTTTTTGTCATTATTGAAAACATGACAGTTTAAGTTAATACTGTTGTAGATTTAGTGAAGAAGATATAGTGTAGTTATCACTACATCCATGGCTTTACCACCAGATGTCAGTATCATCTTTCCAAACTTATTTGGTGTTTTTGCCTTTCGGCCTCCCTCTGTGTGTGTACGTGCACGGTTGCATGCGTCAGTGTAGTGTAAATACGATTTATGTATTTTTGTCATAGCAGAATTTTTCCTAATACTGTTGTTCTGTCACTATGTTGAAGTATACACAGTTCAAGATGGCAAGGAGTACATTCTGTTGCGGGCGGAGTCAACTCAGTCTCTTGCAGTAGATCAGAAAGAAAACTCACCCTTTCATAGTAAATGTCAGGAGCTCTTTTGCTGTCCATTCTGGAAACTCTTCGTTCTAAAGAAAAAAGAAAACCCTGAAGGTTTGTCGAGATGAGAGGATTATCGGTTCTGCCTGCCTAGCACCTTCAATGTTAATTTCACGAAAGAGTGTTCTTTGATAACCAAAGACTAGCATTAACATTGTTTTTATTATCAAAAACATAAAAAACACACCGTACTAACCCACCGGAAAAAAGCATACGTTGTAAATATATTATATTGCAACGCATGCTATTGTTGCAGTGCACAGTGTACCAGTGCTGTTATGAATTTGAATGAACTGTTTTATGTTCTTTCGGTTGGACTTTCTGTCTCTGAATAGTAAGGGAATGTTTTCACGTCTAGGTCCGCACAAGTTCTTGTTACTCCTGCATGTGTACACTAACCGTATTTCAAAACCAGGTCTGTTTTATTGTGCACTTCATGAACGCTTGGATGTGATAATGATGAACCCTATGTTCTCTCTCAGCCCATTTCACATCTTTTAGCGCCATCTTGTGGTGCGCTTTAAGACCAGCTTCATCGGGGTGGGGTTGTTGTTTTCGCCTTCTCAACTGAAATGTGGCTGAGAACATAAGCACATTCAGTCATACAAGTAACCCAAAGAGATTTTTTATATTTTTATGCCTTTGTACCATAGGATCAAAGACTACAACTTTGTTTTCTCATCATAACAAGATCTGTATAAGTTCTATAACCTTTTAGCGTTCCACTGTAGGCTACCACCCGTGGTACAAATACCAGACCTTAGGAATGCTAATGGGATAAACTATGAGGTTACTAATAGCCATAATAAATTAGATAGAGGCTTTATGGTTATATTATTGTCTGGCGAATTCAGTTCAGTTCCTAGATACAGAAGCAATGGCGTTATGTTTGTTAATAGCAGCACGGAAAATATAGAGTGTAGAAAAAAGTGCTTCATTTCAGGGTCCCTTATCTGTAAAGACATGAAGAATAGATAGAAGTTACTATCACCAGAGATTTGATGTGCATGAGTAATAAAGAGACTGCATAAGCATAATAGGATTACATAAAACACTTGTGTATGACAGTGACTTTGATACAATCTTAAACTTACATTAGTTACATTAGAAGAGCAGGAAAATATGCTTGGTTGTGTCGCATGTTGGCTCAACACACAACAGGAAGGAAGGCCAGACTAATTCGATTCCCCTTGTTTGAGAAAAAATCCTGTTTCCTCATTACGCCGATATCTCATTAGTCTCTCTCTCTGAACATATAGCTGGTTCGCTCTGCTGTTCTGGACTGTTCCTAAACTGCATGGTTTTTGGAGCTTGTAAACCAGCCAGATCTCTGATGCTTTTATTAACAAGAATAATATTTAGAAGCAGGGCTTTGTATCCAAATGAGGTTTATTCATTGACCTGTTATTTTTCATGACGCTGCCTTGGAATCAATAATACTGTAATCTGTTATTGACTATAAGATGAATATATTGAGCATATACATCCTCAGGATTGTGATTAGGATTCATTCACAAAGGTTTGAGAGTGTTTGCTCGCTCTACCCTCTTCTCTCCTCAACTTCTTGCTGTGAATGACCCTGAAGAGAATATTAGAGTTGGCATTATCTCAGATGCATCTGATGAATCATTGATAAGGTGCCCTAAACTCATAGTGGTCTGTCAATAACAGGCGATAATGATCTGCTATGATTGCCGGCCTGTGCTCTTTTAATGGACAGAATACTCATGAGAATTAGTTGAAAGTTCGCAACGCCCTTTTTCTTGCTTTGCACACTGTGAAGAAGTGCGAAAGAATAAAAGCCATCTCTGGATGCCTCTGAGAGTAGCATGGCGTTTCCCTTGAGAAGATCTGTATCAGGTACACTTTTAGATATCTGAAGATATCCAGTCAGGGGGCTTTCTTTAAAAGGAGTTAGACAAATGAATGAGATATACGCTGATAATGGCATGTTTGAGTGGGTGAATGGGGTTGTTTGTAATTAACAGAGAGGCGTGGGTCATTAGTGCTGTCCGTGGTGCTGAAATTCACCAGCTCAACTGAACGTCAGCTTAAGTGGGTCGGAAGAGTTTTCTAGTTGTTTCAGCAAAGGAGGATTGCAGCTTTAAAAAACAAACCGTTTTCAAAAGAATATATTTTTCTGCTGTTCTTCAATGTTGTTGGCACTATCCATCCTTATACACTGTAAAAATGTTTTGTTAGGTAATTTAGAAATGTGTTTAATGTGGCAACATCTAAATGAACTGGTTTTGGATGGACCATTCAATGAAAAATATTATATAACATTTATTTAATCTTATTTAACTTTACCTTATACAGTAAAAGTATTTTATGTAATATTATTACATATTTATATGTAAGATAATTCATGTAAAATTGCTGCAGATTTTTATATATTTTATAAATACAAAGTATGAATTACCTTAAGTTACATTCATATTTAAAAAGACAATGCTACATACATTTATAGTAACATATTAGTGAAAAAAATCACTTTTAATTGATGATAAATGAGGCGTTCCCAGAATTCCCTGTGCGAACCATCTTTTGTTTAGATATTATTTCAAAAAATTTGTTTTACTGCACTATTTTAGTGATATGTATGTTGCACTGATGGTGTTTTGTCTTTGTGCTTGGTCTATGTTATTATTAGTTGCTGGAAAGGCCAATTTTTATGAATTTTAAGTCGTTATGTGGCCTTATCCGCATATTTTGCAGTAACAAACATATTTGAATACCACAAATTAGTTGGTAAATTAACGTTATAAATGAGATATGCGTTACAAACTGTAAAATGTAATGTCACCAAAATGCTTCATTGTAATAATCATATTTTACTGTAAAGTTCTAGCAACCACAGGTTTTTTGTTTGTTTGTTTATTTTTATAAATTTAACAAAGCAATTTTACAGTACACTCTTAAAAATTAAGGTTCCAAAAGCAGGTTTTCGCAGCAATGCCATAGAAGAACCATTTTTGGTTCCCCAAATGAACCTTTCAGTGAGCAGTTCTTAAAAGACTGTAAAGAACATTTTAATAATCTAAAGAACTTATTTTCCCCTATAAAGAACCCTTTTTTTTGCAACTGAAAGGTTCCATGGATGTTTAAGGTTCTTCATGAAACCATAGGTGCCAATAAGAACCTTTATTTTTAAGAGTGTATAATTCTACAAAACAAAACAAAATATGTTATAAATAAAAAACTATAACGAGTTGGATTATATGTGCCAAAAAGGCCACTCCTCATTACAGGACGCTCTAATGTTGCCTGTTTATACACGGCGGCTTGTTGAAGACCACAGTCACGTCTCTGGGGCTGTCTGTCACCATGCAGCCGCTGAAGCCGTGCTGCTGCAGGAGCCACTGCGAGGAGAACGAGCTGCTGCTGCAATCCAACCTAGTCTCGAAAAGAAAGCAGTCTGGAATCTCCGCACTGGTGGATGTGGATATTTTTCTTTCATGGATCATATTGCTGACACCTGAGTTTAAATTCCGTTTCCTACGCCTCTGAATTTCCATATTTTGGGCGGTCTTGGGGAACGAGGACGGGGAATCTGTTGAGTACCTATGCAGATCTCCACTGCTGAAAACATGAGCGCATCTGCAGGGGAAGCCGATTAATCTACTCAACTTCAATTAAAGGCTGCGTTATTGAAAGGCGGGGACCTCTTGCTCACAATTTTCCAGCACAATTCCTCCCCTCTGTCTTTCTCACATGAAGACAATATTTAATTATTTCCTCAGAGGCGTTGTGTTAACAGGTGCCCATTTTTCTGAATCAGCTCATGGCTTAGTAAAGCTTTGGATCATGGCACAATGGCACGCGTTTCTCTCTCATACAAACGCGCAACAAAAAGGCAACATTTTCTAGAAGACAGCTTTTTTTCCCCGGAGAGAAGAAGAGGAGCTGCTGTCCGGGATCTGCTGCACCATGTCAGGGCACACCAGCCGACGCTGAATGAAGCGGCTGTGAAGGATTCAAACCAAGTGATTTGTCAATAAAAAATATGCTCATTCTTGTGGGGACAACGGTGGACTTCTGAAATGACCATTACGCAGTCCGTCATGGAGTATTGATTTTTCTTCCTCACTGACAATGTTCTGAGCACACAGGACTTTAATATACACAACATATGGTCATTTTTAATCTGGGACGCGTCGCCACAACAAAACGCCAAACTGGCTACAGCCGCAGCGATCGCCAGCTCCCTCATTCGGCAGAAGAGGCAGGCGAGGGAGCGGGAGAAAGCCAATGCCAACCGCTGCGCCAGCAGCCCCAATAAGAGCATTGGGAACTGCGAGAAGCCCAGCAAGCTCAACTTGTTCTCACGCGTCAAACTCTTCGGCTCAAAGAAACGCAAGAGAAGACGGCCAGGTCTGATGTTATGTGTGTTCTTTTTATCAGACTTTACCCAGATAGCCATGTCCATCAATCATCGTCATCATCCTCATCATCCTCATCCTCATTGACTGTATTAAGAAAACATGACTACACTTTGCTCTATCTTTAACTCCTTATGAACGAGTCTGAACTGTACTAAGATCCGCTGCGCAGAGTAACAAGACAAGGATTTCACACTTCACTGCTTTTGAGCACTGGCTTCTCTCTGAGCTAGAGCTGATGTTGCAAGATCACCAGGGCACACAGCTCCTCACTTGTTCTACACTACATATCAGTCTGAATCAGAGGTTGGGCTAAACAGAGATCTGTGGCACTCTTTTGGTTATGCTGACTTTCATTTGATGGATTTCTGTTGCTAATATTTGTTGGTAATATGTTGTTGATATGATCACTGGTTGGTCTTCAGTGTTTTCACTTTTTATTCAGCAATAAATAATAAATGTTGAATTTGTTTATGAATTAATATAGTTGGTTTCTGGTTGGTAGGTTGGCGGTTTTGTTGGGTCACAGAAAATGTGCTTAGTAACATGCAAAATAACAACAAAAAAACTTTAAAATATATTTTAAATTATATATTCTGTTGAGATATTCATGCTCGAAGCTTTGAAAATACAACCACATACAAGTGAAAGCAGTACAAAACTAAATGTGACCCTGGACCAAAAAAACAGTCATAAGGGTTAACCATTGTTTATACATCATCTGAAAGCTGAATAAATAAGCTTTCCATTGATGTATGGTATGTTAGGATAGGGCAATATGTGGCTGAGATACAACTATTTGAAAATCTGGAATCTGAGGGTGCAAAAAAAAAAGAAAATATTGAGAAAATCGCCTTTAAAGTTGTTCAAATGAAGTCCTTAGCAATGCATATTACTTACAAAAACAAATTTTTGATATATTTACGGTAGGAAATTTACAAAATATCTTGATGGAACATGATCTTTACTTAATATCCTAATGATTTTTGGCATAAAAGAAAAATCTATCATTTTGACCCATACGATGTATACCCGTACGACTTATGACTGGTTTTGTGGTCCAGGGTCACAAATTAGAAATGTAAAATATTATTAATAATAGTAACATAAATAACAGAAGCAAATAAATAGTAAAGAATATTCAAAAATATTATTTAATATGACTGAACTTGACTACTTTGGTCAATGAAAATAATTTTAAGTGTCAGGTCAAGTAGAAATACCTCTTAAAGGTAACATCTGTATAAGTGGGGAAACGAGAATTACTATAATTAATTGTCTGGAAAATTGTTTGTTACTGAAACTATTATTTTACAGCATCATCAAATATCAATTGCACAGAATTGATAAACATTAATGTGATTTGTGCTCTTGTTGCTCCTTTTGTTTTTGCATTTTCTCTTGTATACAGTGAGGTAATAAAGTTTTTTAACTCATAAATTCAGAGCCGTTTAGCTGGAATCAGAATATTACAGAAATGCATGTTATACAAGCATAGTTATCTATCACCTAAACACCGAGGAATGCTTGCCAAATGCCTGGGTCCTGTTGGCACCAGCACTCACTATGTTTTCACAATTCACATTTTATGGTTTTCCAACAGTCATTATTTGGCTTTCACAAGCGGCTGTGCCTTTGTTCTGGATGTTCTCTTCTTCTTCACCTCATATAATGTGTTGTTTCATGCCCTCCCTTTCCCCCCTCTTCCTAAATTGTGTTGTCTCAATTCCACAGAGCCTCAGCTCAAGGGGATAGTCACCAAGCTCTACAGTCGACAAGGCTTTCATCTACAACTCCAAGCTGATGGGACCATCGATGGTACAAAAGAGGAAGATAATAGCTATGGTCCGTTCACTACACGTAACATGTTTAAACACGACCGACCGATCCTACACGCTTCTTTCCCATGGGTTCAATTCTGTTTTGTTGTACTGTAACTTCACAGCTATTTTCAACCTCATCCCTGTTGGACTGCGGGTGGTGGCTATACAGGGCGTTCAGACCAAGCTCTACCTGGCCATGAACAATGAAGGCTACCTGTACACCTCTGTAAGTATGCTGATCTCTTCATACTGCATCTTTGTGAGTCCCTCCTACACATTGTGGGCTCTTCTGAGATCAGGGCAGTAGTAAACATCCCACATTTCGTCTCTGCCGCTCTCATTGTAGTTAAATCTATGTCTTAGACAGCATCATGGATGCCTGAGGATCCAAGCTGTTAACTTAAAGGTTGCAGGTTGGATTCCAGACAGCGGGCGATCGATAGACTGAAGAGTTAATGAGATCCAACTCCTGCCCAAACACCATCTGCCTCTCTTATTTATCGCTGCATTGTATCGTGATCATATTCAAAGAAGAGATAATGGCATATTTAGACATTCTTGTTAGCACCTCGCATTCACACAAAGATAATTCACACTTCATATAATTGCTTTGTATTTGGACTATCTATAGAACGCTCTTGGGAGATGATGCATCATCATACCCAAGGTTTTCCGCCTGATATCTACTCTGCAGTTTTTAAATATGGAGAAATCACAATAATGCTCTAATGGATATTCTGCTTTGTGAGTGCCTCCCTCGCCTCTTTCCTTTGATTAAATGTGCTTTGGCGACATGAATTATTTAGTGCTGTGCCAATAAGTGCTTCTGTCAATTCAAAACGGACATTTTGAGCAACATTACTGGCATTAGAACGCTAAAGATTTGCAGTGGTGCTTGAAACTCTTGGCCAGGTCTGTGCTTTCATTATGCAGGAACAGTTTAAACTGTACTTTTCCATTTCAACTGTGTGGGTTCACGTCTGACTGCCCACAGGGAATACTCAAACTCGCACCCATGGTCGTGCCGGTATACACGTATCTCCTTGTTGAGTTTGAGAGGTTGTTTTCCCCAGGATGAATATATTGATCTGCAGGAATGAGTCAAAGTGGTTCGGGCCTCAGGAGTTTAATGGTAATCAATCTGCACCACAAACTGGACGGGGCGGCGTGCTACCACGTTTAGACCACTTATTACGGTTCCAATCAGTGGAATTTACCTTCAGGTTTAAAGACAAATCATGATGAGGTGATGTGTGGATATTGATGGAGGCTGGTCCTGGACCATCTTCAGCTCAAATTTGTCTGCTCTCGCTTTCTTCATCTCTCCCGCGCACACACATTTTTTTCTCTATCTCTCTTATGCAAATACTCCTCCACAAACATGTAAGAATAATTCTCTCATGTCTCTTGTGTCTCTGTTGTCTTCTCTGCCCATTTCACACTCACAGGAGCACTTCACGCCAGAGTGCAAATTCAAAGAGTCAGTGTTTGAGAACTATTACGTGACCTACTCATCAATGATCTATCGGCAGCAGCAGTCAGGCCGAGGCTGGTACCTGGGTCTCAACAAAGAAGGTCAAATCATGAAGGGCAACCATGTAAAGAAGACCAAGCCGGCTGCACACTTCATCCCTAAACCTCTCAAAGGTTCGTTCAAGTGTCTCCTGCACCGATCGTCGGGCTGATGGCTTTCTAAAAATATCTATTTTAGAATGAGGATATATTGGCTGATTGTAGCACAAGCATTTAAGTAGCTTGTTGGCTTTCAGCACGTATCTGCAGTTGTTTGGTCTTATTGCTTTATAAAAAGATGAAAATGCAGATGTGTTGGAAGCGCATGTTTGTATTGTAGAAAGGTAATAACCGTGTCTGTGCTATTAAAGTAAAGATGTCAGGTTAACTAACTTTAATTAAGTTTTATCAGACATTTATTGGACACTGACTTGAAGTTAATCTTTAAAAACATTAGTAATTTATAAACATTATATAATCTTAATCTTAGATAATATTAAGTAATCTTATCTGAACATCATAATGTTGTGATGCCTAAATTCTAGGTAGGTTTTAGTTTTATATTTAATTCTTTTAGAAAAAAATACAATAAAATGTTAATATTAACTATTTATTGGTTATTGGCCATAATATGAAAATAATTACTGCGTTAACTAGAATCTTAATATCAATCCCTAACTCTCAAATATCGCTCTCCCATTGACCAAAAAAAAAAACATAAAAGAAGACATAGTTAAGTATAGGCGCACTTTTTTTTTGCCCTAAGAAATAGTTTTTCCTCTTTTCTACTTAAATTAAAGTGGTGCCTTTCTTTCTCAGAACTGGTTAAATCCGAGGGGAAATCAAAAACTGCAGCTGCTTGTGTGCAGTCATAAGTGAAGCTAAGATGACTAGACATTAGTCTGCTTGAAATGAGCATGGGAGCTCCATGCAGTTAGATTTAAAACAAAGTTATATTATATTAGAACAATGTGCAGAACAAAATTTTTTTTTTTACTGCAATCAGGAATTTTTGTGCTGTATATTGTGCTTACCTGGAACTTGTCAAATGATAATGTTACGTCCCGACAAACAACAGACCAGAAGTCATTCATTTCCAATTGAGAGTATAATAAGGGAGCTGAGTGGATTTCCGATCATATATGCGTATGTGGAATTTTTTGTTTCTTTTTAATCTTTGGTTGTTGAAAAATATTTGAACTTCTGCAGCTAGACCGTATGCGACCGCTTGACCGGATGTGATGTATTCTAATCAAAACTATGAGCGCAAATGAAAATTACTAATATTTTTCCACTAAAACTTATTTCTTTAAAACACTATTTCTTTTTAATTATGTCAGATAATTATGTCAGAAATAGTTATTTTAAAATCATTATATAATTATTTACGTTGATTATACCTAGAAAACCTACTATGTTTTTCTTTCAAACATATTGACGGTCAGTTGTTTTGTGTGGATATATTCATACAGTCATTATTTAATCATTTTACAGCCAAAAATGCGACAAACTTATGCGAATATTGGAGATGGAGTAGGAACACCTAAAATATTCTGAAAGTGTTCAATGTTGCATTGCTGTTCAGTGTGAAACCGAGCCGCTTGGTTGTTTTTAGTGAATCAAAAACATTAAGCGCGACTACATTCAGTTCCGGGCTAACGACTCTTATGAGCCGGTTCCTTTTTAGTGAATCAAAAACATAGAGCTCGACTACTGAAATCTCATTCCTGAGCCAAAGAATGGTATGAAAATGTATTTTTATTTAATCGCAAACAATTGTGAATCAGCAGTTTTTTTCATATTCTTTATTTTAGAAAAAGGTATATATATGAAGTATGTTCCCACATTTTATGTTCTTATGTTCATTTTATGTTCTTTCAAATGTTTATCCTTAAATTCACAAGAATTAGTTAAAGAATCCTTAAAGATTGACTAATTCTAATTTCTAGACCCATCCCTAGTGCTGTGTAGACACTAATATAAGTTATTGATTTACTAATAAAGAGACAAGCTTGCTAGAACCTGAACATGAGACTCATGAGGCCTGTTACTTGTGTCTCCCCATTATAGTTGCTATGTACAGAGAGCCGTCGCTCCATGATCTGACTGAGTTCTCCCGTTCCGGAAGTGGTACTCCGACCAAGAGCCGCAGCGCCTCGGCCATGCTCAACGGTGGCAAGACTCTAAGCCACAATGAGTCAACATAACCGCAGGGCACACCTGCGGTCTGCTGCTGTACAGCTGCTGGACTCGACCATCAACTAAACAGCACAAATGCGTTTACAAGAGTGCGGTGAAACCCTTAGCTGGTCGCTAGCTAGTGTTTCCTGAAATCACTGTGATGAGAACACAAGTGCAAACCTACACTGTACAATCTTCTGCAGGTCAACCTCCTGAGACAAACTAACCAAGCCATCTTATTGATGTAGGGGTCTGCCTCCGTTTGTGGGTGATCCCCGTTTCCATGTGTAGCATACAGAGCTGTGGTTCTACCCCGTGGCGTTGTCACAGAATCTTCTAGAACTTTTGTGTTTTGCTCCATTTCTTCTTAGGAATGCCAACTCCATAGTGCTGAGTCAACTACAACTTGACAATAGCAGCTTGTGCGACCCATTTATCGGTATATAGAGGCAGAAATCCCAAAGGTGTTGGACATATGATACAAGTCTTTCAGCTCAGCTTTTTTGAGGCAGCGGTTCATTGTTGTGTGCTTTTTAGATGAGACGTTTTGCTCCTCGCTTCTCTTTTTCTGTCTTTTCAGCGCCTCCCTCACCCCCCACCCCCCATCCCCCATTGTTATTCTGCAAATTAAACAGATTTAGGGTTCGGTCTGTCTGCACACCAAAGATGTCATTAGTCTCTTTGTATGGAGGTAAGTCAATTTGTGTAATTTCAGCTCCCTCAGACAGATGGTTGAGAAAACCGCAAGAGTGAATGTCATTTAGTCAGAGGAAATGTATTCAGGATAGATAAAGGCTACTCGCTGTGCGTCCCTGCTTTTTTTGTCTGTTTATGTCTTCCTTTACTTCCCTTCTAATTTGGGAACCCAGCATCTTGGAGAAGTGTCAAATCAGAAAATGTTAAATTATTAACATCAACCCGGTAAGATTTCCGTTATGTAAAAACAGGTCAGGCTTTTTTTTACACCACTCTTTTTGGTAAAACATGTAATGAAAGCCAAGCAAGAGGAAGCTTCCATTGCTTTAACAGGGCTAAATCAGCATAAGTAAATAACTCGTGTATGAAACTTCATTCTTCTAGTTATTCTTTCTCGTCTTCAGTGGTCAGGCAGCAGCCCCTGGTTATAATTTTGATCAAAATCCTCTTCTGTTGTATGTATGTATGTATGAAGCATATTTAATGCATGGGGGACAGTGGACGCTGCATGTTGTGTGGCTATGTATATTACCTACAATATGGAACCATGTGCTCTAATGGATACTGGAGTAAAATACAAATGTATATAAATGCATTTTATCTTGCTACCCGCCCGTTTATTATTTGTTGTACATTTAAGAAGCTGCACTGAATAAAATGTTTTGTATGTTCAGAGCACTCATGACGTTTGATTATGTGTTAAGTGACTCTTTTTCAAAACAATACTAACAAATACAAGAGTAACTGTATGTTGTATGTGACAACCCTACATTAAAAAGCAAACATTTTACATATATAAATCCTCAAAAATATTCATTCTGAAATGAAATAAATATAAAAATATGCATTAAATATGTAATATAAAATAAAATACAAACAAAAAGTAAGTATAAAATAAATACATACATACATATACAGTGTATTAGTTAGGGGGCATAAACAGGATATTTGTGTTTATGAATGTATTTATTAGTTAGGAACAAAGGACGTATCTCTTTTATGGCAGATAATAACCCCAAAGCTCTTATATAAAATAAAAATATGTAAAATAAAAAGTTTTTTTCATCAATATTTTGCTTATACACCAAATGTGACCAATATATCCCATTGCAGACTTGAATAACATTAAAATGATCAAAGGTGACCTTAGTTTTACAGAAAAATGCAGTTATTAGACGTCTCTCTGAAATACTTGATTGGCCAATCTCTGCCCATCATAAAGACTGGCTGACTGTATATTTTTGTTACATAACATCACTTAATTAGTAGTTTGACATACTGGGCTTAGTTATTAGTAACTGAAATATATAATGACAACAGTAGCAAATAACTTTACATAAAAAGTGGCTTTAACTAAATGAGGAATTTGTTGTTCTGTACCAGTTTGTCAGTGAAACTCTTCACACTCTTTAAATATGCAGATTCTGTGACATTCAGAACTCCTTAGGAACATACTCAATGTTCATTTTGGCACTGCAGTGCATAAACAGTAGTGAATTCATCTGAATTTAAACCATAACTCGTGAATAAACATTAGGTCAGCAAGCACGGTTTGATTTTTAAGTAGATAGTTCTACCTGCTTTTATATTCATGAATTCATATTGATGAAGACACCGTGAATGAAGAAATTGATTTTGTTGTGCTTTGCTTCAGCGGAGTGGTGTAATGAAACCTTGATAATGTCTAATTCATAACCTATAGGGAGGCCATTGGAAAACCATCTACTGTTGTTTAATGTACTGTAAATGGACATGATATAGGCCTCATTTAAAGGCCATCCAATTCAACTCTATTTAACTCAAATGCGATCAAACCATTAAATAATGTATATAGGGAGATTCTAATGGAAAAGCACTGAAAATAAAGAAGGCAAGTTGGTCTTGCTTGATTGTGTTTTCAAGATGTTCAAAACGCAATCAAGCATTTGAGACAGACCAATAGTGTAAAGCAGCAGAAGAAAATGAAATTACAGAACATAGCTTCAACTTTAATTGTTTTTGGCTACCATATACCAAAGAAAAACCAAAAAACATCAAAACAATTATGATTCATTGACTCCAAAACTATAGGAAAACTCATACACTCATTCAAGCACACAGGATGGTCACTTCAAGAATACATAATGTGCCTCAATAAGCTCCTTGGGTGAATCTGGGATGGTTACATCATCACTGCCCAGGCTAAGGCCATCAAGTCCTATGTTAATATTTCATAACCTGAAATGAATTTTGAATGAACTGGGCTTTCGTTCCCAATAAACCCTGTGAGACGGATTATTTGCCCCTGGGAAAGGTGCTAAAGACTTTGCATTCATTAACATTCTTATTATTAAAATAGCATTATATGTGGTGAAGAGGATGTGACATCACCTGTTTGGTAGCCAGATGGTGCCTTGAACGAGAAGCACAAGCTGACTGATATGGAAGAGTGATGTGGGACGGATAGATGTGTAGATACTGAAGAAAGGAAATGAGATGGAGGAGTAAAGTTATGATGGACAGCTCAGTGCTGATCTGCCGCTTTAAAATCTCATTCCGAGAGCAGCACTCAGGAAATTGTGCTCCGTGCTGCACCAGTAAATGAAAATAATGAATGGAGAGAGACCAGACAAGGGTGAGTCTGGGTTGAATCGCATGTACGCCCGGGCAGCCCCTGCTTTGTTTGTGCAGTCATGCATGGTCACTCTAACTCTACCATGGTCAACCTGGACTCTATAAAGGAAAGGCACGGCTCGGTGAGCACCGGCTTCTTAGAAGAAGAATTTTATTGGCCATACTGTGGGATATATTAAGTTCTAACATGACTTCTTACATAAAATCGGCAAACCCGCAGATACTAGAAAGTATAGTTGCAGGTTTGTGTTTATATTTACAGTACAGCAGTGTGCTGGAGCAGGTTTGAGCGTGAAGTTCCCATCTGTTTTGGTGTGAGTGTGCTGCGAGTACTGCCTCGCAGGCTCTGATATTGATGGAGTGCAGAAGAAAGGCGGGGCTGACAGCCTGTATCATCACTGGTTGCCATGGAATCAGGGAGGATGGGATTTAAATGGTTATGGGGACTCTTTAAAACCCCCTTATATACAGTATATATATATATATATATATATATATATATATGCTTTTTTTTGCTGATGAATGTGTGTGCATCTATGCTTTAGATTCAGTATTAAATGTCTGGCCAGAGAAAATGCATATAGTCATGTTTTATTCTATGTGTCATAAAAGCGTTGAGTCAGGCCATCAGAAGAATCTGGAAGCTTAGGGCTTCTATCTTATAAATGGAGAGAGCAGGTTAAAAATGCATGTAAGCTCTGTAAAAAAAAAAAAATCAAACCTTGTGTTGTTTGTGGGTTTGTTTTATGCATCTTTTAAAAGCTTGGTAATGTACAGCTTCTTGTCTCATACTCTTCCTTTCTCTCTCTCTATCCACTGGGATTTATATATACGCACACATACAATCATGCAAATATACTGGCAGACGCCTCAATGTAGCCCTGCCCCAAGGAGCGTCACCAGAATCTTCTTCTTCTTCTTTTTTTTTTTTTTTACTGAGGCACAGGCCTAAAGTGATCAAAAGCTCGCAAAATATAGTTACACATAGACTGTCAGTGCAAATATGATAAGAATATTTTGCGACCATATTTTAATATCTAAACAGTCTGGAATACTCTGTCTAGGTCCATACAGGGTTTAATACTTGGCCTACTGATAAATGCTTGTCTGACAATGGAGATTATCGTAAACCGGCTTGATGATTTTCCATGATGATATTTTAGCAATCATGTCATGCGATGCGGTGAAGCAGCTCTTTATTGCGTGTGCAGCTTGTGAATGAGCAACACATTCTGTACTGCAGGAAAAGAAAATTTGGTCACAATTTAGATTAGGGTCCAATTCTCACTATTAACTGTAGACTTTTGCCTCCTAATTACTGCTTATTAATAGTTAGTAAGGTAGTTTTGAAGTTTAGGCAAAGACTATAGAATAACACAAGACGCATCACTCGTATTGTTTTGAATGGGAGAAAGTGCAACGCACAATATGGCAGAATAAGTCCCGCCTTCTAAATAAGAGCCAATCGCCGATTGGTAAAGTCATCGTGTCACTGCAGTGGTCGTTAGAAGCTCCGGTTCCGATAGAAACAGTCAGACACACGCCTCCGAAATGAGGCACAAGAGACGCGCATTTAGGACTGCACATGCACAATAGCTTGATCCAGCCTGAAAAATACAGTTTTTTGTCATGATTCGAGCATTTAGAAACAAAATTTATGAGACAGTTGTTGTCAGATTTCATTGGTGATTTCAAATATGAAATTTAATCGAAAGCTTAGCAGACAGCTTTGGAGAATTTGATGTTTCCCCATTCAAAGAGAGGCCCGAGAGGCATTTCAAAGATGGCCACCGAGTGAAATGACTTGTCATAAAGGGACTTTGGTTTAGGTATGAGGTAGGATTAAGGGATGTAGAATGATCATGCAGAATAAGGCATTAATCTGTGCTTTATAAGTACTAAAAAACATCCAATATCCAAGTAATATGCATGCATAAGCAACTAGTTAATAGTGAGAATTGGACCCTAAAGTAAAGTGTTACTGAAAATTTATATCCATATATCCAAAACAGTATCAAAAAAAAAGAGTATCAAAATATGGGGACACTTTCTGATGGGCGGCCTACTTATGAAAGACTAGAAACACTCCTGGTCAAAATGATTAACGAAACGATCTCAAACTCGCTCGTTTATGCAGTTATGTTTGAAACAAAGGGTTTAAAATAGTGAGATTCTTGTTTAAAATAGTGAGATTCAATTGTGTTGGAGCTGTAATCAACACAACATCTGTAGTCATAAAAGCAAACCAAACACCCATGCAAGCATAATTCACACATACAACACTTTTTACTGCATAGGTTTGTGTAATATCACCATATCTTCCATAAATAGAATCCCAGTCATACTGGGTAACCAAGGACACATCCATAAGACTGACAGTGATTTATAGATTTCTCAGACTCTGTGCTCGGCTCATGGTTTGAACGCTTATGTGCATATGCGCTCGGCTTTGGCACTCATTTCACTTGATCGATCAGTAAACAGTCTGAGTTCAAGGATAAGACTGATCTCTATAGCAAAAATGACAGCTTGATGATGCAATTTAATTTGATGATGTCATTCTAACGAAATGGGAACAGAGTAAAAATGAGGCCAAATGGAAAGCAGTTAAACTGAATACAAAGGGGGAGAAGACAAAAGCCAACTCCTTTTAAAGAAATATAGACAGGAACCTCCTATTCATTAAACCACAGGATTGCTGTTTGTAATTATAAGAGGTCCATGCATCATCTTTCTGCCGAAGCTGTGTTTACCACTGTGCTGAGATTGAAATATACTGCCATAGATTATCTGACATGACAGGCCAAATTAATGTCTATTGGTAATCATGCATGTGAACCTTTGCTTTGCCCTCTATAATTAATGACAATGAGATTTGTGACAGGATAATGAAGTCCAGAGATGAATACAGAGGATATGATTTGATATAATACACAAATCACTCATCACATTACTGATTTAATTATGGCAAATACACTAATTGCTTTGTGATGTTTTTGAAAGTAGATGTTAGGGAAAAAACTATAGGACCACCTAATTTTGTAGTATTCATATTTTTCAAAATGAATCCTCACAAAAGGACCTACCTGCTGTCCAACTACTATGCCTGGAGCAGAAGGACTGTTCTCTGGAGGACCACACAAGATTTTTTGGATTTGCGGTCCTTACGGTCTAATGCACGCCTCCCAAGGAACGGTCCTCGAGAGGATTTTGGCACTTTTGTGGAGTGGGTGCTGGTGAATAATGGATCTTTCACCATCTGCCCAGTGGAGGACATTATCAGCCCCACTTCAGACCCAGAGCCCAGCCAGCCATCACCCCTGCTGCATGGACATGATGCCAGAGCCCACCACAGACAGAGAGCCAGAGCCTGCCAGGGTACACGAGCCAGCACCAGTAACAAGGACTGAGCATACCATAGCCCTGGAGCCTGAGCCTCATGAAATGTCTAACCAGGTGCATGAGCAACATCATGTGCTGCCATGGGAGTATTAGTGGAGTACGAGGGAATGGAGGAAGACCCCGCCCCCACTCCCACCACTGAGGGTGAGCTGAAGCTGGCCTCTGTAATATATTATGAGGATTTTGAAGAGGATGTTTGCATGAATCTCCCATACCCACTGGTCCTGTCCAGCTTAAAGTCTCCTGTGTCCCTGCTGGTTACGCCCAGTTCAAAGTTTCCTATGCCCCCACTGGTTCCGACCAGCTCAAAGTCTCCTGTGTCTCCAGAGTTCCCACCCAGCCTACCTCTCCCACCTACTCTTCCAATAACAGCCAGTTCTTTCGTGTGTTTCCTTCAGCCCCTTCACTTCTCCTCTAAAGGCACTCCACGGTGTGGAATTGATTGTAAAAAGGATCCCCCGGCTCCGGCCCCAGCCACTGATCCCATCACTCCACCTCGGCCCATTGACCTGTCGGCTCCGCCTTGGCTCCTCCCTCCCTCAGCTCCACCTGGGACTATCATCCTTACGGCTCCACCGGGCTCCCTCGTCCCTCCGTCATGCGCCATGGACTTACGGGCCTTCAGCTATGCTTCGTTCCTCCACCCCTTCAGCTCCACCTCAGTCCTTTGGCACTCTGGCTCCACCTCTGACTCTTGTCACTGTTGCACCGCTCTCACTGGCTCTTCATCAGCACCCAGGGCTCCACTTCTATCGGCCTCGTCTCAGTCAGTCGTCCCCCTGGAGACGTCAGCCAAGTCTCCACCATGGCTCCTCCCTCCCTCCCTCAACTCCGCCATGGGCCATCGCTCTGGCTGCGCTTTGGGTCCCCGCCTGGCTACTCCTCCTGGCTCCTCCCACCATCATCACCACCCTGATTACTCTTTCTATCATCTCCCCTGGTTTCCTGCTCTCCATCTACTCGCTTCCTCCTCCATAGCCCCCTCCCTTCCTCCTCAGTTGGACTTTTGCGACGCGAGAACACGCCTTCCGGGAGGGGGGTGTACTGTAACGTGTAGTCCATTTTAGTTTAGTTTTCACTGTGTTCTGTTCCTGTTTTGTCTGCCTTAGTTCTCTAGTTAGTTTCCTTGGTTGTTAATCAGTTCCCATACCTGTTCCATTTTATCCTTGATTACACTGTGAAATACACCATGTATTTAGCCCTGTGTTTCGTCCTATGAGCTCCTGAGTGTTCTTTGTAGATTTATTAAAGACTATTTTTGTTACTCATCTCCTTCGCCGTGCACTTCATTACAGCTACTCGTGACAATTTTATTCTCACAATGGCAGTAAATTATTCATAATTCATTTATTCTCCCTACTACTTCTTTTTTTATCTTTTAAATTTTCCTAGCCTCCTGTTTATATATGTTCAGAAGTCTTCCAGTTTTGTGGAATTGCGCACGCAGACCAGCCTCTAGCCATGTGCCTGAAATCACTGAAAACTGTGACCCCCACAGCATTTGATCATTTGTCAGCAATTTTTTTGTCAGCTGAACCTCTTTGACCTAATATATTTACTTGAAGTACCCCCTGACATTTTAAGTTAATAAGTTAGGTCTATAATAAAATTAAAAGTCAATAATAATAATAATAATAAAAAAAATAAGTTCACAGTTCTCTGATGTTGGTTAATGGTCACATGACATGCAGGTATAAAATATTTCATCTTTTTTAGTAAGTGTTTTATTTTGTTTTTATTTTAAAATTATTTATTTTAATTTAACATTTTTATGATTTAATTAAAAGCTTTTCATTAAACTCTCAAAAAACTTTGATAACAAACAATGGGATATATTTTCTTTCTCTTTGTATTTTTATATCAGTATGGTACAAGATTATCCTATTCAAATCAATGTGAAAAACAATCTATAAGTAATCAAAAAGTAGTCAGATTATATTACTTTAAATGTGTAATGTATTGGATTACGTTACTAACTACAATTTTTGTCATGTAATTTGCAATGAGTAACTGACTACAATTTTTAAGTAATATATATATATTAAAATTAACATTATATTATTTAATTAACATTATATTATTTAATAATAATAATAATAATAATAATAATGTACTCATCTGCCCTCTATAATGTAATGCATGGCTTTAAGTATTATGATTAATTGTAATTAATTTGATAAACTACACAGCATATCATGTAACTAATTTGATTATATCTTTGATCGATCTTAAACATAACTGTAGCATACCAAACCTTGTCAACTCAGATGGGTTTTTCGGATCAACTTGCCATTCTCAGAGCTGAAGATCTTTTCTCATCGGCTGGTTTGCTGGCTCATTAGAGAATGTGATATGCAGCTCTATCTCTGTCAGGTACAAGCCAATTTCAGAGCCAGTCATTCTGTGATGAGAACAAGGAGCACTATTAATGAAAGCCTTCCTCACATATTTCCTGTGAACTTAATCAGCCAAGGCTAATCATAGAACCTGCACCATCTATCCTGATGAGCAGTTAAAAAGTTTGAACCTTTTGAAATAGTCTCGATTTCTGTCAGCAGGCTCTCAGCATGTGATCTGATAGCTTCCATCTAAGTCAATATTAATTAAATTCTGTTTTTTAACAATATTTTACAGTGCCACAAAAGTTTTATGAGAGTATTACTTATATTTAGTAAATTTTGGGACCCCAATCGCTGTCATTCGTCTTATAGATGACCTGCACAGGAGGTATTTTGGTCCATTCCTCTGCACAAGCTGTTCATAAATATTTTGGGATATCTTGCATATTTTTGGGATGCCTCAAACGGCCTTGAATAGAAATCATGCCACAGCATTTCAATGAGATTGAGGTCAGGACTCTGACCTGACCATTCTGATATATGGAATTTCCTCTGTTTGGTCCCACTCTGATGGTGATTTATTCCTTTGTTTAGGAACAGACATGCTGCATGACCCACTTTCTTTAAAGTTTCAGATCACAAACGTCCTGGAAATGTGCTATACAGTTGGAACAATTATATTCTAATCCCTCCAGATCCATATATTTCTCTCTCTAGGGTACACTCTCATTTAAAGGATCCTTTGACATGTCCTTACACTGACCTTTTAAAGGGCAGCCAAGGTACCACTGGTGCTGAATTTCTTCTATTTGTAATCAATCTGCTTCAATTGGGACTGATGGAGCCCCAAGTCTTCAGAAATCCTCCTGTAACCTTTTCCAGACTAATGAGCCTGTACAATTCTTCCTCTGTGGTTCTCTGAAATCTCTTTAGGTCACGCAACATTGCACTTTAACAAAATTCAGTGGTAAAGAACAGGTAACCAAATCTTCCATTGGGCAGGATGAGCATGTGATTGAAACACCTGACTTGACTGATTTAACCTTTTGTTCAATAATAATAACATGGCATTGCAAAATATTTTTGTCTTGTTTGGTACGCAAGAAAAAAAATCCAAATAATTTTAAAATGTTTCATCAACATTTTCTCATAATTGTTAATGGAGAGAAAAGACAAGTTCATGAGGCAGATATAAACTGAAAAATAATTAGAAGTGGATCATAAGTGATCACTGAAAGCAACTGAACATAAAATGAAAGATTCAGACCTTTAGATTAAGTAAAGTCATTTGCCACATTAAAATACATTTTGGGTACTGCTTAAATTATAGTTACAATCACTGGTTCAGTCAACCGACTCTTGACAAAAACAATATATTCAAAAAAGATTCAGATATAGTATGACCGAAACATCCTGATACTTCTACACAGGGCCACAGCTAGGGTATTCGGAGCCCCAGTGCAGGTTGTTGCTGTGGGGCTTCCTCGGTTGAAATCGCATACCGGGGTTGAAATTGTGGGGGCCCTCTCAAAAGCTGGGGGCCCCAAGAATCATCACCAACTTTTTCCCCTTTAGCGATGACCCTGCTTCTATTTTTTCATACCATTGCACACCAAAGGCATGACCTTTGGATGTTGCCAAGCCCAAGTTACATTGTTTAACATTTGAACAAATACTGACACCTGGTGGCAATACTTTCATGCAACATTTACAACAAATTTAAACAAATTAAATAATAATATCTACAATGCACTTATTAAAACACAAAAATTTGATGCAAAATACTTATACATAGTATCTTTCTTATAAAACACACATTGATTTAAGTATATGGCAGTAAAAATGCACACAATGTTATTTGCATGGATAGCACTTCCAGGGCTTTCAGGGAGTACAGTGCACCACAAGAACCAAAGTCTTGTTACCTCTCTGTAGTGAAGCCCTTTGGGTCATTGTGGGGGTCCCAAATTTGTCTGGGCTGTTGGGTGGAGAAGTAGCACCATATGACCCCATAGGGATACAGTCCTGTTGAGCACCACCTTCTTCTGTGTGAAGGGTGAGATGGGCTGGAGGTTCTGGACCGCATCTTACTAAAGCTATAAAGCACCTGTAGAACTGGCAATAAATTCAGAATTGACAGTAATACAAGTCTATAAGGATAGTAAGGAAACTAATACACCTATAAGAAGCACATACCTGATTATTGAACAGAATGTAGATGATGGGATTCAAAACAGTGCTGCTCTTTGCTAGTATGGAGGACACGACGCTGGCTGTGGGGCTGACAATGCCTACGCTGAATGTGCCAAGCAATGCCATGACCCCGTACGGCATCCAACAGAGCAGGTAACAGGACACCATGGAAACCACCATCACCAGCACGTGCGTCTCTCTCCTCTGTGCAGCTGTCTGATTGATCTTAGCAACCTGTGGGATGAGGAGACACGCTTTGAGGTTTGCTTTTCAAGACAAACAGCATCAAGCCTTACATTTGTGTCTGGTTTGAAACGCTACATGGCATCTATGCACCAGAATGCTTGACTGTTTTTTCATTGATGAATTAGGAGAATATTTAAAGCATTATTTATTTATTTATTTAATTTTTACATTTTTAGTTTTGATTTACAAAGAATTTTTTGCATTTGTTAAGGGCTACAAGTATTTGCACATTTACATACTAAAATGCTCAATCTGTTCCAGCTGTGCATGTAATTCACCATAGTCATTTAATGGGATAGTTCACCAAAAAATAGAATTCTGACATCATTTACTCACCCTCATGTCATTCCAAACCCATATGCGTTTGGTTAATCCTCGAAACACAAATTAAGATATTTTTTAATGAAACCTGAGAAGTTTATGGTCCACCTTTGAAAGTCCAGGCAACCAAAACTTACAAGATAAGTTCAATTTAAATGGATTTATTTTACGACGCCTTTATCACCCAAAAATAAAAAATCTGTCATTAATTACTCATCCTCATGTCGTTCCACACCTGTAAGACTTTTGTTCATCTTCAGAATGCAAATTAAAATATTTTTGATGAAATCCGAGAGGTATATGACTCGTCCATAGACAGCAATTTAACAGACACTTTCAAGGTCCAGAAAGGTACTAAAGTCATGGCTAAAATAGTCCACGTGACTGCAGTGGTTCATCCTTAATTTTATGAAGCAATGAGAATACATTTTGTGCGTAAAAAAAACCAAACAATAATAACAACTTTATTCAACAATCTCTTCTCTGCACAGTGAAGGCTTCCATGTTTACATCCGAATGCTGGCTCAGTATTGGCCAAAGCTGATCACGTGAGCAGCATGACGCATGCGTGTGATGCTGACTCAGGAGCCGGCCAATAATGAGTCGGCATTCTTGCATAGAACCTGGAAGCGCTGGACGTAAACAACGTTAGTTGTGTCTCATTTTGGAGGCTGCGTCCTCCGGAAGTTGCATTTGAAGGCTGCATAGGTCATCAAGGATGTTTATTTTTTAAAAAAAGTAACTGTAATAAAATTGACTGTTATTCCTCGTAAGGTAATTGTAATTTCTTTCTTACTTTGTAATCTAATGGTTACTTTTCTTAAATGAGACCTCGATGACATATGCAGCCTTCAAATGCGACCTTTGGAGGACGCAGCCTTCGAAATGAGAGGCAGCTAAAGTATGAGAATGACACAGAAGGGAAGATATTTTTGAATGAAGTCATTATTTTTTTTTGTTTTTGCGCACAAAAAGTATTCTCGTCACTTCATAAAATTAAGGGTGAACCACTGCATTCACGTGGACTATTTTAACAATGTCTTTAGTACTTTTCTGGGCCTTGAAAGTGTCGGTTAAATTGCTGTCTATGGACGAGTCATATACCTCTCGGATTTCATCAAAAATATCTTAATTTGTGTTTCGAAGATGAACAAAGGTCTTATGGGTGTGGAACGACATGAGGGTGAGTAATTAATGACAGAAATTTCATTTTTTGGTGAACTATCCCTTTAACTTTTGGTTGCATAGACTTTCATTTGAGGGAGAGAAACCTCTCAGGTTTCATTTAAAAAGTCTTTTGGGTTTGGAATTACATGAGGGTGAGTAAATGATGAAAAAAGTTTCATTTTTGGATTAATTAACCCTTTAATAATAATGATGATGATGATGCATGTGAGAAGGACTTTGGCTCTGGACAGCTGCATGAAAAATGCTTAATTTATGGCGAACAAACATTTAGCTAGAAAGATCTTTGGGTCTTACTCGAAGAGAGCTCTTTATCAAAATCACTGCTTCCACTCCCACTCTCTCTCTTTCAACCTTTTCCTTTTTCACTCTTCCCTCACCCCATGAATGGCAACGAGAATCTTCCCGTAGCAGAAGACCATGAGAAGAAGAGGCAGCAGCAGGCAAAAGACAAAGAGGCAGATGACGTAAGAACTCGTTTCCGGGGAGCGATGGTTCCACTGGACTGAACAGGTGGTGCCGGGACCCTCAGGACCGTAGCTGCTCCAGCCGAAGAGTGGTGGCACTGTCCACGCGAGAGAGTACAGCCAGCAGCCTGTGATGAAGAGCCAGGCCTTCCTATAGTCAGAAACATCCACTTTTGAGCAGCAGAGGATGGTGCTGTAACGCTCGTATGACAGTACAGCAAGAGATACCAGTGAAACAATACCTGTTGATATTGGATAAAGAGACAAATCAATTAGGCCTATATGATTATCAACTAAATGTTTTTCTTTATTGTAATAGCAACTTATTTTATAGATATTTTTATTTTATTTTGTAGCTATTTGAAAGGTGGGTGAATTTCACTAAAAAAAAAATCAAAAAGCATCTGTACACTAAACTTACACTTAACTGCATTTTAGAATCTAGAAAAACACTGTTTCCTAAAAATTTTTTTACCTTGATAACCATAGTTTCTGCCTAATTCTCTTTTTGTAGGCTACTTTTATTAAACCGTGCACAAATGTAATACAAATCTATACATCTCACAACGTTTACGACAAATTCGGTAGTGATTCAAAAATACACAGCGCGATCAGTGTACAGAAGTCTGATTCCAGAACGAATGACTCAGAGCCGGTTCTTTTCAGTGAATCACAATCATATGCATTGCAGCGTGAGTTTGTCCGAAGACCGGTACATTTCAGTCAGTGAATCAAAAACAAAGCCTGCGTCTCAATGTGCATACTATCTATCCTAAATAGTATGTGACATTAGTAATATTCAATACTATTTAGGGCGTATATGGTTGATAGTATGCACAGTGGGATGCAGGTAAAGCGTTCATTGTCTGATTCCTGAACAAATGACTCTTATGAAGTGATTCTTATTAGTGAATTAAAAATACGTAGCCTAATCAAGTCAAGAGACCTTAATACGTCTTTATATAATACAGACGGTTTCAAAACTTCGAAGTAGGCTACTAAACAGTAAATTAAGAGTCAATGATGCAAACTTCATCAGTCGAAGATGGTAATGAACTAATTTGACTTATGTAGCCTACTTTTTTCTTTTTTGTAATTAGTAGAATATATTAGTTTTTTAAATCTTACCAAACAGTGCGTTGGCAAAACCATACCACCTGCAGCCGTGAACTCCCGTCAACCACCGGCCGTATACAGACGCGGCGAAACTTAAAGGTGTGCCAAAGATACAAACAAGCATGTCGCTCACACTGATGTTGAGCAGTATTAAATTGATCGGAGTCCTCAGGACATGAAAGCGGGCGAAGACCAAAAGAACAAGAAAGTTATTTAGGAAACCGAAAAGAAAGATTATTCCTAAACACACTGCCACTACAGTGTATCCCGTGCGGCTGAATCCGGGCTGATCTGGAGTCAGTGTGTCCAGCTGGCTGCCGTTCTCTGAGGACTCTCTGAGAAACATACAATATCGGACAGTAACCATAGTAGACTAAAAAGAGCACACCTGTATGCTGGAATGGAGAAGCTTAAGAATGAGAAAGTTAGTTGCACTCTCACGCTGTTTAAATACCCTGTAGACCCACAGATCCCATTCATTATGCCCCCACTGGTGCCCCCCTCCTCAGCAGAACGCGACCTACCCGTCTTTAATCAGCTCTATCAGCATAAACGCCACTCAAGCACGTTTATCCTCATAGTATGGCAAGCCATTTAATCCTTAAAACGAATAAATATTTTTGTCAATAGTATATTTTTTTAATTATTAGTAAGAAATCCAGTAGTGACCAGGCCTTTTATTGTTGAAATTCACTTTTAAATTCTACACTGTAAAAAATAAAAACGGAAATTTTCTGCTAGCACATTATCCCGTAATTTTACAGAAATGTCCGTGAACCCTAAAACACAACACAATGCAATGCGTAATTCAAAATACGGATAAAACTCCTGAAAAAAACAACAACAAAAAAAACAATATTTATACAGAATATTTATGCAGTACATTGTGCCCTATTTTTACAGTTTTTTTTACAGTGTAGTAAGATGTGCAAGTTGAACTATAGGTAGCTATTCTATCATTACATATAACAAGTAAAAAGGCAAATGTAATTAGTGAGATAAGAAATATTACTAGTAACAAATGGGATAGATATTGGTGTCATAAATACCTGTAGTAGGTAGTTCAATTAATAGCCTATGTAGGCCGCTAGTTAAGTTTGAACAGATACTGGTAAGATAGTATCTTTTGGAATATTTAGTTTTATCTTGTGAAACTGAAAAAGACACTATACTACTGCAATTTATAAAATCATTTTAAAAGTAAATACTAGTAATATAAAAATATACTAGTTAGTTTAAAGGAATAAAGGTAAAAAATGGCTTGCCACAATACCCCTATGCATGACCTATACCTATATAGGTCAAGGGTCTTTTAATATCTGTCTAAAAAGGGAACTATTAATAAGGACTGACATAAGAGAATGTCTCACATCTCCAAAGGTTTCAGACATTGTCTAGTCATTGGGATATGTGGTTTTATAGTCCATTTATGAGATAAAAAAAAAACAAAAAACAATTTTAACTGCACTGGTCATTTGCTAAATTAAACAGTTTAAAAATATACAACAGTAAATGTAATGCTAATGTTTTGCCACTCTTCCAGTTGGTCCTTTCTTCTTATGTGCCTTTAGTGTCAGTCTGTAATTTAGTCAACTGCAACAAAATTAGTCTGCAGTTTTTCTCTTGGTTGTTCCTCAAATGTGTTGAATGTCACATGATAGATTTAGATTTAATATGCCCATGTTGTCCTCTTGGTTAGGCATCAGCCTGATTTATTTACTTCATAAGAGAGCAGGAAAATAGGGCAGATGGGAGAGAACTTAAAATGTGCCAAGGCATCAATAATCGAATAGTGAGCATGCTGAAATGAAAAGTTCCACCATCTGGTCCACTTTAATGTACCCCTTTTTGCTGTGAGATGAGCATTGCATTCCATATTGTTCAGTCAAAATGAAACTGATTTACTTTCTAAATCTAAGTTCCATTGTTCATAATTACGTTCTGGCCTGCACATTGAATTATGTTTCACTTATCACATTACGGATGTAAATGGGTTAGGGATTTTGTTTTACACTTATTAAAAAAACTAAGCTCAAACAACAGCTTCCTCTAGCATGGTTGAGATTACTACTAACAGTTTAATCAAATGAAAAGATATTTTAATTTAGTGTTCATTTAAATCTTTATTGCACTAGGGTAAATGCTTTGAGAACATCTCAAATTGCATTTTCTCATTCATTAACACACTCTAGGGATATGAGAGGAAGATGGGAAAGAGACAAGCAAGAACAGTGCATACACTGTAAAAAAAAAAAAAAATGTCCATGTTTAGTGTGGGGTTATGATCCACTGATTGAACCCAAAAGAGTTAAAAAGCCTTCAGTTCTAATAACAATTCTCATTCTCAAGCCATGGGGTTATATGTTACAGTAGCGAATATTTCTTAATGATTTAATTTCTGTATAGTCACATATCATAAAGTCTTGGTTACAAAATAAGCTATTGAACATTCTCACCATTATTGCCCAGAAAACATTAGGCCTATAAAACTCATTGAACACTATGTGGGGTAACTTGAGTTACATAATCAGATTACTTTTTCAAGTAACTAGTAAAGTAACACATTACAATTTACAACAAAATAGTTACTTTTTCAACTAAGTAACTTAAGTTAGCTCAGCTCTCCTGTCCCCATGTTGAGAGAAATAAAGTGCAGAGGTGTTGTGTGCGCTGTGTGAACATGATGGTTATTGTAGTTCTAGACTAAATGTGAACATGCATTTATGCATCTCACTTGCACCAAAACATTCAGTATTCCTCAAAATGAATAAAAACAGTGATTTACAATCTCAGAATTTTATGCAAACCTGTAATAATTAACTATATTAAATTACACAGATATACTTTATGTATTTAATCTCACTTTATTAACCAATGTCTTTGCTGCTGACCTTCAATGAT
Source organism: Mylopharyngodon piceus (assembly GCA_039654765.1). Classification (NCBI taxonomy): domain Eukaryota; kingdom Metazoa; phylum Chordata; class Actinopteri; order Cypriniformes; family Xenocyprididae; genus Mylopharyngodon; species Mylopharyngodon piceus. The sequence goes on from CM077438.1 coordinate 14,152,827, forward strand.
CTAATTCAACTATACTAACAAGCAAAAATTGCTTTATACTAGATTTAGAAATAAGAGTGTTGAACTTCCTGCTCCTGTATCCTATTCTTCTTTAATCCAGAATGGCAGCACAGTTGAAAGAATTGTTTGAGCTGCACCCTCTACTGTTCAGGTGTGAATATGCATTTCCCTCAGCCTGAGGCTTATTCATTTCACTTTTGGTATGAAAGGGCCTTAACATTTGCCAAAAATAGAACTTTTTTGTTGTTATTAAAAAAACAAACAAGTAAGCCCAGCCCAGGTGCGAAAAAGTAATGCAAAAGTAATGTAACGCATTACTTTTAATAAAAAGTAACTAACATAATTAGTTACTTTTTTAGGGAGTAATGCAATATTGTAATGCATTACATTTAAAAGTAACTTTCCCCAACACTGGCTATTAATATGCTGACCTGCGATAAATATTTTATCATTTTGCTAATTTTCCAAAAATTTAATGGCTCTCTATATATAGTTATGGCCCTTTAAGGTTTGTGGACAGGGAAATGAATGACTCTGTTCTCCTAGAGAGTCTCCCAAGGTGTTATTAGCAGTAATTGCTGTTTTGCTGGGATGTGGGAGTAAGTGAGTGTGAAAAGCCATTCTTACGTGCATGTTCATACCCCACATCCCCTGAATACATGAGTAGAGAGCACTGCAGCCCTCTTCTGTTGAAGCTGAAAGCATGTAGGAGGACACCTGTGGTGTGGGGGTTTCATAAATTTATGAATGAGTGGGAGACAAATCCCCCATTGGCACCCTTGCTCTGCAGACATTGTCTCCCACTTCAGAACCTTATGAAACAGCAGCACGTGAGTTCATGAAGATGTGTGGGTGGCCTAGATGTAGTTGAGTCTTTATTCTCAAAGAAATGTATCCTTTAACTGCAAATCAATGCTTTAAACAGGAGAGACAAAATGCAGTTGACTGAAAATCAATAAATTGCCTATAAAAAAGGAAATATAAGGTAAAAGTCTAAATCTGATTTACTAATAAACAACATACCGTCAAAGTGATTAAAAAATAAAATAAAAAATAAATAAAAAATTGAAATCAAACATAGCAGACCTGCAAAAAGGATGTAAATGTGTAAAGTAAGTACAAAGGGACAATATTTATGTGGGATTTATTAAACAAAGTGTCACATGTCTAATCTGAAAATAGACTGCTGGATACAATTCTTGGTAATAATTGAGGAAATTCATCATAAATGTGTAAAGCCTTTAGCTGTTTTGTCATACTCATATATCAAAAGTGAGGGACTGTGACAGAGAAATACTTCATTGCTTGAGGGGAAAAAAAAGTGTGAAGCAGGTTTTAAGAAAACAGGTTTGTAAAGATGAAATTCAATAACATTTGAACAATTTCGAGGAAATTTATTTTTGGTTTGCTCATGTCAGTTTACTTTCGGAATTGCATTAACTATGCTTTGCCTTCTGTGTAACCTGATCTAAAGAGTCGACACACTTGTAAATGAGGTTTTGAAGGGAATTTTTCAGAAATAAAGTTTCCTTTAAAAAGTAACTATATTAAATATATATATATATATATTTTTTTTTTTTTGTCAAATGACAACAGTTTTTGCATTGCGGAAATTACAGTCTACAGTACAAATATGAACTTTCAAAACAGCATACAATACAAAAAGAAAGTTTAGAACAACAATGATTGTATTACAAATCATATAAATAGACTTTACTTCCTCATTCACCAATTAAACAGCTAAGAGAAGCGAACCATTTTCAATCAGGTTTTCTCACTTATGTCCTATTATAAGGTAGCTTATTTACATGTTCACGGCTAAAAGAAGCAATTCATTTCTGAGGAATGTCTGACACCATGAATATGATGGTTTGATTTTAAGCTTACATAATAATGTAAACACAGGCAGTCTTATGCTGAAAATGTATTTTCGTCATACAGTAAAGCCAGAAATCTCTTCTTCAATACCAGTACAAATCCTTATTGATTTCTGAGACAGGCACACCTGAAAAACACAAAATGATCACAAATAAACAATCTATCACCACATAAACAAAGTAAACAAATGAACTGCATGTTAAGCTGCATCCGAATATGCACATTTCCCTACTATATAGCTGGTGAAAAAAACTGTATGTGAAAAGAGTAAAATGTCCAAATTCACTGTATACATAAAATAGATGACTTTATGCTTTAACAGTTGTGAAGTAATTACCTATTCGAAGAAGCACCTACTCAGAGGCCACATACACACTGTAAAGTTTCAGAAGTGACAATCGTATTTAAAGCAACTGTACATTTTTACATTGATAAATCAGTTTCAAAATCATTCTTATCGTACACTGACTTCTTTCCCACGCTACCCCCCAAACGTCTGTTCTCTGAGTAAGTTTGGTGAGAGGGTACAAAATTCTGCGAAAAGGGTGGATTGATTTACAGCAGTACCTCACAAAATATGTCACGCCAACATATCAATACAGACATCATGGCAGAGGCTAAGGGCATGTTTACGTGACAACATTTTTGGCGTACAGACGACAACATTGTCAAAACCATAGACATAATAAATACAAAGACGCCCTATTGGCCGCTTTGGACGGTTGCTGCGATACGCCAACGAGTCCGCCATATTGTGCGGGGCAAGACTCCTCATTAAACAAATGCAAGTAAACGGGGAGCTGCGGCTTTTCTGGACAAAAAAGCACAATGAAGTTTACATTTCTCAACTGATTCCAACGGTTTATTATCTGCGTGGAGTACGAAAAAGGTTTTGTCTCCAATTACTCAGAATCTCGCTAGTTTGAACTTGAAAATTATTCATTGTCATAAGGAATTGTGAAAACTCACGCTTCTCAAGCATAAATTTTGTTTATTTTTCAAGGTTAATAATTGTGGAGATGTTCCTAATGTAATATAATTTAATGTACATGAAATGTGCACATCGCTTTTAATTGTGGAAATGCTTTTCTGTCTTCAACAACGCCATTTTAGCTTTTTCCCTCGTGCCTTTAGCTTTTCCTCTTGAATCACATCACAGGATGTCACAGGACAATTTCAAATAAATATGAAGATAATTTGCATCTCAAAACCTTATTAATCGTTTAATTATCTATAGGCCTAAGCATTTCACAGATTTAATGTCAGTACTCCATAGTTAAAGTACTAAATGAATTTATTTCGATTCAAATGGATTGCAACAAGATATAAAAGGATTGGGCTTAAAAGATTTCTTATCCTGTGGCTCGCTCTAGTGGACAACATTAAAAGCACAGCTTGTACTAATTATTATAAGACAATCCTCAATAGATCCAGTAAAACATTTGCGATACAGCGGTAGAACATTTTTAGTACAATTACAGTACAATATAAATTGTATGTGGTTTTATTCTATAGCATATTATTAGCCTATATTATTATTATAAATAGCCTAAAAATACAACCGAGTATAAAAACAGTAAAATATAGTTTAATGTAGTAGTAATATAACTATGAATAAAATAGCAGATAGTAGGCCTATATCATAAATTGTAAAGTAATATAGCTAGTCGATAAAATAAAAACAGCAAATAAAATAGTGAATAGTACAATCATATAATAATATCATAATAATAGGCAGACGAGGTCTCTTGGAAAAGCACAGAACAGTCCGCTGACAGGCTTTCTTCAGCCTTCCTTGAGGTTTGTGTTGTCCTGGTTCCACTGGCTAAAATGGGGTAAAAATATAAACGAGCCACGATTAGATCAATCAAATCACCTGCTCTTCAGAGATGAGTCGGTTTAGGTCTATCTGTAATTCTGCCAGCCTGAGTTGTCCTGTCAAAGTCCTCTGGCACGGAAGACTCACTTGCGATTTTGATTAGTTAACTAGATGAGTAAAATTCGTAGACAAACTTTAAGTTGGCTTGAAAAAGCCTAGCCAGAAGATTTGGAGTAGTTTTAAATGCCGTTGACGTGCGATCCAGTGGCCAATAGGGCGTCTATGTATTTATTATGTCTATGGTCAAAACGATCGCTGTGACGGTGACGTCATGCACATGCGTATTACGTGTTGAGTCTATAGGCGCGTAGTGTTTCTTTACAAAGTCACATCGCCAACTACTGGCCTGGCAGCATAATACAGCGTTTTTAGACGCTTTCATAGATCCGTGTGAACAGGGATTGTTTTGACAACGTTGTCGTGTGTATACGAAAAACACAAAGGAAAAACTTTTTGTTTTTTAGTACAACATTGTCACATAAACATACCCTGAGAGACCAAAGAGAATGCTGAGGTTAAAGTTGACATGAAACAGAAGCTGCTATAGTCTTTTCCTCTCTATTGTGATGTATGTCTGAGGGAAAAAGGCTTATCAAACAAGAAAAAACGTAGGGCAGGTCTTTTGTCCATGGAGAATTGATTGAATCATTGGATTGTTGTGGTTTGCTATTGCTGGGATCTCATGTGGGTGACAGGTTGTCCCGCCCCTACACCAGTAAACACATCATCAGAGAAGAGAGGTTGTTGCAAGATTGAGGGAAAGTTAATATGATTAAAGATTACGAGGACACATGGATTTAAAAAAAAATGATGTGCACAGATAAATCATTTATAATACTGCAATATAATACTGTTTTTAAGCTCAAACTATGAATTTATTTATTTTTGGCGAGTAGCCATTTAATACTAAATAAAGTACAATAATGTATTAATAGACATTAGCATTACATTATCACAAAACAAACCCCTTCATGGTTATAAAGGCTGATCTAATCCCCTGTCTTTGTTTATTTTGCGATAAAGACCGGCTATACTTAAAAATGTATAGCCTACTTGCATTAGATGCATCTGTGAATGAACAGTTAGCAATGGCATAAGTTGCAGTACCTGAATCTAGGCCGATCCTGCTTCCAGATACATCTTTAAAGGCCATCCCAGAATTCCACTCTGGTCTGGTATCTGATTTTGAGAAGGGCGAGATCATGATGCCCCCTGTTGGGCGATCCATTTGTAACAGATTCAGGTAAGAGTTGGCACTGCTCTCAGCAGCCACGGGCTGTTGGTAGAGTATTTGAGGCAGTTCAAAGGCTGTGCTCTGTCTGGGTGGACAGGGCCAGAGGGAGGATGATGATGATAGTCCTGAGGGATTCACAATAACTCCCTGGGATGGAGGTGAGGCTTCCATGGATGTCAATTGAGTCAACTTTGAGGAGTCAGAAGAGTGTGTGGACTTAGACCATGTTAGACCCCATGGTGATGATGATGATGATGACAGGGAGACATCTGGGATAAGAAAAGCATATATTTAGAAAGTAAGTAAGAAAGAAATAAAGAAAGAAAGAAATAGATTTACTGCATCAATAGATTTACTGGCATTAACACACCAGATTTGGGAGTCCTGTTGCTGTCCTTGGCTTTAGTGCTGAGGTCTTTCGGTATGGTGGCTTTGTTCAGGGCACGGAAGAAGTGCTCATCCACGGCAGTGTTGATGTCACCTTGATAGTATGTAAACAGCTGAGGAGGATCTTTACACTCCTCTGAGTGCTCTAACAGTCTGTCCTCCATCATCCTGACTTAGGGATACAACATATATTATTTTACAAAACAGGTTTCATTTGTGTCCCCCATGTAAATATGTGTAAACAGTACTTAACATTAAAATAAATTTAGCATTTTCTCTCTCATATATTTAGATTTATTTGTCATAACGTTTTATTAAAAATAATGAAGTTGTGCATCAATTATATTTCACCCCTTTAAAGCAATTTACTGTCCCATATATTAAAATAGTAAACACTGTCATAACATTCTTTCAAAAAATAAACTCTCCAGTTAAAATCTTATGACATCAACCATGTTACAATGATCTTGTATAAGAAAATTAAGTGGATATTAAAGGTGCAGTAGGTGATCTGGGAAATGCTAACGTTAGCCTGCTAGCATTGAAAGCATACTATCCTACCCTCCCTGCAAATCGCCGTCCAAAGCCACGCCTTCTCCAAAACACTGAACGCACACACACAGCTGCTCTCGGCAAAGCCTCAAACTACCTCATGTCTCAAAGCACATAACATTACAACAACAACAATAATGAACATAAACAACTTAGAGAGCTTGTACAAAGACCATAGAATAACACAAGACGCATCACTCGTATTGTTTTGAATGAGAGAAGGTGCAACGCGCAATATGGCGGAATAAGTCCCGCCTTCTAAATAAGAGCCAATCGCCGATTGGTAAAGTCATCGCGTCACTGCAGCAGCCGTTAGAAGCTCCGGTTCCTATAGAAACAGTCAGATGCGCGCCTCCGAAATGCGACACAAGAGACGCGCATTTAGGACATAGCTTGATCCAGCCTGAAAAATACTATTTTTTGTCATGATTCCAGCGTTTAGAAACAAAATTTATGAGACAGTTGTTGTCAGATTTCATTGGTGATTTCAAATATGAAATTTAATCAAAAGCTTGGCAAACAGCTTTGGAGAATTTGATTATTGCCCATTCAAAGAGATAGGAGCTGCACTTGCATGCCCTAGAGGCGTTTCAAAGATGGCCGCCGAGTGAAATGACTTGCCTTAAAGAGACTTTGGCTTGTACCTGACTGCTGCAGATTAATTTCAGTGTTGATACTGTTGACATGGAAACGCATAATTCTGAGTCTGAGGACGTGAACAACAGCTCCGGTTATAACGTCACAGGTTGCCATCTCTTAACTATGGTAGTTATGGCAAAGTCCCTTTGTTATTCTATAGTCTTTGGTTGTGGTGAACGCAGCATAAGCTCGTTGTTTTGATTCGGTAGGAAATGTAAAAGGTGGCTGCTGTTTGTTTGTGGTGCTGACCGACGGACCGACTTCTTGCATAAACTCTGCATAGCATCGCACTGATGATGTGTGATGTCTACGTGAACAGGGTGCGCGAGGGTAAAAACTTATGTTGACTAGCAGGTAGGACATCTTATTATTTCATTCGGCCGAATATTATGATTGGATGAACATTTTATGGTCCTACGCCTTCCACAGATGATATCTATTTATAAAAATACATTTAGACCGTTTAACATGGTAGGATATGAGGAGATTTTCAACCAGTATAACAAAAAATATTTCTGTAGAGAATCACCTATTACACCTTTAATGGATATAAATATCAGCATTTAACTTTTTTTTCATGACCCTGAGTACAAGGCTTGTACTGTTAAATTCAACTGTAAAATTGTCAACCCTGGTACCTTTATAAAGGCACATGATTTTGTTCCAGTATTACGGTTTGAAAGTTTGCAGTCAGTAAGATTTTATTTTAATCATCAAAAGTTTTAATCATCCTAAAAAAATGTATGGTTTTGCACAAAAAATATTAAGCAGCACAACAATTTTAAACTTTGATAAGAAATGTTAATGTTAATAACAAAATCAGCATATTAGAATGATTTCAGGAGGATCATGTGACTGAAAACTGGAGTAATGGCTACTGAAAATTCATTGCCAGAATAAATTACATTTATGTTAATGTTAATAAGCAATACTTTCAAATGAAAAACAAAAGATCCACACTCACTTGTCTTCTTAATGAATTATTAATTATTTATTATGTAACAAAGCACATATAGATCAAGATTAATCAAACGTTTCGGCAATCAGCATTCTTCAGTGAATTAGTTTGATTCACTGAAAAAGGCTGATTGCAATTTCCACGGCTCTAGGCAAAAAAAAAAAAAAATTGGTTGAACGCAGTGATTTTATCTTTTTTGAATGTTAATAAAAAGCAAACAGCATAATAGAATGATTGCTGAAGGATCATGTGACATTGAAGACTGGAGTAATGGGTGTTGAAAATTCAGCATCGCCAGAATAAATTACATTTTAAATATATTAAAATCCAAAAGTTATTTTAAATTGGAACAATATTTCACAATATTACAATTTTTACTGTGCATTTAATCAAATAAATGCAGTCTTGGTGAGCATAAGAGACTTCTTTCAAAAACATTAAAAATTCTTACCAACCCCAAACTTCTGAAAAGTACTATATATTAAAATGTATGACTGCAGCTTGAGATGGAAAACTACAGCTTATTAATATTTAAACATTACTTATTTGATAGAAAACTGGACAGTGCAACAAAATTGCCTATTTCATATAAATAAGCTCTTATTTAGTCTAACAATAAACAGTGAACAGTAAAAGTAAAAAAAAAAAAAAAGACAAAACCACATTTCTAAATGGGAACAGGCTGTACAGTTACTATTTATCCTCTAAAGAACTCTTTCCTCAGACTGAAACAGGACTTCAACTGCATTCCCAAAAAAAATCAAATCCCCGAAACATTCAACACGCTGCTTACCGAACTGAATCCAGCGCACATCCAGCCACTGATCGCACTAAAACAAAATGAACGTGATACTTTGTGCGGGAGGTTGTGCACTGAGAAATGCACCCGAGCAAGTTGAACAAGGTCATCTCAAACAGATAACATCACAGCTGTCATTAAGCTTACACGGAATTACACTTAAGGAAACTGGGCTTGTTTTTTGTTCACATATAAACCAAAGATCTTGTTTGTGAGGCTAAGTTTCTAAGAAATGTCTTTTTCATGAAAGCAAGAAACAAAGATGAGGTCACAAAATGTGTTTTTACTATAAAACTATTAACAGAAGTTGAAATAGAGTCGCACAGTGACACACATTAGCATAAGGGAAAGTAATAATCACACAAATGATTATTTGCAGTTAAATTTCCATCATTGTTCTCCGAATTTTGATATGGGGAAATGCACTGGCATGTCATGGGAATAATAAAAAGGAAACCACTGTATATTGGTGTGGAGATGTTTGAGCAAGAGACATTAAACAAGTTCTGTTTTCTCTCCACATTTACGCATCCTCCTCATCACTTCCTGCTAAACTGCTATCGGTTGACTGCATTCCTCCTTCTCCTTCCTCCTCGTCCTCCTCTTCATCTTTTCCCTCCTGTGGTTTTGTGGTGCTTTCACTTTTACCCTCCTCCTGTCGAGTCGGTTCTGCTGCTTCTTGTGTGCTGTTATTCTGTTGTTCTGCTGCTTTTGAAGGGTCCGCTTTAGAAGGGTCCACTTTAGTTCCGTCACCCAGGAAGGAGGACCAGGCTTTCAGTCTCTCTTCTCGTTCTCGTGAGGTTTCCTCAACCTGCGTGACCAGAGCCAAAAAGTGAGGCAAAGAAAAATAAGCAGAGGAGAATAAAAAACGATTTAACCCAAATGTTGTTCTTTTGCAACCATTTAGCACATTATTTGTATATCTTAAAGACAATATGAAATCAAACTGACCAATGTTATTTTATTATCACTAAGATAATATTGTTTTTATTAATGGTTTGAAGTTTTTTTTTTTTTCTGTTTTCATTTTAATTTTAGTAGTTTTGTGTCATTTTTATTATTTTTTTTTAAATTACTTTATAGTTTATAATTATTTTTATTTCAATTTTAGTTTTAGTAATTTTAGTACATACAGTTTATTACAAACAAACTAAACATTAGTACAAACTAAATGACAATTAAAAATGTTGCCTTGGCAACTAACTGAAATTTTTAAAATTTGATTTCATTTAACGTTTATTTTATCTCAAGTAACAATTTTTTTTTTTATGGTTCTAGTTTTCATTATTATTAATTCATATTTTGACTTAGTTTCATTTTAATTTTAGTTAAAGTTTTAGTAATTTATTATCTATATTAGCTTTTAATCAATTTTAGTTTTAGTAATTTCAGCACATACATTTAAAATAAATAATTAAAAATGTTGCATTGGCAACTAGCTGAAATAAAATAAGTTTATGATTTTTATTTTTTATTTTATTTCGTTTAATTTTTATCTTATTTCAAGTAACTTTTTTTATAGTTTAAAGTTATTATTTTGAACTAGTTTTTATTATAATTTTAGTTGAAGTTTTAGTAATTTTGTTGTGCGTTTTTTATTTTTATTCGTTTTTTTATAAGTTTTTAATGACATTTCAGTTTTAGTAATTCTAGTGCATGCAGTTAAAGTAAATGTCAATTAAAAATGTATATATGTATAAATAAATAAATATATGTGTGTGTGTGTTATATATATATATTATATATAAAACATTTATTTTATGGTTTTAGTCAACTATCCTAACCCTGAAATTGACCCTATTAACTTTCTTAATGCACATCTCTGGTCACATTGTGCATGTGATTCTAAAGGAATTTAAAAAAAAAGTTTGTGTTGGTTTAGTCAATGTAATAACTTTCCTTTTCCGAATACATCATTTAGGCCGTACAGACTGTTGGATAATGTTAAACAACAACCAAATAGCTATTTAGAGACTGTTTTAGCAAACCCGCATTCAGTTTGTATGTAACACCCACTTCTCATGATTCAGCAAATTCCTGATGGATAAACTAATGTCCCTCCCTAAATATCTCTCTCTTCAAATATCCTGTTTCATTCAGAAAAAAAACCCCATCAGATCGAGGAAGTAAACTCAGTTGCAAATTACAATTCATGATGACTTAAAACAGGCTGAGTATTTTACCTGGTAATCAGTTACACCATCCCACAGCTGTGCTGATAGTTTCCTCCCTCCAAACCAGCGTCCATCCAGAGCCGCCTGACAAGTGTCCGCCTCCTCAGGCTCCTTAAAAGCCACAGATGCCACTCCATCAGGGTGCCTCTGTTTCCAATGGAAGAAAGCAAAGAGTTGAGTGTAAAAAAAAACCAGCAACAACAAAAATTGAATACTGACTTGTGTAAACACAATTAAGTTACCATAATAATTGTGGACAGAAGTAAAAGAGGACTTACATCAAAGATGATGACCTTCTTCACTTGCCCGAATTTCTCACATTCTGTCCGCAGATCATCTCTGTACTCATTCAGAACCAAAGGATCCTCCTGCATGAGACATATAGTGCAGCTCACATTATCAGTTAAAAGTTGACACATATGTTTAAATTTATATTCTTCATTATCTTAAACAAACCTTTTGATCTAAAGGCTTATGGTTAAAAGATTGAAATGGGCTTTGTAAAATAAATAAATAAATAGTACCTAACTGGTACTAAAATTTTAATTAAACAATATCCTGAAATGGATGAGATTGGATCGAATAATGAAGGAAAAGCAGCTAAACAAGTGTCTAGAATACATGTGAACACTTTTCAAATGTTTAAGGATGCCCTTCATGATGTTTGTTGAAGTTTTTTATGTCCAGAGTGTGCAGAGCTGGAATCTAGAACACTTTAGAAGAAGCTACAATATAACATGGTTTTGGTTTGTTTAACAAATTTTGTGGTCGATTCCCATTACTTCCATTAGTGTTACTTTATAGGTTTTGATCATTTGCTATTATTCTAAAAATGCAGAATAATAGTAATAATAAAGAGTGATTAGGTGTCTAAATATTTTAATTTGTAGTATACACTACTGTTCAAAAGTCCAGGGTTGGTAAGATTTTAAAGGGGACCTATAATGCTCCTTTTACAAGATGTAATATAAGTCTGTGGTGTCTCAAGAATGTTTCTGTGAAGTTTCAGCTCAAACCCACAGATCATTTATTATAGATGTCAATTTTACCCCTATTTGGGTGTGAGCAAAAACACACCGTTTTTGTGTGTGTCCCTTTAAATGCAAATGAGCTGCTGCTCCTGGCCTCCTTTCCAGAAGAGGGTGGAGCTTTAACAGCTCATGCTTTGGTTGCTCAGCAACAACAAAACTGGAGAATCTCACGCAGCCAAAATGACGATTGTCAGTAACGGTGTTCAGTCTTACATTGTTCAAACCGGAGTCGGACACTGATGGAGAGACTCAGGAAGAAGTTACAATTTATAGAATGCAACTGGATGTTTCTGAATGGTTAGTGGATAAATTTATGTAGTTGCTGTGGAGTTGATTCAACTCATCGACTAGCATGTGCCGTCATGTTAATCTTTTGTGCAAATCCAGTGTTGAATTGACCCTCGTTTGTGAAGCAGTCTGGCATAAAATGACAGCATGGCAACAACACTCTACTAGAACAACGCTTCCTCTTCTCTAAAGCAGCCCAACATGGCCTCTCCCCCTTTGTTGCGTGTTCTCGGGGGCAGGGTTTATATAAATTTTAGGGTTAGTGATGTCACTAAAACGGGAAGAAGCTTGTTGTAGTCCCTACCAGCCATTTGTTGTAGTCCTTAAACAGCGAATTCTTTAAAAGAAAATATCTCCCTTTGCATTGAACTGTGAGCGTTGTAACTCTGCAGATGTTGTTTATGCTTAAACAACAACATTACACACTAACTAAAGTTAAAAAAGTGAAGTCATAATCAACCACCCCTTTAATGTTTTTGAGGGAAGTCTATTGCTCTTGCTCACCAGGGCTGCATGTATTTGATAAAATACAGTAGTAGTGAAATAATATTACAATTTAAAATAATTATTAATTTAAATGAATTAAATGAATATAAAATGTCATTTATTCCTGTGATGGCAAATCATTACTCCAGTCTTCAGTGCCACATGATACTTCAGAAATCATTCTGATATGCTGATTTGGTGCTCAAGAAACATTTCTTATTATTATCAATTTTGAATACTTTTGTAGAAACCATAATACAATTTTTCAGGATTCTTTGATGAACAGAAATGGCATTTATTTGAAGTACAAATCTTTTGTAACAATGTAAAAGTATTCACTGACACTTTTGATCAGTTTAATTGCTGAATAAAAGTATTAATTTCTTTAAAAAAATAATCTTACTCATCCCAAACTTTTGAATGGTAGTTAAATTAGCCATATATAGTATTTATAATTAGGCCTATATTATTTATAGTTTATCACAAACAGTTTTAGTTCAATCTTAGTATCAATTTCATTCATTAAACACAATTAAAAGATGTAGAAAGCATGAGGACTTTTGAAGTGCGGATCCACACCTGCATTCCTGCTCTCCTCTGAGCCTTTAAGCTGCACCTACTTCAGGAATGCAGGCAGTCCTGCCTTGAGCTCTGACGCAGAGAGGTTTATCGTGGTTACAGAGAAACTAAATGCCATAGCTCTAAACTGTTACTAATCAAAACTATTTCTGTAATTAACTTTACACATCTTGAATACCAGTGCAGGGCCGTACTTATTCTGAGCTGTAAAAAGAAATTCTATAGATCAGCTGAAGCAAAAATCTCTGTCAGAAAACAGGAGGTACTTTTTTATGGATATGGCACCCAATGTAAAGTATTGCCAACAAAATGTTCTTATATTCAATAACATCTACAATATGCTCAAGTGTTTCTTCGGGGTGTGGTGGTGTGTTTTGAGATTAACCCTTACCTCAAAGTCACTGGGATGAAACATGTTTTGGATGATGAGAACTTTTTCATGCCTTTTGCGAGCTTCCCCAGCCTTCTCCGGCCTCCAGTCCAGCTGCCTGAAGTCATAAATGACAAAAGTGTCACTCATATTTACAGCAACATACAAAATATGCTGATTAAGCAGAGCATTGTTGCACCATGTGTCAGAATTTACTAAATAGAGCCACAGGATTCAGCTTGAAAATGTTCTTACTTTTGTTGCTGCTGGAGCTTTTTGCGGTACTCTTTGTTCTTTTTCTTCTTCTTGCTGGCGTCATACTGTCCTTTGAGCTCGAAACGTGCTGCCTCCACGTGCAGTCGGTAGCCCCGAATCTCAGATTCATCCAAAAGCCGCTCGGCAAGAGCTACAGACTCTTTCTGCAGGGAATAATCAAATAAAAATGTACTTCAACAAATTATAATAAATACACAGGTAAAAAGTGTTTAACAGTATTTGGTAATTGAAATCAAGCTGACAAAATAAAATATAAATATTAGATGAAAAACTCGGTAACACTTTATAATAAGGTTCATTAGTTAACATTAGTTAACATGAACTAAGAATGAACAATATTTCTACAGCATTTATTAATCTTAATGTTAATTTCAACATTTACTAATACATTATGGAAATCAAATGTATTTGTTAACATTAGTTAATGCACTGTGAACTAACATAAACAACAGCTAGATTTTTATTAACTAACATTAACAAAGATTAATAAATACAGTAACAAATGTATTGCTCATTGTTAGTTCATGTTAGTTAATACATTACAATAAGGTCTCATTTGTTAATATTAGTTAGTGTTACCAAAAACTTAATTAGAAATGTTGCCTTGGCAACTAACTAAAAAAATATCGTTGACGAAGATATAAAATTATTACAACTACAAATAAAAAAAATATACAATTACAAATATATAATTAAAGCTAAATCAAAATAAAACTAATAAAAATCACATAAGCTCATAACAGAATTATTAAAGCTTAAACTAAAATTAAAACTGAAAATATAATAAAGGCTAATTCAAAACATTAATAAAATACTATAATAGTATATAAATAATACTAAAATAACACTTCATGTAAAACGTGTGTTTTTATTTGAAATATATAGGGTGTTAGTCGACAAGAAGAGGCTTGGTCTACTAAATTTTAATTAGTTGGTCAGTCACAGTAAAAAATCCAGCGGAACTGAGGAAGTCACGCAGTGACAGATCATTGGCTGGTTCGTGCGGTAATATGTCGGGCAGAAAATCCAAAGCGTAAGAACATTTCAAGATGGTAAAGAATGACCACAAAAAGGTGACGTGCGACCTCAAACATGACTTTTCATTTGAAACATGCAAGTAGTAGCCAAACGTTAGCCACTTTACATGGCTGCTCGCTCTAACATTATCCTAGATAAATGTGTGCTAATTTAGGCCATATCCAAGTGTTAATGCAGAGTGTGGAAGCTAAATTAGTACCAGTGCATGTCATGTTTAGCTTAATTTCCATGTATATGCCATCGGAGCGCATCTTCTCAAAGGTCGGTTTCACTGTGAACAAGACACTGAGCTCACTTCTCCCCGACAACATGGACAAACTCGTGTTCCTTTCTCATAATATGCAAAGACTGAGATCAGAGGAAAAAAATATTTTTATTTTCCTTAAATTTCTTTTTTTTAAGATAAGGCGGGTATTTATTTTGTAGGTTATTCATTTCTGTTCTGATTTCAGAAAAGTGAATGCAATGCTTGCCGGTTTCACTGCGGCAAGCTTTATGCATGTGTGCGGTTGAGCACTTAATTTATATTTTAAATGCTCATTATTATGGTTTAGTATTTCTCCCCCAACTAACTGTCTAATGGCTTAAATGAACGACTAGGAAAATCTTAAGTGGGGGGAATCCCTAGAAATATACAGTACTGTGCAAAAGTCTTAGGCCACCACCAGCTTTGTTGTTTTAGCAATGTTTTAATGACCATCCATATTTATTTTTTGGTTTCTTTATTAAGATACAAACAGAAAGTAAAAGGAAATATGTACACAAAATGTAAAAAAAAAAAAAAAAAAATCAGAACAAAATGGCTTCTTTAAGCAAAAATCAGTATTTAGTGTGACTAAACTGGATTTCTTCCAGTTTGTCAAAGAAGAAACTATGAGAAACTTCACATATTTTGAAAGTCTTGGCCTTCCAGTCCTTTTCCATTCCATTTAGGTTTAAGAGAGCCAGGTTCCTGCTATTGCTCAAGTGTAAGGGGAGGTCACTAAATACTTGCATGGTTTAGCGCCACAATATCTGTCTGAACTGCATACCCCTCAAGACGCAATCTTCATTCTTCTGATTCTGGCTTTTTAATTGTTCCTTCAACGCGCTTACGTTCTATGGGTGACCAGGTTTTTTCTTCTTTTGCTCCCAAACTCTGGAATGCTCTTCCCACTGAGATCAGACATGCTGACTCTTTTAGTGTTTTTAAATCTTCACTTAAAACTTATTTTTTTAGGCTAGCATACAAGTGATTCTTTTTTTTTTTAAATGCATCTTTCTCTCTTAAATTTGCTCTAATGTATTTTTTTTTTTGTTGTTGTTGTATTTTATCTATATGTTTCTGTGAAGCGCTTTGAGATGCAACTTTTAAAGGCGCTATATAAAATAAAGTTTATTATTATTATTATTATTATTATTATTACTTGACACTTTATCCTATAGAAGCTGTATTTTTCTGTTTTTTAATACTGCATACAAATTTCCTGTATTTTCTGGTTATATTCTAATAAAGTGACTGAGAAATAATTATATATGGTCATTATACCATTGTTAAAACAACATCTAATGGTGGCCTAAGACTTTTGCACAGTACTATATATAGAATATTTACATGATACATGGTCATAATAGTATAATGACCAACCTTCAAGTAGCAGCAAAGTCCATCTCCTTTTTGGTTCCCATCCTTGTCCTTGTAGAGCTTGATTTTATATTCTTCTGTGATAGGATCACGCATGATAATTCCACATTTGGACATGATCTCCACAAACTCATCAGGAGTTATGTCTGGAGGAAGACCTAGCAGAAAGACACATGTGAATTGTTGATGATCAGTTCTTATTTAAACCAGCCAACTGATTTAAAAAGCAGATATGGCCACTAGAGGGAGACATACCAGTATTTACAACATGATACCAACTTGATATCAATATTAAAGACATAAACCCCTGGTTTCACAGACAAGGCTCAAGCCTAGTCCCAGACTAAAATGCATGTTTGAGCTGTTTTAACTGAAAGCAACATGCACTGACATATCTTAAAATAAGTCAGTGCCATTGTTTTGTCTTAAGATGCACACCGGTAATGTTTTTTAAGGCACGTTTATAAAAGCTGCTTAAATGTCCTTATTAAACTATGGCCTAATCCTGGCTTAATCTAAACCCTGTCTGTGAATCCAGGACATAGTAATCTAATAATGGGGAATTTATTTACCTGTCACATAAACATTTGTGTTTTTTTCATTTTCAATTTCAAACCAGCCTGTAAAATACAAGACACAATATTTTATTTGTTAATATATTAGAATACTCATTCATAATTATTTAGCTTATAATTTTTTATATCTTCTAACCTGGATCTGCTTTCCGTTTCTCTCCTTTCTGAGCGCCCTCCTTAGTTTTGCCCTGGTCCGAGCTCTCCTCTGTCTTCTTGGGTTCTTCTGGTTTCTTGGGCTCCTCTGGTTGGGCAGGGAGAGGTTCGACAGGAGGGGCCGCAGCAAATGGATCAGGGGCCCCTTCCTCATTGAATCCATAGTTTGCTTGATATGCAGCGATGAAATCATCATTTATCTATATAAAAACAAAACAAATAACATGAACTTTAATGCAGAATTTATAGCGCATCAGCTCTGATTGGGTTATTCAAAGAAACATTTTGCAAATGTAGTATTTCGTTTGGTAATGGAAGACCTTTGGAAACCATGCTCTCTTTTCATGGTCCCAGTCGTACACAGTGCCATCTTCTGGATCGACGTATGTGAATGGATCATCTCCACCCTCTTTCTTCTGTTCATACAGCTGCTGCAAACGGAGCTGCTCGTGAAACTCTTTATTACCGTCTGAGTCCCGGCTCATCTACAGAAACAAAGATAAGATAGAGATAGCCTACTTCAAGCAAATCAAGAGCTCAGCAGACACAAACATATTAAACATATATGTAGTATTAGGATGATATCAGATATCTGGAATCTGACAACAAAACCTTGTAAATTCTATGAACTATAAATATTCACTAACATGTAGGCAGCCAATTTAGATAGGCTTATAGAAGATATAAGATTGAAAAAAAAAAAAAAAAAAAAAACTAATTAGAAACTAATAGATCACACTGGAAGTAAAACACTTTTGGGCATTCGGTATGAATTGCTGCTTCATTTGGGGCCAGGGTTACTACACATCTAAATCACATTATGAATAAAAAATATTTATATAATGTAGCCAACACATCTGTTATGAGTTCTCAAGAGTTTTCAGCAAAATGATAGGAGTGAGACAGACTGATGTGAACTAACCCACATAAATCAGCTTATGCCAAATCTGACGGGTGACTATCTTTTTAGAAAAATCCTAACTCTACAATTAATTATGAATCATATTTTTGTTGTTGTCTGCCCTAGCTCTCTCCCTGCCTATACTATAATTCGATGTGAATATCTGTCTGCTAAATTACTTATAACGTTACAACAGACAGACCTAATAATGATTCCCTTTAGCATACAGTATTTCGAGTGACTATAGTAATGGAGTACTACTGTTAACATTTGCTAGCAGTTTAATACTTAGCTGAGTTAACGAAGACAAAATGACAGTAGCAACTTTAAAGATGAAACTGACCTGCACTTGAAGCCCTGAACAAGTCAGTAATTTTGCTACATTTCGCTGCTTCTTCTCGGAGACCTTTCCCTACTACATCTGGCCGCTTCTTCTCCATCCCCGAGTCCCTCGCATTGATTACTCTGATCGAAACCGTTTGTCGGAAGGGAGGCACGAAGCGGACGTGATCAGAATCGTAGCGTACAGTACAGACTAACAGATTCATGATTTATTATCGAATGCCGGGTTCGAAATTGATCACTGTCGTACAATGAGCAGGCAATAATATTAAATAATAATAACTTTAATAATAATAATATAAAAAAAAAACAGGGCAGCGGGCCAAATCAGTCTTCAGGCCACCGGGAATTCTCCCGGTGCTCCCGGTGGCCAGTCCGGGCCTGGATGAGGCAGACTGATGTGAACTAACCCACAAAAATCCGCTTATGCTGATCTGACGGGTGAACACACACCTGCTCATCGGATTATTCACAGAAACCGGACGGTCTACATTTAATATAAGACGCGAACAGCAAAAATTACACTGCTTTTATATTTTAAATAAAGAAAATATAAAAGACAACCTACCTTTTCCAATGCTGAGCCTCCAAAACGTATAAATGTTGCACTTCCGAGGGCAACGCGCAAGTCCAACACTCTGCGTCTTCCGGAGTGCAACTGTCGCGCTTACATGTGTGGTTCCGCCCTAAGGTTTCTCTCTTAGTCCTATTAAGCCTATGATTTTCATTCAAATCCACTTTTAGACTTTATTGCAGATTTATTATGGAAGCGTATAGGTCATTTCACATTTTTACAAACAAATCATACAGTTTTCATTTTTGTTTAAGGTACAACATACTTTTTCTTGATATGATATAATCTAATATAATCTGAGGAATCTGCTTTCTACATTTTTATGTTTATTTATTTTTCTGAAGAGGCAAATGTCGTTTTAACATGTGTTTTAGTACAGAGCAACAAACAAAAAAACAGTCACATTTATTTGGGATAGATATCTGTGTCGAATCCATTCTTCCATGGCCTTGAAGGAAACTCAAGCCCATTTGCTGTGGCAGGAGATGCATCACGAGGGAGAAACGACAGTCCTTTCCTGGCTCTTGGTATTACCAAACTGCTTTCATATACAAATCCTGCCACAGGAAAAGTTAAGACAAGAAAATGTAAAAGATTTGAACATTGTAGCATTAACAATATACCATATCAGTAACATCTTACCCAGGTCCGGTCTTGTGATAGTCACTTGACGTTGGCTGGATTCTGAGGAAACAGTTGAGCTCTGAGTTGAATTAGACTTGATGGATCTCACAGATGCCATGAAGGGAAATGTATTTGGTGGATTGGGTTTGTGTTTGGGAACCACAGTTGCAGTTTGGCTCCATTCTGCAAACAATCAGGAAGTTAGTGCACGTGTTTTTCAATATTATTAATATTGCAAGGAAGAAATTTGTGCTTTACCAGAGTATTCCTGCAGCTTGAAAGCTCCACAACATAAATGTATTCTCCATTGCTTACGTACGTTTTCCTTCATGAGACAGTGGAACACAAAAATGAAGAATCCTGGAACAAATCACAACATATAATTTTAATAGATTGGCTTGTAAAGCTGAATCTAATTTCATTCTATGTGCTCTTTTTCACCTTGAAGGCTGTTAAGTATGGAGAACAGGTAGAGAAGGAACACTTTGACAGGACCCCAAGCGAGAAAAGCCACAGACCAGGTGAGACCCAGTAAGAAGGTAAGGCTCGCCACAGCCCGCAGGTCTTTCAAGATCCCGTTTCGGGTGCCAGCAGGTTGATTGACTTGCATGTTTCGGATCTGGATCAGAACCACTAAGAAGATGGAGACATTGCACAGTAGTATAAAGGCTATGTAGCTCACCACTGTCACGTAGAATACCACATCATTTTGTACCCAGCAGCTGAAAAAGAAAGGCATGAAAATTCTTCACTTGCATTTGACACCACAGTGATGTAAAGTTTGTTATTTGTAATGCTGTTCTGTTACGATTTTCATGCTAAAAATCATCCAACTTCACTAACAACATTTCAGAATCATCCAGTGTCATTTGGGAATCACTCATGGTGTTCATGCCATACGCATCCCTCTTTATAGCCAGCACCAAGCCACAAATAACAAGTGGAATCCCTGTGCAAAGACATAATGGATGTTAAACAGAGATAAATGAATGAATTAAAGACATAAATCTGTCTCTGAATGTTTTAATGAGCTTAAATCTCTCACCCCAGCCAAGCAGGCAGAATTTCAAGATGTATGAGGGCACATACACATTGAAAACTTTGACCAAAGCAAAGTACATATTCACGGCCCCCAAGCCCATCCAGGTAAAGGAAGTCAGTAAAAAATAGTGTAAGGTCACCGCCACAGCAATGCATAGGCCATAGATGTCAAAAGAAGAAATCCAGGAGTTCAGTAGGAACACCAGGTTCAGTCCCAGTAATGCAATGGACAGGTTTAACAGAATTTTGGATGGGTAGTCTCTTCTTAACTTCCTGTGTTAAGATGCAATGCATCCAAAGTTAAGGACAAAACAATGTATCATGAAAAATGACTTTTAAAATATACATTTTATTGTAAAACTGTTTGAATAGACATGAAAATATGGTATATACATTGTGGCAAATTAATAGCAATGCAAGCATGCTGCATTGCCATTTATTTATATAAATGATAAAAGCATCAGATCTTACTCTAAGAGGGTGTATGTTAGCACTGTGATCCCAAGAAAGCATGAAGACACACCACAGCCCATGTATGTAATAAGAGTGAGGATTCTCTCATTCTTTTCATCAATGGGAGTTCTGGACACATCCTTAAATAATAATAATAAAAATATCTTGGCTTAATACATATTAAAAATATCCAAATGCCATCCAGAAATATATATATATATATATATATATATTATTGTATTACTATTATTGTATTTATATAGTATATTTTAAATTAATAAAGTTATTGTAATTGTGTCATACCAGCAGCACTCCAAAGTGGGTCATGTGGTCACACAGACAGGTTGTGTAATCTTTGCTGATATTATACGTCCAGCACCCCTTTGGACTCCATCCTCCATATCCATCTAAAACAGTACATGCATAAACACTTATGAGACACAGCACCTAATGTGAGAAGTATTTTAATGTATTCATTTAGTCCAAGTGACTTGCCATTCTTATTGAAATCCCAGTAGACACACTGGACATTCTGGTCCTTCTGTCAAAGGTAAAGATAATTTAATTATTTCTGCCAGTGTTTTTTAATTCCTGGACATTTCTAAGAACTCCACTTACTCTCTTAGCTGTTAGATGGTGTAGAGTGACTGCAACATATTCTTTTAGGTTTCCAATGGTTCCTGTGGCATTAGTCACACTTGCAGACACCACGTAAGTGTTGAGTTTTTTCCCATCTGGGTTATTCTGAGGCAAATTCACAAAAGTAGTGTGTCAAAATAGTCACAAGAAAAGACAAACAAATTGTAAAATGAACATCTGCCTAAGTAACTTGAACTCACCTTTGTTTGAAAGAGAGTTGGAACACCATAAAACTGAAACTGAATACGGGGGCTGGTGTTGTTTACGATTGGGAATCTGTCTAGTATTTCAGTGGGAAGAGAAACGAAGGCCACTGTACCATCAAAAGGCTCCTGGTTGATATAAATCTATAGAAGAAAAGCATAAGATTTGATCAATGTGCACTGTAAAAAATTGTGATTTTAACGGTAAAAGACTGTAAAAATGCTACAGTGAAAAACAGTTAATTGGTTTACAGAAAGTTTCCGTACTATATACGGTGAATAACTGTAATAGATCTAACGGTCCATTTAATGTTATTTTACAGTAAAATACCATTAAATTTACAGTTTTTGGAAGTGAAAAATAACAAGTCATTGTATAATTTACAGTGAAAAACCGTAAATTGACATTCCCACAATTCCCTGTGTGACACTTCACATTTGATGTATTTTCTTTGAAATAACTTAGAAAAATAGTTTTTTTCTAAGCAGTTATGTACATTAGGGTTTTATGTTACATCTAATGTTGTTAAATTAATGTTTATTGCATTTTTAAAATTTCACGTGTGTTACCATGATGGTGTGGTGTTTAGTGTTTGTGTGAATGACACTGTGTGCACCTTCTATACATTAGTATTGTCCTTCTCAGCTTTTGGAAAGCTGCTTGTGATGAACTTTGATTCATCATGTGACTCTCATCCCCACTGTGTTTGGTGGTTGTCAGTGTATTATAAAAGTACAAAACAGATATTAGTACTTAGGTTGGTAAATTAACATTATATCAGTTCATTTTTTTTTTACCGTAAATTTAACAGATTTTTTTTACAGTGTGTAAAATAAACAGTTATGAACCGTAATTATTATAATATAAACCTTTAAATTATATGGTTTTGAACTGTAAAATAGACAGTAAACTAAGTGATGTCCTGTAAAACCTAAAACCGTATTCTTTATGGTAAAGTTCTGGCAACCACAACTGCCGTTTTTTTACCATAAATTTTATGGGGATTTTTTTTTTTTACAGTGTGACTTTTAAGATGAGTTATGTATGATTCATAGGTAACAAACAGTATAAAATAGAAATATAGAAACATTCAAAGCTTGTGATTATGATAAATATTATATTATATTATATTGTACGTAAAATTGTTTTCTATTTTAATATATTTTAAAATGTAATTTATTTCTGTGATGGCAAAGCTGAATTTTCAGCATCATTACTCCAGTCTTCAGTGTCACATGATCATTCAGAAATCATTCTAATATGCTGATTTGCTGCTCAATAAATATTTCTTATTATTATCAATGTTAAAAACAGTTGTGCTGCTTAATATTTTTGGGGAACGTTCAAAAGATTTATTTAAAATAGAAATCTTTTGTAACATTATAAATGTCTTTACTGTCACTTTTGATCAGTTTAATGTGCCCTTGCTAAATAAAAGTATTAATTTCTTAATTTTTTTTTTTTTTTTTACAGACCCCAAACTTGTAAACAGTAGTGTAATGAAGTGAAGTTCTCCCAGTTTTATTAAAGTGCTCACCTCAGGGTTAAAGCCTTTGTTAGTGGATGAGACTCCAAAGGTGAGGTTATGAAAATCTTCTTGGTCAATATTGACCACTGATATTGCCAAGGCAGAAGCTGTTAAACTGACTACATCTCCGGTGAACCCTAACATCTGGTCTCCAACAGCCTCTGTGATGTTTAGAATACTACACAAATACAGGAAAGGATTTTTGTTTACATGGAAAGTATAAAATCTGCCTGTAAAACCCTCACATACAACATCAGACCTCATTTATTATATAGTTACACACAATGTATTTCACTGTCAACCACATCAATTAAATAATTTACTATATTTGTTTTATTACTTTTATTGTTTAATAAAAATCAAGCAAATATATTAAATGAATGTCACAAACACACACCTGTTGGTGAAAGGCAGCAGGTTGCTTGTAGACTCCAGGATGTCAGACGTGATGCTGATGATGACCTCTCCCAGCGGAGGTGTGATCATGCTAACGTTAATCACATCAGCTAGTTTATTCAGTACCGTTGAGAGCTCATACTCATCCAGATCTTTGTTCTCATGCATCAAGTCCACAATCATCATCAGAATATCTTCTGCATTGTCTAATAGGGAAAAGCATAAGGAAGTGTTTTGAAGATATGCCTATATATATTATGTTTGGATCATATAAAGGCTAATGTGTTAAAATAGATTTCTACGCTCTTAAAAAAAGGTTCTTTTTTGGCATTTATGGTTCCATGAAGAAACTTTAACATCCATGGAACCCTTTCATTGCACAGAAGGTTCTTTATAGTAGAAAAAAAATGTCTTTAGATTATTAAAATATACTACACACCAAGAAAAAATGGTTCTTTTAAAAACTGGGGAACCCAAAATGGCATCACTGTGGGAAAAAAAACCTTTTTGGAAATTTTATTTGTGTTTTCTATGTGTTTTCTGTGAATAACATGGTGATGCTTTTTTTGTTTAATTCAGTTCACTTCTGTTTACTTTAACAGGAAGCTTGTGTATCTAATGTGAATTCTAAGAAGGGTTTACCATTAGTGACTGGAATGCCCTCCAGATCTGACACACTGTTGACCACAACCTGGCAATAGCCCAGGTCTGGAGACTTCCAAAGCGCATTGATAGAGTTTGCATCCAGAAAACTGGAGAGAAGGGTGAGACAGTCACAATCAATAAACATATCAAACCATAAATTTTTTGGATCAAATCCTTCTATTAATTAGTTCTTGACTCCAAGATACACAACATTATATAATGATCTTCAGGTTCAGGGTTAGAACCAGTCCATCCGTTTTATGGCTGCACTAAACCTGAAATGACTGGAACATTGTTGAAACGCAAGAGATTGTTTAACCTCTGCAATGAAATCGATCATACAAACAGTTCTGACATTAATGATACCACGATATGGAACATACATGTGATTAATTGGTTTACAACAACCCCTTCAAATATTAAATCAGATGGCTTCCTCTTTTTAGAGTTGGTGATTAGGAGCAACAACCCTATCAGTGGAGTTTTGAAAGATTTATAGGCAGATAATATTTTGTTATCAAGGTCTCATTAAGCAGAACAAAAGGCAACTATGAACTGGAATTGTTCAAATAATCTAATGCAATTATTGCAATATGATCAAAAATAATGTATGTGATTTCTATGCCCAAATGAAACTGCATTCAGTTGTTGGAGACGTTGGCTCAACTGTTCCTGAAGAACGTCGTCAGAAAATATAATGTTCTGCTAAAGTTTTCCATAATGTTCATATAAGCAAAGAAAAGAATTCCTAAAACTTTTCAAAACTTTTAAAAATAATGTTTCATAACTAAATGTTGGGATAACATTCTTACAATATTAGTTGGCTGGGAATGGCGTGCAATTAAATTACACACTTTACCATTAAGCTTCATGTTCTTTTCGGCTGGAAGCAATTTAAAACATCAATTCTGTTTCAGTAAAATGGAATATCGGAATGGAATAAAATGGAGAGAATCTTACCAGTCCCTATATGCTGTCTTTTCAGGGTTTCCTTCACAGGAAAGCGAGGTGATGCGCTGAACCTCAGTTTGGGGCCATTTGAAAAGCCCCTGTCTGGTGTGATGGTTATGTTCAGGACATGGCTCTGTTTTTGGAGTTGAAGAGAAATGCATTCAGAAAACTCTGTGTGTGGTTATAGAATTAAATGTAATTCATTCAATTGATTATACTCAGTTTCTGTCCATATTACAATGAGAGAATAGCAGGTAATACTGAGAATGTATCATGATCTGATTCCCTCATCATCAGATTGTTTTTCTTCAGATGTAGCCCATACCAATATAAGAAATTAAAATGTCGTCAGGTTGGGCATCCAAGCATACTGATCCATCAGTGTATGTTTTCTCCAGAAGAAAATGAATTTGTTCTTGTGTCTCTGCGATGTTTGAGGAAGTTGTTACCCGAGCATGAAAGACACAGCTATGGCTGGGAACAAGCCATATCAGATTAAATCATTAAATCATGTTGTACATTCATAACAATTATTATTCACTATTGTTTACTTTTCTTCAATTGCTGTGTCTTGTAATGAAGATCTCACCTTGTTACTGAGAGCAGGGAATGCTGTGAAACAAATGAACAAGGTAATAGGAATTTTAGTTATTTTGTGTGTTTAAGAGAAACATTTTGAATTTCCATTTATTTTTGTGTGTGTGTGTGTGTATATGTATATATATATATATATATATATATATAGCATGTACCTTTCTATCCACTTTGGATGATTTTGTTTCCACACTGCAAACACAAATCAGACATGCATGTTTAAAACAAATTCTGTAGTGTGTCTTGGGGTTTGGTCTGTTCTCTGCAATATAACAGCAAGACTGACTAACCTTCGTTTTCGTGCATGTGTTGAGGAGGTCACGAGTTTGAAGTGCAACACAGATATTCCTTTACTAGAAAGAGTTTCATTAAGCTGTAATGATGATAAAAAACACAACTGAGATGTGATACTTGTTTCCAGTTTGACATGCAACACATCTGGATAATTTAAGGATTTCTTTGTTGAGATCTTACCCAGGTTTCAATTATATTCTTAGGGTCACCAGAGCCTTTTATAGTCACATTGACGTTGACATTGAAATAACTATCTATTTTCAGGACAGAGACATTATTAAATACACCACACTTCACAAGAGCAGTAATTGTGCGTGGAAATTTTTTGTTGTTTTTTTATGTCACAGTAAAAATGCAATTCTTTACCTGATATTATTCCTCCAGGTGAAACTGCAGAAGAGCATGTAGTTGAATTTAATGTAAGACATGTTGTGGAGGATAAAACTGTTGTGTGTTTAATTGTCGAGGAACTTTCTGCCAGGGTTGTTTCCATGAATGGTGTGGAGATAGTGACTGTTGAAGACACAAAGAGATAAACAGCCAGAGAATCCTGTGTGAATCTTGCTTATATCCATATTACTGTTCATAAGAGGTAAACTGATACATACAGTTTCTGTACAGACTAGTTGTTTCAGTGGAGGATGAGACAACTGGTGTTGTTTCCATTTGTATTGGTGTTGTGCCTGTTTTTGCAGTAGTCATGATTTCAGTAATTGGCTGAGGAGTTGTGGTTGTTGGTGTTTCAGTTGTGCGAGGCAAAGACGCCGTCGCTGTTATTGGTGGGGTTGTGTTTGGTCGGAGATCCTCTATAGTGTGTAAAGTGAAAAAAAGACAATCAGATCATTAAAAACATGCATACCTGCACTGGTACTTGTTAGCTATTAGAAACATGCTTGACTATGGACAATTGTTAATTTGGATGGAGATTATGCATTATTGTCTTGGAGTATTATTTGATTTACCAAGAGGGTATATGAAGATGGAATCAGGATCTGTATTTATTTCGTAGTGGTCTATTTTGTTTTTCTTGGCGAGGATCTCAGAGAGTTCTTCCTGCATTTTCCCTACATCAGCACTAGGAACCACAGTCAGTTGAGCTAAGCAGTAAAACCTATAAAGAAAAACAAGGATGACATTATCGATAGGATGACATTATCGATAGTCTGTCTGCTTGTGCTGTAGGGTGACATTTTTCAGGTGTTTACTTTCAAAATTTTATGTTATACATGTTATCAAATATCAAATGTTACATTTCCATATACCAAAATCAATGTACGAAAAGCAAAAATGGTATTTAAAAAGCTGAAATGAAAGGTAAAAAAGATGAGATTTAGAAAAGATCCTCACTTGCTGGTTCTAGGACTTGTGGCCCGCAATTTCATGGTTCCCTCCTGAAGAGAGAAATCTTGTTAGTTTGATGAGCATGTGAATATTTATTTTGTACAGATAGTCTTAATGCAACTGACGCACCTCTGCATTACTACTGGAAAGTGTATGTAAGCTGTAAAAAGACAACAAGAGTAAATTTGAATTCTTGCCTGAGAACATTTGTACTGTGTTTAGAGAGAATATTACAAGATCTTACCCTCCTAAAGGAAACACTTCGTGGAAATATATGTATACCTGCACGAATTTTAACTCTCCTATTGCTTTTGTCAACTTGAAGAGAGAGAGGATAATATACAAATATTATTGACATTTTGTCTTGTACTAACAGCAGTAAAAATTCAATATGGTTTTTTGTAGCTCACCCACTGATGTACAACTTCTTTAGCGTCATAAGTATTTATTTCGTTTTCGTCTTCATAATTGATGGTAAACACTAATTTTACTTCATAATAAGGCCAGTCTGGAACAAGAGGAAATTGTGTGAGGTATAAAAAAGACCAATAAACGGGGCATGGCATATATACTGCAGCCTAAATACTGAATTGGACACAATTTAGCAAACATAATTTAATTTTGTTTAAATGGTCATAATGTAAATAGACATAATTGAATTACTTCAGCCAATACACACTATTACTTTTCATGAATATGGAACTCTGTTGTACTCCATTACTTTTGAAAACATTTGAAGCAAAAATACTTTTTTTGTGGCCCTATTATATTTGATAATCTATTGCCTAACATAAAACTAACCTATCATGAAAAGTAGCGGAGAGACAAGTAAATATTATTAATCCATTTTCTCATTTTACACAAACTGGACTGTCGATTTCGTAAAATGTAAGCGTACAACCTTGTTGGCTACTGTAAAAACAAACAAACAACAATAACCAAACGCTCCATGTCAGGGACCTCATTAGCCTGCCATTATCCAGGCTTACTCACGCAAATAATTAAATAATTAAATATACATGGACATTAAAAAAAACTATGTAGCCTAACTGTTGGCCCTCTAGTAGTTAAAAAAATAAAACTGCATGAGTCTTGCGGAAGAACATTGTTTTGGTGCTTAGGCTCTGCTTCTCTGCGCGGATGAATGTGGCTCGAGACACCAATTTACAAAGAGATCTTATTAGAGCAGATGGATAAATAAATTACGTTTCTTTGTTTTTACAACCAGTGATTCCCCGAAGGTTTACCGTTTTGAATGATTGACAACATTTTCAACTTCACGCTACGCTGCAGTAACTACTTTTCTTTGTGTATGGATATGACGTGACGCACACGGATGAATGACGTATGTATGCAATTTCCCCGCGAAATCCATCCCGACCAGTCTAAATTATAAATCTTTTTAGGTTTATCAAAAAATATTTGGGTAAAGTAACATTTTTTAGAAGATGATTTTTTCACACTTCTATTAGGCCTAATTAAATATATATATATTTTAAATCTTATAATCTTTCATGTAATCTTATAAATCTTAGCCTACCTGTATAGTAGAGCAAAACTTCCGCTAAGGAAAAAATAGTAGCTACTTGAAAATGTGCGTTCACGCCATGTCGCAATTACCTTAATTTCAATTTGTAAAACCATGCACATCATTAAAGAGCTCAATTTTCGGAGCGCTCCTACTTGCACTACGTGACCGCTGCAGATTCAAGCTCATGGTGTGATAGGAGAAACATGAAAGTAGCGCCGTTTCAGAAAAGAGCGCCAATTGAAATTTTTCTCTTTTTACTTTTGGTGTTTATTTATTGCCAATTAATTTTCTAAACTGCATTTATGTTGACATGATTGTGAAAATCGAAAAATATAGCTTACAGAAATTAATAATTATTAATTAATTGTTTAAGAGATTTTAAGGACTTTTTGTACACTGTAAAAATTAAAACGTAAAATGTGCTGGTAATTTTCTGCCAGGACATTATCCAGTAGTTTTACCGAAATTTCCATTAACCCTAAAATACAACACAAAGCAATGCATAATTCAACATACAGGTAAAACACCTGTAAAAAAACAAAACAAAACCAAAAACCAAACCAAAATTCCTTCATATTTATACAGTACATTATGCCTTATTTTTATGGACTTTTTTTTTTTAAAGTGTACCCTATTTGTGGACACTGTAGTGCTACAGTCATATCAATAACAAATTTTGTGTGTATATTTTTGCCCCTTACCACACTGTTGCGTATTGTCATGTATAGGCTGACAGTCTATGACTTCTTTCCAGATTCTTTTCTCCCAATGCAGAACATCCCCATCAGTGCAGGTCTTCCCTGAAATGTCCTCAGCGCTACGTACATGTTTCCACACCCTGAACTGACTTAAACTGCCCTTTAGTTCAGTTCCTGTTTCAATGTTAATCTTGTCCTTTACAATATTGTGGGCCACAGCTAAAGTCAAAGTGCCACCACCGGCCACAATATGGTAGTGAGGGTGCAGAGCCATTCCTTCAAACTGTGCTTTTAAGACCACCTTGGATCCATTAACATAGACTTTTGGCTCAGTCATAGACTTGGACCACGTCATGCAAACTGAATGCCAGTTTTCCAAGGACACCACAGAAGAAATGGTCCAGACTCTCCCAAACATTATGATATTGAGGTCTTTTCCAAGACCCTTCATCCCTAGCTCTATGTGTTTCTTATCAGGGTGCAGGTATGTGAACGCGGTCCAGTGCGAAGTGCTGAGCTTCCTCTTTATGTTCACACACACACTGAGCTCTTTCAGGTCAGGGATTTTGTGTTCATTTTCCAGCAACCAGAATTTACAGTCCTTCTGCATGAAATCCACCTTCTTCCCCCACAGACTGTCATCATTTACTGAACCTCAGGTATAAAATGAAATTATGTAAAACATAACAAAACAACAGAACATAAACTGTGAATGTTAAAATATTTTGCACAACAACAATACCTCCATTCTTCGATGTTGTTATACATAGAATGAGGATGATGAAAGCCTTAACCTGTCTGTGTTTTTCCATTCTTCACCTGACAAAAGGCAAGAAATAAAATTACTCGTAAAGATAAAAAAGAGGCAGAAAATTGGTTTTGGTTTATTTTATATATTCTGCAGTATCAAGCTCCACTGCAAACATAGGGCTAAAAGATGTTTCTCAGCATTTTCTATACAAACCATTTATCATTTATTGATCATATTGCAGATAGATAGATAGATAGATAGATAGATGATAGATAGATAACTGCATTGTAAGTAATTTTGGTAAATACGTCAGTTAAAAATAAAAGCTCATATCAATTATTCAGTCATTCTTTTTGATTTTTTGAAGGTAAAACAAAATTTACATGTAACAGAATGCAAACAAAATGAAACAATAGTTACTCACCGCATTCAACATGTGCTAGTGTCAAATTTCCATGTCATTTCTTCATTCAAGAGAGTAACTGTACATCAACATGTATGTTGATAGATGTGAAAGGTATGACCATGAGAGAGATCTTGTGTTCATTTTTACAAGTTTCCCTGTTGTTCTATTGAGTTATTCATTAAGCTCATCAATCATTCACGTATTCAGATTAGCTGACATATTGTCAACCAATGATTGTATACTTATGCACTGTACACCATCTTCATAAAGCCAAGTGCAGCTATATGATCAGTCAGTATTTGTTATATGATTAGCAAACAACAGCTGTAACTTTGAGGTTACAAGCCTAATTTTACAATTTCTCTCATTGCACAGCATCACATGGAGACATATGCAACAAACCTAGAGGCACTTGTTTTCGCTGTCCAGCAAAATTCAGACAACTTTATTCATGGTGCTGAAATGTCTTTACTGCTTATTTAGATCACCTTTCATATTGATCAAAGCAATCTATTAGCATTGTAATACCAATGCTCTTGAACTCACCACTGTATACATTGGTGAGTTTGGACATTTACATTACAACAGTGGTAAATATTTGAGTAAATGTTACTAATTAACATTAATTATAATTACTTAAGTAACTAATGACATTAAAGATATAAAGATATTAGCAACTTTTACTCTCTACTTGACTCTATTTTTGAATAAGAATATGTACTTTTTAACTCCATTACATTTGTGATGAGTAATGCAAAAGAACATAAAAGAAGCGATATCGCCATCTACAGGACATTGAAGGTACTATATCTTGTGCATTTTGCCCTTTACAAGGCTACTCTGCTCGAATGTGAGTGCGCTAGCAGATATAGCTAGTTGCTAGTTGAATCGCAGGTGCTTCACATATGAGATGAGGACTTGCGCTGCAGCCGGCGATGAGGCCGAAACTAGCACGTCTAGTGCAAGTAGGCTTCCTTTGACTATTTCATTTGATTTATTGAAGAGACCTTTTTGAATGATATTGGTTTACTTATGCACTTTTTGAGCACTTGAGCTTAACTGAGACTTTACTCTAGACATTTAAGATAAGGTGACCAGATTTCTGAAATGGAAACTGGGGACATTTCCTATTTTAGTGGTCAAAATATTGCCAAAATCTCATTTGTTATTATCTTTTTATTAAAAAACAGGGACAATACATTTTTGAATGTTTTTGTTTTAATTATTGTGTGCTACATTGTGCCACTAGATGTCGCTGTTGTATGAAAAAAAGACACGGCAGATGGCACATGGCAAATACAAATGACATTAGCAGTTTTCTCAGAATCTCAACTTTATTTTTCTCAGATCATACAAAGGTAAAATAACATAGTTTTCATTTTAATTACAGCAAGGAGAATGTGTAAGTAAAAAAGAGAGACAAAAGCTACACATTTTCATTTTTTCCAGTATAGGTTTTTATGTCAATGACACAAAATGTACAATTAGTATTTCAAATCACAGAGAAGCAATCTATAGGATACCAAAACACCTAGTACTGTAAAGTTCAGCGGCCACGATTACAAGCTGTTACAGATTTAAAAGTTATAAACACAAAGCTTCATTAGATACAATGAAACGAGTCGTTCTGAAACACAGATGTACCGGCAATAAATCTCAAACAACCTCTCAAATTCTTCTCACCTCTCTTCATTATCCATCTTTCATCCTTTCTCACTATCTTTCCTGAGACAAATGGGCCTTTGGAAAGAGGGAGGATAAGTTTTCCCATCAAAACCTCTAGGTAAACGTAATATTTCTCACAGGAAATATCAAACTCCCCTCATAAAGAAGCCAGAACCAACATAACAGAAGCCTTTGTCAATACTTCAACATATTTATGTGGGATTTCTGTATAAATTGAAATGAATGCTGATATTTTTTCTGAATTAATCTCACTTTTCTGCGTCTCCGTGGTGAGCAGGCGCTTACAGTTTCTTGGAGCAGTCAGAGCAGTAAATGTCTCCATTGTGAGCTACAAAGCGCTTGTCTGCCAGGTTGAGGGAGCATTTCTTACAGTTAAAGCAGTAATCGTGCCAAGAGCCACCCTCATAGTTCACTACATTCGTAGCCTTGCCAAATCCTGTGGGATGAGAAAAAGTAGATTTATTTGTCACTTTAGTTCAAGTTAAATACACAACGTTCAAGAAGAATGCATGAAGTCAAGAATTGTGCATATGTATGTGTGTGGATTCAAACCTGTAATGGGATTCTGGCAGCTGCTGCATTTTTTGGCCACAGTGCTTTTGTAGCAGTCCACACAGTAGACCTTTTCCTCATGGGAGGTGAAGCGGGTGCCAGCCAGAGGCTTTCGGCAGGAGGAGCACACAAAGCACTCTGAATGCCACGGCTGGTCCTGGTAATTCACACCTCCTGTGGTAATGGGCTGGAGGAACGGGCCAAAACATGTGGAAACAATACAGTGAGGCAACTCTTGACAGTCATTATTATCATAAAATATCTTTATTTTATAAAAGAACATGTTTTGTATTTACAGAATATTAAGAAATCTACAACTTTAAAAGTAATCATAAAAAAAATCCATTAATTTCTCTTTACCTTCTTACAGCAAGCACATTGTTTGGCAAATTTCTTCTCGTGGCAAGGGCTGCAGTAGATGTTGTTGTTCTTTGTCATGAAACTTTTAGAGCCGATTGGCTTTTGACACTGATAGCAGATGAAACACTCATCATGCCATGAGTTGCCTTTGTATTCCACATTCTCAGTGCCTGTATCAAACACATTAGAAAGTAAAAATGGAAAATACAGTCTGTTACACATGAAGATATTATACATACAAAGGAAATGAATTAAACAAGAAATATAATGTCAGTTTATGTCTTTATTTTGTGTTTCAGTTTAATGGTTGTTTTATTTTAATTCATTTAAGCCGTCTTAAAGGGATAGTTCACCCAAAAATGAAAATTATTCCATGATTTACTCACCCTCAAGCCATCCTAGGTGTATAATGACTATCTTCTTTCAGACGAACACAATTGGAGATATATTTAAAAATATCCTTAGTCCTCCAAGGTTTATAATGTTTGTGAATGGTAGCCCAAATTCTGAAGACAAAAAAAAAAAAAAATGAATCCATATGACTCCGGGGGGCTAATAAAGGCCTTCTGAAGTGAATTGATGCGTTTGTGTAAGACAAGTATCCTTATTTAAAACTTTACAAAGTAAAATAATGAACTTCCGGCGCGACAGCCATACGCATTCGACGTATGTCCAAAAAGCGTTAACTTCCGTGACTTAGTACACAATACCATGATGTTCTACACAATGACATGACGTACCACGCGTTGTATGTCATGGCGTAGTGCAGAAGGCCTTTATTAACCCCCTGGAGTCATTTTTTTTATGGATGAATGCATTTTTTTTTTTTTTGTCTTCAGAATTTGGGCTACCATTCACAACCATTATAAACCTTGGATAAGGACTAAGGATATTTTTAAATATATCTCCGATTGTGTTCATCTGAAAGAAGATATTCATATACACCTAGGATGGCTTGAGGGTGAGTAAATCATGGGATAATTTTCATTTTTGGGTGAACTATCCCTTAAAACCCTCTTAAATGTTAAATAAATGCTGAGGAGGCCCTGTCTTTCAATTTGCTACAGTGAAAATAAATATTTGATAATGATTTATAACTACTTTATATAAAAATACATATACATTTATATTCATACCTGCCAGTATGGGCTTGTAGCAGCCATGGCAGCGAGGGGCATCCACACGTGAGCTACATGTCCCACACAGGATCTTGTCATCCTTGGAGGTGAAAGACTCCTTGGCCAGGTTTTTATAGCACTTTGCACATCGGAAACAATCTGAGTGCCAGTACCGCCCTTTATGGTGAAGCTCCTACACAGACAGGAACCAAGACTGAAAGATGTACACACTTGATATATAATATAATATAATATAATATAATATATTTTGTGAAAGTAATATATTCATAAATATACACTACCATTCAAAAGTTTGGGGTCAGTAGGATTTTTTTTTCAGCAAGGATGCATTAAATTAATCAAAAAGTGACAGTAAATACATTTATAATGTTACAAAATATGTATATTTCAAATAAATGCTTGTCTTATTCATCAAAAAATATTAAGCAGCACAACTGTTTCCAACATTGAGAATAACAAATGTTTCTCAAGCACCAAATCATCATATTAGAATGATTTCTGAAGGATCATGTGACACTGAAGATTGGAGTAATGATGCAGCTGAAAATTCAGCTATGACATTACAGGAATAAATTACATTTTAAAATTTACTAAAATGGAAAAGTTATTTTTAAATTGTAAGAATATTTCACAATATCACTGTTTTTACTGTATTTTTTTATCAAATAAATGCAGCCAAAACATTCAAGCATATCGACCCCAAAATTTTGAAGGGTAGAGTGTATAATTATTTTCATTTGATTAATTAAAAAAAAAAACTGAGAAATGCAACAAATTTATGTATACAGTATTTCTACTTTTATCTTGGCTTCAAAGCCTAATTTATATAGATAGAAAGTTGTAAAACTTTCTCTAAACTATCACATCAGTAGCCTATGATAGGTGCTCTTATCTGACATTGACAGATATGGGTCAGAGCGCAAGGGCAGCTACAACAAAGCAGTTTAATGTCAAGGGCACAAAAACACATCAGACCAAGATTTCATTCTGGGTTTTTGTGGCATTTTAACTGCATAACCACCCATGGAAAAAAAACCACAAACATACAGATCCAGATATCACGTGTTACCTTAGACTCGGTGCTGATTGGGCGTCGACACTCTGTGCAGGTGTTGGCGCAGAACTTGTCAAAGCAACGCACGCAGACTTGTTTCTCGTCTTTCCTCACGAACTTCTTTCCACTGAGGTCCTCGCGACAGTAAAAACAGTTGGAACGGTCTGCCATAATTCCCCAATAAACCCGCGAATAGCTGTGAGAAATAATAACAGCGATTACCTCATCGTGATCATAAAATTAGGTCATAAAAATTCATCATGATGTATAAATGTAGAAAAGGAAACGGATCTTTTGAAGAAAAAAAAAAGTTTAAAACGTCCCACACCCTCTCATGTAGCTAACAGTGTTCAGAGTTTCCTCAGGAAACGGTGTAAGGTAATTTATTGATAAGAGAGTGTTTGTTCCGTTTTCCCTTAGGCGGAGGGGCAAAATTGCTTTGAGCTGTTATGTAACCATAGGAACAGCACACAGCACATGTTTTTTATTGTTCTCAGGTCTTATCTTGATCTGATAGCGCGTTCAGTTCAGCTGTAAAGCAGGTTAGCAGACTGGCAGGAAGGGATGGAAGTAAGACAGACCCTTCGTTCAGTAAGATGATAAATCTATTCACTAATAATGAAACAGCGCATTCATTACACACATTCATGCCTAAATCAAATGATGTCGTGAACCAGTCAAGGAAATACAACGAAAATTGAATTTGTTATGAGATATTCGATTATAAGCGAATGCCTGGTTTGAATTACATATTGTTTCACTCGCCAAAACAAACGTCACTGGGAACTTTCCCATGTAGTCATTAAAAATGATGGCAGGTTACCAAACACTTCACGGGAATGAAATATTAACTTTTGTGCAAATGCTTCAAGCGAATATGTGCATGTTTAGTATGCGGGCACACATTTGATCTCCTTGGTTTATACGTGCAGAAGTATGTCTGGAATGCATGTGGTGAGATGAGGAATGTTACTTTAACAAAGTTTAAAGAGGGAACCTCTCATTCACTTTGCAGCGAGCATACATGTCTGGTTAATTGTTTAGCATGCATCAGATCTGAATAACTTCCAGGTGGGCTGTCTGTCAACTAAATAATGGCTGTGGTGTGATCTACACTGAAGTCCCAAAAGCTGAGGAAGAAATAATACGTTTACTTTTCTGTCTCCTTTGCAAATGTAAACTCTAAACTAACATCCTTTATGGATGGGGAGCTGGAGGATCCCAAAGCTTCAAATGAAACTGGGCAAACTGTACTGCACAGTGCATAAATATGTTTTGCTCAAGTTCTAACATCACTGCCAAAACCAGAATAAACTCTACCTCCAATTTCTCACAAATGTATTTTTCTAGTGTAGGTCTCCTACTGACCCAGTGGTCCTATTAATGCATCTAAAACCAAATCTCCAGTCCGTGTCTGTTTTAGTATTTTTTAATGGACACAGGAGAAGTTTCTGAATTGTAATGAGGCTTAAATATGTTGGATACTGTTACAGGACTTGGCAAAAGTGGACTTGTTTTTTCCAGAAAGTTCGAAGACTTCCGAAATGTGCTGTTCTTTATGATACCTTTTCCAGTTCTGTGTTTCCTGGTCAGTTAACTTTAATGACAGACCAGATAGACATTTGGAGATCACATTTTAGCTCAGTTCTAACAGCCGCTCACCAAAGCTCAAAGATCACTGGCTCATACTTTTTCAAATTGGATTTATGGTGTTTTTATGGGAGAGTCAAGTGAGGACAGAAATGAGGAGAACAACGTGAACCAGGGTCTAGATTCACAAAACATTTTTAAGGATAATATTTGTCAACTATTTTCATTATATTTTCTAGCTTAAGATTAAGAACATTTGTTTTTCTGAAAAGACTTAAAAATATTCTTACATTATTATTATTATGCGTCATCATTTATCCCAATAACATTCATTATTTTTCCATCAGATTTGCATGAAACCCACCCCAGATTCAAACTCACATTGCCCACATGTGCACATGTGCTAACCGCAAGGCCACAGCTTCATTCACATGGTTATAATTAATAGCAAACAGCTCAATTAAAACAAATAATGAGCAAATAAGGGAACCCGCTAAATTGGTCACAGATAAGTGTGAAAGGGGGCAATTTTATAGACGCTGATGTAATGGCGAACTGACAGACCCTTGTTTTAGTCAAATATTTAATGTGATCTCCAGGGAGATGGCAGACTGTTGAGACTGGAATCTGGTTTCAGGATGACCTCATGCACCAGCATCTGGAACACAGTCGGGCGAGCGTAGCAGCCAAAGCAAACGAGGGGAAGAATTGGAACAGTCACGCTGCTCGCGACCCATTGGTTGATGCGATATGAGGAAACTTGAGAGCCTGTGAGACCTCAGTTGAAGAGAAAAATAATATGGTGATACTGACCATGTTTTTTTCCGCCTTTATGTTGCTTTTGCGTGCATTTAACGAGTTATTTTTCTTTGCAGGCCCACAATAGGGTGTGGTACATATGATGAAGGCGACCAAATTAGAAGTTGGGCAATGACATCACCTGCTGGTTAGCTCAAAACATCACTTTTACAGTAATTACTGCATTCGAAAACCACACACATGAATGCACTTGTGCATATGCTCTAACCCAAACAGAGAAACATATGTTGGATGAAATGTTTTTTTTAAATGCATTTTAAGGTACAAATGGTCCTGATTAGCCAACGTGGGTCATCTGAAATTTGGTAATGGAATCAACCCTGTTATGCAGCTGGGAAAATTGAGGGGGTCTTGGCAGAGTGTTGTTGTGTTGGCATGATCTACTAGCTGAAGAATGTGGCAAACGCTTGGAAACAGGAAGCCTGTGAAGCAGCGGTAAGAAGAACAGGCGAGACGGCTGGCCAACAATGTAACCCTAGTCCTCTTGATCTGCACTCCTAAATACACTTTCACAAAGAGGAAACACAAACAAGACTACCGTCCCTCTCTAGGGTTAATTTGGGGCCACATTTAAACCATCATATAATTACACTGATGCCTTCATGAATTCATTATCATTTATAATGTATCTCTTATAGGGAACTGGCTCTAACAATAGGCTACTTATTACATGGCGTTCTGGAATACTTCATTCTGATTGGTCAGTCACTGCATTCTGCAGTCAAAAGTGCAATATAGTGCAACAGTTGGGTTCCGGAAGTAAAAATCCCTTTAATTTTCTCCATCGGGGAATTGATTTTTAACAATAGCTTATAAATAGTTAAAGACGCAAATGCAAATGAGCTGGTGCTCCTGGCCCCCTTTCAAGAAGAGGGTGGAGCTTCAAGAGCGCGTGCTCCGTCATACCGGTTTAGGACAGATTGCCAGAACCAGTGTTGCTAAGTGTGCGGTTTTCCCGCAGGTTGATTTTTTTGCAACCCCATACGTACGATTTTGGCACTCCAACACCCTCAAAACACCCCCCAGATGTACATATTCAGTGGAGAATTCGGCTGGAGAAAATCGCATTGGGCTATTTTGGAGCTATGTTTGACTGGCCATTGGGTTACTTTTGTTGCACAGACCTGGCAACCCTGGTCATAACACCGGCAACAACAAAACAGGACAATCTCACGCACTGAAAATGTCAGAAACTGTCAGTAGCGGTGTTCAGCCTTATATGTTCGAAATGGAGTCATTGAAAAGACCCTTGTTTGTGAAGCAGTCTTGCGCAAAGTGATTGGCGCAAACATATAAGACTTTACTGATATTCTTCTGGACATTTCCGTGACTCAGATGACGGGAGTCTATGGAGACTCTTATGTGCATTGGTACATCCCAAAACAACACTTGTAATGCCTCTTTGACACAGACATTGTACAACTCCAGCTGCTACAGTGAGGACACAGAAATTGCGGACTCTGTGCTTCTCACTTAGGGCTGTGTCTATGATAATAGGTTGATCGAGTGAGTGGATTTTTACCATTATAGGCTGGTTGTTCTCACACACTGCGGACACAC
Organism: Mylopharyngodon piceus; assembly: GCA_039654765.1. NCBI lineage: Eukaryota > Metazoa > Chordata > Actinopteri > Cypriniformes > Xenocyprididae > Mylopharyngodon > Mylopharyngodon piceus. The sequence goes on from CM077438.1 coordinate 14,192,420, forward strand.
ATCGGTGTTCAAACAACCTTATAAAAGTGAATTTTGCATAATAGGTCCCCTTTAAATATTTGTATATATACAGTATATATGCATATTTTGCAATAAACGTAAAATATATACTTATACAGGATATAATCAACATCTTTAAATCAATAGTTTTATATTTCTCCATTGTTTTTAGTTAGATTGTCATTTACAATGCTTCATGGGATTGTAGTTCTTTCCCTCACTCAAACTGTTACGTACACAGTCTTGTACCTTTGTCTGATTTTTAAATACTTTTGCTTCAAAACAAAGTTTGTAATGTTGTGATTCACCTTATAGCTGGTTAGTTTGGTTTTTGGTTTGTAACTCTTTAATGAAGACATTTTAAAATCCCTATGGGAAAAATACCACAAAAAAGACTGCTGTGTGGGAGGGCAATTAGGAAATATCTGACTGTTGAGATTGACCAATCAGAAAATTCCAAAGAATAATAATAAAAGCTGTTTCTTAACTTTATAATCGGCCCTATGGTGTAAATATCACCCTTTAAAATATCACCCTTTACACCCTAAGCAAACAGTTTGTAATATTTGTTGTAGCACTGATATTCATCTGCTGTCATGTGCATGGTCAAATACACAGAACAGAGGGACACAAAAAACAGAGCATCAATCCACTAAGTTCTTACCTAAATCTTTCCACATTAGCTTTTAAAAAGGCCCCACTAAGCAAAAATGGAAATGAAATGAATCACTTGTCATCTGACATTAAGGGAATTCCAAATGCTTTACAGGTCCCCACTGTGTTCTTGGTAGCAGGAGAACACAAGATCATTTCACGGATGTAAAACTGGATCTGCATGGATCAGACGTAAATGAGCAACAGACATCTGTTGTTGGTCCATGTCAAATGTTTTTGAGGATCATTGTGTACTCCTTAAGAAAACCTGTTATAAAGTAGTTGCAAAGTTTTTCTAACATTTTTTAGGAAGGTTGTTGCAATTGGCTCCTGATTCATAATCAGTCCTGAGGCAGTGACTCATACACATGAGATTGTCCATGCGCCATTGATACAATACAATACTTGTCTTGGGGTATGAACAGGGAGTTTGGTTCCAATTTTAAATGTGCATTATGTCAGTAATACTCATTGTTATTCATTTATTGACTATTCATAAGGTGTGCAGAAACACATTTGTATATTAATTACCTTAGTAATAACACACTTAATTCATTGTCTGTAAAGACAACTCATTTTCAGCCAGCAAAAAGTGTCCAGATGGGAAAATGGATCTAAATAACATATGCCAGACATGGTATGATAGCCTAATAATTTTCCTGTACATTTTACTTCCTCTGAATGTGCAACAGATAATGACAGAATTATGGACATCAAAGACAGATCTCTGATATTTATACTTTATATTTATACACTCTCATGGGGTGAATACCTTTCTGCACACAATTTAGACACAAACTGTCCAGCGGAATCTCTCAGCCCATCAGTCCATGCCTTAGACATGTGGCTAGATCTCTGGAGTGAAAATCTTTAATCAGAAACAGACTTTAGAGGCTGAAAGAACATGCAGAAAATCCCTGCAGCCAACGCCCCATTACTGTACTTAGTGCACTTCATATTCAGACTCACTCACTGGTAGATCATAGAGGTTAATCAAAACAGCATACTGCACATGTAAGGGTAGATTTTTGTCAGATTAAATATTAAACAGTGAAACCATTTTGAAAATGTGAACTTTTTTCAAGAGTACAATGAAGGATGTTTGTAATAATTCTTGCTGGCAGGTGAAAGAAATTCCAGTTGAACACAAAATGATTAGAATATTTTCTGAAATCACAGGGAAAAAAAAAAAAAAAATATATATATATATATATATAATTTATTTACTCAAATATGAAAACATTATTTTGCCAAATTTTCTGCCTCTATTATTTGATGTTTTTCTCGGTACAGGTCTTTACATGTATGCAGAGGAGCACGTTCCTGTGACTGTCCTAATAAGAAAATGTAAATTTCGCTGCCTTGTTATCCTCAGTTATTTACCGTTGAGAAAGTTGAACTTACCTCTTTCTGTGGGACACGGTGCTGTAAGTGTCCTGTCCACTGCAGCCACAGCAAAGTTTCAATGTGTTTTGCACTTGGTTCGGTTTTGCGTTGGTGGGTTGTTGCGAAGTCTTCGCTCATAAATATATATTAGGTCATACTAACGTTCATTGGTAGACTTCCAATGGCGAAGGCTTTCTTCTTAATATTAATTAGGTAATACTGGCGCTGCGTAGTTACCATCCAATGACGAAGATTTGGCTCATAAATATTAAGATATTTTACCATAGTAGGATTCGTAAATCCACAGGGCGCGTAGCTTTTTATTTATTCATTGCAAAAACAATCAAATTAAGATCCAACAGTTTCATTTTATGAAACAGGAGCCTTTTCCATGATGAAAAATAGATTTTAAAGTTAATTTCTGTAAGATTTTCAAAATTCCACCAGGCAGTAGCCTATCTATAGCAATTTCTAGAAAGCTACGTCTAGCAATATTTACCTGTAAAAAGACGAAATCGATATCTTTTAAGTGAATTAAACAATGAAGAAGACGACTGCACTCAAATAATTTTCAACACTGGCTTAAAAAGTACATCAAATCTCATTTATTAGAGGGTCAAGGGTGTGGAAACACTTTGAAATAAGTCACTTTTTCACAAGTATGAAACCTCTTTTCCATAAGTAAATGTTAATGAGGTAATGATGAAACATATAGCACAGTACAAACACCAGGAAACTGGACATAGGCACTTCTTTAAATAGATTTATCCACAATTGATCTACAAGTTATGTATGGCTTTGAAATGATCAATCAAGACACATCAATGCATTCACAATAGAAGCAGACGTTCAGTCTGAGCTACACACTACTCAAACACAAAATTTATTTTGGATCTTTTATGGCACATTTTTGTTTTTGTTGAGAAATTAGGAAGACAACAGAAGGATTAGCCACCATAACCATAGTACAACAGTGTCTAGACAAATAAATAAATATTAATGGCACAAAATAACCCAATAAAAGCATAAATAATCATTTTACTTAATATCTCTGAAAAAAAAAAAAAAAAAAAAAAAGCATCATTTAGAGGGCAAGAGGTCAGCAGCTGCCCCGCAGGCTCAGACTCTGTGGCGCAGAGGGTCCGACAGAGGTGGGGATGGTGGAGGAGGAGGAAATGATGTCAGGGGGTTTGGAGGCTCATCTGTGGGGAGGACCAGACGGGTGCCTCCGAACGCAAGCTCCCTGTCGAGAGGATCGTCTGAGGTTCCTGCTAGTGAGTAAAGACCAGCCTGGCTTGTGGAGGTGGTGGGCACGCCATGGGCATCCGTGCTGATCGTCATGTCACTGTACATGAAACCACCTCCGTCATTTAGAATCAGCTCTGTGTCCTCATCATGCAATTGACCGGCATTCTAGCAGAGAGGGGGAAAGATTATGCACAGTTCAGATTAAACTAATATGATTTTACACATTTCTACACTGTAGTATGAGCCAAGCGCAGCTATGGTTCAATGGTTTACCTCATAGGCTTGTGAGCTGGTAAGACAGCGTGCTATTGGACCACAGCAGGCTGGCAGAGTTGTAGTGAGAGGAGGCCCACTGTGTGTGAGGAAGGGTTTTAAATAACTGCACCACTTTATTAAGGATTAAACATTTAAAATTACTTAAGTAATTATACTGTTACATATACAGCATTCATTTGACCAAAAATACAGTAAAAACAGTAATATTATAAAATATTATTACAATTTAAAGTAAATGTTTTCTATTTCAGTCTTCAGTGTCACATGATCCTTGAGAAATCATTCTAATATGCTGATTTGCTGCTCAAGAAACATTATTATTATAACTATCAATGTTTAAAAGAGCTGTGCTGCTTAATATTTTTGTGGAAACTGCATTTATGTCAGGATTTTTTATGAATAGAAATTTCAAAAGAACAGCATTTATATGATTTTTTTGTAACAAATGTCTGTACTGTCACTTTTGATCAAATTGTATACTTTTTTGTATAATTTATATACTTTATTTTGATCATTTCATGCACAATGACATTTTTTTCTCATTTTTTCATCATTTATTTATATATTGTATGCCAAATTGTACTCCGGGTAGGATGCTCACTGTATTTAATTGGCTTTGTATCTGAACTTTGCACAATGTCTCGAATTATAATAATTATATAATAATCATTATAATAATATATAATCATTTTAATAATAATCATAATAATCATTATTCCAGTTTGTGAAAAATTAAAATTCTAGTGCAGGGTTTCACCTGTGTGTTCGTGAGTGAATTGCAAGGGGTTCATGAGTTGATGAAAAGCTAGTATTTAATCACAAAAATGTAAAATAAAAATGAAACAATTTAAAAATGAAAACAATAAAAAAAAAAAAAATCAAAACACTTCCTAAAAAGAAAACATTTGTTTAAGTGCATGTCATGTGGTAAATGTGTCATTAGTGAATCCCAGATCATAAAATCAAAGCTTGATGTAAATTTTTACAGCTGATCATGAGCGCCCTCTACTGTTTAACATGCTGTACTGAAGACATACTGTTGGAGATGTACAGTCATTATGGTTGCCTAAGATTGTCGAATCCAATATGTAGGGTGCAAGGGTGTAAATAAGCAACAATTAAATGTTGATACAACTCAGCAGAACAACTAAAGGATACTTGTGGTCAAAAGTGTACCACAGTCTGAATGGCCAGGCGCTCTCATGCTTGGTACTTCTTTGTGTCACCCCATCTGGTGCTGTGACCTATATGAGCAGAGAGAAAAAGACAAGACAAGAAAGTTAAAATCTGTTATAGTACCCTTATAGTACAGATTTGTACAGTAAATATTTGAATGTTAAACAGCGTTTTTTTCTGATATCATTGGTAGCATATCCAGCAAACGAGAGTAGAACTTACAGTATTATCTTGATCTGTGTCCACTCCCACTCTGTGGAAAGATAATGTCATTTAAGCTAAAATAAAATGATAGAAAGATATAGTTTGCTTCCAGAATGCAAGTAAGACCAGTGAGACTCACCGAATATGCATGAGTGACAGCATGGGGGTTGTCCCGCCCCCACAGACCCACACAGTGAAGAAAACTATCAGTAGGGTGGTAGAAAACATCATCTGCCTGGCATATGTCGCAGTATCTCTAATTGAGAGGGCAAAGGTCATAGCCCCTCTGAGCCCTGTGAGGTCAGCGTGACATCATAAACAACAGAAAACAGGAAATTATGCATATTGTCTATGTCTATGTAGGGACAGATATCTCTCAGATTTCATCAAAAAGATCTTCGTTTGCATTCTGAAAATGAACGAAAGTCTTACAGGTTTGGAACGACATGAGGATGAGTAATTAATGACAGAATTTTCATTTTTGGGTGAACTAACCCTCGAAATGGTAAGGTATTACCTGAAAACATCATGACATGTTGGAAATTGGAGGCGATTTTGTTCTTGCGGCCCAAGTTTAACAGGAAAGACAAGGGGTAGATGTTGGCCGCCCTGCCAAGAAATATAGCCAGCTAGAAATGAAAGCCATGGTCAAGGATAATGTGTGAATGTTTATCCGTACACAATTCATGAGTACAACACAAACACACTGCTTCGAAAGGATACAAATGCACCTATGATGAACAAGGGATTAAACACATGGTGCTGGAAGGAGAAAAGTGTCAAGCCCATGTAAGAAAAGATGAAGTTTTCAGCCAGGAAATTCAGCAGCTCAAACAACTATTGGGGAAAATGGAGGACAATACTATCAGTACACCAATCTTTTATGCAAACAGTTTGTACAATTGTTTGAGGGCTTTTAAATGCATGTCACCTGTTTGGCTCTAGTCTTTGATTCAGCAGAAAGATTGTTGTATGTATAGTGAGCCTGAGTAATTCCACAGAAGAGCACTGCAACCACACCTAAACACAGAAACAAAGAAGATTATTTTAATATTCTTTATCTACTATTATAGTACTGTATTTATTAATATGCTGAATTCATTTTTATTTTTATATGTTCAGTTTTCATTTTAACTTTAGTTTAAGTTTTAGTTATTTTTTGTGCTTTTGTCATTTTTAGTTTTTTTAAATAGTTCTTTTCAGCTTTAATTTATTTTAATTTTAGTTTCAGTAATTTTAGTACTTTAGTTTAAGTTAATCAAATATTTACATTTTATTTTTTTGAAACTATTTTTAATAATTGTAGTTTTAGTTAACAACATAATTGATTAAAAATATAGTGTATGATGTTTATAAATGATAATGTATACTCAGCCAATCATTATATTGCAAAATAGAAATATTAGAGCACTGAGGCCAAGACTGATTAGAATCAAGTATTCCTGTAATTTTGAGGGAACTCAAAAACCTTTCTGCATAAACCAACAGTATTAATTTTTTTCCCATTATGTTATATGCAGCATGTGGCTAAACAAAGATTTCTATCATAGTGTTGCCATAGTTACCTGTGAGGCCACAGGCCTCAGCCAATAGGAACGTACTCCAGGACATGAGGAAGAAAAGGGCCGTTTCCAGCAAGGGGAAATCTCTCAGCCTGGTAAACTTTGTGACCTAAATAACAGCACATATTAATACATTAACTACCTTAGACAGGTTTAGACTGATTCTTTGGGGTAGTTATGCCAATTTAAAAAAGTAAAACATATAAAGATACCAAAGCTGTCATGACTCCAGTTGCAGCCCCCATTGCAAAAGATCCACTGAAAAACCCCAGAAAGACACCCAGAGACTTCAGCAGGGCACTGCCATCAAATGTGTGACGATTGTCTCCCTCAGGCTGGTATGCCACTATTGATCTGTTAGAGGGTGAGAAAGATACTTTTTCATATTGAAATAAGACATTTCATGATTGACTGAACATGCATACAATAAACAGAAAAGAAACAACTGGGGTCAGCTTTTTAAAGGAAATTAATACTTTTATTTAGCAAGGATGCATTAAATTGATATAAAGTGACAGTAAACCATTTATAATGTTACAAAAGATTATTATTTAAAAAACACACTGTTCTTTTGAAAATTGTGTTTATCAAACAATCCTGAAAAAAATGCATCATGATTTCCATGAAAATATTAGATACAGGTCTGATGTTTTGCAATGCAACCTCAGTCTGAACAGTCATATCAGAATTCATGTGACTTTTACGTCACTCTATCAACATAATATGTCACAATTCTGCGCTAATGAGAGTCACTCCAAAGATTGAAAGGCACTTGAGCAAGGCACCTAACCCTTAATTGCTCCCTGGGTGCCACAGCAAAATGGCTGCCTACTTCTCCGGGTGTGTGTTCACTACTCACTACTCCTAATGTGTATGCACTAACTTGGATGGGTTAAATGCAGAGGACTAATTCCGAGTATGGGTTACATACAAAAAAAAAAATTCAGATCCAAGCAATAAATCAGAATTAAGCACTAAGGCACTGCAGTGTGAACATAGTGACTAACTTATATCTGTGTAATTTAGATTATCTGAACAAGAAAATCTACAGCCCTGAGGACCTCAAATGAACCTGTGTGTGTTGTGTGTATTTTTGCACAAAAGGATGTGCACTCACGACGACAGGACGATGGCCACAGCATCATTGAGGACACTCTCACCGAACATCAGTGCATAGAGATCCACGTCAACCTTCAGCTCATTGAAAATGGCCAGAACAGTCACTGTAAGCAATTAAAAACCTGGTTATGAAATCATTCAAAGAGAATTTTAATATAGCCAAATATGTTAAATATAGGAGCTCAGTGTACTAATTTTAAAGCAAAAGCAATACCTGGATCTGTAGCAGATACAATAGCACCAAAGAAAAGGCAGTCAGTGAAAAAGAAATCCCCTCCAAGCTGACCGATGGCTTTCATAAACGCCACACAGCCGTACATCACCAACCTGCACAAAGGACATTTGACAATACCAGAATGAATTATATAATACTACGACTTTTGCCTCAATAAACTCCTAATTACTGCTTATTAATAGTTAGTTGTTAAGTTTAGGTATTAGTTAAGGCATTAATATGTGCTTTATAAGTACTAATAAACAGCAAATATCCTAGTAATATGCATGCTAATAAGCAACTAGTTAATAGTGAGAATTGAACCCTAAATAAAAGTGTTACCCTATTTTCATAACAAAGCTCTTTTCTTTTTTTAAAAAAACTCATCACTTACCCTGTAACAAAGCATGATGTCAGTGTGCCCACAAAGGCGTAGCAGAGGATAGACCCCAAATTTCTGAAAAAATGTCTCTGATTTTTAAAATGAATATAAAAAAAAAAGGTTACTAAAAATGAAACAAGCTCATCCATATCAGTCACTGATAAAAGAGACAGAATTTCTGATAAAACAAGCTTTATGTATGTATGTATTTTGTGAATTTTTTTATTAGGATAATCATATTCTTACTCGTTTGAGACTGTATCCCGCATGAAAGATGATGGGTGGAAGCAAAATGTTGAAGAAAACCTCAGGATCAAAAGTAACCTGAAGAAACAGAAGTGTGAAAACAAAATCCTGGATACAATATTATACATTCACATTCAGTAGGAGGAACGATCAATATTAAAAATCAAAGGTAACATATTTCTGTTATTTTAGAGGATTTAGCAGCAGTACCTTCCTGAGCATCTCTGCATTTGGCACATCATGGCCCTTGCTGTCCCGCACCTCTCCTTTCAGGCTGTACTCGTAGAATCGGCCGCTCACGTTCACCAGAATGGTGGTGGGACTGCTGTTCACGGCACAACTCAAGGTGATGTCATTGAAATCCTGTGGCGAATGGACCCCAAAGCGCAGAATCACACCAACAAACAAACCTGGAGATGGAAAACATATGCGTCAAATATTGAATACCAGAATACCAGTTGTTACCAGTTTACTACAGTAAAATGGTGCCAATGGAAAAAAATAAAAAAAATGAAAGCTTTACATGTATTAAATTCATTAAAATATATAAATTAAGACTGATATGTAAATATTAAGACTTAGATGTAAATATTTATTACACAATAATTGCATTACTTAAAAGTATTACATTTATAAATGAATTAAAATTTAAATCTTTAGTGTAAGTCTTAAGTATTTATTAAACAATAACTGAATTAAAAATGGACTTAAATGTATTACATTTATTAAAATATATAAATTAAGACTAAACACTTAAGATTTACATTTAGATTTTAAGTATTTATTACACAATAAATGCATTAAAAAGACTTAAAAGTGTTAACTTTATTAAAATATATAAATTAAGATTTATATTTAAGATTCTAATTTATATTTAAATATTCAAAGATTCATTAAAATAGACTTTTATATTACATTTATTAAAATATATCAATTACTTAAGACATCTAATATTTCAATTTAGATTTTAAGTATTTACTACATAAAAATAGCATTAAAATAGACAAAATCTTTAAAAACAGCTTATATAAATCTGTCTAAATTGCTCAATTTTGTAAATCTGTCAAACCTGGGATATACTTTATCCTACATTTGCCCCATATTAGTGAGGTTAGGTTCCTGAATGTGAACTTGAATATGAATATATTAACTAAATCTCACCATAAATCATAGCCAAACCCGTCTCATGCAGGAACCTGAAGCGGCGGTGTTTGAAGAGCCATATCGTGAGGATAGTGAGTGTGAGTAACATGATGAATATGAGCAGATTGGCGCTGTCCTGCCTGTGGCTCTCCTCCGCTTTCCTCTCCGTCACCACATTCACCATCTCCGTGTTCTCAGCCAGACTAATGACAGCAAAGCACATCAGGCAGAGTAAACGGGGAAGCATAAAATCCCCCGAGACGGAGGTGCGTCTTCTTTGACATCCCGTCATGGCTGTGAGAGACTGGTCTGCCGTTCAGTTCACCCGCTGTGTTGATGCGAATCACGGTGATCTATTTACCTCCACATAGCGGTGCGAAGACAGCAGCAACAACATTGACAGAATATGCCCCGTTTGACCGGAAGCATTATATTACAAAATAAAGGACTCTTAAACTGACTAGTATGTGTCCTGCAGAACAACTGTATTTTAAAAAAAAATGTAATACTAAAATACTAACTAAAATAAAATGTTAAAATGGAAGTACTAACATTACGGTCATTAAAATTAGAAATATTTAAAAACAACAAAAAGTAATAAAAATGACAAAAGCACAAAAACTTACTAAAACTTAAACTAAAATTAAAATAAATTAAAAATATAAAAATAAAAGCTAATTCAAATAAAGATATTAATAAATACTATAATAGTATATAAATAATAATATAATAATTAACTGGCCTAAAACACCTAAAAAAGGATTTTAACAAACGGTCAGTGAAAGGTGATTATCCCTCAGAAAACATTTAACATCAACCTCGGGAGGTCAAACTAAATATGAGCTTTTTTTTTTTTTTTTTACATTTAATCTTGAACTGTTGCAACTTTGTTATTAAAAGTTTATGTACAGGTTAAAACCTTGTTTTGTGTGTATTTAACCAACGTTAAAAATAAATACACGCAATATTACTGTAATGCTTTTATAAATAGCGGTTTTCTTTTTAAATATTTTGTCATATGTAATAAGATCTGATGCAGCCAATAATAAATACCATTACGATTCATGTTGAATTACATTTATTATTGCATACATACAACATCAATTGCTCCATACATAAATGTGCAGTTTTGGTATGCACTTAAATTACAGATCGAGTACTCGTTACTGAATTGCAGTTTTGTGGTTTGTGAATACATATACATAAGGTTAATACCACAGACTTTTGTTCACTACTGGGCTAAAAGCTACATAGGAGAGTTAACTTCACAAAAGGAGTTAATTAATTCCTATAAAACCTTGCTTGTTTTTAATAACTGGCGCTGGCAATGTCAGATTCAACGCTTTCATAACATACAGAACACCTGAACAAATGACTTCTAATGCCTTTGAATGTTAAGTGGTTACATTGTGTTTACCAGTCATCAAAATATATATATATATATATATATATATATATATATATATATATATATATATATATTATCCATAACCTGATACTTGTCTGTATTCTGGAGATGTTCACAGTTAGTGCTTTGGAATGCATTTTGGAATGGTTTTCTCATGCATTAGTATACATAATCTTGCTGGCTAGCATTCTTCTGACCCCTTCCTCAACCAAACCCCAAATAGAGAAACTTTTCAGTGCTTTTCAGGTTCAAAAATATATCTGTAAGCTCAAAGCCAAAATATGTTGCTCAACACATCCCAGGCGAACATTTGAACAACTATGCAGATGTTAAATTTGTACCTAAAATGTAAACAAGGAACATAAGTACAAGTAAAATACTGCTTTCCTGAAATACCTACACTTTAACCAAGAATGAATCATTTCATTATGCCCTCGAGGGACATTAAAAAAACCTGCATAATACAAGTAAAATTACTGCACGCATAAAATCAGTGCCCGAAGGCTGATCATTCACCCATAATGCATCATTACACAGTCTGGAATGCTATACAATCAACAAAAACAACTGAGGTTGAACCATTAATCCAATAAAAACCCAATAAACACTCTCGGGTGCTCAAACACATTTGAACTTCTCCAAAATGTCTAAGGCATTATTAAACAACATAGGATGGTAGCTTTAAATGTTATGGTATTCATAATCCTTCTGTGTGTTCATTTAACAGTCTGCTTTCCCCTCAAGATTATACCATACTTGATACCATAACAAATATATTTCTCTACAGTTTGAAGACATAATGCTATAATGACTCGTACTCGAGATATCTGAATCCCTCAACATGACAACGCAAACACTCAAGCGCACTCGCACAAACAGCTAAAGTACAAGAACCAGACGTCACGCTCCAAAATACAGCACAGTATTCCTCCACATAACAATAAATAGATTTATCAACAACCTGTTCATCGAAATTAAAAAATATTTCATTGAGCGAATAAGTACACATTGCACAAAAGAAAGCATGACCAACAACCTGAAGGAGGAACCCACCAAATCAAACACACACACACTACACATTTGTTAAATACAGCAGTTCTGTTGTGAGCTTTGGATCAGATGAAACTGAAAGCACATGTATATACAGTGTCGATGAATGAGAGGGCCACTGTGACCCTCATACACCCTCTCCAAACAAACGTAACATCTCAAACTTTGCGTTTCAAAGCCTAGAGGACAAAGCTCTTCAGTGCACTTTAGATATGGCATGTATATGCTGCAAATATAAACACAATTCAGAACTACTTTACATTTTTCCTCACTAGGAAGACATATAATCACTATGAATATGTATAGAAGATATATTTTGACAAGCTAAGCACATTGGTCGTGCTATAGGATGCACGGGGGTGGGAGGGGGTCTTTTGCGTGAACACCCAGAAAAATTAGACCCTGGATTTGAGTACGCACTAAAGCACAGCAACTGTCCTGCGCACACCACAGTCTGAATCTAAACATAGGCAATAGAAACTGGTGAAAGATACATTCATAAGATAAACAACGAAAAATATCTTGGCTCACTGTCAAGCCCATTCATCGGATATGATGGCGTAGAACAGGTCGGACACAGCCAGGCATTTTAAATCTGTGCATTTGATAATAACAAGTTTTTCTTATTTGCATTGGGTTACAGAATAAAGGGATATTTCAACAAAAAATTAAAGATCTATTATCATTTACTCACCTTATGTCATTACAAAGCTGTTTGACTTGCTTTCTTCTGTGGAACATATTTTGAAGAATGTTTCAACTGGTTTTGTGCGTATAATGGAAGTCAATGGGGTCCAAAACAACCCAATTGAGATCCACTGAATGGGGGAAAAAAAAAACATTTTCAAAATATCTTCTTTTGTGTTCTGACATGAGGGTGAGTAAATAATGAAATTGAAAATGCAACAAGATATATAATTTAATATTTGTACATTTTTTACATCTGATTATGTAGCTTGATGCTGAATGATTTGCGGTCTAAATGTGTAATATCTGGCCATTTAAGTGTAAAATTTTACACACGTATGTGTGTACATGTCTATGCAGGTTAATATGCAAATGACAGGTTCTCTGCCCATTATTTTAAAATCTAAAAAACATACTGTGATAAACATACTTGATTTCTTCTTGGTTTCCTGTCCGCGTTGGGCTCAAAGAATCAGCTGGATTCATTTATTTCGGACAAACAGGTCAATACCACCACCTCACTTTTATACAAACCATACATGTATAGATACACAATAATATTTTCTCTATATTCTACATACATGTTCTCCGCTGTATCATCTCTCTGTAAATTCATTTCTGGAAGGGATGTGGGCGTTTTTGATGCTGGTATTAGTCCTGGTTGAGATTGGAGGGGGGATTGTGGGGAACGCAGAGGTGGGAAGCGACGTCCAGTTGCTGTCCATGTCAAAGCCTGAGCTGGGGAAGCTACTCTGGGGTTGTGGGAAGGAAAGGGATGAGGCTGCGGGTATAAGCGGCGGGCCGGTCCCAACTGCAGATGGAGCCTTTGCTGAAAGGAAGTCAAAGCCCGAGCTGGGGAAGCTGCTCTGGGGTTGTGGGAAGGGAAGGGATGAGGCTGCAGGTATAAGTGGCGAGCCAGTCCTAACTGCGGATGGAGCATTTCTTGAAAGGAAGTCTGAATCGTCATCAAAGGTGACCCACTTTTGGGTCTGTTTGGTTGGGGCTGCTGCTGTAGCAGGAACTAAGGATTGTTGTCTGGAGAAAGATGGTGGAAGAGTGGAACTGTGAACCACAGTCGACATGGCCCTGTTCAGGCCGGGCTTGGCCGCTTGGGCCTGCTGCTGGGTGAAGAAATCGGGTGTGAGTGATCGGCGAGGGGAGGACAGCAGGTTGCCGGTGAAAGGGTTGGTGCTATTGGGCCTGGGTTGGGCGTCTGCGAGGAACGGATTGGGGGATGCACGGAGGGTCTCCTGGGATTTGCTGCGTGAGGTAACGGGTGGAGGCAGGAGACATGGAGCGTTGCTGGTGTCCGGAGATGAGAATAGGGAGAGGGAGCTGGGTAACGTAGAGGAAGAAGAAGGGGAGGGGGTGGATGAGGATGAGGAGCGACGGAGAGAAGCGGAGAATGATGCATTCTGGAAGAGGGACTGGTTGTTAAGCATGTCGAAGGGGTCTAGTTTCCATTGTGCTTCTCTTTGGACTCCATTCATGTCCTTGACCTGGGGAAAGAAAAACACATAAATCAAACTTATGATGTAATGAGAAGCTAGAACATATTGGAGTTTTAAAGTCAACATGAAATCAGATGGACTGGGAAAATGGACTGTTTTTGTAATCTTCTTTAACCCTCCTAAGTTTAAAAAAAGGTCACACCTTGGCTGTTTGAACAGTAAAGGCCCGTTCATACCAAGAACGATAACTATAAAGATAACTGTAACGATAACTACATTTGCATCCACACCAACGAACAATAACGGTTTGTTTATTCTAAGCTCAAGCGCTGCGGTTTCAAAGTGTGTACATGTTTTTGCTGTTCTTGTTGCATTTACATGGCTTTAACCAGCAGATGTCCTCAGCATGCTATGTTTCGAGTGGATTGCTAGTGTAATCGATCTAATCTAACTGAATTTAGCTGTCAATATAGTGGAATAAAAACAACACCTAGTCTTTTTCACTTCAACTTCAAAGGAAGCAAGACAATGTTGTCAAAACTAGCGCTGGATACCTGAGGTAATTTTATGTTACACTGCTTGCTAGCCTGGCATAATGATCTCATCGTTAATCCTTCTCACCATTTATTCTGAGTGTATGACCGATTGTTTCCATATATCCATTTTCTTTAAAGTATCCTTGAAAAGGATAAACAGTGGTGGCTTTTTCTGGACCTTGGCGATTAACTTCTCCACAATGTTGTCTGCCATTTTAAACGCATGAGCCCTTAAAATATTCTGATTGGCTGTCAATGATTTACTGTTGAATAGCTGGAAAAAAATCATTCTGAAAGTGATTCCAATGATATTGTTTTTCTATATTGTTATCGTTATAGCTGTCGTTTGGACAATGCTATTCTTTTATATTCAGAACAATTTTTTAGAACTATATCTTTATCGTTATCTTTATAGTTATCGTTCTTGGTGTGAAAGGGCCTTAAGAATGAATATTTTTTGTGTGTTTTATGAAATAACATGTCATAACACTAACTTCACTGTAATAGTAAAAATAACTTTGGGGGATTTTAGATTATTTAGATCTCATTTACCCCTCCTAAGCTGCTAAATAATAGGCGGTTGGGGGTCATTTATGACCCAGAACAGTACAAATGTTTTAAATGATATAACTCTAATTTCCCTCAAGTAGTAACAATAAAACTATGCACTTATTTTAGGTTATTTAGATAGTAATTCAGTAAATTAGTACCAAACCACTGAAATCACTTAAATATCCTGTTTCATTGTTACAGATGTAAAAGGAGTTGAAAACTCATGTTGTTTCATGTTGACTTTTAATTTTAAACAATGTGTTTGTTACAAGTTGATATAAAAATCATGATGACTTATTGGTTAAAACATAAATGGTGCAATGACAGACCTTAATATAAATCAAAATCTGAAAGATCTGAATATAGTTTATTAAACTGTCTATTATGAAAGAAAAAAAAACAACAACATTATAAAACATCAAAAACACAAATATGATTAATGTGCAAGTCTACTAGAGCCAAAGTGAGGCTATTTACTTGCTTCTCCTTGTCCAATAAACATAGAAAACAATTATAACAGATACCACAGATTAAAAACAAACAATACCCACAACAAATACTGGATGACACTTTCCTTGAACCCCCTGTTGGAACAACTCGATAAATCTCATAACCAGGTCATTTTTTTTTCTCTAAGTAGCTATATATAATATTATCAAGGGGTTCAAGTTAAGTTTTACATTATAATTTTCTGATATTCAAAATAAAAAAGGTCAAATTAAAGATGGAAAGGGGAAAAACCAACTATAACATGGAGGATTCTATGTGTATGAGCACCCAATACATCGTGACTACAGGCTATGGTGCCATGAAGACAACGTAAATACTAGAAATTACTTAATCCAGTACCTGTCAACCTGAGGATTGCTCCTGCTAGTGAAAGAGAGAGACACATGCATCAAGAAGAGCGAAACATGACTATGAGAACCACCTGGACAAAGTCGTTATTACTAGAAAAGTAAAAAATAAAGAGGAAGAGGCCCCTAAAGCAGGTTATTGACCCCAGGATGGGATCTTGTGGGTCCTGAGAAAAGAAAAAATAATATCCTCACAATGAAGTTACAGCTCCATACAATAATATATATATATATATATATATATATATATATATATATTAGTATGGAGCTGTAACTTCAGAGTGCGGACATTATTTTTTCTTTTCTATTTATCGTTATCTTTTTTGTCCTGCACCAGAGCCCAACTTGGATTTAGGATGTGCACACCTTTATGTAATTTTTGAATCTTGTGGATCCTTGCCTCTTTGAAAGAGTGTTGATCTTTACCACAATTAAATATAGGGCTTGTGATTTTGACATCTACGCAAGAGCGAGCAGAGAACGAGGACTAACCTGGGTTGTAGGGGGAGGAGCAGACTCAGGTGGCAGTGTGTGAGAGGACCGGCTCCGGGGTGGAGGCTTGGGAGATGCCAGTCCGGGCTGAGGGGCGGCAGCGACTCCAGCAGACACTTGGGAGGCCGGCTGAGGCATCAGAGGGGCAGGAAAAGTGGGCTGCATTGGTGGAGGGAGCTGGGCTTGGACAGGATGCTGCACTGGTGACATAGACTGAGGCTGCATGGGTGATATCATCTGAGGTCTCATGGGACCTGGCAGTGTGGGGGGTGGACCTGAAAGACAGACACACAGGGTTAGTAAAAGGTTAAAAATTGGTTAAAATGGTAAAGCATACACACATACATAATGTATATCTCAATCTTATATAAAATCTCATATAAATGTATGGGTTTTTTCAGATCTTTTGATCTAATGGACAAAATAAGCTTGCGCAATTTACATACGAACGCTACCGGAGACAACGGAAAAACACACAGCGAGCATCAGCTTTCGTTTCTGCTCTGACAGCTGCAAGACCGGCCAAACACGGTGAGTGTGTGTTAGAAATCAGGAATGGTGAGAGAACATTGTGCTTGGTACGTTTTTCGTCTTCAAACCAAACTTGGGTCTAAATCCTGTCTGGCTAGTGCGCTTCCCATAATGTTTATGTTAGGTCAGTAGGCGGAGAGTAGGCGGGCTTTAGTGGCTGTTTGAACACATTCGAACACATGAACGTCTACAATACGAAAGCAATCCGGTCGAATGCGTTTTTGACTACCTCTGGAAGTGGTCGAAAGTGGACAAACTCAAAACGTTTTACACCCCGTTTACAACTGTATTTAGTGTCATCCACTTGTGATCCGATCGACCATCTTAATACCAGGTGTAAACAGGGCCAAAGAGTCTGAAAACGGTTATAAGATTTAAGTCTCTCTAAACCCCTCTGCTCTGATTGGTCAGACGGCCTAGTCTGTTGTGATTAGTCTACTGCTTATAGCGTGTGTCAGAAATGAAATGCCTATTACCATATCTGAATTTCAGCTCCGGAGGCTTCCTTGATACACAGTGATACAAACAGTAATGATGGCATCCGTTTTTCTGTATCAATTCCAGTGCGAGAATATAAAAGTAAAATTAATAGGTAACTGGAAGTGTTTAACGAACCCAGAGGCAGCTCGGATGGCTTGCTTTGGGGTTCAGGAGTGGGTCTTGGTGCCCCAGGGTGATTATCAAGTGAAGGTCGGGGGGCCCCAGGATGCACTTCTATGGGTCTGGGGGCCCCGGGATGAGCAGGAGGAGGAGGAGGTCTAGCCTGAGGAGGGACACTGATAACTCCTGCTCGAGGTGGTATCTGAAGCAAAATCATAAAATTTAACATAATATACATCTTATTTTTTCTCTTTTAATAATATTCATGTCATTTAGCCCACTCACCGGCCTTGGGGCGCCTCCAGGGGCTGTTCCAGTTGCTTGACCTCGACCTGAAAAACAGCCAATGGCATAATCAAACATTCAGTAATAGTTATAAGAAAAATGTTTGTGAAAATATCAGAAAACCTATATTTTGAACTTCATGTCTAATTCAAATGCCAGTCAAATTGTCTATTTTACAAACTTGACAATGGAAGAAGAGTAAATTTAAACAGATGCCTTAAAAAAAAGCCTGGAAAATGTCAGATCAGCGCTCCTGTCACGAACATCAACTAACTTCTTTAGCTCCATTTTGTGTTGAAACTAGCCTGAGCCTTACAATATCATGGCATGAGGGAGGCTCAAATATGTCCGTCAATTAAACTTTCTGTCAGATGATTAATGTTATTTTGATGAGCGAGACAAGAACTCACCAGCTGCATCTGCACGCGCTAACGCTGGGCTTTTTTGTCCTTTTGTCAGCATGAGGGAAACAATTATTCAAAATGTGTTTTGTAGCACGTTACAGCCTTCATCTAGGGGGAAAATATATCTGACCAAACAGACTCCTTACCTGATGGAGAGATCATTTATTTCTTTCTCAATTACAAAAGCTAATTCACCTAATTCAACCCAGCACTTCACACTCGAAAACTAAATCAAAATCATTGGAACAACTGAGACTTCATGCACTGCATCATGGCAAGATGGTTGACTTGAACACCCCTGCCCCACATTAATTAGTCTATTTCTGTTAGCAAGTGCAGGAGGTCTCAACTGACCAGGAGGTCACCATACACAAGGACAGACACTGCAAGAATCCTCTAAAATCTACATTTTTTTCAGAAAGTACCTTCATAATCAGTCAGATCAAACTCTAGATTGAGAGGCTCAGCAAAGCCTTTGAAAGAAAATTCAAAATTGTTTCCAAAAAAATACATCATTAACAAAAATACAGTTGCAAAAACACAGTGCAAACTTGATTTTTACAAACCACAAAAACCAAAATTACAATAAGGCTCAGGGAAAGCATATGAAACACTAACAAACAGAACACAGAACTGCATCATCGTGCATTACATTCGAAAAAGTTAGCCAGACACTTTTAACATCTTTTCCCACATAATCTATTATCAGGTGCAACTAACCAAATCACAAACAAGTAAATAAACAGCAATAAGCCAATATTCAACTGCTAATACACAGTGCTGGTTCATGTACAGCATTACCTGCTGAATCTTTCCTAACAGGTGTAGGACCTCCTTTAGAAACATCATTGTAAAATGCGAATGAAATCAAAAAACAAGTGAAAACATTTAATGTAGTGAACACATTTGTTTGGGCATTTCAATCCCATTTGGGTTTTGACTTCAGGGGAGAACGGATCGGAAAATTGCCTGTGTAAACATTTACAAAGAATTCATAGCTGTACCTGAGGGTGGTGGTGGGCGCTGTGGGGGTGCAGGTCGGGCTGGTGGGGCATTGGGGCGTGGAGGAGGGGGGCGTTTTGGCTCTAGCCCCTGCGATGAAGGAGCTCCAGCTGGCTGACCATCAACCGGAGAACCTGAGCAAAGAGAAAAAGAAAAAAACACCCCATTATTACAAGCGTCTAAACAACAGCCTAAGGGATTTAGCTCAGCTCACAGCACTGCAAACCACACTGAAGCATTGAGACACACACATTCACACACTCTAAGAGCTCAGGAACCATTGAAGCACATCAGCAACACCTCTGCAAACAGCACTCTTTACCTGCCAGTTCCCTTCTAATGGATGCTGGGCTTAATCCTCCTTTTCGCAATGTAAAAACAAAGGAAAATTAATGTACTAGATGTTTTTGTACAATTATATAGATTTAAATCTACTATGGTGTTCTGAAAAGGAATTTAATTATTAAAATATAGTTTTTGCTTTTCTACTTTCCTGGAAGTTACATAGTTTGGGGTCTGTGAGATTTTTTTAAAAATGTTTTTGAAACAAGTCTCTTATGATAATGATATTGTTACATATTAATACAATTAAAATAACTGTCTTCTTTTTTAATATATGTTTTAAAATGTAATTTATTCCTGTGAGGGCAAAGCTGAATTTTCAGCATCATTACTCCAGTCTTCAGTGTCACATGATCGTTCAGAAATCCTTTGTGTGAAAACTGTATTTGGAAACATTTATTTTGAAACATTATAAATGTATTTATTGTCACTTTTGATCAATTTAATGCATCCTTAGTGAATAAAAGTATTAATTTATTTGAAAAAATAAAAATCTTACTGACCCCAAAATTCTACTGTAGTGTACCAACGAAATGTGGTAAAATGTAGGAAAGGACAAAGCCAAAAAAAAAAAAAAAAGATAATAATAAAACTGATATAAATACATAAGGGTTCGTCAATGTTGAGTCGAGTTAAATATTAGCACTACCCTGTGGTGGTCCAGCTGTGCGTGGGGGGGCTCTGCTGGGCCGGATGGGGGGCGCAGGCTCTCCGTGGGTAGGAGAAGGGCAGGGGCTGCTGCGTGGGGATGGGGTGGGGGACGAGCCTAGATCCATGCCCGCTCCAGGCTGCAGGTGCTGGGGTAAGATATCCTCAACCTCCTCGTCCACATCACCTGTCAAGACAGGAATAAAAATGTAACTCCATACTGTCCTATATTTCCATAGGCTCATGTTGCATTTTGGAACCATGTAACCCAAACAGATGCCATACCTTCCATATCATACTCTTCCCCCATGTCAGAGTTTTCTGCAAGCAGGGTGGAGCTGGTGGACGTTGGGATGCTACCGCAGATTCTCTCCACACTCATTTCTTCCTCTAGACTCTTTATCCAACCAGGACTCCTCAGACGGATGTCTATGGTCTTTCCATTCACCTGCATGTGGACACAATGAGGGACGATTAGATTAACTGTCAGTATTATGATACATATCTGCATGTAAATGTTCAACTTATTGAACAGTAGAGTCACTTACAGCAGAGGCACTCAAAGAGAGAGCTGCCAGTGCTGAGTATCCCTCCAAAAATGTCACCCACATTTTCTCTTCAACAAACCTGTTTAGGAAAAAAATATTGCTCAAAAGTTGATTTTGAAAGAAGTCTCTTATGCACAACCAAGGCTGCACTTATTTGATCAAAAATAGTAAAAACAGATTTTTTTTTTTAATATCATTAGAATTTAAAATAACCGTTTCTATATATTCTATTTATATATATTTTAAAATGTAGTTTAATCCTGTGATCAAAGCTGAATTTTCAGCATCATTACTCCAGTCTTCAGTGTCACATGATCCTCCAGAAATCATTCTAATATGCTGATTTGCTGCTCAAGAAACATTTCTTATTATTATAAATTCTGAAAACAGTTTTTTTATGTTTAATATTTGTGTGGAATAAGTGATACATATTTTCTGGAGAATGTTTAAAAGAACTTTTCATCAAATTAATGTGTCCTTGTCCTTTCAAAAAAAAAAAAAAAAAAAATTGTATAAAAAAGAAAAATCTTACTGACTCTAAACTTTTGGTAGTGTATAAATAAAGTTGCATAATTAAATATAAATATAATTAAATGATATATTAAAAAAAAAAAAAAAAAAAAAAAAAAAAAACGTACCTGATAAGAATAACCTCGCCAAAATTAGCAAACTTGTCCAACAGGTCGTCGATCAAAGCATCATCAAAGAAGTCATCAGGACCAGAAGTGCAGAGAGAGACGAGGATGGTTCCATCAGGTGGACCCTGCAGGGCGATCACGTCCTTATACACCTGATGTCTGGCCTCTGGATCCACCTCAAGTATGTCCACGTCTATGATGGCCACCACAGGCCTTTCAGAGACAAACGTTAATTGCAATAGAACTGCGGTCCCTAACACAAAAGCTTATGTGGTCCACAATGCGATTTAACTGTCCAATCCTGATCATTGTGGTCAATAAGGACAAAGATAGACCTGAATTTTAATATTTTAACAACTACTTAAAAAAAAAAAAAAAAAAAAAACACTAACAGCCTCCTGCTGTACCTCTGAGGCCCACTGGATGGCACTAAGAATGTTGTAAGTGTAAATCCTGAAAGTTGGCTTTAGTCTCTCTCACCTGTGATCAGAGGTTTTGAGCTCTGCTCTACCATAGTACTTGAGCTCTCCAGGGCTCCATGGGTACTGATCTTCCTCATTCACTGGGGCTCCTACTACATTCAACTCCAATTCTTCAGCTGTAACACACACACAGGCAGGTTTAATCAAAATTTAAACTTTGAATTTGAATTTCAAATTTGGTTGTTGGTTGAAGATATGTTTTTTAATATAATTCTCACCAGTTTTATCAAAGTTCCACTTTCTTCTCTTCCACAGCACACGGTCAGTCCAGGCCGGCGTGCGGCACTTCTCACTGGTGTCGTAGTCCTCCGAAAACAGGTCATATTTGTAAGTGGGGGCAAAATCCAGCTTCCCTTCAATAAAGCCTCTGAAAACCTGAAATATGAATAAAATAATAATAATAAAAATGTTTAGAAGAGTGACGAAAAATGTTCAAGAATTGTTCTACTGATATAGCTGTTTTTTCCTAAAATACCTGTCCAGCATTCTTCTGCTCCACCAGTTGATCTCCAGTGATCAGGGCATCCCAATTCTGCTGTTTGATCAGCTCCTTCACCTCTTCATTAGGAATATTTATTCGGTAGTTGAAATCTCCACACCAGAATACATAATCATGAGAGTAAAGGAGACGACCCTAAAAAAATTAAATAAATAAAAATATTCATAATCAAATAATAATAATACTATATTATTATTATCATTTATTAATGATAAATATTATTTAATATATTTGTTTTTTTATTTATATTATATAAAAGAATAAATATAAATAATATATTATTATTTATTATGTATTTAATATTGCTACTAATAATAGCAATATTACTGTATAATAATAAATACTTTTATATTTGTTTTTATTTATATTATAATAAATCATATATATTATTTACAATTCATATTATTAATAATTTATTATGTACTTAAATATTACTACTACTACTACTACTAATATCGTTATTATAAAAAGAAGAAGAATGTGGTCATAACCTGAACAGAAGTAACACATTTTTACATCATAAATGATTACCATAGGGAAGGACAGTTTGCGTGCAATTTCATTGTAGTCGTCGTTCCTCTCTTTGACCTGTGATTGGCCAGCGGCAAAGTGTGAGCACACGAAGCAGATGCTAGTTGTGTGGAAGAGCATGCGAATAGCCACACCACCTTTATTACCAGTGGCCCCGCCCATTCCAGTCTTCACTGTATCAACAGCAACATCCCTATTATAGAACAACAACACATAATATGAGAACAGAGAAGTCATTTAAACCCTCTTAAATACTTGAAATGACTTTTACTGAAATGAAATCCACTTTTACCATACAAGTGTGTGAAAATACCTGATGAACGGTGCATGCTGAGGGCGTATGAAGACGAACAGACACACACCAACCAGCTGCTCTGAGGCCAGCAGCACGTATCTTTGATCTCGTGAGAGGTTCTTCTGCAGTTCTGCAGCCCACAGTTTCTGATTAGTGGTGCTGCCAGGGAAGAAAGAGAAGTTAAACAGTTCTCACAGGAATGAGAGCATGATGATATCACAAAGAAACATTTCACTTTAAATATCGATTGAAATAAATGATTATTGTGTAGCACATCACAAGCACTGACCACAGGAAATGTTCATTCTGCTTATTATGTAACTACAACAAGTGAACTTTGAAATCTCTAAAATCAGGTTAGTTCTTACCTTGCGCTGACAATATTGCCAGCATTCAGCTCCACCATTTCCTCAAAGCCAATAGCAAAGATGTCCACGGGGTTGGATTTTCCATCTGCATGACAAAACAGTCTATGATATAAGAAGCCACTAAAGCATTTTCACTAGTTTCATTAGTCATTTGACTGACAGATATTAAAGAGGACCTATTATGCTTTTTTTTTTTTTTTTACAATTTCAATTTTCTTTAGTGTGAAATGGTGCTGTTTGAGCACGAAAAACATCTGCAAAGTTACAAAGCACAAAGTCCACTCCAAAGGGAGTTATTCTCTATATCAGTGCGCACGGTTTCTGAACTCCATGAAACGCCTCGATTGTAGTCTTAAGCTTTTTTCTGGAAATGTACACATCACAGTGTTCCTCATTTAAATAATTCCCAAGGCATACACAACAAAAGGGGCGAGGCCTGGTTGAGTTGCGTTAGTAGTGTGTTATCGCCATGAGCACTTGGCGCTTTTCAGAAGGAGGGGCTTCATAGAGACAGGAACTAAACAGAGCTTTACTGACAGACTGGGAAGAGAGGTGCTGCAACAATGCAAAATATGTGAACATTTTGAACATTCAAGCATGAAAAACTATTCTAGTAGACCCCAAAATAAAGACTTTGTAAAAGGGCATAATAGGTCCTCTTTAAATACAAAGCAACCTTTAAAAGTATCATTTGCATTGACTTTGCATCGACTTTGCATCAACACATACCCTGGAATTCTGGATGACCGGCCTTCTTAGGGGCATCCAGGAGCCAGTCATTAAGCGTGTGGTTACGAAACGCAATGCTGCGGAATTGCTTGCCTCCGTTCACGTTCCATGTACCCACACACACTCTGATCTTCTTGGGTCGTGTGTACTTGTAGTGGTTCTGACACATGCCAAGAAGCACTCTGGGAGATGCTAAAAACAGAAAGGGAGACAAATTCTTATCAAAAACCCACATTAAAATGATTAATGAGTACTACAGTTGGATATGATATAATATCTTAGACATGGAACTAATGGCCAGAGTGCACAAAAGAAAATATAAAGCATATGACTGGCTGACCAAACCACTATGAGATAGATTCAGTTCTGTCCTTGAAAGTTGGACAAAATGATATGTTGTATTTAAAACAAGACCACACAGCAAATTAAAAGGATGATAAAAAGGAAAAAAACACAGTACAATGTCAGAGGCACCAAAATAAACACTGAGTTTATGAAACATGGAACCATAAACAGTTATGGATTTATGGCTGGTCTGTGTATACTGTACCTGACTGTAAAATGGGCTCAGAGACTAACATCGTAAGCATTAAAGAGAAAAAGAAAGAAAAAAAAAAGGGAGAAGGGGAAGAGAGAGAGAGGTTAACAGTTAGCCGTTAGACAGATAACAGCATTAGTCCTCTGGTTCAGAGCTAATCTCACACCCAAAGCAGCCGGGAGCCGCAGATTAGCACGCTAGCATTAGGAAACTCATTCATATCCACATCCACACGACGAAATCAGTCAACTACAGCAGACTGATCCCATAAACCATGACCACAAACACAAAAGACCAAAGGTGCAAAGCATGTTGGAAACCAACTGTACCTGAAATGGTAGTCTAATAAGCATTTACCAGGTATTTTAAATCTATTTTTTCCCATGGCCAATGCATTTACATAAAAAAAAAAAAAAAAAAAGTCTATAATTATAACTAATGATGGCACATGGGCATTTTTTATCCCCACATTCCAAAAATCTGGGGTATTATTTGTTATTTTCGTGGGCATTTCTTCCCCAGAGCCCTGGTTTATTGCTGACTCTGGAGTGTGGTGTTGTAAATCGTACCATACAGGCTGCTGGTTGTGAGAAGTGCTCGTGCTTTATCTGCCAGGTCACTGTTCAGGGTGCTGCCCAGTCTCAGGATGTCAATGGCTTCCTGTTTAGAGCTGTCAAAGAAGTTGTTCTGAATGGTTCTGGTGACAGAGCGAGCGCCGTCTTTTAGCTTTCCACCCTACAGGGAAAAACAAACAAACAAAATAGTTCATATAAAACAGTTAAGGGCTGGAACAATGAAATGAAACAAAATGGAACAAAACACAAAAACAAGTTTACTTGTTGGCTTATCTCAATCAAGCAACACCGTTACTACTAGGGATGCACCGATACCATTTTTTAAGGACCGAGTACGAGTACCGATACTTTTTTTCTAGTACTCGCCGATACCGATGCCTATACATTTATTAATTTCTCTCTCTCTCTCTTTTTTTTTTTTGGTGATGTTGCAGTTTTCCACAACACAGTGAGACTAATGAATGTAGGACAGCTTCTTTATTATTACTCTAATGAAAAAAAGTAATAATTTTTACATGCTTGTCACAAACTTAAAGAACAAAAATTTCACAGTGTCCAATAACCTTCAAAGGGCATAATTACCAATATATATAATTGTTGTTATATAAAAAGAAATTTACAAATTACAAAAATTACAACAAATACTATAGAGATACAAATTAGATAAACTTGTTTTTCAGATACAGTAGGTTTATTTACCATGTATACATTTATTTAACATCTTTTGTTGTTTTATTAACATTAATGACAAATATAGGCTACGGTCCCTTTAAGACCGAATCCATGGATACTGACACATATCCTGTTTTCACCCAAATGTTTACGTCCACTTAAGCCATAACCGACTGTATTTACGTGAGATACTCCACACGATGGACATTTTGACAACTATGTGTGCATTTGACCATTCAGGCGCGAGGAGAACTGATCGCGCGCTGTCTGAGAGAACTGGGATCACGCGCAAGAAAGTGAGAGAGCGCGTGCGAGAGAGCGCGCTTCTGGTCCGTGTCATTCAGCGCGATTCCGCCTATCCCGCCTTCACTAATCTATAACGAATTGTGATTGAAAGCGTGCAGTTCGCAATGTGTGGGTTGTCATCATTAATTTGAAGTATTTCCACACCTCTGAGGCTGACATTGTTTCTGCTGCTGCCGCCGGTGTCTCTGTGCACGGAAAATTCTGTCAGTTACGTCACGTGAGGTATCGGTTTTTGGTATCGGGGGTATTTTTATGAGTACGAGTACGTACATGAGCTTGGTATCGGGCCCGAGTTACTACTCGAGTGCATCCCTAGTTACTACACAGCACTGGGAGATCCAGTGAGAAAGCGTTTGAATTCGCCACATTATTAATAACATTGCTGTGAGATCTAGTGAGAAGCATTCAAATTCGGTAACCAGGAGAAACACTGTGCCATGAACGAACCAGTTATAGAAGGCTTTTCAGTCCACAAATCACCAACATTCAGCATGGATTTAATGCAGTAACACTAACTGTAACCATGGTATTGTGGCATAAATAGTCGAATGTTATTACATTATTCATTTCAGGGTTCGTACAACCTTTTGAGAGTGAAATTCAAGCACTTTTCCCTCCCAAGGACTTTCAAGTGCTTAATACTTTTACCAGCAAAGCTCAAAGCTCTAAATATTATCCAATTTAAATGTTATTTTTAATGTGATGACCCAAAAAATAAAATAAAATACATTTTCCCCTATAAAAATTAGGTTATTGTTGTTAATAAATTTAATTTTGTGCATCTCAACTCAAGCTCAGTGCTTTACTGACAAATGTGCATTTCCAAGAAATAAGCATGTAATTAATGCAAAATAATTACTGCACTTATTAATGCAAAATAATAGTAATTTTATAATTAAATTACTTTTATGGTTAAAAATACCCCCAACCCTCAGCGCCACTAAATCAGGTGCTGGTGCCTCCATCTGTAGAACTTAGAGACACCAGTGCTACTGCTCTCAAATGTTAGTCTGGAGCCCTGTTATATAATATTTCTTTGTGATTAGCAAGATGAAGCCTGTGGTTTGAGGTCTAGCTTGGAGAGGTTTACAGGCTTTTATGGTTTACGGTCTGTAAAGAGGCCTAATTAAAGTTGACAACAGTGCCAGCTTCAGTAATCTCTCTCTACTAACACAACGGAAGTTACCAAATACAAAAAGAACCAATACAAAAACCAACACAAAACAGAGCAGACATAATAAATACAGCATCACAACTCAAATCGACACAACTAGCTACTATTAACTCACCACAAAGGAGGAAGAACAGCCATAGGAAAGCAAGGAAAAACAGCAGACACATGAGTTAAAACCTTAACGTATGGGGCGAAGATTGCACAGAAAAGACCATTTTCAGTTCTCCGTTGCCATTTGTGCTGCATTCTCTGCATGTGTATTACAAGCCGACACGTACCTTAGCCTTGCCATCCAGAGCGCCAGTGCCTGCGTAGATTTTGCTGACGGAGTCTCCATTGGTGGACCACATAGCGCGGAAGACCTCTTGAAAGCGCGCCACCAGCTGAGGCTTCTCCGTCAGACCCATGTCTTCCAACTGTTTTGGAAGCATCTGAACAACAGAGACATATTACATAAAAAATGAATGACAAGCAAAAGGTAAAAACAAAAAAGATTTATGCAGTAGTAAATAGACAGAACTGTACTACAAATATACCTCAAGTGCAATGAAGGCCTGGACACTGTTTGTTCGGTCCAAGCAGTCCAGACAATTGGAACGAATGGTCCCAGTTTGACATCTGCAGTGAACACAATTGTGGTAAACAATTTAATCAGCTATTTTTGGCCATTATGTGATGATCAGAATTAGCCAATTAGGGGTGTCCCCGACTACGGATTTACATAGTCGAACCAGATTCGAATTAGATTGCCTATATTCGACTGATAGTTGAATCATATATGTGAGAGAGAGAGAGAGAGAGAGAGAGAGAGAGGGGGGGGGGTGCTTGAAAAACAGCAGTCCACTAGACTGCAGTCCGCACTCAAGGCCAAAGGAGTATAGGCTACTTTGAAAGGCTCGCACGCTCAACTGTGCACGAGATGGAGCGGGACGCGGAAAATGAAGTAAGGCCTATACCCGAGTCTTAAGAAAATAAAAGTTGTCTTTCACATTCACACACAGCACAGAGGAACAACTTTCTAATAAAGCGACCAAACTGCCTGTCAAGTGATAGACGAAACTGACAATGATTTGTATCTTTTTTTAAGCTGAAATGAAAGGCAATGTGGATAAACATTCACAGCCACAATGTACAGAACACCACACAAAGATATAGAAGAAAATGATCTAAAAACATTTTGGATCAATAAACCTTAAAAATATATATAAATAACTGCAGAAAGGCCACAGTGCAGATAGATATGCATTTCACATGTAGGCAAATCAGATTAAATCGGCTAAATTGCCTGTGCGAGCAAGCTTTAACTCTAACATTGATGCACCGAAAAACAATCAAAAATTAATTTACAGAATTGAATTAGAACAGAATATACCGTTCTAATAAATAAAAATAATTAAAAAAAATGAAATAGTCATAATCAAGTCATAAGTGCGAAATGCCTAAAGTGCAGGGGAACATATATTCAAAACACAAGCCACAAATAGTTAAATTAGATAACCCAGAGTGATCAATAAATTATTAAATAAACGAAAATATAGCCAGAATTGTCTTTTTAACTGCAGAGACAATAAACGCTAAACTGGAGTGGCAGTCTTTTTAGCTAAACATTCACAGCATCCAAAAATCAAATTAGAACCAGCTGAAATGTTTTGAAATCACTTGTGCCCTAGGCCTACCTGATTGAGAGAAAAAAATCCAGCCTTTCACGCAATCTGCCTGTGTCCGTTTGAGTCTTTTCAAATAGTGCGCTAGTCAACTCGTTAACGTTGGCCGGCAGAAGCACGCCGCAGTGTTTGTCGTTGTTGAGTGGTAACTTGCATCTTACGTTTTTTCGGATCATCTTTTACCATTTCAAAGTGCATCCAATTGTACACTTTAGATTTTCTTATCCCAGACATTGTTAAAGATTTAATCCCTGCCACCAAGATGGTCCTCTGTCGGTCACGGATCATGGAAGTGAAACTTAAATCTGTCACAGGGGTGGCTGGATTTATTCACGCACATTAAAAATATTTATTAAAAGCTTCTTTCTTATCACATTTTTATTTACAGCATTATCATAATAGGCTGTATATTAACCTATTGCGAGAGAACCGGTAGGTCTATGTGAAATCAGATACTGAGCACCCCCATATCTCGTCTCATAATACCTCTGCGAAGATTCGACTGTGAGATTGGTAGTTGAATCAGGCTCCTCCTATCGAAGCATCGAATCGTCAACTATTCAGGGTCACCCCTATAGCCAATAGACCTTAAATCTTGAGAGTGTTTTTAAATACTGTGTAAATAAATGTTTAAATTAAAATGTAAATTATTTCTTCATTCAAAATTATTTAATATTAATTTTCACAATCTTATTTGCAATAAATAAACTGTTTTGTAATACCATTTTTTTTGTCAGCCGAACCCTGTTGACATAAAATATTTAAAGTACTCCTTGCGATTTTAAGTTAATATTTCAGTAATTTAACAACGTTTGCATTTTTCATGTTTCTCGGATGTCGGTTAATGGTCACACCACACACAGGTAAATAAATAAAATATTTCATCTTTTTTCAGTAAGTGTTTTATTTAGATTTTTTTTTTTAATTTTAAAAGAATTTATTTAAATTTTAATCTTTCAATTAATTATTAGCATTACATCAACGCCAAGCAATAATAAAAAATAAAACCATTTAAAGATTAGAGTTCATTATAATGCGAGATTAAACTTTAAACATTGTTTTTCGAGAAAAAAACTCAAAATACAACGTTGAGAACAAACTCATTACATTTCGAGAATGAAGTCGTGTTTTGAGAAAAAAACTCCTTCAATTTGTTGCGTTCATATTCTGCGATCATCTGCATATAGTATGCTTTATTAGTATGGTGTTTACTGAGTTTGGTCATTCAATACCACTGTCTTAGTACATTAAGCCACGGTAAGTGTTTTTTACGTTCACGTTTTAGAATGTCCCCCTTTTTCTTGTCCACTGGTTGTAATTTCATGTTGGACAAAATCGTGCAAATTGGACCGTGATCCAACTCTGTCATGTCCTTTATCAGTATGCAATGAACATGACACTGATCGAATGCGTTTTTATTCAACAACTCGAAACACAATGAGTTTATTCTCAAAGTATAATGAGTTCATTCTCAGTAATTTATTTTTCCTTTTTTTTTCTCAAAACGTGAGTTTATTCTCAAAGCATGAGTTTATTCTTGACATTTTGAACTTCATTATCTAAATTTAATGAGTTTATTCTCAGCATTTCGAGTTTTTTTCTCAAAAAACTAAGAATTTAATCTTGAGATGTTTTTTTTTTTTTTATTATTGCTTGGCCCCAATCCTCTTCCGCAATTAAACCGTATTACAAATAAATTTTAATAAAATTATTTGACATTATATTGTGCATATATGCATAGATCAAAATTTTACTATATTTCTGCTTTAAAGCCCCCAGTGGCTAAAAGAAAAAAAATATATCCACTAGTTATTTCAAGTAAACACACAACAAATTAAATAAACAACCTGATGAAGAAAATGTTGGGAAGGCATATAACCCCACCTCTGAATGCCGGCCTCCCCTGAGTAATAGAAGAAACCACATTCCTCCAGAAACTTGCTGATCTGAGGTTTCAGGACAGTGCTGAGCTTGTCAGTCTTCCCACCTTTAACCATCTGATGATAGTCAAAGTTCAACATTCTCACAGCGTTTGCATGCTCCGAAGCTTTTAGGTGACTCTGTGGGCGAAGACAAAGACAGTCTTTACACAGTAAAGAAAGTGGAACAACTACTGTTTAGTCATACTTTTAGAGCATTGAAATACATCTGAAAGTATGTATTGTAGCCCAAACAACTGGATTATTGCCAAAACAACAATCACCTGGAATGCTTTACTGAGCATGTGTTCACCCTCCTTCATACCCAGCAGGTTGATGATCACCTGTTTGCCATACAGCCTCCTCAGAGCACTAAAGTGTCTGGACAGGAAACATCACACAGGGTTAGTACGCATTCATACACATTAATCTTACTGAAGCAGAATAAATAAATACATATCTACTCCAGCAATCCAATGCTTCAAGAAAAATCAATGGTGATTTTGAAACAAAAGAAGCTACGGAAACAAGTGATCAATAGTTCATTAATGATGAAGGGGGAGAAGTGAAAGCCTCGTGACAGTGTTGTCTGCAACTACTTCCTCTCATCACGACCTGACTCAGCACTCCAGGGAACAGAGCAGTGACTCATGATGAATAAAAAATGTCCATCATGCTCAGCGTGAGGAGCCAGGGCTGGCTAAGAATAAATCCTCCCACTTATTCAGGATAAGATTTTATCATTTTAATCAACTTAATCTTGTATTTTTGAATTGAATAAATAATTTCAAAAGATTTTTAATTAATGAAGAGGGAGGATGATTAGTGACCTTGACAAGGTCATGCCGTTATTAACCTGTCCCAATGTAACAAATGCTTTAAAACTGGCTCACAAACACTGACCTCTTTCAGACTTTCCATTTGATCAAATACAAGATTTTGTAAATAACAAATGTAGCATTTATTTAAATGCATGATTTGAATTTGTTTTGAAAATACTTAAATATTGTGTACATAAGTGTTTAAATTAAATGTAAATTGTTTATTTTTATTTAAATTTAATTAATTGTAATTTTTCACTCTTATTTGCAATCATTATATTATATTATATTATATTATATTATATTATATTATATTATATATTACAGAGGAACTGTAATAAAATTATTTGAAAAACAAGCATTGGCACCCAACAAAAACCATCTGCATAAATAATATACATTTGGTTTAAATTTTTAGTAATTTTGTTATGTGCTTTTGTAATTTTTATTATTTAGCTTTAATTCCTTCTAATTTCATTTTAGTTTTAATCATTTTAGTACTCCATTTCCTAACATTCCTAAAATTTGTATTTTTTGTTTAAGTTTTTCCCATCTAATATTTATATTTTATTTCAGCTTTATTTTGATTAATGAAAATAATTTTTTTATAATTAAAAATATATATATTTTTTTTTACACATTTTAATAGTTCAAATATTTTTTTCATTATTTTTAATAATGTATTAAATATACAAATAAGAAATTATTATTTTAATGCAATGCGTTTAAATTTTATTATACATCATGTTTTTGATCCCACATTATATTAGGTGTCTTTAACCGCAATGTACTTATGTATGTATAACATATGTATGTATTGTGTTCATGTTGTATTGCAAAACACTTTTGCCGCTATTGAGGCTGGATACGGGTAAGTTTAGGGATATTTTTTAAATGGTATGGTTAGGTTTAGGGGTGGATTAAATGGTCAACAGTGTAATTATAGATGTAATTACATGCAGGTATTGATAAAAACCATGTATGTACACAATAAATGCATTTCATTAAATTATTAATTTACTGTAAATGTTAGTACATAGTAGTTACTTAATATAATGTGCATTATTTTTAGACATAATTTTTATGGTCAAATTATTATTTTATAGCTGGGTTTACTTTATAGAATGGGTTTCAAAATGTTTTTATATTAGGACTGGAAATCTTAAGCTTTGTTTTCAGCATTTCATGCCATCAGTGCTGATGCCATGAGCTGTTTGCATTTATGAGACAGCAAAAGTTCCAACTTTTAAATTACGCCTTGAGACCCCCTGCAACACTTCATCCAGCTGTCCTGTGTGTAAACGCTGCCTACGAAACCCATCTGATCAGTGTCTGGTGGACACTAATTTCACATCGACTAGTTGAAAATACATCCTTGGGCACGACTGAACATGCCCATCCAAACTGTGGTAAATAACAGGAATGATTGAAGCAGGGCTTGTACACTTCGCAAATGTCTGCTGGATCACTTTCATCACGCACTAATGTTTGGGCTTGAGTCAGAACAGCTGGAAACTGGCGCATGCACCAAGCAGCAGAATCTTAATTACCTCTCAAAGGCTGGTGCGTTTGCTTCGAAACCACGGGACAGCTTCACACGGTGGGATCCGACCTTTGTGGAAAAAGAAAGAAAACACAAAAAAGGAAGAACTGTGAATGGTTTCATATTTGGTGCAAGAGGAAATTAAGGTGGCAGAGGGAAGGAAGATGAGCGAGACAGCGAGAAAAAGACAACACAGGCCTGGCCCGCCTGCTGAGTTGAGCTGCATTTGAAGATATGAAAAACATTTGCCGCAGAATATGACAGTGGAGCCAACAGTAATGATTTCATAAGCTCACTGAAGCCTGAAGATCTATCAGATATACCGATCATACCAGAAAACACATGAATTTTACAACCTAGCTAGACAGTCATGATTCGTGCTCTAGGTACAAGTTTCAGCTTCTAATGTTGGCTAGTTGCAGTTGCAGGAAGCCCCTTTTTAATAATGGTTTCCTATCTACATTACATTTGACCAACTGCTCTCACGTCCTTCAGTGTAATGCATTACATTCACACCTACAACCGTAATAGGTAAGCAATACAGAGGACTTTCCAATCTCTAGGCTATGACTGGCTTCTCATTTCCTGCAGTCTCATATCAGGTTACAACATTGAATACAACTGGTTCCTATTCCTGCTATTCGATTGGTTCATGTCTTCTAACTAGGGTGACTATAAAATAGTCTTTATATATTGTCCTTTCAACGTTTGACATATCTGCCTTTTGTATCATTTATTTTCACCCAATTTATTCCAAAATTTGACACCAGGGGTCTTCAACAAGTGGCCTGTGATGGTATTGCAATTATTGTTGATTTCAAACTAATCTTTGTGAAAAAAAAAAAAAAATATGTAAAAAAAAAAAAAAAAAAAAATCCAATTAACTTAAAGCTAAAACAAGCAACGCTTAAATATAGAGTAAAATGTGTCCCTACCACATTAAACTGTGTTATTGTAGTATTATTAATAGTTAGTAAGGTAGTTGTTAAGTTTAGGTATTGGGTAGGATTAAGGGATGTAGTATATGGTCATGCAGAATAAGGCATTAATATGCTTCATAATTACTAATAAACAGCCAAAATCCTAATAATATGCATGCTAATAAGCAACTAGTTAATAGTGAGAACTGGACCCTAAACTAAAGTGTTATCATTTATTTTATTTCAGTTTAGTTTTTGTAATTTTAGTACTTCAGTTTAACATTTCTAATATTTCTTTGAAAAGTTTTTCATCTAATATTTATTTATATTAATTTATATTCAATTTTATATTTTCTTTTCTTTCAGCTTTATTCTAATTATTGAAAATTATTTAATAGTTTAAGTTTTTAGTTAACAATAACTGAAATGTTTTATTAATGTATAAAATGAGTAAATAAAATCATTAATTATTAGTAACTATTTTAATTCAATGTATTTACATTTGTAATATATTTATATTTAATCTATATAATATATAATTTAAATATATTTATATATTAAATATATGTTTAATATATATTTATATTTAATATATTTAAATATGCTAATATGTTTTGTTTTTTTTCATCGATATGTAAGAGATGGTCCTTATAGGCTGAAGACCTTCGGTTGAGAGCTGGTGTGGGACATTTATGCTTTAGATTCTGTCAGTCTGTGTAGAGTCCCACCCAATTCTGTTTGTTGCCTCTGCAGGTCCCTGCATTAATATTTCATACATTTGGAATGGCAGCAGAGATGAGCTCACATTACCCTGAGCTTTCTGGGAGCAGAGAAAAAGTATCCTGTGGCAATACTACTTCCTTTATTTTGCTCTTAGCTTTGCAGTCAGTGAAGATAATGGAGTCCCTTAACCAATACCACTATGGCCTAAAATGACACTGAACACCTGTCATTCAGGTTCTGTGCAAAGCTTTGAAAAAACAGCTCAAGAAGGGTCACCTCACCAGCTTCCCACTAAAAGCAGCGATGATAATGTCTATGCAATGTCAGAGGAAAGACACGGGCAATTCCAGACCTGGAATTCCTGGCATCTTAACTCGATTTCACAAGAAGGCAATAAATTTATCAGAATATGGCTCCTTTCCAAAATGAATCACAGTCAGGTTAGGTGCAACTTTCACCGACTGACATTGCACAAACTCTTTGCAGTAAAGAACAAATCATCCACCAGACAGAACTAAACCTTCGATATACCAGCTGCTGGTTCCCATGCAGTCCTTTTGGCTCTCGACTCTGATTCAGCTGCAACAAAATCCCCTGAAACGAGTGTTTCTGATAATATGAATAAAGGGGGTCAAGCACTGGTCATGTGTGATGAAGTGGAAACACAAGAAAATAAGTTTGTTATGATGACTCAGCAGGGGCTTGGATCTCCAACAAGCTCAGTGCAGTAGAACGCAATGCAAATATTTTTCTTCAGTGTGATTTGAATGCAAGCATGCGTCATATTGATTCAAAGCTTTATTGTACCTGAATTCCTGGCTGCTCCCAGAACAGTGGTATTGACCCTCGGATTTGAATGAAGGAGGATACTTTGTCGTCAAGGAAAATAACCTGTAGGGAACACGAATAAATGCAGATACTTAGCTTTGGGATGCCACATATGGTCTTATTTAATGAAATGAATGTAATAGATTTTGCTTCAATAATATTTATTCTTTAAAGGGTTAGTTCACCAAAAAATGAAATTTCTGTCATTATTTACTCACCCTCATGTCGTTCCAAACCCGTAAGACCTTTGTTCATCTTCGGAACACAAATTAAGATATTTTTGATGAAATCTGAGGTTTTTTTTTATCTCCCATAGAAAGCAACGAAATTACCACATCCAAGGCCCAGAAAAGTAGTATAAAGACATCGTTAAAATAGTCAACATGACTACAGTGGTTCAATCTTGAGGTTATGAAGCGACAAGAATACTTTTTGTGTGCAAAAACAAAACAAAAAAAAAATAACGACTTTATTCAACAATTTTTTTTTGTTTTGTTTTTGCGCAAAAAAAGTATTCTCGTCGCTTTATAACATTAAGGTTAAACCACTGTAGTCACGTTGAAACCTCTCAGATTTCATCAAAAATATCTTAATTTGTGTTCCGAAGAAGATAATTTTTGGGTGAACTAACCCTTTAATATTTTGTATCTTGAAGTAATTTCATAGTTCTAGACAATATTCACCTCTAAATTATGTGCCATTTATTTCTATGCAAAATAATAGAAATATTAGAAAAAAAAGGTAGTTAGATTGATGCAATGCGTTGGAGAAATTAAGAAAATCATGCGTAATACCATGGTGTGTGTATATATATATATATATATATATGGCTGTGTATTCCCTAGTTGCTTATAGGAATATTTTCAGATATAATCACTTAATTTTATTAGGTTTTGCATTTGGATATACATTTTGACATTATCAAAGACTGCTTAATTGTGGCTGAAATGTAGACTGTACCCCAAAAAATTGCTCTGTATTTCTTGTATTTCTCATTTATTTCCTATGGTGGTCATTTCTGACCGCAAAGATCTCAAGAGAGACTTTTAAGACCATTTAGCCTATTCTAATCATGTCTACAATTGTTTGTGTTTATATAGCAAGTGCCACAAAAGTCACCAAGAATTATACAATTCCGATGAAGTAAAAAAAAAAAAAGAAAAAAAAAAGAAAAGAAAAAAAGAAGAAGTAGTTTAAACTCTAAAATTAAATTTTGAGGGGCTAAAATGACCAAAGACCACCAGAGGATTAAGGAAGCGAGTTCAAAGGTCATTCACAGGTGACTCATATTGTTGGCATACCTGCTCTGTCTCCACAAAGTTGGCCACCTGGCCGTCGTCATTTGTGCCTCTGACATTGAAGCGTGTGCCTGCTCTCTCTGAGCTGAGCCGAGAGATCACGCAAGCTTTGGCCTGTTTGTGCCCGGCATAGATGGTGCGGATCTCCACACCGCCACACATTAACCTCAGCAGCCAGTCATCACAATTCACCCCATAATGCTTGAGATGGAGATGGAGGGACTGATTCCTGAAAAGCCATTATATAATTACATTTCCATTAATAACCACTTTTCGTCTACTGATTGAGTTCATCAGTCTAAATAACTGGAAAAATTTTGCACACATTAAACTCTAAAAAGAAATGTTTTGAAAAAATATATATTTGTATTAGATATAAAAATCTTTCAAAACTAAATCAAAAGGACCTTTAAGGTTACAATCTGAAAAATACCTACCAGAAAAAACGATTGTCTGATATGTCTTCTCTGATCCTGCGGTGTGCGTTCAAGCTGAGGTCCAGACTCACTCCAGTGGAGGACCAGGCAAAATAGAAGTTCCCAGAGTTTAAGATTTTCCTGACATCAGCGATCCGGTCCTCATCCGAGGGGTCATTCTTCAGAGAGACGAAGTCTGTGCCCGTTACCCGAAAAACTTCTGAATCCTGGACTTTTCCAACTGAACTGCAGCCAGTTACGACCACCAGGCTGTGCAGCATAGAATCTCCTATGGAAGAAGAGTGAAGTGGATTCAGAGTTCAGTTTGTGGCGTATGCAAGTATTGCAACCACATATTCAGAATGTGAAAATTTAAGAATCAGATATTGAAAAACCCATATGTATCGGCCACTTAGTTGAATACTGGGGTGGATAAGTCTCAATGTCTATGTTGTATTCATTAAAGGGATAGTTCACCCAAAAATGAAAATTTTGTCATCATTACATAGTTGTTCCAAACCTGTATAAATTTCTTTGTTCTGCTGAACACAAAGGAAGATATTTGGAAGAATGATTGTAACCAAGCAGATCTCGCCTCCATTTACTTTCATAGTATGTTTTTTTCCTATTATGGTAGTCAATGGGGGGCGGGATCTGTTGGTTACAAACATTCTTCCAAATATCTTCCTTTGTGTACAGCAGAACAAAGAAATTTATACAGGTTTGGAACAACTTGAGGATGAGTAAATGATGACAAAATTTTCATTTTTGGGTGAACTATCCCTTTAAGAAAATCTCAGTCAATACATATTGCTGAGAACTTTAAGAGATACACTGTAATTATTGACTATATTTGTATAAAAACTGCTTGATAATATGTTGTGCATTTACCTTCCATAAATCTTGGTTTTGCTGTGAATTTTGTGTTTTGGTGAGATTTACACTCTAATTATCTTCTAAAACATCTGGGTTTTTCTCTTAATCTGGCGACAGGGTGGATTTGTATTTGTTGTGATGACAAACACAATGAGCAAGTCAAATAAAAAAAAAAAAAAAAAAAGGCTGAGAAACTGTACCAAGGTTAAGACGAAGAACTCCCAGTATCCCATAAGCATCCAGCATCTTGGTGTACGCTGCTTTGATGGTCTCTTTCTCTGCCGCCGCTGTGGATGACATCAAAACATTTACTTAAAAACCACGTCATATTTACAGATGATTTATAGACTGCAAAAACTATTTTATATGCAAAAAGACAATATTTAAGCCATTTTTTTTCTCTTGCATCTAGGAAATTCTGGGAAACAATGGAAATCAACGTTTTAATTCTATAATATTTATATATATATATATATTTTTTTAAAAATGACTGGTTTGACATCTTTAGATTCAAAATAAATAAAAAGTAAGTATTATAAAGGATATGTGGACAGCCTTACACAGTACAGCAACGGCTCCAGACTCAAACATCAGGCATTCCTCTCGATTTCTGGTCTCCACAATCACACTGTATGGAGGTGGATCCAGTTTATGATAAATACGATAACCTTTACTGAATGCCATGGCTCGACACAACCGGTTTCAGTCCTGAATAAGAAAAAATAACATTTACTTTGAAAACATACCATATGAAGAAAATACCACAGGGGTTGTGGTTAACATATTCGAATTCTCAAACCGCCTGCAGGTGCATTAAATGTCGCATCATGCAACCACGAAAACACACAATTCAAAGTGTTTTATTACTGCATCCTGTCATAAACAATTGATATAAGAGGAAGAAAATAAACTGAGAGGATTGAACAGTTTGTGCTTTCGATATTCTTCTTGCTAAAATACACTCTTAAGACTACTATAAAGATTTCAGCGCATTATAGGGAAGAAAGACAACACGATGCTAACAACAACATGTTAGTTATTCTGTCATTTCGGCAACACGACAGCAAGGGATGCAACATGAACCCAAATCCCATCAAAGCCGAAGCTAAAATGTCCGACTCAAGTGAAACAAACCATGCAGAAACAGAGGATGACAGGTGCTCATCACAATGCCACGCCACATACATTCAGATTTGCAACCCAAATCTATGAACATGTTTACAATTCATGCACATATACAGACTGTCTAACCTTGGGCCACAGTCTCAGTGTGAGGCTGAAGGTTAGTGTACAAGATATTAATAATCATCCGTATAACTAGAATTTTAAAAAATCCGTACCCGCCGGCCCTGAATCTGCCAAAATCAACAGTTAAGACAGACTGACAGCGCTAAAAGCCTTTATCACGACCAGCCCTGACGGCTAACGTTAGCCGGCTAGCTCTTCATCGCGTTTCTGAACAATATAAACTGACATTTTACTGTTCACAGCGTCGTAACGTGTTCGTTTCTACGTTAAAGGTACAGCTGTAATATGTCAGTATGTATTATGCATTTATGAGGATGCTTGATAAAGAGAAGGTTTGTGTACCTGTCAGTGTTGTGTCTGTCTTCCCCCGGTTGGTTGTGATCGTATATGGCTAGAAACACAATGATTAGCGGGGCAGGTAGTTCAAGCACAGAAATACAACCGCAACCTAGAAAGGACAACGGGAGTACTGTGGTAACGCCCTAGAACGTTTCCGGGGCCTCAAGCTGACCGCTGATTGGTCACATTTGTGTCATGTGATGTAGGAAATTGCAGAGGCTGCTTCCTTTGAAGGCTGCAGCCTCTGAATTGGGACACAGCTCAAGTCCTATGCATTTTTGTGATAATTAAAGGCACCATGAAATCAAAACTGACAATTCTTTTTTTTTTTTTTTTTTAATGGAATAGTGCAGTATTTAGTATAAATTATTTATGTGCACATCATTATTTAATCCATGTGCCCTCGCAAACTTTAAAATAATTTCAACAATTTTGCTGTAAAGCCATGATTTCATCCATAGCCAAACATAACATAGTGCTAAAAGAAAATGTATAAAATCAGAAATAAAACAAAGAAAAGCAACATGCAACATGCAAATCTCAAAATATAAATATATTGTGTATATTGCGCTATGTTATGTTTGGCTATGGATAAAGCCATGGCTTAAAACTGAAACTATTTGCATTTGTTATGGAAGCGCTGTTATGGAAACGGAGAAGACGACACTAGTCGCGTTTGTTGAGGAACAGGAGACTGCGTTTGACTGGTAAGCTCTTATATTTCTACATTTAGGCCTACAAGGCTAATACGGATTTGTCTACTTGTATTATCTCTTCCTTGATAATTGTAAAGCGTCCTTGAGCCCTGGAAAGGCGCTATATAAATAAAACTTATTATTACTATTAATACGTATTTCTTGATATATTTATTATTTTGAAATGGGAAAACACAGCAACTAAGCAAATAAGCTGTTATTTGACAAAACATGTAAAAGTACGTCTAGCATATGCAACACTGCGTGCGCAGCAACTATGCAAACTCAAATTAAAGTACGCAGTTGTAGTAAATCTGCATTTTGATGTTGTGAAATATATATTATTACAAATAAAACAACTAAGCATGGGCATAAACACTGGTTTCTTCGTTTCAGATTCTGAAATGGATCAGCAGCCTTGGCACAGACGGGCTCACATCAGCAGGAAGCAGGTCCGATGAAGGTGACGCACAACACACAAGACCACATATCCAAGTGATGCACAGCAGTGAAATAATATATATGTGGTGGATGTGGACACTGTTCTGTAATGACTACATTTTGTAAGTTATAGAGTCTTGTGTCTCCTGAAAGGAAAATAAAACTGGTGTGAAATAAAAGTATAGTGGGTCTCATTCTTTTATCCCATTTTTCATTTTACTTGTTCTGAATGTCAGAGACAAAGATAAAATGAAGAAAACCAATCAATTGTTAAGAGAAGTGCTAAACTATATAGCAAAAATAGGATTTTGGGGGTAAAGTAGTTTGAAAAATCAGTTTTTTAGCAAAGGACACTCATAGACGCTAAACATAATTTTACCTCCCTGCAGTTATATTTGAATATTTTATATTTACAATATGACAGAGTCAAAATTCTTTTTTCTGGTGTATTGTGCTACCTAGTGGAATCAAACAAAACAAACAGCTGGTCAATAGAGCAAGCAGAACCTAAATTACAGATTTTCAAAGACAGAAAAATACAAAAAGTGCCTATTTTTTTTTTAAATAAATATTGTAATCTTTTAAACACATACAACATTATTTAGCAAGTATTGCAAGCTGACTGTGTTATTTTAAGAAGTTGTCTGTACAATGACACCAACATTTTACATTTCTTCCACTGTATGTGTGTAGGGTGAACATTTAAACTTGGGTATGTCAAATTCAGGCAGAAATACAAAAATATGCACTTGAGTGGAAGAGACTAAACAAAATATCATAGTAACTTCAATTTTTGTGATATCAACTT
Organism: Mylopharyngodon piceus; assembly: GCA_039654765.1. NCBI lineage: Eukaryota > Metazoa > Chordata > Actinopteri > Cypriniformes > Xenocyprididae > Mylopharyngodon > Mylopharyngodon piceus. Next base: position 14,234,769 of record CM077438.1, read on the forward strand.
CAAATTTTGAACACAGCTTGGTTAGACATATGGCTTTGAATTTATATAAATTTTAAATTAGCAAATATTTTGTAAAATATATATTTTACATAAAATATAAAATGTTTAATAAAGTACATTTGATTTACAGTAATTTAAACTTTTATAACTTTTTCATACTTTAATTTTTTGAAGTGCTTTCACTTCAGCTACAATCTGCTGAGTCTCTTCTTTTAAACAAAAAATTTTCTTGAATTATAACCATTTAAGTTTGAATAGTGCATTTTCACATAAATACTCAAAAAGGGGGCGCTGGTTAAGAGGTTAAAATCCATATTTTGTATACAACTGTTGAACAAAAATACAATAATGATACATTTCTTGTAATAACGTATATTTTTACGTTGAGAAAGAACTTGAGTAAAAAACAGAGGTAGTGACTTTCATTTTTGTCTATACACAAAAAAACGGCCATTATGGGCCGTGAGGCGCCCTCTTCAGGCCAAAATAATTAAAGCAACCAGTATGGATTTGTTTTTCCACGTCCAGTTTTATTCAGTTCAGTCATGTAGACCCCTCCCATTACGTACGTCTACTCAATGTTACCAATACATTTACATAAAGGGAATACAAATGTCTATAATGCAGTGGTTCTCTACCAGAAAAAAATATGATAATTAAAAAAAAAGTAAATAATAATTTCATATTTTGTTTTAACAACTATCTGGACTTGGACACAACCATCTGCTTGTGCATGAGCAAGAATCATACGAACGGCTGAGGTTTCAATAAATGTTCTGTAATAACACAACAAATATGTTAATCTGTGAAAACATCAAGATCCTGCCAAATAAATAAAGTAAAAAATAAATAAGTGAATTCATTACCTTCCAAAAGCATTATGGAAGTATTATATTAAAAGCAATTTTAGTTCCACCAGCAGCAGTTGTTAGTGCATTTTAAATTATAATATAACAAAAGGTGCAAAACAAAAATGCACATTTAAAGGGTCCGAAATCCTATTATAACACCCCTCGCATTTTCACGACTCAACCCGCCCATTGGGGGTGATTGACAGCTTCACCAACCAATGACTTGGAGTCTTTAAATTCAACTGGCCAATCAGAATCTCACGGGTAGGAAACCGGCGTGTCATAATGTATTGCGATCAGTCATGTTTCATAAACAAAACAGAGAGCATATAACTGCCACAACGCTTGCAGAAGAGTCTCAGCAGAAGAGAGGAACTTCTGTTGCATTTTTATTTTAATGAAGATATACGTCCTAAATCTGTTTGCTTTGTTCGTAAGTAAACTGTAGACTGGTGGCTGTCCAAGGTGTTCAGCAGTTGACAGTTTTATTTGAGCTGTCATGATGTAAGTGTTTAGGAGGTTGATGGTTAACGAGTTTAACCAATTATGTTGGGCTATAATTAGTCTGATCATGTGGACTGATAATTGTTTGTGTTCCTCGTGTCTTTGCAGCACGCGTTCTCGACACTATGAAGAGACTGTACTTTATCGAGCCGATCGTCGCGATTTACGCGTTTGCCAGTTTTATGGTTTATCCTCTCGTGCAGCAGTACGTGTATCGCAGACTGTGGCTGGAGATCACAAACTCATCTTACCCAGTGTCCGACGACAGTTCCCGATGCTCCGCCAACAGCAGCAACCACACAAACCAGCAAGAGGTAAGTAGCCTATGTCACATGAAATACTGACAGCAACCACATGCATATTTGGATAGTCAAGCCACGCTTATAAATGTTCTTTGCATTATATAGCAACATTTCAGATGAAGAGTTGCTAGAGCTTTTCTCATAACTAACATTCTTTAGCAGTTCCTTTTAACCAACTGGTATCAAGATATTTTTAGTGGACGTATCACGAATGTATCAGTTCTCCTCAGGTTCACACAGGTGTCTAGCCGAGTAACCACAAGTTCGTCGCTTTATCCGAATTAGTATTGTCATATCCACTTGACCGTTTAGGCATTTTTTCAAAGATAAAATAAAAAGTAATTTATTATAGCTACTAATTACATCTTCAACAGTGTAATTAGATGTACTAATTACTCTCTCTAAAAGTATTACATTACTTATTAGTAATTATTTTCTAAATCCCATATAAACCTCAACCAGTTGAACAATATAAGGATAGACATGAAACTGCTCTTTTAATTCTTTCAAATAAATCACATAAAATTGCATAAATTGTTTTTGAACTCATCAAAGTATTTAAAGGGAGGTTACATTAAAAACATACATTTTAACATTAGATGTTAAATTCATGTTAAATTTACTAGTTTTATGTCAAATTGTTCTATAGTCATACAGTATTTAGTGCAATTACATCAAAAGTTACTGTAATTAAATTACAAAAAAATTAAGAGTAATCCCATACTATACTTTTTCAAGGAAAAAGTAATTAAATTATAGTAATTAATTTCTTAGTAATGCATTACACCCAACACTTGTTTTGTCAGACTATGCTAATGTTTTTTAGGAGGATCTGGCAAAAAAAAAAAAAAAACTATAGCATATTTATTTTTGTGAAATGTTTATCTTGAAAAGTATGCCGTATTTCTTTTAAAAAAAAATGCCTTTTGATTTGGTATTATCCAGTTGTTATTGTTGTTATCCATTGGTATGCTATGATGTTCATACGTTTTTAAATGTGGCTGGGGACCGAAAATAAAATTAGATAAAAAAAAAAAAATTGTTAATTTAAGTTCATTATCTTTTTTAAACCTGTGCATTTAATTGTGCTCTCTGCCATGGAATACTTCATTCTGATTGGTTCATTGCTGAACTCAGTCGAATATTTCTAAATCATGACTGTTGTCCATGGCAACACTGTTTAACAGACTGGAAAACGTCCGGGAAACCCATGTTTAATGTGCTGGTGTTCTGTCTCATTGCATAGAAAGACAGAATGGTAATACAAAAGTAAATACCTATAAGAAGTAAAATAATAACTCAAATCAATATTTCGTGTCCAATATTGCAAAATAAAAAGATCTTGATCACCCTGTCAGGGTTTATTTTAGTATATCCCTTAAATATAGTGTGAGTTACACCTGTTGTTGTTTTAGAGAACAGTCTGTTGTAGTATAGTTTTGGTCAGTGATACTTAAGCGCACACATGTGTTTCATTTCCTCTTTCTTTTCTTTTTTTAATAGCTGTTCTTATTTGGACCAGGAATTGCATTAGACATCATAAGATAGGCTACATATGCAGCAACAGAGTTTTGTATGCACTTCTGTTTTATTTATTTTGCTCTTTTTTTTTTTTTTTCAGGAGGTGCAGAAAGCAGCTTCTCTGTTCTCCATGTACAGTGATTTGTCTTCCATGATCCCCAGTCTCATAGTGACCCTCCTCCTGGTGGCCTACAGTGATCAGCGCGGGCGAAAGATCACCATCATTATGCCCCTCATTGGGTCTCTGATCTACACGCTCTCATTTCTGACGGTCTCCTTCTTCGAGCTTAACCTCTATCTCCTCATTGCCGCCTCTTTTGTAAGTGCTCTCTTTGGAGGTATCGGCACCATGCTAGGTGGCTGCTTCTCCTACGTGGCCGATTTATGCGTGGACGATAAGCAGAAAACCCTTCGCATGGCCGTGGTGGACATGATGATTGGTTTGTTGGCGGGTGTGGCGTCAATCTCCACAGGGTACTTCCTGCATGCGTCCGGTTTTAACTGGCCTTTCTTTACGTCAGCCTTATTTCAGGTGGTTAACTTGCTATACGCTATCTTCATTCTGGAAGAAACCAGGGTGATTGACAGGTCAGAGACTGTGGCTTGTTGCCGGGCCCTGCAGAAACTAGCATGTAGTATCTACAACTTGTTTGCAGGAGGAAGTAGAGGAAAAAAATGGGTTCTTTTGCTGTTGATTGTCATATTTTCCTCCTTATCTTTTGTCAATACCGGGGGTCTGTCCATAATCACACTTTATGAACTTAATAAGCCGCTGTGCTGGAGTGAGATCCTCATTGGCTATGGCTCTGCGGTCAGCACCTCCATTTTCATCACTAGTTTTGTTGGTCTGTATTTGTTCTCCCTCTGTCTGACTAACATAGCCATCGTCTTCATCGGGATGCTGTCAATCGTTATAAGCATGTTGATGACGGCTTTCGCAAAGACTACGCTTATGATGTTCCTCGGTGAGCATGCACGTTTACACAGATCTTTTTGGGATATCACACACACATATATATTTACAAACTTTTATGTTAGGTTAATCGATTTGACAGCATTCGATTTTGACAGCAATTGAACAAATTTTGTCTCTCTTTTTAAATAAATTCAATTATAATTAACATTTTCTTAGGGATAAAAAAAATCTTAGCTTATGCTGTAAACTATATAGGGAGCCCTTTCTTGCACATTACTATAATATTAAAAGTTACAATTAACAACAGAGCCCAAACTATAAAATTCAGTTGCAAATTTTTTTTTAGATATAATAATCAACAATCAAATAAAAAAACATGTAAATTACACATAAGGCAGGTTTTGCATTAACTTCTATATCTAATTCTAATATAATTTTTTTTAACTCGAATTCATTTTTGAAATATAATCATTTACAGTTACTGTCATAGCTTGTTTTCATGACAAATTTATTTAAATATATTAAATAATTAAGACATTACAGCTAATATAATGCATATATTTAGTGAAATGCTCCACTCTAGAGTGCATTTCTCTAGTGAACTAATATGCTGTGGACACTAAATGACTTGCCTGAAGTAAATGTAATGCTACATTAGATATATATATATATAAAACCAGTCCTACTCGACCCGCTCCAAACGGGATTCAAACCGGCGTCTCTGGCATGGGAGGTGGACACGCTAACAAGAACACCTTATTGGCCTAATAGCTTTTAAAACAATTGACTTTTGATTTTAGTCAGTTTAATTTAGACAATAAAATTTTAATAATTAAATATTTTAATTTTAATCAATACATTTTAATAATTTAGACAATTAATTTTAATATCTATTTTATTTATCGGCCAAAACATGATAATAATTTATTGTACTGGCCAGAATTGTAATATTGGTACATCCTTTTTTTTTTTTTTTTTTTTTTTAGAGCCTTGCATTTTTGTTTAAAGGTTAAAAATAAAACAGCATTTAGAGCCATTGAAGGAAAAGAGAGAATGACTAAACCTTCAACAATGAATCAATCACTTAATTTTTTTTTTTATAAGTTGCCACAGTCAAATAAATTCTTTTATATGTGTGTCCTATCTCACATCTCAGTTTTGCTCTTAATATAAAAGTGTATATATGCATGTGATATTATAGTGAGGTTTTATAAAAGTAATTAAGAGCAAACAGCAGCTGTTCCTGGGTTATAGCAACCCTTACATATCTTATCACATTTTTATGCACTTATTATATGTACAATAAAATATGCTAAAGTTTGCTCAATTAACTTCTTTGATAACTGTCTGAACACAATTATACTGGTAACTGTACTAAAGTTTTAATAAATTTCATTAAATATTATCACTAAACTTTTCTATAAGTTAGACCCTCCCCCCCCCCTTTTTTTTTGTAAATTAGCAATATATATTAGTCCAATATGATGTAAAAGTCAATGTGAGCTGTAAATTTAAAGCCATCTAAAATAGGTGGAAATGTCTGTAATTTTGGAGGCCTTGTTCGTTTAGTTAACACGAGTATTGATCTGTTTGCTTACAGTAAGGATTCCTGCTATGTTTGCCATCATGCCGTTCCCCGTTCTGCGTTCGATGATGTCAAAGGTCGTCTCAAAGTCTGAGCAGGGTGAGTTGCTCTCTGAAAATCACTGTTCCAAAGCAAAACTCCTTATTCAGCTAGATGTTGGTCATAAGAGCTCTTCGCTGCTCAAGAGACCGTGACTATGCGGCATAAAGGCATTTATTCAAAGTGGTGTTAAATTAAGAGTCCTTATGTTAAACGTAAATTAAAAGTAGTTTTGTTTGCACTTTTAACCTGTATGCATTCTTCCTTTGAAAAAAAAGACAATCATATCAGACTTTTCCTTGTTTACCCTCCATGTTTTCTCAGGAGCGCTCTTTGCCTGTGTAGCTTTTATGGAAAACCTGAGCAGTAACGTGTCCTCTGCAGTTTTTAGCAGAATCTATGCAGACACTGTGGCATGGTGTCCTGGCTTTGTATTCCTATTGGGTGCTGGACTCTGTCTCATTCCCATAAGTCTACTGGGGTAAGAGCTGCACTGAAACATAATCAGTTACTGATCTTTAGAATGCTGAAATGTCTAAACCATGCATTTAAACCATCACTTTAAAATGAGTGCTGCCTATATAGCGCTTTGGGCATGAGAAAAGCGTGTTTTTAATACATATTATTATTATTATTATTATTATTATCAAAAAAATGCATTTTAGAGATGCTTCATGAAAAGGAATAAAATGTATTTCTTTAAGCGAGTGTTAGATTGCGGCAAAGGTAATTTAATCATATGGTAATATGGGAAATTAGCATGAACAATTAAATATCCAATATCAGCCGATACCAATAAATTAAAAATTGGTACCGCTTTACTGTTCATTTCTACTTTTTTGGTAATATGACTCATCAATGCAACGTGAAGTCTTTTATTTATAAGCATGATTTAAATTATGCACAGTTTTGTTTCATTTGATATGTTGTTCAATATGTTATTCTTAATTTTTAACTAACGTGGTTCTGTACTTCCGTGAACAAGAGCTATAGTTCCTCATTCTTAGATGCCAACTAAGGCTTACATTTCCTCTTTCCCATTTTGCATCTGCTGCTTGTATTTGTTATAGGCTACATGAGGGTGTGTAGTTAACAATGCTGATTCATTCTGACTCTGTCTCACTCCAGAATCCTTAGGTGTTTCCATCCATTGGATCCTAATGACACTCAAGCACTCTTATCAGAAGATGGGACTGAAGCTTCACAAGACCCACCTGTAGCTTAAAATCAAAGGGAGTTCAAATATCTCAGTCATTCACCTCAATTCCTCTGTGTGCTTCTTTACTTACCTCATACCGACACAGGGTGATAAATAACGAACTGGATACAACTGAGCACATGTGGGCACTCTGTTCAAGCCAAAAGCCTATTATTAGTATTTCAGTCACTGCCATGAAATATGTTTTGGCTGAAATGCAGTATATGCTAATGGTGGTTTTAAGGAGGACCACAATAGAAGGGAACATAACTTTATATTTCTAAAGGGAAATGTATTTTATAATAATAATAATATAATAATAATTTCAGCAAAAACTAGATTTGCAAGTAGCTTGCAAGGCTGCAACAAAATAGGATTAAAGTTTAAGGTCATTTTATGTTTAAGGCTTTGGTTTTATGTCATCTGCAAACAAGAATCAATACATAGTTACTGTGAAAGGCTTCTATAAATGTTTAAATGTATGCAATGCAGACAAAGCCAATCACAAATCGGTATGCAAATAGATGTAAGAAAGAAGACCAATCCAATTTAGTATGCAAAGAGCGATACCATTGTGCAGCGTTTACCTCAGTAAGTTGAGCGAGTTCATCTCTGAGATGTGAGTGAGTGGAGGCGGGGCTAATTTGTATATTCATTGTTCCGTGTATATTAAATGAGGCAAGGGTGTAGAGTTACATTCAAGCTATTTTAAGGCTTGAAGATTTTTTTTTTTCCCACGGGAAAAAAAAACAAACATTTAAATACATTATTTTGGTGATCAAAGATGAGTATTAAGGGATAAAATTGTTGACTACAGGGGGACTTTAAACTCAATACATTAATTGTATGTAATGAATTAATTGCAGAAGTTTAATACTTAGAGATTTAATGTTTGAGAAATGTCAGTACATTGCTGTCTTACAAGTACAGTAATTATCTAAAGTTTGGACTGATGTGCAATACGTTCTTGTTCTGTTTAGAGCAACAGATTTATACATTTTATAAGGCATAAAATTTAGGATGCTTTTTTTTTTTTTTTAAAGTTATACTTTTCTAAATGTGGGAGGTTTTCATTAGTCTCATACTGGTCTCATATTTGCACAGGCCTGAGTCATGAGCAATTCAGTCAATGAGCTTTGACCTGCCATTCACCTTTTATTTACCTGTCTGTCCTGTGTGGTGCAGTGGTTAATTTGTTTTTGTTGTGATAAACATTCTATTCTCCACAAAAACAAACTAATTGATTGATGTAGATCAGTTTACTTTGTTTGGAGGCTTAGCAGTGGGGGGAAAAAAATTATTTTTGGAGGACTGGGTAGACCATTCAGTTGATTTTTGTGCGTATTTGCTCCATACTTCTGCTCCTGTACACAGAAACTACATTGCTCAGCACATACGCAATAGGAAAACATACAGAACTACTGAAACAAACCAGTTCACCTCATTTATTTACACAAACATGCTCAAGTTTGTAAAAGTTTTTTATTATTATGAAATAAAATTATTATAAATCATAAATGGCTGCTGCTTTGAGTTGGTCTATCAATTTTACAGGCTTTTACAGCCCCACTGATGTGTTATTAGAAACATACTGTAGTAATTCTGCTTTCCAGACCTGAAAATGATCAGGTCATAGAAATTATTATTATTATTATTATTATTATTATTATTTGTTATGATCAGCTCCTAATTCAATTGCTAATTTAGTGTTTGCCAAATGAATAAATATAAATTGACTAGAAAAAAGCTCTCAATCATTAAAAATCCTTAAACATTATCCTGAAATCACGAAATGGAAAAGTAAATTCAATAGTTAGAGGATGTGGGAACTCTGCATGTATACCACTATTGTTTTACTTTAACATTTGTGGTAGATAAATGTTTGTTTATTTTACATCGTCTGTGCGCTTTATCATTGTGGCCTGAAGGTGGCAGTATAGATACATATAAATACGGCAGACAGTATGGGTATGTCTTAGCAAATTTTCAGTGTTTATTGATTGGTCATTTTAAGTCATTTTTTAAAACCTTTTCCCAATGGAAGTGAGGATGGTGAGACTTTTATATACATGGTATACTTTTATATATCATGACATTTGATTTTTTTGTTGACTAAAAACATGTTTTAAAGATTAAAAATCAATTCGCTTTCAAAGCGAAAAGTAACAATGGAATATGTGATGCAATACATTTTTTCTTAGAAAAATAAACAGTGTGACTACACAATGGAAATTTGAAGTGCCCAAATCTGTGGTGATCAAAAAACACAACCATTTCAAATAAAAAATAGTGTGATCCTGTGTATAAATGCAGAAATCCACTGACGTCTCGCCTGTCACACCTCCCTGTGGATTTGCTTTCCAAGCCCCCCCTGATTTTTGACGTGCAGCTCTTCGTAATTGTGCAGTCAGAGTGTCTGCCGAGTGAAAGTATGATAAATCTGAAGTGGAGGGGCGGTGGGCTTCTCTGGTTTCCAAACTGAGGCTCCAACCGCTGACTCCACATGATCTACCTTACCACAGACTGCCGTCTCCCCCACACCCTCTGTTTATCTCCCTCTCTCATTTCTCTCTCTTTTAATCTATGTATTTCTCATTTTGCTTTCTCCCCTTTCTATGCACTCCCACCATACGTACAGACACGTTTTGTTTTATTTCATCTTTATTCAGATGCACACACACATGATTCACAACCCCCTGAACTTCTTGTGGTTGGCTAAGCCAGATAACACTCGCACCCACACGCCACCCAGGGATGAAAAGCATCCACGCTCATGACAAACATTTGGACCCTTCTCTTAACGGACGCATCTGGGGCTTGTTGGACACAGATGTTTCTGCAGACCCACGCCCCACAACAGGGGTTAGAGGCACATGCTCGTGTCACATAAGGTAATGTGAACATCGTTTGCAAGCACTGCAACATAAACTTAAAGGGACAGTTCACCCAAAAATTAAAATTCTGCCATCACTCTCACACTCAACCTTGTGTTGTTCCTAAACTGTGTGACTTTCTTTCTGTGGAACGTATAAGAATATATTTTAAGAAATGTCTTTGGATCTGTTGTCCATAAAATGGAAATTAATTGTCACTAAAACAGTATGGTTACTACTTCTGGTGAGATTCTGAAGCGCACATCTCATGGAAAATTTACTAAACCATGAAGAGGTTTTGTGAAAGGCAGTGAAGTGACACAACTGAAACCTTAAAGTCACATGACAATGACAACATGGCGAATGTAGTATGTTCAGATGACATTCATACTACACCACCCCCCCCCCCCCAAAAAAAAAAAAAAAAATTGTTTTGCTAAGTTTATTGCTTCAGTATTTGTAAATTGTTTTTTCACATGTTTCTATACTGAAAAACAATAAGCATTTCATAAGTTTTAAAGGCTTTTATTGGCAGAAAAGCATTCAATATATGCAAAGAGTGATGATTTACAGTGTTGACCCTTCTTCATTACCTCTACAATTCGCTCTGGCATGCTGGATATCAGCTTCTGGGCCAAATCCTGACTGATGGCTATCTGTTCTTGCCTTAAAGTGCTCGGAATTGATCACAATTTGTGGGCTTCTGCTTGTCCACTCGCCTTTTGAGAATTGACCACAGGTTCTCTATGAGATTATGATCTGGGGAGTTGCCTGGCCACAGATCCAATATTTCAATGTAATGATCTCCAAGCCATTTCATTATCACTCTTGCCTTGTGACATGTTGCTCCATCATGCTGGGAAATGCACAGATCATCATTAAATTGCTCCTGGATCATTGGGAGAAGTTGCTCTTGCAGGATGTTTTTGTGCATAATTGTGAGAGAGCCCATTACCTTGAAAAGCATGAAAAGCATCCACACATATGGATGGTCTCAGGATGCTTTACTGTTGGCATGACACAGGACTCATGGTAGCGTTCACCTTCTCTTCTTACAATTTTCCAGATGTCTCAAACATTGTAAGGGGGCTTTACCAGAGAAAATAACGTTGCACCAGTCTTCTGCTGTCCAGTCCTTATACTTCCTGCAGAATTTCAGTCTGTCCTTGATGTTTTTCGTGGAGAGAAGTGGCTTCTTTGCTGCTTTTCTTGACACTAGGCCATTGTCAAAATGCCTTTACCTCAATGTGGGGCACAAAAGAAGCTGTCAGGGCAGCTTGAAATTTGTTAAAAATGTAGGTAGCACATTTTGATGGGTGTGATATTGTGTGAGGTTTTACTAAGCTCCAAACTTATACCAAACACTTTGAAACCAGCAACCAGTGTTGGGGGTAACGCATTACAACTTGAGTTATGTAATAAGATTACTTTTTTCAAGTAACTAAAGTAACGCAGTACTTTAATTTACAACAAAATATCTTGACCAAAAAATCAAGATATCTAAGTTACTTTTTCAAGTAAGTAACGCAAGGTACTTTTTCACATTTATTGACTGACAGCTCTCCTGTCCCCATGTTGAGAGAAATAAAGTGCAGAGGTGTTGTGTTCGCTGAGTGAACATGATGGTTATTGTAGTTCTAGATTAAATGTAAACATGCATTTACGCATCTCACTTGCACAAAAACATTCAGTATTCCTCAAAATGAAAAAAAACAATGAAATGCAATTTCAGAATTTTACGGAAACCTGTAATAATTAACTATATTAAATTACACCGATATACTTTATGTATTTAATCTCACTTTATTAACCAATGTCTTTGCTGCTGACCTTCAATGATCTAATTCAACCATACAAATAAGCAAAAATGACTTTAGATTAGATTTAGAAATAAGAGTGTTGAACTTCCTGCTCCTGTATCCTATTCTTCTTTAGTCCAGAATGGCTTAAATGGTTTGTTTGAGCTGCGCCCTCTACTGTTCAGGTGTAAATATGCATTCCCTTCAGCCTGGGACTTTTTATTTCACTTTTGGTGTGAAAGGTCTTTAACATTTGCCAAAAATAGAACTTTTTTTTGTTGTTAAAAAACAAACAAGCAAGCCCAGCCCAGGTGAGAAAAAGTAACGCAAAAACTAATGTAATGCATTACTTTTCATAAAAAGTAACTAAGTAACACAATTAGTGACTTTTTTAGTGAGTATAACGCAATATTGTAATGCATTACTTTTAAAAGTAACTTTCCCCAACACTGCCAGCAACGCACTACTGTACCTTGTGTGAGAGGGAATATAGAATTTTAACATAGAAAAAAGAAATAACTAATAAACAACTCAGGCTCTCAGGCTCAGAAGAAAAAGTCCAGAAGCGCTGAGTAAACCCAAAGAAGATAGACTGATATTCTCGAGTGGTGCGAGTGTGGAGCTAATAGTCTGTGGAGCTGTTGGATTCTGGCAGCCACATCTGTCTTGGACACTTCACATGCTCAGCTGGCCAAAAGATTAAGTGTAAATTCATATTCTGAGTAATGACTAGATAACTGCTGTAGCGTGTTTGCAGTATTTTACTATTGTGATTTAAATCTTGCCATTGGCTGGTTTTATCCACAACACCTAGATCAGAACCAGGACAGCTATGGAGAGTGTCTCGGGTCAATGAGAGCCTGCCAGCGCAATTCATGGTGAAAATCTCCCTTGCTATCAGAGGGCGATATGAGAAGAATGCATTTAAAACCACTCTGGTTTGAATGATAGCCAGTAGAATGAATTTTGGATACTGTGTTATAGTCGTATATTAAATGTCTGTTAAAATGGACATTTTTAATGTAAATATTATTATTGTTATTGTGTTGTAAATTTTTAAATTATTCAGAGACTACAGCAAATTAGCACTGACAGTGTATATATAAATATTTTATATATAAAATTTAAAATTATAATATATTTTTGTTATATATATATATAACAATGATATACACAGTACACACACATATATACTGCTTGGCCAAAAAAAAGTCACTGTTTGGATTTTAATAGGCAAATACTTAAGAATCTATGAATGGATCATTATTACAGTGATTATTATGTTTTTAGAATGTTATATGTTTGGCAACGGTTCTTTTAACCCTTAAAGATGGAGTGTGTAGCTTTTCATTTCTTAAACAACCATGTAGGAAGACACATCATGGCCATATTCCAGGATGACAATGTCAAGATTCACCAGGGTTAAAATTGTGAAAGAATGGTTCAGAGAGCCTGAAGAATCATTTTCACACATGAATTGGCACCTCTGAGTCCAGACCTTAAATTCATTGAAAGTCTTTGGGATGTGCTGGAGGAGACTTTACAGAGTGCTCACCTCTTGCATTGTCAATACAAGATCTTGACCAAAAATTGATGCACCTCTTGATGGAAATAACATCACAACATTTATTTCCATCGAGAGGTGCATCATTTTTCTTGTATTGACAATGCAAGAGGAGAGCACTCTGTATATATATATATATATATATATATATAAATGAATTACATTTTGCCATTGTCATTGTTGCCATTGCTTTTGCATCATTTCTTTCTCAGTCCTTTTCCCCTTTGTTTCCCTTTAATTGGAAGGTCAGAACTTTTGTTCTCCTGTATAGCTATGTACTCTTTGCTCTCCCCATGTAATTTCTTACAGGCTTGTTTGTATTTTGCTGACGCTCTAGCAGTGGGTGAACGCTTTGTGCCTCACCCATAATTACAATGTTTCAATGCCCTGCAGCTTTGCTCTGTGGGAGGGTGAGCTTCACTTACTGTAGGCAGTGACACTAAACTCTCTATATCACTGCAAAGACAGAGACGGATACTACGTCTGTCTAATAATTGTGTGTTCTCAGTATACATCTGTTGCATATAGCTAACAGTTTCTCTTTCTTTAATGGCAAGATATTGTAATTTCATATTATATAAGTTAAACACAGTGTGCTTATATACTACCATTCAAAAGTTTGGGGTCAGTAAAAGAAATTAATATTTTTATTCAGCAAGGATGCATTAAGTTCAAAAGATCAAAAGTGACAGTAAAGACTTTTATAATGCTACACAAGATTTTTGTTTCAAATAAACACTGTTCTTTTGAACATTCTGTTCACCCCAGAATCCTGGGAAAAATGTACCATAGTTTCCACAGAAATATTAAGCAACACAATGGGTTTCAACATTGATAACAATAATAAATGTTTCTTGAGCAGCAAATCAGCATATTAGAATGATTTCTGAAGGATCATGTGACACTGACTGCAGTAATAATGCTGAAAATTCAGCTTTGTCATCACAGAAAAAAATACATTTTAAAATATATTAAAACAGAAAACATAAATTTATTTTAAATTGTAATAATATTTCAAAATATTATTGTTTTACTGTATTTTTGATCAAATAAATGCAGCATTGGTGAGCGTGAGACTAAAAAATCTTACCTACCTTGTATATATTCTCCAACATTTCTCCTTTTGTGTTCATGGAAGAAAGAAAGTCCAACCGGTTTGGAATAACATGACGGTAAAGTGTAAATAATGAGAGAACTTCCATTTTTGGGTGAACTATCCCTTAACCTAACCATTTTGTCCAGATTTTATTTATGCAGCTCATGTTTCGATGCCAGCAATAAGCTCACCATGAAAACCAGCACCATATCACAGTGCCAGGATATGTGGAGGGTCCTGTTCCTTGCTTCTGTCTCCCATCTCCTCTCTAACCACAGTGGTGTTACAAATTGACAGGCTATTTATTTTCAAACTCAAATATAGATCAGCACGCTGCGTTTCAAACCACAGGCCCGGTCACCATAGGCCCGTCTTTCTCTTCCACTCAAACCCGCTCTGAGGCATCTCAAGGCCAGCCCACCTCTGCCGTTCTGCCCCAGGAGGAGTGAGTCTCATGTGGACCTCAGGTCAGTCCAGACACAGCTGCTTCATCTCCTCTGACAAGCGACATTGTGCTGCCAATCTAGTCCTTTTTATAACGCAGAGGAGGAATCCATTCAAAGAAACCTTTCGTGTTTTGAGAGCATTACTTTCGTGATGCCTCAGATGTGGTTTATGTTTAGGAAACTGATGAAATTATTTTTATGTGCTGTGCAAAAGAATATAAATGTAAAATTTGTATCATAAGCAATGTAATAAGCAATTGAAACCAAGTACAAATTATGTCTGTGGTTTATTTACAATTAAAACTCAATTACACTCAATGAAGCTAATCTACTCTGCAATGCTGATTATATGTGATATATATTTAGATCTGCAGTATTATGATTCACAGCACCCTCTTCATGCACAACAGTCATGAAAAGGTTAGTGTGTCAATCAATAAATATTTAATTCCTATCCTGTCTGCGTCTGTAGGACCCTTAATGTTAGTGTGCTTCATGCCAGGATAACCTGCTGCATCAGCCGCAAGCCATTTCATTGTCTATTGATTTCCTTTTAACTGTAGCTTTGGCTGCAGTACAATTCTTAGGTCATGTGTGAGGTTTAAAAGCTTCTGCATTTTCCCTTGCAAATTTGTACTTGAATATATATATATATATATATATACACACATATATAGTCACGGAAGGTTAGCGTGGTGTGACTTGAAGACAGGACAGACAGGATAAAATGTAAATGTACACCGATCAGGCATAACATCACGACCACCTTCCTAATATTGTGTTGGTCCACCTTTTTCTGCCAAAACAGCCCTGACCCATTGAGGCATGGACTCCATTAAACCCCTGAAGGTGTGCTGTGGTATCTGGCACCAAGATGTTAGCAGCAGATCCTTTAAGTCCTGTAAGTTGCGAGGTGGGGCCTCCATGGATCGGACTTGTTTGTTCAGCACATCCCACAGATGCTTGTTTGGATTGAGATCTGGGGAATTTGAGGCCAAGTCAACACCTCAAAGTAGTTGTTGTGCTCCTCAAACCATTCCTGAACCATTTTTGCTTTGTGGCAGGGCGCATTATCCTGCTGAAAGAGGCCACAGCCACCAGGGAATACCGTTTCCATGAAAGGGTGTACATGGTCTGCAACAATGCTTAGGTAGGTGGTACATGTCAAAGTAACATCCACAAGGATGGCAGGACCCAAGGTTTCCCAGCAGAACATTGCCCAAAGCCTCACACTGCCTTCGCCGGCTTGCCTTCTTCCCATAGTGCATCCTGGTGCCATGTGTTCCCCAGGTACAGTAAGTGACGCACACACACCCGGCCATCCACGTGATGTAAATCTGTAAAAATGTGTAGAGGAAAGAAAGAACAACGATGAGGCTGAGTAAATGATGACAGAATTTTTATTTTTAGATTAACTATGCCACTATTTAAAAGGTTGTTTGCTAGAAAAATGCTGCTTTGCAATTAAGATAAACCTGTTTTTCTTTACTGTTTTACCATTGTTGCTTGAAGAACATACTATACTTTTCATCATCTTTTATCATATTTTCATTGCATAGGCATGTTGGCTGAAAATTGCCCTGTTGTCATAAACTTTTGGATCAGTTCAAACCATGACATTCTCTTCCTCCCATCCTCCATAGATTTAATGTGTATGACATTTAAAAGCATGTAAAGTCTGTTTTGCCTATGTAAAGTAATTACCGAGGAATTCTACTAGATTAATGTCATGACTTTAGTTCCAGCACTAATTACTATACATGATGATGAATAGTCAGGTTTTAGTGAAGCAGCTGACTGTATACAGACAAGATAAGGGTTTCACTCCTATAAAATCATGATTGCACTGCAAAATCCTCCCTAAACATATTTCTGATGGCCCCACTGCTCTGATTTGTAAAAACTTTGATTTGTAACAATTAC
This sequence comes from Mylopharyngodon piceus, assembly GCA_039654765.1. Taxonomy (NCBI): domain Eukaryota; kingdom Metazoa; phylum Chordata; class Actinopteri; order Cypriniformes; family Xenocyprididae; genus Mylopharyngodon; species Mylopharyngodon piceus. The sequence goes on from CM077438.1 coordinate 14,251,386, forward strand.
AGGTGTTATTAGAGTTGTAAGAGCTTGTGTGATAGACTGTTTAAAAATCTTTTCAACATTTCAAACCCACTCTGGCTTTTCTTGTTTGAGGATGGTTAACCTCACCGAAACCTCTTCAACAGCTGTCCGATTCACTTCCTGCATCGGACAAACTCCAAGGATGTGTCAGCCACTGTATAAAGATTGTCTTTAAGTGAAACAGAGGAGTTACCAGCTTTGATATCTGATATGCTGCACAGCAGGAGAATTTGTGTTGAACAAATGTGACGAGGAGAGAAATGATAAATGATGAGATTTACTTCCTCTGCCTCGCTAAACTAAAAGTCATCTATGCATATAGAACGGAAATGTTTCGCTTGTGTTCAACATGTGGACTGGACTCATATGGCACACATACTTTGTTGAAAAAAATGCCACCTAAAAACAACACTGCCAAGATCACAATCTGAACATGTTCCTTGGACCCTTTTAGAATATCAATATGCTTGTCAAACTCAGATGAGAAAACTTTATTCATTATAACTTACATTATACTGTATGTACACAGTGGAGACAAAATTAAAAGGATTGAAATAAAGAACTAAATTGCTTGATTGAGACTGAGAGTTAGCTTGCATGAGGTCATCAAAAAATGTTTAGTTTATCATCTTTTAAAATTTTGATATTAGTTCTTGTATACTTCTAGATAATCTCTTTATCTTGACATTTTGTAGTCTCCCACTTCTCTTGGATTTTATTACAATTCTCTCCTTTCTTTTAATAGCTATACAATTTAGAAGGACATGTTAAACTGTCTCATCATGATCACAGTACTTTTTCCTTCTCTCCAATTCTCTGTGTGTAGTTTAAGCCACAATGGAAAGCCACAAATATGAAGTCTAGGAATTATTTTACCTTATCCATTTCTAATACTTTAATGTAGTACTGTTGTTTTCCTACCAAAATGATGCTACTTCTTGGAAGATGATGCCATTAAGGAGCTGGCATTTGTCAAAAGAATATTACTTTTTTGTGTGTGTGCTTTATAGTATCAGATACTTTTACATTGTTTATTTAAACATTAAAATAAAATAAAATATTACACTTTTTTTTTTGGCAACATCTGATCAAAATTTAAAAAAAAATCAGAATTCACCCCTGTGTTCACTTAATTATGATATTGTGATAAAAGAAAACCAACTAATATGATTTCCAGCGTTAAATGTTAAAGGGGTCCTTGATTATGATTTCATTTTTTTAACTTTAGTTAGTGTGTAATGTTGCTGTTTGAGCATGAACAACATCTGCAAAGTTACAATGCTCAAAGTTCAATTCAAAGGGAGATATTTTCTTTTACAGAAATCACTTTTTAAGGATGGCTGGTAGGGACTACAACAAGCTTCTTCCTGGGTTGGTGACATCACAAACCCCAAAATTTACATAAACCCTGCCCCCGGGAACACGCGACAAAGGGGGTGAGGCCATGTTTGGCTGCTTTAGAGTTGTTGTTGTAGAGTGTTGTTGCCATGCCGTTATTTTACGCCGGACTGCTTCACAAACGAGGGTCAATTCAATGCTGGATTTGCACAAAAGATTAACATGACGGCACATGCTAGTCTATGAGTTGAATCAACTCCACAGCAACTACATAAATTTATCCACTAATCGTTCAGAAACGTCCAGATGCATTCTAAAAGTTGTAACTAATTCCTGAGTCTCTCCATCAGTGTCCGACTCCGGTTTGAGCAATGTATGGCTGAACACGTTACTGACATTCATTATTTTGACTGTGTGAGATTCTCCAGCTTTGTTGTTGAGCAACCGAAGCCTGAGCCAGGAGCAGCAGCTCATTTGCATTTAAAGGGACACGCACAAAAACGGCATGTTTTTGCTCACACCCAAACAGCGGCAAATTTGACAAGCTGTAATAAATGATCTGTGAGGCATTTTAAGCTGAAACTTCACAGACACATTCTGGAGACACCAGAGACTTATATTACCTATTGTAAAAGGGACATTATACGTCCCCTTTAAATTGAATCCACTATTATTGGAATGGCCCTCCCATCACTTTTGTTTTTTTTCTGCCACTGCTTGTATTTCCTATAAACAAGTCCCCTATAGTCTTATATTTCTTATTTATGTTGGTTGCATTATAAACCTTTGGCAGTGAAGGGCACGTGGAGGAAGAGCTCGATGGTAAACTTTGTGGATACTTAGTTTCCTGTTGTTTATAGTAGCCAGGCCAGGCTCAATAGAAAATCACCACTCAAACCACACATCCATCTAATTTCGGATGAGTATGGGTGGATCTAACAAAGACGTGGATTGCGTGATGCTTTCATATACGCCTTTCCTCCATGTGATGTGTTTTCATTGCCTGACAATCAGTCCTGTGGGCTAAACGGCCATCTCACTGAAAGCGCAAACCAAACAATGCGCCCCGCTCAGAAAATCCCTGCACCACAGCAGGGCACTGGAGATGTTTCCTGCTCTGCCAGAGGGACTGTGGCCACATCATCAATGCCAGCATGCTGTTTTGGTACTGTGGGGCTTGACCGAGACAAACTTCAGTTCAACATAGTCCAAGTATTGTGGTTTCTGATGGCCCTTCGTTCCTGATACTGTTCCTGGATCCACCCAAAGTGGAAAACGATCAACCACACCCTGAAGTGACCCAAACAACACAGCACGGCATCATGGGAACCACCCCAGTGCACATGGCCACACTTCCGGAAATGCCTCCCACAACTTCCCAAACACACTCACACAGATATTAATAACTTTTACCCGTTTTCCTGGTGTCAGAGGAGCGAGATGTTCTCGCTCGAACACATTTCCTCCTTTCCAAGATGCCAAAATCTCCCCCCTCCTTTGTTGCCTCCTGCCTCTGTCTGTGGTTTCCTTCCAGTAGTGCAATAATAATAAGCTCAGCATTTCCCTTGATGCACCTGGAGCTCAACTGTTTTACTGACATGCTCTGCAGGATGGGCTTATAAGAATAAAAGGAGAATTACACAGGTGGCGATCGCTTTAGGCCATACAGTCAGCCAAATCTTTGGTTTTGATGTATTTATTGGTGTTCGTGTGAATCTATCATGTCAGCGTAAATCGAGCACTCAATCACAAAGGACCATATCATGAGCAGATGAGGTTTTCATCTCACCATCAGCCTTTGTTTGATGTTTATCGGACAGCTGTGAGTGAGCACACCTTAACCTCCAGCCAGATCCCTCTCTGGCTTTTGGCAGTTCATTTTAATAGAGAAGTGAGTAAATATTGACACTTGCTGTGAATTACAGGGGTTCCCTAACTGATGTAATGTTAACACTATAAGAATAACACAAGATTCATTACCAGAGGTTTTCTTTATTTTGGCATAATTTTTCAGTGCAAGATGCAATGACTCTAATGGTATATTGGCTTTGAAATTATTTACAATGATTCTAAAATTATCATGCTATATTTTTTTTCCAGAAAGATACAACCCGAATTCCGGAAATGTTGGGATGTTTTTTAAATTTGAATAAAATGAAAACTAAAAGACTTTCAAATCACATGAGCCAATATTTTATTCACAATAGAACATAGACAACATTACAAATGTTTAAACAGAGAAATTTTACACTTTTATCCACTAAATGAGCTCATTTCAAATTTGATGCCTGCTACAGGTCTCAAAAAAGTTGGCACAGGGGCAACAAATGGCTGAAAAAGCAAGACATTTTGAAAAGATTCAAATGGGAGAACATCTAGCAACTAATTAAGTTAACTGATATCAGGTCTGTAACATGATTAGCTATAAAAGGGATGTCTTAGAGAGGCAGAGTCTCTCAGAAGTAAAGATGGGCAGAGCTGTGAAAGAGTGCATAAAAAGATTGTGGAATACTTTAAAAACAATTTTCCTCAACGTCAAATTGCAAAGGCTTTGCAAATATCATCATCTACAGTGCATAACATAATCAAAAGATTCAGAGAAACTGGAGAAATGTCTGTGCATAAGGGACAAGGCCGAAGATCTTTATTGGATGCCCGTGGTCTTCGGGCCCTCAGACGACACTGCATCACTCATCGGCATGATTGTGTCAATGACATTACTAAATGGGCCCAGAAATACTTCCAGAAACCACTGTTGGTAAACACAATCCGCCGTGCCATCTGCAGATGCCAACTAAAGCTCTATCATGCAAAAAGGAAGCCATATGTGAACATGGTCCAGAAGCGCCGTCGTGTCCTCTGGGCCAAGACTCATTTAAAATGGACTGTTTCAAAGTGGAAAAGTATTCTATGGTCAGATCAGTCCAAATTTGACATTCTTTTTGGAAATCACGGACGCCATGTCTTCCGGGCTAAAGAGGAGGGAGACCTTCCAGCGTGTTATCAGCGTTCAGTTCAAAAGCCAGCATCTCTGATGGAATGGGGGTGCATAAGTGCATACGGTATAGGCAGCTTGCATGTTTTGGAAGGCACTATGAATGCTGAAAGGTATATAAAGGTTTTAGAGCAACATATGTTCCCCTCCAGACGATGTCTATTTCAGGGAAGGCCTTGTGTATTTCAGCAGGACAATGCAAAACCACATACTGCAGCTATTACAACAGCATGGCTTCGTCGTTGAAGAGTCCGGGTGCTGAATTGGCCTGCCTGCAGTCCAGATCTTTCACCTATAGAGAACATTTGGCGCATCATTAAATGAAAAACATGTCAAAGACGACCACGAACTCTTCAGCAGCTGGAAACCTATATAAGGCAAGAATGGGACCAAATTCCAACACCAAAACTCCAGAAACTCATAACCTCGATGCCCAGACATCTTCAAACTGTTTTGAAAAGAAGAGGAGATGCTACACCATGGTAAACATGCCCCCATCCCAGCTATTTTGAGACCTGTAGCAGGCATCAAATTTGAAATGAGCTCATTTTGTGCATAAAATTGTAAAATTTTCTTGATTGTTCTTGTTCTATTGTGAATAAAATATTGGCTCATGTGATTTGAAAGTCTTTTAGTTTTAATTTTATTCAAATTTATAAATTCATAAAACTAATTTTTAACTAAAAAGAAAGTTTGAACATTGTTTGAAAGTTTAAAAATCCTTAAACTTTGAGGTTAGCTAGATGGATGGATGGATGGATGGATGGATGGATAGATAGATAGATAGATAGATAGATAGATAGATAGATAGATAGACACTTCTCAGTGTTTCCCATTTCCCAGAATGCAACTGTGTTTGAATTGCAATCTGATCTGTCCCAGAACAAAAAATGCACCCATAAGCTCATCAGGAACACAATATTCTCACAAAAAATGGAAAAGAGTGTAATATCAAAGCCTCATTCAGATATTAAAATAAAACAATATGTAATGTTCCTACTTGTACCAATTTGTTGGCAGCACTAAACGCAAAAACTGTCAAATCTTTTTAACAAGTCTCAAACTGACAAGGGACCCATATGCGATCAGCAGTGCGCGTCTCTGCCAAAACGGCAAATTAAAGAGAAGAGGAAGGGTGGGCTTTGAATGAAGAGAGAAAATAAACTTACACTGGACAACAATAGCTGAATATTTTTACATTTTGGAAAGGAAAACACTGGACTTATTAACATAAAAAGCATGTACAAAGGATGAAGTGTTTCTTGATTCTTTTCTTAAATAGTATTGTTGACAATTTGTTGGTAATTGTCTGGCTAAATGTTGCATTCTTTCCTTGCTCTGAAACTGAAACTCATGATCTCAAAACGAGTTTTACAGAAAAATCTGTCAATTAGAAGTGAAGCCTTTGCAGTTTACTGACTTTATGCAGCCATTTTTCGGTGTGTGTAGTGTCCCAAAATATTTTCAGTTGATATTTTTAGTATGTCAGCGTGAGTGCGTAACCCAGGAGCGGTCAGCTTTTGATGTGTGCATGGCCTGTCGCCGTATTTAGAGTGAAAACACCATACAGCGTTTTACCAGATCATCGCACACTATCCCCACTGCAAATTAGAGCCTGTGCTGTGCTCCGGCTTTTTAAACTTTCTTTCTCCGGTGCTGTTAAATGGAAACATGTGGCAAATCCATATACAAACACACAGTGCACATACAAACTCATGTATGCACACAAATGATTACATTTACAGAGACACAAACATCATGCCTCAGTAATGATTACAATCTATTATTTTTCTTGTTAAATATGGTTTCTGCTGGATGTGGATGCAGTTTCTGTTATATCAAAGATTTGGAGTGATGCCAGACCATGAGAGTTGCTGTGAAATGAAATTCGGTACATTTTCCAAAAGGTAACACAGCCACCCACTCTGAAGTGTTAATCAATTTTAATGCTTGGCTGCTGAAACTTATATGTATTTTATGTCAATTAACAGTTACCTTAGGGAAATTTGAATCATTACTGCAGTATGATTGAACATATGTGCAGTAGTTTGATTCTCTGTAGAGGAAAAAGGATCTTCCTACACAAAACCTAAGAATCATCCAGAATGAACATATTGTTTTGAGATTACATTTAGCTTCATTTAGCTTTCTTATCTGTGAAAACGAATTTAGAACAAATATGATCTTTCTTAAAGGGGAAGTTCACCCAAATTTTTGGAGTCAGTGAGTCAAATTGAGAGCCAGATCAGTCTGAATCATATATACTGGTTTTGTGAACTTAATCAATCGATTCACTAAAAAGAGATGACTCAAAGGAATAATTATTTATGAATCGGACATGGCCACCTCTCATGAACTCTCATTTTCAGTGAATAGGTTATTCCCACAGTTTGGTGGATTTGGGACTTAGCAGGTTTGTTGAAAAAAAAAAAAGTTAAAAATTCTGATATTTTAGTCTTATCAGAGGGAGAAAATGTCTGTCAATCAGAAAACACACTTGTCAAGCTCAGGCCTCAAGCTCAAGTATAACCTAATAATTCTGATAAAATATTCCATAGGAATAAAGGATATTTGTCCACCCTGTTACATGACATTTTTACAATGCAAAGTGTAACAGGGTGGACATTTTAAACTAACGAAGCCCATACTAGCTAGGAAAGAACAACATGCTGGCAAAATATTAACATTTAGGAGGAATTTTAACAGATTTATAAAATCTATTTTTTAAAAAAGAAGAAACATTTTCATGTCCAGTATAAATTGATACAACAGGGTGGACATGTTATGTTTTACGCTATTAGATATGTCTTCTAAAAATGGGGAAAAGAGAGAAAAGTTTATGACTGATACTTACTTTGTTCTTGGAGTTGCTTTCTCTATAAGGAAATGATGTCACTTCTAGCAAGTCATGTGATTTAGGGCATAAGCTTAAGATTTTAAAGGGCAATTAGCACCAATGTAACAGGGTGGACTAGAGTTTGAGTGACAAATGGTTTTACACATTTATATATATATATGTGAATTTATTTCAAAGTGAAGTTGATTGGAGACATGGGAACTTGTCAGATGCTTCAAAATGTTATTTATTTTATTTAAAAAATTCTTAGGTACTGATCATTATGAATTAGTGTTAATTGGGGTATATCAATGCATTGACAATCATATAGGTTGAAAGTTGATAAACATTTTATGTTAAATATGCAGTATTGCTTCATGGGGACATAAAATCCACCAAACTGTACAGGAATGACCTGAATAATGACTTCGAAAACAGTGCACAAGTTGCACGCACACAACTTTTATGGCACTTTTTTGTCATTTTGGAGCTTAACAGCCATCATCATTCTCATTCTTGCGCATAGTGTCCTTTTGTGTTGTCACAGGAAAAAGTCATCCAGGTTTGGAATAAATTATGACAGAATGTTCATTTTTGGGTGAACTATCCCTTTAAATATCATGTTTTGTTCTAGCCAATATTGTTTATATATTTGAAAATATTTGAATAATGGTCAATTTAACACACAAACACACAAACACACACACACACACACACACACACACACACACACAAAACCTTAGCAAAACAAGAAACAAAGATCCAAGTTTTATCAAAAACAGAAGTTGTAAAGACCTCTGGTGAAATAATTCACATCAGGCATTGCAAAGGGAAAACCAAGGTTCATTTTTAAGTAACGCTATGTACAATTCTTGCTCAGTAACCTTAGAGTAAAATGCAATGCATTAATGTGAATGTGAAGAAAGTACTATAACGAGGCTGCAAAAAACATCGTAAAACGACGGCTGGGATAAAGTAGGTGCTAATGACAATGGAAAGGTCACCTCACCTGGTCCAATTAACATGTTTTTGTGAGGCTGAGCGAGGCTTCTTTTACTATGATATTACAGTCTTTGAGTGTGTGCGATCTCATTTGCTGGTGTGCTGAAGGAACACCTTCAGTTCTGCCAGACTAAAGTTCACTCGTTCTTCAGAATCAAAGGACTCGTTTTGGCAAGGCGGCTGCGTTCCCTACTGTGTGCTGGTTCCTTAGTCCTCTCACTGAAGCCGCAGACAGGCATCAATCAATCCTCAGCCCAGGGCTCTTGCCATGAGAGAGAGACTGAAAGAGAAAGCAAGAGGAAGAATGAGAGATGTGGGAGAGAGTATAGAGCAGAGGTGATTGAGAGCTGGCTTTCCTTGCAGGCTTTTCTGGCATCTTATATACATATCAGACGAAACACTTTCAGTCATGCCAAGATTCTCCCCACTTCCCATGCTGGTGTCCTTCACAACCTCCTCTTGCAGTCTCCCTCTCTCTCTCTGCTGGGTATAGGGCCAGGTCAGTGCTCTTGTCAGAGCCAACTCACAAACACTTCATGCAACACTCTGAGTGGCTTTAAAAATTTATGCTTTCTGTTGAGTAATTGCAGTTCACCACATGTTGTGAGGTCATTTAAATCTGTTCAAGCAGTACATTTGCAAGAGTGCTGTGAATAATTTTACAGTGATGACAGGTATTGTTGTTCAGAACTATTGTACCATCACAGATGGTTCGTTTGCTGTTATGTTTACTGACATCCAAATTAGATTTGCAAAATAATTCCTTTTAAATAATATATGTATGTATGCATTTATTTACTAAAACCTGATCATTGTTCCCAATTCAAACATATGGAAGCCCATTTCTGACACATAAGAAAAAAAATCATAATCAAAAGGCAAATAATTTTAATTGTCAATTATGAATTATAATTATGTTTTAAACTGTTATTAAATTATAATATTAAAAAGTCATAATTATGGCAAAAATGTGCCTTTTTTATGGCATAATTATGACTTAGTTTGTCATAATTTTGATCTTTCATCTCATAAAATTTATTTTTTAGCTCTCAGTTATTACCAGTTTTCTTAAAGGCACAATATGTAAGATTTTTGGATTAAAATATCCAAAAACCACTAGAACAATGTTATATATTTTGTTGACTTGTGAATGTTTAAATCCAGAGAAAAAAAAGCTTTTTTTTTTTTTTTTTTTTTTAACCAGGACACGGACCGTGTCTGTGCGTCGCCTGTCAGTGACATCATACCCGCGTTACCCTTGATTTTTCGTTTTTTTTTTGTAGAATGCATGCAACACCAAAGATGCTTTAATATATTATGTGTTTTATTAGAACAGTGAGCAACTGTTTGGATACATTCATCAACAGAAATCTAACCACTGTTATCAAAGTCTTATTGTTTAAATCTTGTTTTCTTGATTTATCGCGAGTATCGTGTTTTAACATGCCTAATATCGATCTAGCTTACTGCAGTGTGCAACAAGTGTCTTATAGTAGCCGCCGAGCGAACGCACAGAGTAACATTATAACAACTTTCAATAAACAAATGTATCTAATATGGCAAAACAGCGCTGAGTTACCCCACATACGCATGACTTTAAGAAGCGGAAGCGGCGACTGTGGCATAATAAAAGTTCCTCTGCTCTCAAGCCGTGTGTCGCGCTCGTCTCTCATTAGCAATCACTCCAGCGGCCTCATTCTGCTCCAATGGTTTTTAGCCATACCCTGATTCATATTACAGTAGTGTTAATAAATCTTTAATACATTAGCTCATCCATTAATATGATTTCTGCCCAAGCCCTGTCGGATTATTTTCCACCGGCTGTAGACGTGAAGACAACAACTCCCATGATTCCGCGAAATCAAGGCGTCATCAAGCTATGCCTTTGTTTTGAATAAGTGACCTCTAGCGGCAAAAAATTACATATTGTGCCTTTAAGTGGTGGAAATGGGCACATAGATGTGGTCAGTTGTATACTGTATAGAAAGCTTTTTAATCGAATTGATTTAATTTTGAAGGTCTACAAAGTGATATTATGAGTTAATTCTGTCTAGCATGCAGGAGAATGGCTTTAAATGGGCCTTTGGCTATATACTTATGCTTTTTTTAGTGCTTTATTGACATCAATCCACTCAATCCACATCACTGCTCCTTAATCTCTCAGAAAACATGATGGCATTAGAGGAGAAATAGACAAATGAAAGGAGTGGAAGGGACCATGGGGAGTCGACTGAAGTGATGATCTAGACACTAAAATGGGAACCACCTGTGGGTCGCAGTGGTAATTTCTCACACTACACTGAGATGAAACATGGGATTGATTACTTAAACTATCCCTCTGAACTTGCAGTCCTTGGGGTGTTTTTATTTTTCAACCCAAAATGATCTCAAAATTAAGAGTTTCAACCACAGACACTTTTTAGCAGTGCCAAAGAGATTATCCTCCAGATTTTGGCTCAATACTTGAATGCTTTTTGGCTTCCTCTCTCAGCTCCTTTTCCTGCCCTTCCCTGCTTAAAAACTGCAGCCCCCCACCACAAACAAACGACCACAGAGCCACGCAAACAGATCACATGCTTTTTTAGAGTTTTGTCTTCACTTCTTATGTTTAAAGACAAGTATAAGTTTACAAAATCTATTTTTAAAGTTCTTAATAATTTAAAGGAACAAGTTAAACTCTACTGACAACATCTGTGATGCTGTCATTTATCACAAACAATCATTTTGACTCATCCCTCCATATGTATAATCGAAACAAAACAAAAACCATCATACAATTACAATAGAAGTTTATAGGTCAAGTGTTATATGCACATATATAATTCATTCTTCCATTTAAAATGTGTTATTTAATGCCTTTTGAATAGGCAGATGAAATTCTGATTATCTGTTCTCAATATTGTAGCATCCCAGCATTCTGATTGGCTGTTCATTTTGCACAGCATTATGATATGCAGTTCTGCTTTAGCCCTTTTGCAGAGTTGTTGTGCAGAGATGGTGTGATTTTGGGATGCAAATATTTTCTCTGTGTGTTTCAAAATAAAAAGCTTGATTTTTCAAGATTAATCTGATGGGAAGATTTATTTTACTGACTTTTTACTGTTTTACTGTTTGATCTCATTCAGCAAAGTGAACTAATCCTTATTCAAGTAATTTTATTCATAGTTAAAATGTCATATTTTCAATTGTCGAATTCCCCATACACATTCACATATGCAATCTTTGACCATATTCCAAATTAGGAAATCATTATTATGAAGCCAATGATAGACTAATTATGGGAAACACAAATGATTGGTTCACCTTACAGGTTTTTTGTTCACTTGTCACATGACAAGTGATAATAAATGAATCACAAATTCATGAATGATTGCCCAGCTAACAGGGAACAATCTCAGAACTTCCCTAACGTTCTGGCAAGGTTCTCTCAAAGTTATGAACATACGTTCTTCCATAACGTTAATAGAACATTCAATCAAAGTTATCTGGTCTTTAATAACGTTCTCAAAACGTTAGCACAAAAATATTATACATCGTTCGTGGAACATTTTTTCATCTAACATTTTATTTTATAAATTTTCAGAACAGTCAGAAAACATTCAAAAGTAAAATTCCCATAATGTTTGCAAAATGATAAAAAGGAATGTTCACATAACCAAGAAAAAAAAAATTAAAATATTTTGGAGAACATTCAAAAATAACAATTCCATAACTTAATGGGAACATTAGCGAAACATTCTTAGAACATATTTTTGGCCTGGCAATAACTTGTTTACTTGACACAATGTTATTTTATGCGTGAATGTTTTTTCTTGAATAAATTATTCCTTTTTTTGCATTCTTGAGTGTATTGTGGGATAATGACCATATTTACCGGATTTAGGAGCCCTTTTCACAGAACAGAAAACAACGTAGGTTCTTGAGACCTGTTTCAGCAAGACACATTAAAAGCAGTCAAAGAAAAGCATTTGTGAACCGGCTCTTAAATGGTCATTTAACAGGTAACTAAAATTAGCATATTAGTGTCAAGACTATTTTTTGTGGTAAGCAAAATTAGATGCGGTTAATAAAGCATATTCAATGCATGTAGTGTTTCTGTAATAAGAAGACCATACAGATTATACATCTGCACAATACGAACCATCTTTAAATATTTAAAGTTCTGTAGTAGATTTGAAATTCTACTTACATGGTGGTTTATAAAATGTTAAATGTGGTTTGTGTGAATGTGTGTGGTGTTTTATGCATTTGTTGTCTCTCTCACACACATAACATGGGGATAAAGGAGCAGGTGGGCCAATGTGTGTGTTCTATATTTTATGTATTGTTGCCACATCATAAGACTGTGTGTGAAACCTCTGACCACAACAAACTCACTTGAAGTTTGTGATCATTAGATGTTTTTTGGAGTGTGTCTACCAGCTCTACATCTGTTGAATGTCCCATCATGCTTAGTAAATTGACAGGCCCCCCCACCCTACACCCCCCACCCTCCACCCTGTCTTTATCTTACTCACAAAAAAAACCTTAATTGCCCCAGAAACAGAGACCCACATCAGAGGAACCCAATGTGCAAAACCGAAACTGGGAACAATCCATTGTGATTTAGGGGAGGAAAAATAATGAAAGCATGGGACTCATAAAATGGCCACCTTTATGGTTTTTATGGGATCTGTGGAGATCACCCAAAAACTTGCAAGCACAAGAGACTCCAGTGTGGGAGATCTGAATATTTTCTTGCGGAAATTGCAGTTTTGTGTAATATTTAGAAATGGTATGAAATTTATTCTGAAATACAAGTCATTATAATTGACTGGGTACAGAGGAAATACTTATCTGTGTTTTGTTTCATACTGGTTTGTGGGTTTAATTAATGTTTCAAGAGTGGATATCATCGTCAGATCCAAGTTCTAAGTCTCAAACCTTTTATCTGACAGCTGTGAACAATTATGTTCAAATCTGATGTCAAAATGTTTTTCAGCTATTATCGGTGCACAGATCGGTGTTGTTATTGGTAACTAAAACTGAAATGATTAAAAATCATTTTCAGTCATTGAAATAAAGCTGAAATTAAATGAAATTTAAAAATATTAGGTGGAGAACTTAAAATAAATAAGTTTAAGTACTAAAATTACTAAAACTGAAATAAAAATAAATGAAAGCTATATAGAAATAAAAAAAATAATAAAATGATGAAAGCACATAAATTTACAAAAAATAAAATAAAATAGAGTAATTCAAAATATCAATAAATACTATAATATATAAATAATACTAAAATAACACAGCCCTTTTTGCAAATTTTGCATTTTCTGTGCTAATTTTGCAGAATTCTGTGAAATGGTTTGTAAGGTGTGTTGAAAGTTTCAGTACTACATTCTTATTGGTAGCTAAACTTATTCAATAAACATGCAGAGGGCAGGAGATGTGTAAAACTTTGCGAATAATATAGGCGTTCTAACTCATATAATAGGCGTTCTATGTCCTTACATTAATATTATCATTATAACATTACAGAAACATCCCGATGGATGAGGAAAGTTCTGCACAGCCCTGTTCATCCATATGCTGCCCATATACACAGCATGTGAATATACAGCACAACGTCCTCATTCCTCATTAGCTGCCATGTTTCTAACAATTCCCTGTCTTTTGTTCTCTGTTTCACCTTTTTCTTTTGCAGAGGGAGAGGAAATGAAGAGATTTAGAGCTGCAGGTGTATCTTTCTCTGACCTACAACTTTAGCCATCCAGCATGAGAATAATAGCAGAATGTCAGGTCAGTTCAAGGTAACGTAGTCAATGTCCTTCACACCTACTATGATGAACAAATATAACAAATAACTGATGTGAGAAAAAAATTAAATAGCTGATGTGTGTCTGTAGCCACAACTGATGGTTTGAGGAAATCCAGAATTTAATATGAGTGTCCTTATAATCTTCCTTTTTCCAGCTTCAAGTTACTTGCTACTTTTATTTTAGTCACAATGAAAAAAGTCACCAATCATAATTGACCATTCTTATTTTTTATGGCATATTGCAGTAATCTCTTGCAGCAACTTCTCTTCTCTGATGACGTGTTTACTGGCGTGAGGGCGGGACAGCCTGTCACTCACACGAGATCACAGCAATAGCTAACTACAACCATCCAATCAATTCCCGATGGACAAACTCAAGTCCCGCCCTACTTTTTTTTCTCTTTGAGAGAAGAAAATATAGGGAATAGGGAAGAAAAAACTATCGCAACTTCCCTTCCGACTTTAAAGCAGACATTCGTTTAAAAACTCACATTTTAGCTATGAATGTAATTTCTGTTATAGAATTAAATACCTTAATTTATTAATTAATTGAAAACTGCTATTCTATGAGTTGGAAACTCTGATTTTCTTCTGGGTTTTAGATCTACAAACTGAACAGCTTCATAATGAGGCTTTTCAATCACTTTCAATAGACCTCTGTTATACACTAAGTGACAGACGGACACCAGATGTTAGAAACCTCCATCTATGGACTTGATAATACTGTGCATATTATTAAAAATTATATTTTAATACACATTATTGGTTCTTCTTTCACTGCAAGAGGCATCTGGTGTTTAGCGGTGAAGCAGGATTGATCTTGCATGTTGACCGCATTAAATAATTCAGCTTTCTGCTCTTTGCTCACAATGAGAAACATTCAAGGGAATCTCATGTCAGTGTTTGTATTCATTTAGTCATGTTCTGTGGCACTGTGTTTGGAAATTTGATTTAAAACGCTGACGACATTGAGGAATTGACCAGGGGCGTCATGCACTTATTTATAGACATGACCATGAAAAGACATGACCAAAGACCAAATGAACAATTTTTAAACAACTAACTAAGAGTAAAATGTGTTAGTCTCATTTAGACCAATAATTTTAGCATATACATTTTATGCTTTTCATACGAGTTATTTCTTCTCAGTCGTGTTTTAAAAAAGCACCTATTTATGTTGAACTAATTTATAGTTCCCATACCATTTACAGTTTGACAGTGAACATCCAAAACTGAATATAAAACCAGGGTGTGCTTCTGTTACTGGATGCTGGCAATCAGTATCTACTCCCCAGTCATTCCCAGAGTGCACTGCCTGAACTGACCGAACCCTTGTGAGCCTCAAAGTTGCCATGGGTTCCAACAGTCACGTTTAATCTTGATCGAGCTCTCTTTGTTTGTTATTTTTTGCCAGGGACTTCCAGCCTTGCCATAGAAACCCGATCTTACGTGGTTTCTGGTCTAATACATAGTCGAATATCACTAAAATAGTTCATTGCATGATAATTACAGAGGCCGCAAATCAGAGGTCCCTGTGATGTGGACGGCTAGCCAACCTCTAAGTGGTACAGCAGATCTCCCAAATATTAAACCACTACCTTGCTTTTCCATCCTGGGCTATCTGTGTGTAGTGATGGGAAACGCAGTGGTGTATCAATGTGACTTTTGACTCTCGCCTGCTCATGAAGAAGCCAACAAACAGACCCACACTCTTCCACAGTTTAGCTCACCAAACACTCTCCATCTTCACTGATGTGGAGACGGGGATAATAATTATTAGACTTATAGAAATATAATAGTTGGTTGTATTTGTACCATGTATGTGCCAAGAAGGGGGACCAAAATGTACTGTAACCTCTAACAATCATAGAGAAGCACAGCCAACCAGTGGTTGTATTTGAACTTAATTTAACGGCTGCATGTGTCACAGATGTTGGCGGCAGTATTATACTCTGTTGAGGACAAACTGTGACAGGAAAATTAATTTCGAATCTGTTGTGAGAATTTCCAGGCTAATGTTAATAGCTTTGTTGCTATTTTGCTTCCATATTATATGTTTTTCTTTTTAAGATGCGCTGGGCATCGCTAAACGAAAGACATGAGAATCTGTTTCCTAGAGCTACAAGTTGTCCAATTGAGTAAAATAACTGAACAAATGTTTCTAGATGTGTCCACATAGTCAAGTAGAATATATAGGGTCTTATTAAAAATATATATTTTGAGCATTATTTAATATATTTATGTTAGTTATCTGTTTTTAAAGCTCAGTCATTGACCAGCTAACTTGTATACCCAGAGCTTTAAAGCATACAAAATGTATTTTGTGGTTTTCTTATTTATTCTTTCATTATGAAATGTACTTAGATTTAACAAATTTGCCTTTTTGAACCCATGTTTATAAGCAAATGCATTTGTCCAAATATTTAGTCTGTTTGTTCTGAATGAGGCATAAAATCCATTGACTAGATAACTGAGGAGATCTTACTGTATCTACAGTGAATGGCCTATTTACATTCTTTTCCGTCCACCCTGCTCTACGGTCTAACAAATCTTCTCTGTCAAGGGCGTACTTGAATGATGAAACAAAAGTAAACATCTGTTGCAGTCTGAACACTTTAACTGGATCTCACAGTAGACTGTGAAGAGACATGTTGTTTTTACTCCTTTTCGGTTGCTTGCAGCTGTTTTACTGTAAACTTACCATGCATAACATGGTGTTTTGATCTTAAATTTCTGATGTAGGTTGTGTCATAGCTTTAGACCTTTTTCTTCTGTGTAAAGAACATAAACATGCTTATATAGAAAGTTCCCGGATTTATAAAATATATTTTGATTTAAATAAATGCTTTGAGTACAGGAAAAATGGTACATTGTATCAGTTGTGTGTTCCCTGTAAATCAGACGACTTTGGACATTTGCTAAATTGCTCTATTTCTTTCATTCTAATTCTTAAAAAACAGATGAGTGATCTCAATCTCATAAATAGATGATGACGTGTCCTTTTAATAGACCCGTTTTGGGAGCCAAGTCACCCTGCGGTCCAGCAGACGGGTGAGTTATCACGTTTTCAAAATTGTTCTTGACCCAAATCCAGCACCAATTCAAGTTTCATGTTGTTTTTCAAAAGCATGCGATTCTTTTTAATGCACTTTTGATTGTTCCCACAAAATACTCAAATTTGGGTTTTCATAATTGGTTGTTGTCGTTACATATTTACATAATTAGTTGTTGTTCCATTAAGTCAGATTTGTAAATGAGTTGTGGGGATGGAAATTTGATTCATCTCAGTGACTTGAATCTTTTGAATCTGTTTAGCAAAAAGATTTGTTCAGAATCGTTCAGTGACTCATTCACTAAGGGTACGTTTACACAACAACGATGTACTAAAAACGGAAGCGTTTTTTCGTTGCGTTTTTGCGTACAGACGACAAGGTTGTCAAAATGATCTCCGTTCACATGGATCTGCGAAAACAATTAAAACACTGTATTATGCATGCCAGGCCAGTAGTTGGCGATGTCACTTTGTAAAGAAAAACTACTTGCCTATAAATTGAACACGTAATACACATGGGCATGACGTCACCGTTTTCAAAATTTGCGTTTTTGTATTTTTTTGTAGTTTTAAAGTTTTCTGTTTTTAAGGGACGGAAAATGTATGTGTTTCGGCCTTTCATTTACTTGACAACAGCGGTTTGGTTGTCTTAAAAAACGCAAACTTTTCAAAACAGGTTGCAAAGTGCAAGTTTTTGAAAACAATACCGTTATTGTCTACGTGTAAACTACAAAAATGCAAATTTGTGATTCTTTTGGCTTTTTCAATTGAATTTGTGATGAATTCATTGAATTTGTGGTGAATTTGTGGTTCTTGCGCAAGCTCAAACCAAAGTCATGCGTAACGTGAATGAACCTCATTGGTTCTCGCACATCAAGAAGGCTTGGTTGAGCTTCCGTTTACCATATCTGATGTGTGTGTTGATGAACGTTTATTTGTGAATAAAAGCCTAAATTAAATGGTAATCATATAAAGCAATCGAGTGTCTTCAAAAAATTTTGAGTAAACCGCTCAATTCATATGGATTAGTTTTACAATCTCTTTATGAACTTTTTGAAGCGTCAATGTAGTAGTTGCGTTGACTGTCAATGGAGGGACAGAAATCTCTCAGATTACATTAAAAATATCTTAATTTGTGTTCCGAAGGTGAACTAAAGTCTTACAGGTTTGAAACAACATGGTGGTAAATAAATGATGACAGAATTTTAATTTTTGTGTGAACTAACCCTTTAAGAATGGTATAAAAGCAGCTTTAAAGTCACTAGTCAGTAAGAATTTTAATCTAACAGGTGTCCATGTGCAGGATAGAGAAAACCCTCCATGTGCTGTCCAACACAAATGTTCTTCACTGTCTTTCAAGTTTTCCGGCCAAACAGATACTCTCACTGAGACCTCTTCATGGCTCACACATCCTTCCTGAAGTTCAAAGGCCAGGCACTACTGTCGGAAATGGATGAGCTGAATGATTTGGCCTCCTGCATGAACGGAAGCTGTAGCAGAATCATTTCCACCATTCTTGGGGTCGAAGGACAAACATCTTTATCACCGAGGCACAACAATCTCCATAACAATAAACAGGAAGCAGGTGAGATATCCATTTGCGTATTTTCTGGCACTTGACCTTCCCATCTTTCCTTTTTTGGTCATTCGTCATTTAACTTGCCAAAATCTGAGAGAATGGCTGAGGTGAAGGATGACTTTAGCAATGCTGATTGCTTTTTCAGTAGATCCTAAAATCTCATTTATATGCATAATGGCAAGAATAGGCTCATAAAAGGGGGGAAATAAGGGCCCATGGATATGACCCCTGCGTGTGACCTTGCAGGACCTTGTAGAGTCTGGATCTGCTTCTTACAGAGTTCTGTTTCACTCTTGGACTGATAAGAAACGATTAATGCTGATAAGAAAACAGCAACACAATACTGGAAGGGTGAACTTTTAGTGTATGATGCCAAAACTGCATAGAGTCTTTGTGTTCGCCATACACACATCCACTTATTTGCTCACACACAATCACTGATAAATCATGCCACGCCATCAACACACATTTCTCATACACACACTACTGTACATGCACAAACATACACTAATATGCTAGTTCTAGCGTAATGTTGGGTGACTAGGCACAATGCAGAGGAAAGGCCAAGTGTTGTCCAGAGTTTCTTTCTTTCCCACGATGCTTTTCACAGTCAGGGCACCACAAGGAAGGAAGCTGACGGTGAGGTTTGTCGCCTTGGCAGAGGCGGCCATGTTGCTCTCCCCATGCACACTGTTGGACATAAAATAACTCATAGGAAGTTCTCAGGATTTTGCACTTCCTGTTTTCAAAAAGGCCATTTTGACATACAATACAGGGCAGTACAGTGATTTCAAAGACTTGCTTATGAAAAGCTTCACTAATCTAACACTGTTACACTAGTCTTTCAATATTATGATTCCATTATATGTATACACTACCATTCAAAAGTTTTTGAAAGAAATTTTATAAAGCAAAGATGCATTAAATTGATACAAAGTAAAAACTTAATTTTAAAGACTTAACATTATTACAAAAAAATCTGTTTCAAATAAAGTTTTTTGTTACTTTCTATTCATCAAAGAATCCTAAAAAGTATAAAAGTTTTTTCAACACTGATAATAATAAGAAATGTTTCTTAAGCACCAAATCAGCATATTAGAATAATTTCGTAAGGACACTGAAGACTTCAGCTTTGCCATCACAGGAATAAATGTCATTTTAAAATATATTAAAATAGAAACAGTTGTTTTTTAAAAATTGTAATAATATTTCACAATACAGAGAGAGAGAGAGAGAGAGAGAGAGAGAGAGAGATGTACATAATGTAGAAATTATATAATACTTAACAATAAAACCAATGTTTCTGAAGTTAAACTTTAGCCACATGTGAAAAATCTCACATCATTCAACCCTCAAACCAAAAATACCATAAAATATGAGTGTATACTCACAACCATATATAGCAGTTAACTACTTATCCATCAACATTTCTGCACAGGAGTCAGAAACGGATACAAATGAAATCCAAAGTCAATGCACAAATATCCGCAGTGTAGTGTATTTTGGACTGACAGAATCTCCCATGAGTTTCTTTTCAAGAGATCTGTGATTTTAAAGCTGCTGCTTAATAAAATATGTCATTATCTGCACAATGGAACAAATATCCTTACTTTTTTTTTTCAACCCGAATTAATCTGATCGACATTGTACACATCTACAAAAAGCCTACTGAATAACGTTTAACTGCTATTGAATAACACAGTAAAATTTAACACAGAATCACAACAATTTGCACTGGAAAGGCTGGAAAGCTGTTATCGGAACTCAGACGTTTTTCACTTTGAGATGATTTTATTAGCCTATTCGAGTTGACAGATAAGACACAAATGTTTTCCTGATTTCCTGCCTGACATATAGGCATGAATTTTTCAAGATGTTGTGTTGAAATAAATCTTTCAGGATTTGATGAAAAACAACTGTCAAAGGCTGAATTTATTGAACTTGTCAAAAACTCTGAAACTGGTGAAATTCCAAGGTTTCTGAAACACTCTAAATGTGCATATTAAATCCATTAATAGATTATGAGAAGTAAATGATTACACGTGTGGTATGGCTACAGTAAAAGCCTTGAGTATGCTATATTTTGCCTGACAAAAATAAACTTATACTCTGACTTCAGCTTAATGGTGCATTAAATTCCTCCTGGGAAGTTTGTATTCATGAGTTGGGATGTCATAATTACAATTTCAGGTGCGTTCAAGTCACTTTGGTAGGAGCAAGACAGCGATGTACCATTTCTCTACTACTTCTACTCTGCTTCTACAAAATGATGAATACAGAATGTGCATCAGGTTTTTATTCAATTTATGAAGTTTCTGTAAATTGAACTGTTATATATTGTACAACACTATGGTGTTTTGTACATGTAACTTAGGGGCCGCTTACACTACACTGTTTTCAACTAAAAATCGGAAGCTTTTTATGCATTTTGGCCATTCATTTACACTTTTGAAAGTTGAAAGGGTTTCAAAGTGCAAGTTTTTGAAAAAGACACCGTTCCATGCCATGCAAACTACAAAAATACAATTTGTGTAACTGGTGACATCATGTGCATGCCTATTTTGTGTTCAGTCTATAGGTGCGCAATGTTTCTTTACAAGTAACATCGCCACCTACTGGCCTGGCATGCATAATACAGCATTTTCAATCATTTTCACTGGCTTAAAGAAAAGGTGCGTTCATGCCACCTCGTAATTCCTGTAATTCTAGCTTGAAAAATGTGTTTACGTCCTCATAGAGCTCGTAATTACAGCTTGTAGGATGGGAGTTTTCTGAAAGCTCCCACGTGTACCACGTGGCCGCTGTACCACCTGATCGCTGTAGTTTCATTTATTAGGCGTTGATAGTGGTGCCATAGAAACGCATAATTCCCAGTCCGAGGACGTGAACAGCTCCGTATATATTGTCACGTGTTGCCATCTCAAGATTCTGATAAATACGAGGTGGCGTCAACGCAGCAAATGTTCAGAGTTTCCCACGTTTACAATTACAACCTTGGTCATGTGCGTTCAACTCGTAAATACAATCTCTCTGACATGACTTGAACGCACCATAACTTAAAAGGTTAGATCACCCAAAAATGGAAATTCTGTCATTAATTACTCACCCTCATGTCGTTCCAAACCTGTAAGACTTTCGTTCATCTTCGGAACACAAATGAAGATCTTTTTAATGAAATCTGAGAGCTTTCTGTCCCTCCATAGACAGCTAAGCAACTACCACTTTGACGCTTCAAAAAGTTCATAAAAAGATCGTAAAACTAATTCATATGAATTGAGTGGTTTAGTCCAAATTTTCTGAAGAGACTCCATTGCTTTACTGTATATGATGAACAGATTTAATTTAGGCTTTTAGTCTTATGGGTTTGGAACGACATGCAGGTGATTAATGACAGAATTTTCATTTTTGGGTGAACTAACCCTTTAATGGACTCTCATTGTCTTTATAGTCCAAAATCTGAACACTGTAGAGAATAACTGTAAAGGCAGCTATGACATTGTGAAAAAAGACATAATTTCCTCTCCTAACATTATGGAGGGTGACCTCATCCTTTATGTTTTAGGGAAGAAAGTGTGAACTAGAATTGTAGCAGACTTTTGGCTGGAGAGGTAATGTTGATTGAAAGAATAAGGAAATTATTCAGAGTTTGAATAAATATTTCCATAAAAACATACCGTTACTAAAATGTTTTCCTATGTAAAATGTATAAATGTCCACAATTTCAAGTATGACACACATCAGAAATGGCTCTGTCCAAGCCAGTGAAAAGTCTGTTAGGACAGCCAAACTCAGCCTTGTGTGAATGGCGCTGGCACCTTAGACAGAAACCCTTATTAACTCTAAATGAGCCATGACAAAATGACCTCACAGTGATTGGACTCACCATAGCTGGGACATTAAGCTCAAAGATTAAGATGACTTGAGCAGAAGACTTTCACAAAGTTTCAGGTACTCGTGTCCCATTTCTCCAAAAGATAACAACAGCACTGGTTGTAAATCAGCAATGGAAAAACTTCAAACGCAACATACAATACAGCTCCATATGCGTAGGTTTAACTCTGCAAGATTACATTTAAATTGAGTTTTTGTTTTAGTATGGCTGGGAATTTGCATGAGCCTCTCTATTAGCTAAATTGGATTGCATCTAGACATAAAATCAGAGAAATAGTGAGGCTGATATGTGAAGGTTATGAACAGAAGCCAAGTGTATATCCTAAACCTTGTGGGGAGCCTCTCCCCAAACGCTCGCACACGAGAAACGCAACGTCACCATCTGCTAACACTTAGGTGCGTGTATCATGAGTTCTGTGGTAAAGTCTTTTTACAACAGAATGGCACAGCAAAGAAATTTACATATAAGATGACTGAATGCTGATTTCACCTCATGGTTTATAAAGGACCTAAATATTTATGCCCAATATTCAGAATATAACTCTGGAGAAAATGGAGAACAATGAATGTGATATTTACAGTAAGACTAACACAAATTGTACCTTTTACATTCAAAGGTTTGAGTTGTTTAACACGGAAAGACTGTGTTCTCTTTTGCAGGTTTGTATTCAGGCAGCAACCCATCTCTCTACTTAACGCTTGGGTGCAGTTGGAGGGGGGTTGACCTGAAACCCAGGTTGATAAATGACCTTGCTGTCAGACTGATTCTCCTGGTGCTGCTGTGCACTTAGACTCCATCGGTCTGCGGGGTGTACACCCACGCTCCCTATACTACAAATAATGCCCAGCAAGGACTAGTAGACATTTTTTGATGTCCACTCACAGACATTAAATAATATGCAATGCAAATTTATTCAAAATCATTAAAAATCTCTACAACTACTATCAATGAATTCTAGGCTTTCACATTCCCAACCTTTTTTTTGTATGCCCAAAGCCCCAAACCTCCAATTAATATTATAATGTTCATAATTTAGCATCTTCAGTAATATTATTAAAATGCCCATTTTTATACATTGATTGCACATATACAGCCATATCGCAAGGCTACTTGTGTGATATTGCTCATATATATATAATAAGGTACGAGAGGCTGTGCTGTGTAGTGAATAAGTCACGGCTGAGGGGCGTTGTTAGGAGTGCCGCAAAGCAGAGTGCCTGCAACCCCTTCAGCCGTGACTTATTCACGATACAGCACTAGCCTCGAGTACCATATTGCTTTTATAAAACGGTTACCACACAATACAAATATTAAAGCCAAAAATATGTATCAATGCAACTTTCATGAAGTAAACTTTCATTAAAGCCTTCCTTCCGCCGGAAAAAATAGTCCCTGACCGTGAACAGCAACAGAAGTTATATTATTATGTCATTAGATGGCGGCAAAGACTGTCTTTATGAGTGTGTCAGTCAGTAGCGAAGACTTTTACATTGAAAAGACTGAATTGTTGTTAACACGGAATAAGACGCAACTGACAAATGCTTTGACTAGCGCTGTCAGTCATGGGAAAACCCCTTAACTGTTAAAAGGACAGAATAATACATCGGACATTTAAACAGAATTTTTATTATGAACATAGGACTGACCTGAAGGAAAATGCTAAATCTGAATGCAGGTAATAAACTCGCTCATTTGATCTTTTTCTCACAATACTCTTCTACATAATACAGTAAGCTTCAATGAACAATATCAATTGAGAACATACAGTTTACGTTGCTAAGAGTGGTTGCTAGTGATACACAGAACCGTTGAGTGAAGCGGTCATAGCCGTGTTTTATCGTGAATAAAACACAACTATTGACCAATCAGAATCAAGGACAGGAACTAGCCGTTTTATATATATATATGTATGAGCAATATCACACAAGTAGCCTTGGCGTATCACTGCCCGAGATGAAGCTAGTCTCAGCGAGTACACGAGCACTGAACGGCAGCTGACGGCCTGGAGCTCGCATCTCCGAAAACATCTAAACAAAGTGTAAAACAGGCGCTATGATTAAATATGAGTCACATATTTCAGGTCTAAACAACTACATTATCGCAGAAAAAACTCTTAAAACTACAGTTCGTGGTACAACAAGTGTAGTATTTATAAAAAATATGATGGATTTTCTCGGCCACCATGACAGACGCTTCCAGCGGAGTGATACAAACAGTGAAAAGGTAGGAGTGCTGTTTTCACTAGAATATCAAACGGCTCTCAGCCAATCACATTCGAGAACCAGAAAGAATGGTCATATAATATATATATATATATATATATATATATATATATATATAATCAGGACTTGACATTAACTTTTTTGCTCACCAGCCACTGTGGCTAGTGGTTTTCCAAAGTTAGCCACTCAGCATTTTCACTGGCCACAATTTTGCTGTTGGGAAATTACATTTTATATGATTAAAGTTGACTTTGGCATGCTAAAATTACTTGATTTTGAGTCATTTTACTTGATTAGCTAGATTTAAAACCCTTTCAAACTTTCAAATGCAGATTGACCACCTAAATCAAGACTAGGCCTACATGGTATATCAGCTGGTATGTATGGGTGGGCAAGGGGTGGGTAATATGACCATAATATGATAAATTTTATAATTGTATAAGTTATTTTTGTTATAAAAAGAACAAAGAAGCAAATTAGCAAATTACAAATACAATGGTAAATTAAATAGCCTAAACTCTTTTTTTCAGATACAGTAGGTTTATTTAACATTTATTTAACATCTTTTTTTGTTTGATTAACATTAATGACAGACGGGTATTTAATTGGGCTGCTGAATGCATACGTAATATACTGACATATCCAGTTTTTTACCCACCTGTTTACGTACACTTCAGCCATAACCGACTGTATTCACGCGAGATACTCCACACGATAGACATTTTGACATCTGTGTGTGCGTGTATTTGACTATTCAGGCGCAAGAACTGATTGCGCGCGCGACAGAGAGAGAGAGAGAAAGAGAGCGCTTCTGTTATGTGTCATTTAGCGCGATTCCGCCGATCCCGCCTTCACTAACAGCAAGTTAATCGATAACGAATTGTGATCGGATTGTAATTTTGTGCTACGACGAGCTTGGCTACCTTTGATTAGGCTGTAGGCTGAAATTATATTCAACCCGCCAAAGTGGCTAGTGGGAGTGGCTGTCTTACCCGCCACAGCTGAAATCTACCCGCATTTGGCGGGTTGGCGGGTGTTAATGTCAAGCCCTGCATATAATACATAGGCTATAGTTAAAAAATATAATGATTTATAGCTAGCTACCAATGAATAATTAAATAACTATTAAGTTGTATAAATTATACATTTTAAGTATTTTATAGCCTATACAATTTAAAAATATTTAATATACATATATAATTTATATTTACAAAGGCATGTATGCAAATACAGCCTATATGCAAAAACATAAGTTACATAGGTACACCATGAAACTACATTGGAAGAAGGTCTTGAATCTGGTTCTTTGTCTTGAAACCACTTCTCCAAGGTAGAGCATGGTGGCACTACAGTCTACAGGAACTAGTCTTTTCCTCACAGTCCTCTTTTTTTTCCAGTGCTCCCCCTTTTGTACCGCTCCCCACGTGTCGAATATATTAGCAACCCAAATTAGGAGAGGCCGGGCCTGATGTGGGTGTCGCATTTCACTCGCGGAGGTGCGGTGTATCCACAGAGCGTCCAGTCCATGCAGCATTGGATGCTGAGGTGACCGTTATACGGAGGTGCGCGTTACTATTAAGACAGAGGCGATCGTACGATATTCTGATCCCGTTTGGTGAATGGAATAGTGAATGCGGACCCGCTCACACCTGAGAGGCTAGGCTATTATTTGCCGGTGAAAGCAAGGAGTATCTGCTTGAGAATTTAATCTCTTTCCCATGGATTTAATGCTGATGTATTCATCTTAAAAACGATCCGTTTGCGGCTGGGAACGGGCTGGATACATCTGCATACAAATTGGATTTGAGTGAGACAACGGATGCTCACAGACAGCGGCGGAGCTCGTTCAGATGAATGTAAGAAGCAATGTCGTTATCCTATCTTTCACTATGACTCAAGACAGTCTTTTTAACACTAATTCTGACACCTCAAGCGTTTGCTCAAGAGAAAACGTTGGGGTGCTGCACGATTTAGCCACATTTTTATTGATCATTTCACTCATTTACATATCTGTGTGAGCAAAACCAATCGCTTCTTTGTGTTTGCAAGAGTGTGGCTTCATTCATTCTCTTTTACCCCGATGAAGTGACTGTATTCGTCCGCGTATTTCATGTCAGCTGGTTAAAGCATTCGGCTTGGATGAGTTAAGCAGGAAAAATGTTTCCTAAATGGACCGACACGTAACTCATAAGATATCGCCTCTAGGAACAATTTAAGAAGCTAACCCAAATCAGTAAAATGATCTAGACGTAGGCTACTTAATGTTTAGTTAATTAACGAGTTGAGAATTCATGTTCTGTTCAGGCGTATTCCCGCAGGCAGGGTGCAATAGGGGGTGGGTAGTTTTGTGGTTATGCTAGTGGCTGTGGGGTCTTACTGTACCTGTTAAAAGTATATTCGACAGACATGAAGGTTATATTTTTACATAGCCTACTCCACAAGGAAGGTGTCAGTGGCTTTTCAAACAACTTTTCATTAACAACAGAAATCGTGTTTCCATCAGCAAAAATGACATCAACAAAGGTGTTGATAAATAGTACAGTAGGCGTTTTTGCTGCAAAACAATTAGGCCTGCTGTAATTAATCACTTTAACATATCGCAGGCTATATAGGCTATAGCCTAAAATAAACAATTGTTAAGTATTGAATTTGCGCGAGTCAAACTTCAAAATATTGAGCTTCAAAAGCTATAGCAATTAGGCTACTTAAAAATAGTTGACTCTGAAAGTCACTTCCTAATTCACACTCTGTCCGCAGGTGTTTCAACTAACGTCCACGTAAAAAGATGTTTTCTGATTGTATACTGCGTTCTTACCTTTACTCAACCAAGTATACGGTCCTGGATCCTACACTGAGCCACTATCTATTCCTCGCACGTAAACCGAACCGTTCTCAGTAAATGAACAAGCGGAGATCGGTTTCTTCTTGAGCGGCGAGGCGTGCATTCTCCGACTCCCATTTTTTAACAAGAGACATATGTTTGAGTTTTTGTAGGATTACCAGTTTTTTTGCTCTCTTTCATCGTCGACTGCGGCTACCGGACGCGTAGCTATAGTATGTGCCTGCACGCAACGTATCTGCACGCACCTCACGGCATCAGAGCATGCCTATTATTTAGGTCCCTCATTCAAACTACACAGGCTGTAATTAAGTATCATGAGCGTGAAGTTAAAAGAGAAGAGAGCAGTTCGCTCACTCATGTGTGAAAGGCTGTAACAGTGGTGGAACTGACAGAAGTAGCACTGAGGGGTTGTGTGCACTCCACAAGTACAGGGAAGTAGATGCTATGTGACTGCAGATGTGTATATGTGTAAGAACTTGCCAGTTTTGCTATGGGACCTCACTGTTGAGTTCTGTGGTGATTGCTTCAAGACTGCACTGCTTTAAATCCCTCCATTTATGCAGCGCTTAAAGAGTGATGAGAGAGAATACAGAACTGGGACTTTTCATCATCATACATAATACAGTGATACAAACAGTGAAAATTCCCAGTTCTGTATTCTGTCTCATCACTCTTTTTATGTATATGTATATGCATTAGTGGTGGGGATTTTTCAGTGACCTTTCTGGAGATTATATCGGTAGGCCTGTAGGTGGCAGCAAGCATTTTTTTTCTAATATTATGAGTGAGTACATGAATTATTCACTGAACTGATTCGTTAACCAAACGCTACTATGTGTGTTGCTTGTTGCAACAGTAAGGCCCAGTTTCACTAGTGCGTTTTCGTTTTAAAACGCATAACTTTTGCTACGGTTACGCCTGTCGTCTACACTATGCCGGCATTTTCGAACCTCGAAAATGGAGACTTTTGAAAACGCCGGAGTTGCGTTTCAGTGTAAACTTTGCGTATCCTTGACAATCGTGTAAACAATAACACGGAGACTGAACTGCAATCTTTGCTGGCTTTGTCATTTTTAGCAGCCATTGTGCAGTTAAACTGCATTTTTTTTTTAATACTGCAGCTGCCTACATGCACAAGAGGCACTTGTACGTCATGTGACATGCGTTTTCGGTCATGTAGTGTAGACGGACATCGTTTCTGAAACGCTGTGGAAATGCCAGTGTAGACAAGGATCATTTCATTTTAAAACGCCATTTTAAAACGAAACGCACTAGTGTAAATAGGGCCTAAATCCTGCTTTAGCGGAACAAAAATTAGGCTATCTAAGGCCACATCCACACGAAGCCAGAGCTTTCCCTATCCAATCTTTTTTTCCCCTCATCTCAAGAAATATCTGCGTACACACAAAACCACTGAAACCGACTCAAATTGATCTAGTATACATGCCAGATCAGTATGTGGTGCTGTAATTCTGCCACAGAGATACACTAAAAATGGAGAATAAGACTTGGAGCATGCACATAAACCTTGCGCGCTGTATACAAACTTTAGAAACTTAAAAATAAAGCTTTACTTTGGTACAAACAGTGATGCACATTACTGACAGCGCTTATAATTTTAAAACATCTCTGTAGTGTACACGGAGAGCTCGGCGATGGTCACTGGAAGTCTGTCTTTAATAGTAAAGCATTAGAATTTCATAATTGCTGTTCTTGCACAACGCTCTTTGCAAATGTTGGAAAAGTACAGTTATGAGCTTGGTTATTCTTACGTTTGTTTGGCAGTTTGAGAAGCAGATTTAATGAGCAACATTGCAGACACAATTTCTTAGTAATCTCTCAAAATCTTAGTACATAATTTGCCATAATAAGTAGGCTAAGTGATCTGATATCTGTGATTCCTGTCTTTTACAAATCACAGGTTTGGTTGAAATATACTTAAAAATGATCCAGGTCTATTTTTAATATCTTAATAAAATTTTTTATCAGTACCAAATAAAGTACAAAAGTGACCATGACTGTTCTGGAACCTCTTTTCCTGCATCAGATCATAGCTGATGTCAGGAGCGCAGGGCACATGTGCTGCCTCAGCGTGAGACACGTTATAAGGCAGTAAAAGAAAGACATACCCAGTGAGGGGGAATCTGTTCATACTGTTGCCCATCAACACTTGGAAACTGATCAGAGGCAACACATGGGGGGAGAGGAGCTGCTTGATTTAATTAGAATAAGCCAAGAGAATAGGGTGTGTGTTTCAGTAGGAGGGGATTTTAAAACAACACATGACCACTTATTGCTTGAGGATCATTTGTGCAGCTTATGTACTTTGTATTTCGTTGAATGATTGCTATTTAATATGAATGTGTATTTGCCACCCTTTTTTTTCAAAGACATTGAAACTCTAAGATTAGAAGTAAGGTCTGAACTCTTTGTTGGTCTAAGGGAAACCACGATTAATCTGTTTCCTGCAAACACCGCAGTCGGAAAGGGGAGAAATAGCCCCTTTGCTGAGTGATTTCCCTGTCTAGATGTAAGATCTCAAGGGTGTATATCCATTTCTCTTTCCTTATGCTCTTAATTGAAGCCTTATAATCATCCAAGAGTTGTTCTTTGGAGGAAACTGTTTGTGTGTGATTTTATGCACTTGCCATATCTAAAAAAACCCAACAAAACAAAACAAAAAAACAAAGTATGAAAACATTTAATTTTTGAAGTTATTCTTGGATGTGCCACAGAATGACTCTCCCTCCTCCCTCCATTGAATTGATGACAAATATTCAACCTTGGCTCGTTGGAAATACACGCCTCTACCTACATTTTTTGCAAAATTCTAAAACATACGTGTACATATAGTTCACTGCAGTTTCCAGCTGAAATGAACTCTAGTCTAGAGGAAGTAAAACGCCAATAACTTTTATTCGTTTTCACACCAATTATGATTACAAGGGCAGATTATCAACTAATAAAGACTTATTTTCATGCAGTTCCTTGCACAATATGGCTACATTCCAACTGCAGGTAAATGTGGCCCAAATCTGATTTTTTGGTCTTATGTGACTCAGATCTGTTTTTCTCATAACAGTGTGAACAGCACAAACTACATAGAACCTGATCTTATCAATTCCGAATTGGACCACTTCCATATGTGGTCCTAATTCCGATACAGATCAGATGTTTTACAATGCAACCTTAGTCTGAACAGTAAAATCAGAATTCATGACACTTTTACGTCACTTTAGATCAACATTCATCACAATTCTGCGCTCATGGGAGTCACTTCAAAGATTTTACATACCCAAAGTTATCAAGACAGTTGCGAAAGGTAGTCAGTGGAAGGACAGTGATGTGTCAGAACTCATAAGTATTACAGTGACAGCTCTATATACAAGCAAAACATGAGGGCTTGTATCATAAATGTTTAAAAACTGCTCTTTTTTCACAGCCTCTGTTTTTTATATTGCCTGCGCATAAATTCACACTATAAATAAACGCGAAATTGTTTATTTTAATGTCATCCGTGTTTACTTCCGTATGATAGTGTGCTGTGTGATGTTTTTTTTTATCATTCTTTTGCGCATGTGGGTCAGTCCAGGACCATGATTGGTTCACACTGGATTCTGATATTGGCCTCATTTAAAACAACTATGTGAACAGCTATACAAAAAAAAAAAAAAAAAAGCAGTGTGAACGTAGCCAATGTTAAGACCTCTAAACGCTTAGTGCATGATTTGTAAACTAATACAGTTTGATGTTTGCATCACATAACCAGCTCCATTTGTATGGCTTTTCTGACTTAGTAAACTTGCTCAGTAGCTCACCTGGTACAACAATGCACTTGCGATGTGGTCAGTTACAAGTCCCATGAGAAAGGAGTCACGATTAAAAAGACTTGTAGAAGCAAGTTAAAATGGCATGGTTACTTCAGTAGATTTGTTTTTATCTCACTTTTGCTTTTAGTTAACCCTATCGGTTTGATTTAGTGTAGGTGTTAAGTTATTTTCAAATGTGATTAAGCATTAACCTTTTAGCAGTACTCACCATGCCTTTAATTTCCAAACTGCCACAATGTGTACAACAACCAACATAATAAAATGTTGCCAGATTCACATTCATCTGTTTAAAATGAAACTGAACATGCTTTTTAGTGTCACTCACTGGACATTTCCCTTGTGTGAAAGTGAAATGAGCCTGGGGAGATATAAAAACAAGACCTTTTTTTCTTTTATATTTACTTGCTGTTCTTACACTCCAAGATAGGTAACAAAAACTATCTAAAACACTTCGTGTCTGCTAAATGTTCTGTTTTTAATTAGCTTACCTAATGGTTTCTATTGTTGGATTTTGGAATAGGCTCCCTGGCACTTTGGTTAGAGCCAAGCCATTATATCTAAGTGCTCCAGCGGCTTTTCTCCTGGGAAAGGTTTCTTTTTTCCATCTATGAAGCATGTTCTTGCTAAGTCATTTGACCAAGTGGTGATCCACACTTCTTGAGTGAGGTTGCTATATACCCTTTCAGTGTAAAGTGCAACTATTCGTCTTTGCTCTTATTTGTGTGCTTTATATTTAAATACTGATAATAAGCCAAACCAAGCTAGTGAGATACACAGAGGCACTCAAAAGGCTCTGTATGCTTTGGTCTGCTCTCACCTGAGCTGCTCATTTACTCAGCAATAATGTCATTGAATCATTGAGAGCTTCATTCACAATCCTCCAATGGAGTGTTCAATGCTGTCTAAAAGCCCTTGACAGCATATTTATTCAGAGTAGCAAACTTCAGCATGGTGGCACTGTGGCTTTGTGCTGTGTTTTACTTCTCATGGCCAGTAATGGTAGTTGTTCTCAAGCATCAGCACTGTCAAATGGACTGGAAACATGCATGTTTGTAGATAAGGTCCGAATTTGGACAAGTCAGTGTGCAATTCTACTGAGGCACAGTTCCTTTTCCTTAATAGAAAGGTACCACGGTGCCGGTGGTGGTTGCTCTGGGTGTTGGCCCTCTGTAATTCTAATTTAGACAAACATCTGTTCTATACATTTTAGCATTAACTACCCCATTAACGTCTAAGAAGAAAAATATTTTGGTAGTTTGTATTGGTCACATAATTTCATATGAAATTGACACATTTTTATTATGTCATTAAATCTAGTATTAAAATATTCCATCCAAGTATACAGAATATTTTAAAAATGAATGATTTTTTTTTATTCTGCATTTCTTTTTTCTATCTGCATTAATTAAAAAAAAATATTTAATTTTTTTTAATTATTCACAAATGTTAAACATTTAATTACAGTTTGATGTGTAATTTATTTTAAATATTCAAATATGTATTTATTCATCAATATTTAGTTTTATTTAATATTTAATTTAATTTTATGTGAATGTAAAATGTTCTGTGGCGATACATACTGTATACAGTACTGTGTTACAGTGATTTAACTAATATGTGTCTAAATGTTAAACCAGTTAAAAAGCAAAGCATTTTTTTGGTTTTTCAGTGATTTTAACATCTGAAGCAATTAGATGTCAGAGATGTTTTATCACAAGTAGTCTAATACCCAGTTTAGTGTGTATAGTGAGACAGTGTGCTGTATGTAACCTGGGAGACATGGGAACCTGAGATGTGGCATCTCAATGTTCAACATTTGTTAAACAGTACGTCACTGCTTATTAATAATTCAGGGAACTTGTCTCTCTCACAGTCTCTCTTTTCCTGTTACATCCCATTCCTCGAGAAAGAGCATGCTGTACACCCGATCCCGATCATAACAGGGAGACCGCAGGTTGTTTTTTTCATTCACTGCAGCTTTCTCTTTCTTAGAGCACACAGTGTGCTTGGCAGGCAAAATAATGTTAATCTGATTACTTTTTTATTTAAACATGGCAAATCACTCAGGGAAAAGGTAAATAACAATTTAATGTTAATTTTTTTTTTTTTACTTGTGACATATATCCCAGTGAAACAGCTTTTTTGTCGTCAGTTGTGGAGGACATATAGCCCCACCCTCCGCTGAGACATACGTTATGAAGAGAACAGATGGCCCGGATAAATCATTTATAATAAACTTTCTGTAAAAATTAGAATTGTCAATTTTGATTACATGGTCACTTTAAGACAAGTTGGACTTTTAAAAAAACCTGGGTGCGTTTCCCAAAGCCAACTATGGTCGCAAGTTCCGTCGTTAAAAACACAATTCAACGGAACTTGCAACCATATTGGCTAACAATGCTTTTGGGAAACCCCTGTTTTGGTGTACGACGATGTGCTTTGTTTTTGGTTGGTGAATATGAAGGTTTGAACATGCGAACATGCAGAGTAGTCTTAGAGTGTATGACCTGACCTGTGTATGTCTATCATCTGGAAATTCTTCTTGACGGTTGACCTTTTTTTTATATAGTACATGTATTTTATTATAAACCTATGCATTTGTTTTATATGAATTTAATATATATTATTATTTATATATTATTAAAATCCATCCATCCATCCAAATTTTGTTACTCTAACAATAATAAGTAATAGTTATATTAAATAATGTTTTATCTCATATATATTATTGTAATTATTGTAATATGTAATTACACTGCATAAAAATACTATATTATAAAAAAAAAAAAAAAAACGTGAAAAATTGAGTATGAAAACTGCGTAGCTTTCACTGATGATGAAGGAAACCTGTGTTTCTGGGGTGGCTAGCATGAGAAATGTCTCACCTGAACTTGTGGGGTCACTGCTTTAGCCCAAACCTTGTTTTTTCTGGACTTGCCTCTGATTGGAGAAGGAAATTTGGAAACATTTCTTCCTTGCTTTTTTGCCACAACTCCATATTTCCAGTTACTTTCTCAGGAAACCACATATCCTATTAAACCTGTGCCACAGAGAGACCATAAAAAACCAAACTAGTGTGTGCTTGTGTGGAGAGAAATGTCCAGAAAGCTATATTACACCAGTTCCTTAGGATTACGTCATTGTTGTCCAAACTGGGGGACAAACTTTTCATTCACTCACCTGATGATGGAGGTTGTTTTTAGTCATGAGATCTTTCCTCAGCCCATGTTTGTGTGTTAACTGAGAGATTTATGTTTTCTTGGGGCTGGTAAACCTCCCTTGAACCAATGGCAAATTCTCTATAAGAGATTTAGAGTTGGCATTGGTTTCAACCTTGAACTCACTCTTGATGTCTTAAGCTGTTTTGTTTAAGTGCATTGAGGGTCTTTACACGCTGAAGAAATTAGTAGTAATTGCCCTCAGAAGTGTAATCTCGGCCTTTAGTCAAACACGGTACAGATGACAGCTAAAAAGCGTGTGTTGGCTACCATGAGCTCAGTGAGTGAGTCACTGGTAAAGCACGCTGATAAGGGTTTTTATTGGACCTCATATCTTTAGAGTTTTGTAAATGTACTGTATGAATGGCTATCTTTGAGAATTGAGTTTTCTTTGAGATATAGAGCGTTACAAGTCTAGTGCAGTTTCATACCAGGCACACAAATAGTCTCAATCAGTGGATCTCAACTGATTTTGGTTTAGGATTTTACATTGGACATTTTATGACCAAATATTTAAAGCTTTTCTCCTCCCATTGTATTGATTATATATATATATTAAACAGATTAAATTGAGCATTTTTGCATTTAGCATTGTTTTTTCCTCCTCCCAGTTAGTCCAATAAGGAAATAAGTTTTCGTCCAAAGTAACCCCTGTATTTATTTAACTGAATTACTTGGACTTTGTTGCAATATTATAAAGCATTAGCATCTTTAAATATTCCTTGCATTTTATTTAAAGGATGCTCAGTGACCTGATCCTTCTTTGCTCATCTGTCACCTGCTTCCTCAGAATTAGCGTAGCTCAACTGCCATAAAAACCAACTAAGCCATTCTCGTATCAGTTGGGATCTTTTACTAAGACCCGCCTGCCACCTTCACCGTTAAACCAACCAACTCCAGCCTCTTGACGACAGCTGGACGGCTAAAAGCAGAAAACCCAAGGAGGTCTGGCACTGTGGTTGTCTAAATACTGAAAACTGAGCGGGAGTGAATTCCATACCCATTTAGCCTGCGGAAACTGTGGCAACTGCTCATCCGTATTCAGTCATTTCAGACCCATCATAAGCATGGGTTTTGGTGAAAGATTTCTCATTCGTCCCTCAAATAGAGCCAAGTTTCTTAAACTGATATATCCTACCCTGCAATGGTTTCTGCATCATTTTCATAGTGCAACATGAATGTAATCACTCACAGTTTGAGTGTTCTAATGCTTCTAACAAAAGTAATTAGGCTATCAAATTAGTTTTAAGATGTAAGTTTGAATGTCTTGAGGAAGATTCTCAAATCTCTGCGGTCTAACATGGCGGTAAGCTTTGGCTCTCTGCTTCTGCAGAAACGTTGAATAGGACAGCCGGCACCCCACAGGTTTTCCTCAGACGCCTATGTCAATCACTCAGTCTGGCCTCTGTTTATTCGGAGAGATCGTGATGGAGAAACCGTCAGCTCCACCGGCCCCCTCGACAACCTTTTTATGCTATGTATTTTAATAAGCCGTTAAATATAAGAATGAGACACATTGTGTGGCAATGCATTGTGGGCCTCCATGATCTCAGAATCTGTTTAAATTGGCTCAAAGTGGCCCCCAAGTGCCCCACAATCTCTGCTACTTTCATTAGACTGAACATTGGGCCCACCACACTTCACACAAATACCTATAAGGGGGTCTCCTGATCCTAGAATTGTAGGTTTGAGGTTTTAACCCCAGGTACAACAGTTTTTTGTCTTATAATGATCACTTAAATTGTTTCGATTTAATCTGTGGGACTCAAACAAGATTTTTGTTTCAGATCACTCATGTGATACAAACTGATGGTCATTGCTGTCTTTGTCCTAGATGTCCTTGGACATGTGATTTGTGTGTTAGTTATACATGTCAGGCTAAGACCGTATCAGAAATCACATGTTAGTGAAGGTCTCGGATAGTTGATTAGGACAGACCGCATGGAGCCCTGCCAGTCAACTGTGTTTGTGAGGTTAATTGTTTGTAAATGCCTACCATTTGAAGCACAAAACCACTCGGATGTGTCATACACATAGGAAAAATGGTTCAGACAGTAGACATCTGTCTGTGTAGTGATAATATTTGTGATAAACAAAGGTAAAAAGCATTACTTTTAAATCTTCTACCTCTTTCATAAACCTTTTGACTCATTGTTGCCACTAGAGGGAGTCTGCTCGAAAAGCTGTGTATTGAAAGAAAACATTCATGTGGTTTTATCTGGAGGGCTTCTTCCTTGTTAAAAAATGACACTGAAGTCCAGATTCAATATTTCTTTTCGTCCTTCAGTGAGTTCTGTGCATCTCACTGGAGAACTCTTAAACAGAACTGACAAGGACAAATTGCATTTGTAATCCACTTATGTATAGAGACCACAACAGCCCGCAGTGATGATTTGCCATCATTATGCATTGAGGTTTGGATAATACAGACTTTACCAAGAGATACTCTACTCAGCGCAAGTGCAAAGACTCCTGAGGTTTGTTGTGATTCCAGCCAAAGTAGTATAATTTTCTAATTGTGCTAGTACACTTCTTCAGTGGCGTATAAAATATCATCCCAAGTCTGACCATCTGTAGCAGATTGCTTCACAGAGGATTCAGCCTTCACACATATGACAAGAGAAGAGAAGCTTTCCAAACACATGCTCCAAACTCCTGTCTGGCCTTTCTGTATGAGTAATGTCTTTCTGTCTGCTCAAAATTAGCGGATAAGTTTTACTCTTTAATATGGCTTTAAATTTTTTTTAAAAAGTTTCTTAAAAATCAACTTTAATGCTTTTTTTTTGTCTGGTTTTGGTTTGAATTGACTGTACTCAACGGATGAAGAATAACCTGCTAAATTAATAAATGTACTCAAAGAATATTATGTCAATATCCCAACTAAACGTTTTTCAATGTGTTGGATTATAGTGTCAAGCAAGAGAGGCTTTTTCTGCAATCTGGTGACCACCCTTTCAAATATGAAATCATTCACTATGCCACATGTCTTTACTGTTGGTACCAAAGCGCAAGTCAGTTCACTATAGGCGGCCATATTCGTAACATCCTGGGCAGCCATTTACTGTACAGTTATGCAAATAAAGTTGTTATATTACATTCCAACAACATCTCAAATCAGGAATAAAATATGACAACAATGGTATCATAAATTGTGCTTTTTAGATTATCATATTAAAAAAAGTCTGATCCAGCCAATGGGCGTATTAGTAAACAAATGCGATTGGCTCTTTTAATAGTAAGGCAGAACTACAGCCACCATTTTTAGTGTTACAGTTTATCTTGTTTGTATATGTACAAGTGGCTCATCTGCTATAATTTATCTGATGGTACCCTCTCATCTTAATATGACTGGAATGAACATATATTTACCATTCATAATAAGAAAGCAAATTAGGATTTATTGTTTTTTTATGTAAAAGAGATGCCTTACAAGAGATGTCTTGATTATAACAGGTTTATTTTTTGATGTTTTATACACTAAGTTATTAAGCATTTAAGACTATCTGACAGCATCAGAGGCTTGTTGGAGCCATGGGGAATATATGCATGTGGATTGTATTTTGAAAAGGCGTAGTGCATGATTAAGATCATGTACAACATATCAAAGCTGCATACGTTTTTACTGCCTTGACTGGGGGAAGCCTCTCCTTTTTGAAGCAAACGCACCCCTTTCTCATGCATTCCATTGATCTGGATTGGTATTTATGTCATAATGTTGTGCAGTGCTGTGTTAATGTGATTGTGACAATCTCCTCCTCTCCTGTTTTGCAGGTGTGAAGAAACCTTGGCACGATGACTCTGTTTAATGGCTTTGGGAAAAACACATGTGGACAGTTCCGGATGTGGGTATTCTGGAGGCTAAGGATGCTTTTGGTGCTTTGCGTAGTAGTGGAACTGTTAACAGTAATGGTCAGCGGAGAGGGCACAGCAAGTATTTTAGAGCTTCAATTAGATGAGGAGCAACCTGCAGGGACGATAGTGGGCGACATTAGCGCTGGTTTGCAACCTGGAGTTACAGCTTCTCTATACTTCATCTCTGATCATGAAGGTACCGGCATTGGCAGTGATCTCCACATCGATGAAACCACAGGCATCATCAAGACTGCCAGGCGACTTGACCGAGAGGAAAGAGACCATTACAGTTTTATAGCTGTCACTATGACAGGGGTCACAGTCAAGGTCTCCATCACTGTAAATGATATCAATGACCATGCCCCCGCATTCCCCAAGAAGAAAGCCTCTTTGAAGATCCCAGAGCAAACAGCAGTGGGAACCAAGTTCTCTCTTGAGCCAGCCACTGATGCGGATAAGGATCAGCTTACTGTACAAGGATATCAGATCAAAGAAGGCAATGTAGGACAAGTGTTCCGACTCGAGACCAAAAGAGCTGCAAACAAAGTCCTTTACCTTGACTTGGTGGTCAATGGAGTCTTGGACCGAGAAAAGAGGTCCTCCTACTCCTTGGTGTTGGAGGCCTTTGACGGTGGATCTCCAAGGAAGACTGGACAGATGAGTCTTGACGTCTTGGTGCAGGATATCAATGATCACGCTCCGATTTTCAACCAGAGTCGTTACAATGCCATCATCTCTGAGAGCCTTCCTCAGGGCAGCAACATCCTGCAAGTTTTTGCATCTGATGCTGATGAAGGAGACAACGGCCTTGTATTGTATGAGATAAACCGAAGGCAGAGCGACCCGGATCGCTACTTTGTCATCGACCCTCGCTCTGGGATCATTACACTCAATAAGCCTCTAGACTACGAAGTGAGGAAGGTTCATGAGCTGGTAGTGCAAGCCAGAGATAATGCGAGCCATCCAGAGATCACCAATGCCTTTGTCACAATCCACGTTCGAGACTACAACGATAACCAGCCAACCATGACCATAATTTTTCTCAGTGAGGATGGCTCACCCCAAATCTCTGAAGGTGCTCAGCCGGGCCAATACGTTGCAAGAATCTCGGTCTCGGACCCTGATTATGGCGAGTATTCCAATGTCAATGTGTCTCTTGAAGGAGGTGATGGGAAATTTGCCCTGACCACTAAAGACAGCATTATCTACCTCATCTACGTGGACCAGATTCTGGATCGGGAAGAGAGGGATTCTTATGAGCTTCGTGTCATGGCTACTGATTCTGGAACCCCGCCGCTTCGTGCAGAGTCCTCGTTTACGATTCACGTCACCGATGTAAACGACAACCCGCCTCTCTTTGACCAACAGGC